>JAWHQI010000158.1:4447500-5647500 GCA_033032865.1 Dactylorhiza incarnata | reverse complement strand
GCGCTAACGAACAGCACCTGCCTCAAGGCAGTGCGCTAACGAACAGCACCTGCCTCAAGGCAGTGCGCTAACGAACAACAACAGCCTATGGGCAGCGCGCTCACAACATTCCCTCACTGTCGTCGATTAAAGGTTCACCCTTATTCACCGCAGTAAGGTCCCGACGTCGTAAGTGTCTGCCCCTCCCACGTTCGTGCACGGTTTGAATACATATGCTCTTCACCGACCAAACCTACCTTCTACTATGTGAAGAGCCGCGAGTTCAGACTCGCGCAAATCTATCTTCTATTCTGTAAAAAGTCGCGAACTCAGACTCGCGCAAACTTATTTTTCTATTACGTAAAAAGCCGCGAGCTCAGACTCACGCAAACTAATATTCTACTAAGACTCGCACAGACTCATCTGGTATTTTGAAAGAGGCCATCAAGCTGTTCATGTATCAACGCTAAACAGCAAGCCAACAACAATCTCAAAGTGCGAACATCCTTCGCCGACTATCCTGAAGCATCTTCCCTCAATCGACACTTCGACAACAACCAGGGCAGCGGAGCCACGAAAGTGCTTTCGCAACGCAGCGCAGAGCAAGAGACGCCTAAACAGAACAAGAAAGCAAAAGCAACCACACACTCATCCTTCGACAGCAATTCCTACCCAAGGCACCACGAAAAGAGCAATGATCAAAGCCGCCACAGAAAAATCAAAACCTCTGAACTCCTCCGCGCAGAAATTCGGACTCCAAAGGTTTGGGGGGCTTATGTTATACATCCATAAAGGTCTTGGGGTGCGTACAGAGAAAACTCCACTAAAGAGAGGTGGGGTCAACGGTCAACGCATGATCGCTCAAGTTGGAGAAACCAGATCCGCCATTTTCACCGCCAACACGCAAGCACGCGCGAAGCGCGCGTCGCGCCCCGCCATGACCGAACCCCGCAAGTGGGGTGCGGTTAGCCCGCACCCCACTAGTGGGGTGCGAATAACCGCACCCCCCATAGTGGGGGTGCGACCAAGCCGCACCCCCCATAGTGGGGGTGCGACCAAGCCGCACCCCCTTGGAGTGCGGCCAAGCCGCACCCCCCCTTGGGGTGCGGCCAAGCCGCACCCCCCTTGGGGTGCGGCCAAGCCGCACCCCCCCTTTGGGGTGCGGCCAAGAGGCATCGCCCACCTCCCTCGGGCGCGGCCGCGCCGCGCCCTCCTTTAGGGGCGGTCGAACCGCTCTCCCCCGTTATGGGTTTGGGGTAAATCCCCCCTCTTCTGACTCGCCGCCCGCTCTTCGGGTTCCGGATTCCGCCTAGAATGCCTCCTAGCACACTCATAACGCTCTCGTGTTCGTTGCGCGCTCAGAGCGCTCTCGCGCTCGTTGCGCGCTCAGAACGCCTCTCCGTTCACTCAAAACGCTCTCGTGCTCGTTACGCTCAGAGCTCTCGCGCTCGTTGCGCGCTCAGAACGCCTCTCCGTTCGCTCAGAACGCTCCCGCGCTCGTTGCGCGCTCAGAACGCCTCTCCGTTCGCTCAGAACGCTCCCGCGCTCGTTGCGCGCTCAGAACGCCTCTCTGTTTGCTCAGACCGCTCCCGCGCTCGTTGCGCGCTCAGGACGCCTCTCTGTTCGCTCAGAACCCTACCGCGCTCGTTGCGCGCTCAGAACGCCTCACAGCGCGCTCAGAACGCTTCCATGTTCGTTGCGCGCTCAGAACGCCTCTAAGCGCATTCACATCGCTTCCATGTTCGTCGCGCGCTCAGAACGCTTTTGAGCGCGCTCGGAGCATTCTTACATTTCCGACTCGCTCACTTTTCTGACTCGGCTGGCTCAATTTTTGTCTTTTCAGTTTCTCACTTTTCAGGAACAGCTTGTCGCCTTTCCTCGAAAGGCGGGACGGTCATTTACGAAAAATGGTGATCCGTGGGCTCTGAACCGGAAAATATGATTCGTCCTCCCAGGTGGTTATGGTGGTTACAACGGCAAAATTACCGGGCTACCCCCGGCCAAAGCTATAAAAGGACCCCCTATGCTTCATTTGAAAGGCCCGCCTTGATGACCAGAGAGAGATCCTTGAAGATTTCCACGGATTTCTCCTTCGGCGCTTGAAGATCTCCTTCGTGGACTTGAAGTTTTCCTTCGTCCCGAAAGGCGACTCGGCAGTCTCACTTTCGTTCTCAGGAAAGCGGACACAGCGCTCTCACTTCCGTCTTCACGAAAGCGGACAAGGCATTCTCACTTTCGTTCTCTACCGTTCTCAGAAGGAAAAGACTTAGTTTTTTTCGAGAGGTGGCATGTCACCCTCGGAACGTTCTCTCTCTCTCTCTAATATTGTAACGAGCGGCGGCCTGTCGCGCTCGAATTCTAAACACCGGATTGTAACCTCTCAGAAGTTAGTGAAGTTTGGTCGGCACAGCCCCGGACGCGTGGTTTTTTTACCCTTTCCGGGTTTTCCACGTTAAAAAGTCTCAGTGTACTCAACAAATCTCTAATTGACTGTTTGCGCGCTCGGTTCGCTTTCGAGCTAAGGTGGTTCAATTCGACCGATCTACCAAAGCACCCGAGCGACCCGCAACAGTACTGAAACGAGGTGCAACTGGTGTCGTTGGGTTCGTATTGATCTCATGATTGAGCCACCATAGTTCAAAATTTGGTGTCTGCCACTTTATAATTGGGTCACCAAACCAATATGATCTCATTGTCACGGAATAAAATCATCAAAAGAAGTCAATTGAATTAGGTAGGTCCCCTAAATGGTTCAATTGATCAGGTCAAAATATGTGATATGTCAATTGTGGGCACTAAGCTTGTGAATTTTTTTCGCACACGAGCTGTGTGCGTCGGATGACATCTGCGCTGTTGATCGGCGGGTTTATTTTTTATTTTTACTTTTTCTAAAAGGTACTCTTTTTTAGCCCTTGGAGTAGACATCGACTGAACTAGGTGGCGTGCGCACATGCTTCTATGTGCGCACACGCACCTAATGAGAGCCCCTGAGCTGGTAGAATCTCATTTGAAAAGTGAGATGTTACACCAAATATCTAACCAACAATTCAAAAATTAAAGTTTTTAAGTTTTCAAAAAAAAAATCTTTGCAATATGCTAGCTCTTATTGTAGTTTTTCACAAAATTATAAAGATTTCTTATTTAAACCACTCTATTTATTTTAACATGTTATATGCATACAATAGTTAGTCAATTACTATTTGGATTAAAAAAATTACTAATTGGATTTATGGCAATTGTTAACCGCACCCCCGTTTTGACTATCCGCAACCCTTTTATATGAAGTATTACGTATTTTTTGAAATACGCCCTGTACAAGCATTTTTAGGAAAAGTATTCAACACGAAAGTTGTAGATATCGTCGAGATCTACAACTTTAGTGTTGAACACTTTTGCTAAAAATGCACGCATAAGACGTATTGCCGCTCGAATTGAAACATGGGCGTAACTATAACGAATTTTTGGAAATACGCATTGTGCATGCTTTTTTAGGAAAAATGTTCAACACTAAAGTTGTAGATCTCGACGATATCTACAACTTTTGTGTTGAACATTTTTCCTAAAAATGCTTATAGATGGCGTATTTCCAAAAAAACGCGTAATACTTCATATAAAAGGGTTGCGGATAGTCAGAATTGGGGTGCGGTTAACAAGCCTTAAAAAAAATCAATATTATTTTTGCTAAGATAGAGTATTGTGTAATTACAAGAATGAATGTCATCTGCCAATAATAATTATGGTTCACCCTGGAGCTATGAATCTGCGGATATATGTTTTTGCTGTGTGGGTATATATTGGATGAACTATTTAAGCCAGCGAAATTCAATTATTTTTTATTTAAAATAAAAATAAAAAGAGAGTAAGGTTCTGTTTGATGCGGAGTTTTTGTTCCAATAAGTTTGGACAAAAATCCCACCGGACATGACAACGGTGTCCGTTATTTGTGACCAGGTGTTTACGAACGATGATTCATAATTAGTCACAACGTTCGTGACCGCTACAGCCGTGCCAAACGGAGCCTAAATTAATAAAGCATGCCGCGGTCGGCGGACGCCAATAAAATACTACAATAACGAGGGTAAAAAGCCAGAAAAGATGGGGGGAGTTCCTTCAATCCCTATCCCATGATTTGCTCTCCCAATTTTCAACCTAGATTGTGACCACCATGTGATCGCATTTTAACAGTCCCATTAGAAATTTCGTTTTGGAGAGGTGTGGCGCTCCGGTGCGGGAGCAAATGCTGTCGGCGCCATGCCCAGAGCAAGGTTGATTCGGGGGAGGGGCACTCACGCTCTTTTTTATTTGTTATAAGCATACCAAAATTTGGTTATTCACGGATCAAACATGACTATTCGCAGATCAAATTTGGCTATTCGTAGATCAAGCTACGTTATGTGCACCCCCAAAATTAATTTGAAACATTTTTTATACTATTGTAATTTTTTTTAAATTGTGAACCCCCATTTTTAACTTCTTGGATTCACCGCTGGCTACAGGGAGTTTATTTTTCTACCATCGGTGGCGTTCGCTGCCATTTTCCAAAGCAAACATCGGCTGAATGGAGCGTGTCAGTACCCGGCGCCCTCCCTCCAGTCCACAACGCCGGTGCGGGAGCGAACTCACCGGAGCGCCGCCACCCTCCCAAACGAATCCTCAGAACAATTATGGTTGAGGTGAATGTTTATTTGCATTTTTATCTCCGTTATTATTAAGATCAGGGAGAACCAGATGCTCCCTCATCATTAACCTATTCACGTACGGCTATATTACTATTGCAGTCGTAATCCCAGAGTCGGCCGACGAAAGGTCTGTTTGGATGGCGGTGGCGACTGTGAACGCGGGGCTTATGAACCGTCGTCCGTGAATGCCCGACACAATCTAAGCAACTCTATCCACGTACGTTTTTGTCCAAACCCACCGGGGCTAAAACGCCACGTCAAACGGGCTTGATATCTGTTGAACTGAGGTTCCACCAAACGAGCGGGGAGTCATGGTGCGGGGCGGAATCCGCGGGACTGCGGAGGATTCAACACCGCGAAACCTCAACTACATGTTTGTACAGACATTAATTAAGGTGATTGTTACGTGCAAACCTATTTTGAATATGCGCAAGACATATTTTAAGTGTAGAACGAAAAAAATTTGTGCAGACGAATATAGTCAAAATTATTACTGCACACCAACATTTTGATAAGCTTTCCCCACCGAATGGCTCGAAACATTATGTACGACGCCGACGACATCATCGACTTCGTTGCCTCTCCACCCATCCCTTGCCACTGGCTCGAAGTTCCCCGACGTTCGGACTCACCTACATAACCAGCCCCTACAATTTCTTCCTCAAAAATATAAAAGGGTGCTGTTATTAGCAAATCTTGTTTGGCTTCTAGCAAAAAGTAACCCCGCTTAATCAATTTTCTCAATTTTTTCTATCATACAAAAGCACTACTAACAAACCTTCCGCCCTTTCGTTGCTCCTCTTCCTTCTCGCTGTGGAAGGGGGGGGGGGGGTATTTGTTCGTCTTTTGGTAGCGCTTGAAGGGAGGCGGAGGAAGCAGGACACGATATAAAGGAACGTTTTTGTCGAGAGTTCCTTACAGTGTGTGGTTCGTGTTTTCCTCAGTCACCACCGGTTTCCTCTCGGCTGCACCCTTTTTTCCTTCTTCAGTGAGTTTGGGATCAGTTTGTTCGACGGGGAAGAACAAGGTGGCATTTTTAATTAATTTTGACGGCTTATTCGACAAAGGAGGCTCCGACGTGCTGCCGCAGTTCTCTTCCGGCATGGTTCCACAGACGTCGCGCCTTCCGACGAATCTTGCCTTCAGATCACCCGGCACAGGTGCGCAGTAACTGCTCCTTCAAAGTTTCAATCTTTCATTTTGGTGTAGATTTAGTAACCGAATATTAATTGCTAACGGCAAACCAATACTGACGGGAAGGGGGAGATGAGCAGATTCGAAGCTCATTGGAGGCGGCGGAGACGCGGCCGAGACAATAATGAGGAACAGGGAGGATGAGAACGAGATCAGATCGGGCGGGAGTGACAATGTTGAGGGCGGCTCAGGCGATTATATCATTGAAGGGGAGATGACGGAAAGTTCTTTCTCGAGCTCGCAGATCTCTTCGTCGCCGGTGTCGGAGAAGCTGACTGAGATGATTAGATTTACAACTTAGATTTTCAAATAGTCATTATAGAATTTCATGATTTGCTAGTATCCAAAATGAATATGCTATTAACAGTACCCTTAAAAACCATCAATTTACGCCTAATCATTCCGATAAGCCTAACACAGAATCATGCATGCTGGTGGAGGCCTACAAATATATATATAATTTAAGAGAATAAAAAAATTAAAACAGGCACATCGCTTATCCAATCAAATGCTAGAAATCTTATCCTAATCGGAGGATAAGAGAGAGAGAGAGAGAGAGAGAGAGGAGTGAACTAAAATGACAAGAAAATTAGGTTTGAGGATTAGCAAGTAATTAAATTAGGGATAAATGTTTAAGCTTCTCTCATTTGGGATATAAATTTTTGCACACACACACACACGAGTCAAACGACACGGGCCTCCGACCATATGTTAGTGCAACGGCGGGCTTCGCCCGCACTGGCAGCGGGCTACGCCCACTCCCAACTGATAGCCCGCCCGTCTGCGAATAGCGGGTAGCGCAAAACTGTTTGGCTATTCTCAGACCAACGTGGACGGTCCGTGTGTGTGTGTGTGTCTATATATATATGGCGGCCATTTCCAGTAGCGTCCGGTGACGGAGGTCGCCCTCTCGGCAGCGACCACACTCGTGGTCGTCGACGGCCCTAACGTGCGCCGTCGGCAGCCAGCATCGCAAAAACCAGCATGTCTTCGCACAGGTTCACACCTGCGGCCGGCGGCGGCGGGCTCACTGGCCACCGACCGTCCTTGTTTCATCGGCGTGCCCGCCGACGAACCCAGGGAGGTCGGGGGCCAGCGAGCCCGCGGCCGCCGGTCGTCGCAGCTGTGAAGCTTCACAACAGACTTCTACGCAGCAGCCGGCCGTCATGCTGTGAAGCTTCTGGGACGTTGGATCAAGCACTGTAGTCACCCAATCGGACGTCGCACGCGTGTTCTTCACACATTCGCACCGGCCACCTCTTTGCATATGATCTCTGCTCTATATGTAATTAACCATTAACCCTCAAAATTACTTGTTGCACCGCCCCTGCCGAATGCCACCGCCCCTGCCGAATATCACCGCCCCTGTCGAATGTCTTTGCCCCTGCCGAATGTCGCCCCCGTCGAATATCGCACCCACGGTTTTTTAATTCCATGTTTTTTAAAAACATCAAACAAATCATGTTTATTCCCCTCCCTCACTAATTCTCGAGCCCCCCAACATCGCACTGGGGGCGGGCGATGCCCGCCGTCGCCGCCGGGTACTATTCGCGATTGGTGTTATCACTTCAATTAGAAGTGATCTTGTCCCTTATTTTGTTAATAAAATTTGATCTAAACAAGAGAAAAAGACGTTAAATGAATACAAATATTCCTTATTTATATTTATGTCAAATGCTGATATATGTTGACATTTTTCCATTGTTTCTTGCTAGAATTATCAAAGGAACTGAATCTGTGGTAATCTGGGTCGAGCTATGCAGTTTTGCTGAATTTTGACAAAAAGTGTTGCAACACCAAAATCGGGGTGTTGCAACACATCTGCGAATTTTTAAAATCTGAAATACAGATTTGTAACTGCCGATATTTTGAATTAAGGGATGCGTCCCTTCAATTTTGGGAGCAGTTATTTGGTCGAATTTGAGGCTGGAAAAAGAACGAGAGGGGGCTTTTACGAGTTGGTCTTGGAGTCAGTTTTTGGGAGAGAATAGGAGAGGGTTTCGGCCACTACTTGAAGGAGACTTCTTGGAAGGGGGCTGGTCGGCCATCAAGGGAGAAGAACACATCTGAATCGGATCCCTACAACATTCAAACCTATCTAAGGATGACTAGTAAGATCTCTCAGATTATGTGGTTAAACATTTCCTTCATGAACTAATTCTTCAATGTATTGTATGATATGAGTATCGTGTTTTTTGTGATGGATTATTGATGTTAATTTCCTCTTTATGGTTGAATAATCTTCTTTCTTTATTGATTTATGTTCATTATTGTGGATATTTTGAGCAAGTATTCTTCTTCTACTTAGCGTGACGAGATTCGAGAGAGGAGTTGCGCTAATCTAGGGTTGAATCCTCTTTTCTACGTGGCGAGATTCGAGAGAGGAGTCACGCATAACTTAAATCAAAATTCCATCTTTTTAATTACTACGCTGCAAGATTCGAGAGAGGAGTGGCGTTAGTATAGCATAAGTTTCAATTTAGTTTCAAGAGAGAAAGAGATTTCCTCTTTGGCTAACAACTGTGATTTTTGCACTTTATGTTTTTCTATTTCGTCCTAAGTTAGAGATGACTAGGGGGATTTGGAATAGCCGATATCAGAGATCGAGAGATGATGATATCCAATTTAAAATCGTTGTAGGAAAGTGATTAATCAATTCATGAGGATTATGTTTGAGAACTCATCATAATAGGCACGAGAAAACAAAATACAAGACTATCTTTCCAAAAATCTGAAACCAAGGGTCTATTAATAGCAATCGAATAGTTTTATTTTCTCGTTGTAGTCTAAAAATTAATATCGAAATTCACCTTAAAATTGTCACTTGAATTTTGAGAAAAGAACGATCTAGTAATTGTAAACACTAATTCACTCACTTACTCGAAGGAACGATCATTTCTCACTTTTTATTACTTGGTCCGGCACGTGCACTTGCGTAAATACTATTTTCCGCGTATCAATTGGTCGTAGGGGCAGAGTCCCATGTTATGCACTCGTGCGTGTGTGTGGGTGGGTGGAGGGGGGTTACTTACGGGGACCTCCCTAGCTAGGAGTTTTCATAATTACATGGTGCACCCCCTCTATCTTTCAAATTACATTTATCTTCCATCTAAATTTCTTCGGTTTACAAATTGCTCAATATGGATGAAATAAGATAAAAACTGTCAATTTTGTTGGATCTTACGGCGCCCTTAGAGGGGGGGGGGGTGAATAAGAGAATAAAAATCTTTTTATAAGTTTATGGAAAATACTTAATTGTTTTATAATATGAGAAAGGCAAAATGACAATTTAGCTAATTTGTGAGAATATCATAATTTTCAAGTTTAGAAATAAGTACTAAATTGTTTTATGATTAAGAGATTGAAATAAACAATTTAGATAAAGTAATTTGGATTTAAGATTTTGTAACCAATATTTTAGAGATAACGCCAAAGGAGAGAAATCAAGTAAACACAAATAGAGACATGATTGTATTTATATAAAAGAAAAGTGTTTACATAAATTTGATTTCAATATCGCTAGAAATCGAAGGCGTACAAAAGTAAATTTCTTTTCCTTTTTTATACCGACTTGTATCCCCACAAACCGGTTGGCTTTAGCCTATCCTTCCCCGGATAAGGCCTCAAGCCGCTCTAGCCAATCCTTCCCCGGAAATGGCCTCGAGCCCCCCTAGATCTAATCACCTAGAACTAGTCGCCAACACAAGGCGAATTACCCCCTAAGTCCTACCCAGACCTAGTCGCCAATACAAGGCGAATTAACAAAACGGTTACAAAGAAAGTATGGAATGAAAATAAAGATAACAATAGTAAAACTCCCTATATGAGATTTCTGAAGATGAGGATGAAGGATCGTTGTAGTGTGAGCGAGGTAGAAGCGATCGTCTTTCGAATGTAGCGTGACGTAGTCTTCCTCCAGAATTCTTCTTAAGCTTTTTGTGGGAGATCCATCTTCGGCAGCATAACAGCACTGGAGTTGTGGCATAAGCAACCTCTCTGGGATCTCTGACCAAAACGAGAGAGAGCCCACCATTTTATAGAACTTGGAGCTAGCGCCTGCGGTAGTGGCTAGCGCCGGCGGTAGTGTTCGTGTGGAGCGGTTGCGAAACCGTCGGCGGCGTGGCGCTGTGCACGAACTGGAGTAGCGCCTGGCGGTAGCGATAGCGCTGGCGGTAGCGGGAGATTGAGTCCGAAACTTCTCCAGACTGTAGATTGAGTCGTTCTCATCTCCGAAATGGGGTGGCACGTTCTGTAACTCTTCCTGGATTGAAAGTTATGGCCATTTTAAGATCAGCACACAAAACTCATGCTTTTGCCTTTTCTAATGTGTACACACTCTCGGATTATGCCCATGAACGAGGACTTGTCTCCTCATTGAACCTGTACAACCTGGACACTATAAACACACAAAAGACTAGATCAAATACAATATGGGATTTGTTATTCTCAAATAAAGGAATGTGACACACATGTCCAACAATCTCCCCCTTTTGATAATAACAAATCCTCTTATCAAGAAATCAACATTAGTGTTTATAGTATATATGATAAGCATGATAAAAAGTGCAACTATAGTAAATGATTAGCATGATGAAATTGTGCATACTCCCCCTAAATTAATGCTCCCCCTACATAAATGCAGTTTATGTTTTTACTCCCCCTAAATGATAGATTGCATGATTTAATTTTTCTCCCCTTAATCTTCTAGATTTCTTGAATTAATCTCCCCCTTTTGGTATTATCAAAAGAAGGTGGGGTGAGGGTAGTAAGAAGGCATTTAAATAATAAAGCATGATCGAGCTTTTGAATATATGAAATGATAAAGAGTTGAAGCATAGTATATATAAGAGATTTCAAATAAAAAGATAAGAGTTATAAGCAATCAGAAGATTATAAGAAACATCCTTTTTGTAAGCATGAAAAGCATAAGTAAAAATATGAGTTTTAGTTCAAATTGAAAGATGTTTTAACCTTTTTGAAATCTCAAAGTTTTTCATAAAAATACCAAACATGAAATGAACATATTAAAGAGAGATTATACTACAATGTTACTTAATTTTAAGTTCAAGAGATACCAAAACATTGTAGAGATCATGCTAGGTTATCTAGTGCATTTTTATATAAAGAGTAGTATAGATAAAGCATTAGAATCCAATACTCATGAGAAGAAGTGTTATGAAAGATAATGATGTGCACATAAGTGTATTTTGGGCAATGTTAACAATTGATTTAAATCGTCAAAATACAAGACATATGTAAAGTAAAATGCACAATAAAACACAAGTAAATTACTTTCACACACTTTTAATGCACATAATTTTTTAACAAAGTGGTGTAATAACTAAGGTTTGCACAAGCCACTTTACTATTCTTTCCAAGGTGCTCAACCTCACAATGCTTATGAAGACTTATCAGGAGGTTCAAGTAGTGCTTGGTGGAGTTATATTTGTTTACATATATATTTTTTGTTCACAGTTGTGAGACAACATTCTCCGAATACACTTGTTTTGCAAACCCAATTTTTTTTTTAACTTTTAACCACTTTTCTAAATTTTATAAGTGCAATTCAAATGTAGTGTAGGTAAAAAACTTATGCAAGTTTTAATTCATTGTACAAATACAATACACAAGCAAACATTTTAGATTTAGACACACATGTTGATTACCAAAATAAGTGAGTGAAATATATCATTATCAATCATAAAACATTTACTCATACTTAGAGGCATGCTAAGCTTGGTTCTAGACATTTTTCAATACAATTGATGCACTTAAATAGATATATCAAAGCATGATAATCAAAACAATGTTCATAGAAATTTCAAGAAATAAATTTTAACATTGTAAATAATTCTAAATAATAGAATTCATACATGCTTGATATTGACAATAAAGATCATATAGTTTTTTTTTAAGTTTTATCAATTTTTAAATCAAATAAAAACAGAAAATCACAAAAACATATTTTTGTAATTTTTGAATTTTGAATTTTTGTAGTAGATTTTTCATAATAAGAAGAAAAAAAAACATAAATAACAAAAACATATTTTTGTATATTTTTTTTATTTTGAACTTTTGTAGTTGATTTTTCATAATATGATTAAAAACACAAATAGCAAAAAAAAATTTTGTATTTTTGAATTTTGATCTTTTGTAGTTGATTTTTCATAATATAAATAAAACAAAAATAACAAAAGTCAGAAACACAAGAAATAAGTAGAAAATATGAACCAACATATTTTTATGGATTTTCAGAAATTTTAAAAATCAGAAAATTCCAACACCCACGCTAGCGCCGGCGCTAGCGCTAGCGCTGGAAATAGTACTCGATTTTTTGAGAATTTTAAAAATCTGATTTTTTATTTTGATTAAGTGTCCTTAGAGTAGTTCCATGCTGAAATTTCAGAATTTTCAGAGATGTCTTGATTGCTCAAATTTGCATAAAACTTTAGCTTTTTCAAATACATGTGTTTTACAAAAACATTTAAGCTCAAAAAGATAAATTATGCAAACACATGAAGATATTTTTATTGTGAGATATGAAGTCATAGGTGAATAATCTTTTGGACAACCTATTCTTTTTAAATCTATGGGTTGATATATAAACTATGGGTTTTTGTGAAGAGTTATAAAGCCGCATAGTTTTTCTATTCTTATGAGATGACGATATGAGATAACTAACGCAATTACTAATATGAGATAAATGGTAATGCTAGTATGATGAGTTTTGGGTTTAATGTCATGTCATAAGTTTTGTTGAAACCTGCAACAGGTCTCTTGAGTTCGGACCAACTGGGGGTGTAGCCGATGCTTACTTCTCCCTCACTAGACTCTCTTGACGGTGGATGTGAGAATACGAATAGACCCAAGGCTGAAGCGAGGAGGTCCCGCCACACACCCGGAAGATCTTAGAGAGCTTCCCCTCCCAAACCAGAGCTCAACCGGGCACCTTGGAGGGCACTAGCAGCCGACCAAAAACTAGCCTGGAGGAGAGGATTCTCTAAAATCGGATCTCCTCCAAGGTGCCCTTAAGGGTCTATTTATAGATTTTTCTAGGCTGGTCTGCAAATAACATGAATCCGCCTTTTAATTTTACTAACAACACCCCAAACTGGTCTGCTAACAGCCTAATTCCGCTGTTCCGAAGGGCTATTTGCAGCCCACCACGGGTATTAGGGTCATTTCTCCCTCAAATCATCCTGGGCGAGTGGTCCGTGAGGGCACCACTCGCTGGGCACCCGTCTCGCTGGGCGAGTGCCCGCGCTTCCGGGCGAGTGGTCCGTGAGAGCACCACTCGCCTGGCTCCTTCTCTTCTGCACCTTACCCCCACCAAACCGGGGTACTTCCTCCTCCTAGCCGGGGCGAATGATCGGGCTGACCCAGGTCTCGCCATTTAGCTTAAGGGGTCCACTCGGCGAATACAGGTTGTACACAATCCCCGCTCTTTGCGAGTGGTTACTACGCTCGGAAAGAACAGTCCAACCCTGTATTCGGTGAGTGCTTGCTGACTGGACTTTCACAAGATTCGGTGGGTCCCACCGTTGTCCTATATATATCTCTTCATGTCAGAACTTCCTGGAGCGTTGACAACCCTTGATTCGGAGCTTCTTCCCTCTCTTAGTCCCGCACTGACATCAATGTCTTCTCATAAGCCTTCCGTGAGAGCCCTCTCGCGGGAGATGATCGAGCGTCTGGCCGCGGCCCAAGCTGTAACTGCCCCCAAGGCAGCCAAATTTGCTCCCTGGCTCTTGTCTAAACGGGATCTGAATGCCCCCTACGTCTCGCGTCGAGCCAAGGCGATTCGACTGAATCGTCAGAGAGGCGAGACTGCCTCGGAATCTCCTGCGGGTACTCCACCGGCGAACACTCCGCCGGCGGATACCCTTCCGGCGAGGAATCCTCCGGACCCCGGGACGCAGGTATGAGGATTCCTCTCGCCCCTCTGTTTAGTTCCTCCCCTTACCTTGCCTCTGCTCTGACCATTCGCAGGGGATTTCGATGCCCGAGACCGGCCACGGGGCCGTCTCGAGCAGTGTCGCGGTGCCACCTCCCCCGGACGAGAGGCCTCCAGATCGGGACCTTGCTCCTCCACCTCCTCCGGGCGAGACATCATTGCAGTCCGGTAAGTTGTAACCCCCTTTAGATTCATCCTTCATGCTGCTCGCTGCTGACCACTGTTTTTTGTAGCCCCCGACCCCAACCTTTCGCTGCGGAACTCTATTCCTCCGAGTTCCCCTGTTCGACCGAACCCCTCCGTGCTTGCGGATGAGCCGAGGGTGTCCCCCCAGAAGGGATCCGGTCAGCAGGGCCGCGCAGATGATCCTGCGGATGCTCCAGCTCCTACCTCACATCCCTACCGTCCTGGAAAGGGAAAGGTCCTACCTCCCGCCGGGCTGTTTGGAACGCACCTCCATTCGTCTCGTCCTTCAGGTCACCAGGACCCCACCCCAGGTCAGTTCACTCACCCGCCCCTATCGTACTCGTATATTTTATCACTACTGACCTAGTCGTGATTTCGCAGGCTATCGGGAAGCCTCCCCCTTTGACTCCTACTACGAGGGGGGAGAGGGGATGCTCTCGCCTCTCCCTTCCCCTGGGGATCTCGCTGACTTTCTGGGCGACTCCTCGGATCACGCGACCCTGAAGATTGGATCTCGGAGGTCTTGGGGAAGCTCATCCACATCCAGCGAAATGTTGCCGGCCAGGTGGACGACGTGCGGCTGAGAGTCGCGCGTGAGTTAAAGGACCTCCAGCGGGACTACTCGCACATTCTCACGACGGTGGAGCGCCTGGGGGGTGAAGGAGGGGAGTTGTCTCCCGAAAGACACGCCGCGCGAGCCCGGGACCAACTCCAACTGGCTTCCCATGAGATCACCAACATGCTCGCATATTTTCGTCCGCGAATGCCCCTGGAAGCTGGGTCGCGAAAGCGAGGTCGGTGGGTCTGGGAGGAGTATTGAGCCAGTCTTCATTCGCCCTTCTTGCAATTCTTCTGCTTTCTGTAGCGCGGATGCTGAACTTTTATTTCTGTTTGTAATAATCTTACGTCATGTGTTTTGCGAATGCTCTATTCTTTGTCTTTTATTTCCTATATCTTGCTTGGGTATTGCCGAATGCTTTATTATTGCCGAATGCTTTCCTAACCTCTTTCGCGTAGTCGATGAGTGAATAGCCACATGACACTTGTCATTACTGGCGAGAGGGGTCGGCCCGGGTTCCGAGGCATCGGGAAGGCGCGACTGCTATCTGCACCCCCTTTACCTCGAAAGCCCAAACGCAGTTTAGCCCTTCTATAAATAGGCCTTTTAACCACCGTATTAAATACCTTACCATCCGCTCCTTCTCTTTCCTCGCGCTAGCACTCGCGCTTCTCTCTTCTCTGCTGCCTTCTTATCCTTCGTCATTCGCGTCATGGGTGGTGATGCGGAAGGCAGAGCCAGGTGCGCCAGCGCGTTCGTCAACCACACCTTCGATTCATGCGACCTCTCCGATGAGGCTTACCTAACTGCGGTCGCGGATTACATCCCGCCTGGGTTCGAGGCGCGAAAGCCCAGGCCGGACGAGCGCCTAAACTCCATCTCGCCCTGTGCTCTCGCGATCCCGCTAGAGCACTTTGAGGTGGGGTTTCGCCTTCCCATCTGGCCGAAACTCCGCCAGACCTTCAGATATTATGGAGTCGTGCCCGGCCAGCTCAACCCCAACTCCATCACCATGCTGGTCGGGTACGCGAGCTATCTGCGAGAAGAGGGGATCGAGTTCTCGCTCCCCGTCTTCCGCAAGCTCTACACCTTTCGCTGCACCAACGACATCTCATTCTTCTCGGGTCTGAACCCGCTCAAGCATTACGGGCTCCCGAATAAGAACCACGACTGGGTTCGGCGCTTCCTCTTCGTCAGCGGGAACCTGGGAAATACACTTCTCGCCCCGGTGCAGGAGGAGGAGTCAACCTTCCGCCCCCCGACCCTAGGGGGGCACGAGGCCAAACTCCACCAATACATCTTGGAGCACGGAATGGACCTCGTCTATCTCCGGCGAAACGTCAACTCGCTCCCGCTCATTCCGCAGGGCGAGGGTAAGTTTTTGGGACTTCGTTCGTTTCGATCTTGTGACTCTTATATCATTCGCTAAATCATTCGCAATATTATGCAGGCATGCGTAGCTTCCCTTTGCATCCGCCGCGTCCCGCTGGGGCTTCCGTGTCCTTCGCACAGGCTGCAGCGGATGCCTGTCGGGAGGAACCCTCCTCCTCCAAGCCTAGCGGAAAGAAGCGGAAACCTGGGGCGCTGACCTCCTCTTCTTCCAAGAAATCAAAGAATCCCCCCTCCGCCAAGGGGAAGGGGGTCTTGGACGAGGCCCTAGGGGCGAGTGCTCAGACTCAGACCCCGGGGGCGGGTGCGCCAGGCGAGACCACCCTTTGCGCGGGATCATCGTTGCCGCCGCCTCCATTGCCCAGGGACCACCGAAACTTCCCCAGCGGCGAGAAGTACGTGGACCCCTCAGGGGCTCCCTGGTAAAGTGGGACAGGAACGCCAACAGGGTCTCGCTCTCCACCCTTCATCCATCGTGGATAGAGAGCGACCTCGCGAGTGGTGAGGCCTATGCCATCGCGTATGCCCTCTACGGTCGGGAGGATGTTGAAGTCTATGATGCCGAGACGACTCAGGTCCTCGCCCATGAGACCGCCAGGGCCATGCTGCGGGCGCTCGAGCTCGCGCATATGTCTTCGCGCCGGAGCATCAAACTGGCGCGGAGCTTGGCGGAGGTTGAGGAGTCCAGGGCCGTTGTTTCTGCCGAGGCGCAGGAACTCAGGACGAAGTTGGCAGCTGCGGAAACCCTTCTCGCCCGCCGCCCCGTTGCGGAGGTATATATTTTCTCCCTCCCCGCGAGTGACCTGTTGCCGATTGATGTACTTTCTTCTTACCACCTTTATTATTATTCTTAGGACACCACAGTTGCCGAGATGCTTCGTGCTCGGGTGGCTGGCCTTGAAGACGAAGTCCGGCTGGCCAAGGCCGAGGCCCAGCGGTCGCGAGAAGCCGAGGTCTTTGCACTCGCCTTGGGGAGTGGGGGGGGGCACTTCTACCCCCACCACGAGCTGGAGCAATTGATGCAGGAGAACGCCCAGAGCGCCGTGAAGCATGCGCTGCAGGTGTTGCGGTAGGCTGGGTACCTGAAGGAAGAGGCCGAATGCCTCTCTGCTCGACAGGTCGTCCCCGAGCTCTTCATCCCGATCCCCTTCCCGGAAGATGAGGATGGCGAGCCGCGAGAAGACGCCCTCCTACCAGATTCAGGCGAGAGCGATAGATCTTCTGGCGAGAAGCCTGCCGACCCCTGAGATGGGCCCTGTGCTGCCTGCCCCACTCGCACTTTCTTACAATTCGCCCAAACCGGGGTTTCGCTTAGGTAGTCATGAAAGTGAAGTGAGGTCATCTCTCCTGTGCGTGGTTAATGCGAGTGCTCTTGAGGTCACTCTTTGAGAATTTTGAACCTGACACCGAGTGAGCCTTCGGACCTGCCAGGTAGATGAGAGCGTGGACAGCGGGTCTGCTCGGGGCCTTTTCTTCTTTCACATAGAACCTGCCTCTGAGTGAGCCTTCGGGCCTGCCAGCTTGATGAGAGCCTGGACAGCGGGTCTGCTCGGGGTCACTTTCTCAACACCTTGGGACCTGCCACCGAGTGAGCCTTCGGACCTGCCAGCTAGATGAGAGCCTGGACAGCGGGTCTGCTCGGGGCCTTCTTTCTTCTTTCACATAGAACCTGCCTCCGAGTGAGCCTTCGGACCTGCCAGCTTGATGAGAGCCTGGACAGCGGGTCTGCTCGGGGCCTTCTTTCTTCTTTCACATAGAACCTGCCTCCGAGTGAGCCTTCGGACCTGCCAGCTAGATGAGAGCCTGGACAGCGGGTCTGCTCGGGGCCTTCTTTCTTCTTTCACATAGAACCTGCCTCCGAGTGAGCCTTCGGACCTGCCAGCTAGATGAGAGCCTGGACAGCGGGTCTGCTCGGGGCCTTCTTTCTTCTTTCACATAGAACCTGCCTCCGAGTGAGCCTTCGGACCTGCCAGCTAGATGAGAGCCTGGACAGCGGGTCTGCTCGGGGCCTTCTTTCTTCTTTCACATAGAACCTGCCTCCGAGTGAGCCTTCGGACCTGCCAGCTTGATGAGAGCCTGGACAACGGGTCTGCTCGGGGCCTTCTTTCTTCTTTCACATAGAACCTGCCTCCGAGTGAGCCTTCGGACCTGCCAGCTAGATGAGAGCCTGGACAGCGGGTCTGCTCGGGGCCATTTTTGGAGCTTTCAGAGTTTTTCCTACAAGCTGTAGTATCAATCTCAAACACATGTTAAACAAAAGATTCTTATTTCAAAACATTCTCCTTACATAGTTTCAGGGATAGAAACGTTTAAGATCGTCACCACTCCAGGTGTGGCTGAGAGGTTGGCCCTCCACATTCTGAAGGCGATACCCCCCAGACCTTAGTGCCTCTTCCACGACATAGGGACCTTCCCAGTTGGGGTTGAGTTTTCCCACCGCGGCGGATCTTCCGGCCGCGTCGACCTTCTTGAGCACCAGATCTCCCTTCTCGAACTGCTTGACCCTGACGTGCTTATCGAAATACTTGGCCATCCGTCGCTTGACCTCTTCTTGGCGAATGGCTGCCAGGTCCCGAGCTTCTTCGATGAGGTCGAGGGAGAGCTGCAACTCCATCTCATTTTCGGCTCTCCAACTTTCCTCTCTGCTTGCGGAGGCCTTTACCCGTGGTGTCATAACTTCGAATTCTATGGGGATGACGGCCTCGCAGCCGTGAGAGAGTTTGAAAGGGGTCTCTCCTGTGGCAGTGTTGGGGGTAGTTCTTAGGGCCCACAAGACCGATGGAAGCTGTTCTACCCAATTGCCCTTCAGATTTTCCACCTTCTTCTTGAGCAGGTTCACGATGACCTTGTTTGCCGCCTCCACCTGCCCGTTGCTCCTGGGATGGTGAACGGATGCAAACCTGAGGTCTATCCCCAGCTGGCCACAGAAGCTGATGAATTCCTCGCTTGCGAACTGTGGACCATTATCCGTGACTATGGCCTGTGGAAGCCCATGTCGACAAATGATCTCCCCCCATACGAAGTTGCGGATTACCTGGGAGGTGACCTTAGCCAACGCCTTGACCTCCAACCACTTTGAGAAGTAGTCAATCATTACTAGGAGAAACCTTCTCTGCCCACTAGCCTGGGGGAAGGGTCCTACCAGATCCATCCCCCATATGGCGAATGGACAGGGTGCCGTGATACTCTTTAGCCTCTGAGCTGGCACGAGCTGAAGAGGGGCGAACATTTGGCACTTTTGACACCTCTTGGCGAAGGCTGCCGCGTCTTTACTTAGGGTCGGCCAGAAGTACCCCTGCCTCACTATTCTTGCCTCCAACATCCTACTCCCCGAGTGACTGCCGCACTCGCCGGAGTGGACTTCTTCCAAGATCTTTGGGACCTCCTACTCTGAAACGCATCGGGCCAGGAGGCCCGAGAGGGTCTTCCGATACAAGTCCCCCTCGTGGAGCACGTAGTAGGCGGACTTATATCGGAAGCGCCTCTGGTCCGGGACTTCCTCTGGAAACTTTCCTGTTGCAAGGAAGGTGACGAAGGGATCCTTCCAGGAGGGCCGCTGCTCTACTTCCATGAGTTCTCCCTCTTCGATCGAAGGGCGGAATAGGTCCGTCAGGGTTCCCCCGGCCCGAGGACCGGATTTGGCCAACCGATCTGCCGGGGTGCTCTCCTCCCGCGGGACGTGCTGGATGGAGAAAGTTTTGAACGTTCCTACGAGACCTCTCACTTTGGCCAAGTACCTTATGAGCGCAGGCTCTCTCGTCTCGAACTCTCCCCTGATCTGAGAGGCTATTACCATGGAGTCGGTGAGGACCTCCACGTCATGGACACCGAGCTCTTGGGCCAACCGTAGACCGGCGATCACCACCTCATACTCCGCCTGGTTGTTGGTGATTGGGAAGTGTATCACTAGTGTCTGCTCGATCTTTACCCCTTGGGGACTCTCCAGCACCACCCCTCCTCCGAGTGAATTCTTGCCCGAAGCCCCGTCCACCAGCAGCTTCCACGGAACGTGACGAGGGGTTCCATCTTCCTTCATCTCGGCCACATAATCTGCCATGAAATCAGCCACCACCTGCTCCTTCATGGATAATCGAGGGACGAAGGTAATGTTGAATTCACTTAGCTCTATCGACCATTTTGCGAGTCTTCCCGAGTGTTCCACTCCTTCGAAGATCTGGCGGAGAGGGTGGTCCGTCACCACTTGAATTGAATGGTCCTGGAAGTATGGCCTGAGCTTCCTTGCTGCGACGACCAGAGCAAAGGCCAACTTCTCCAAAATCGGGTATCTGAGCTCTGCTTCCTTCAGGACCCTGCTCACGTAGTAGATGGGCAGCTGCTTCTTGCCTTCCTCCCGAACCAGGACGGAGCTTACAGCCTCTGTCCCGACCCCGAGATATAGATATAGATCCTCCCCTTCTTTGGGACCTTAGAGCAGTGGAGCCTTGGTGAGTTGGCTTTTCAAGGCCTGGAAGGCCTCCTCGTATTCTTTTGTCCATTCAAACTTCTGGTTACCTCGTAATGTTTTGAAAAAGGGGGAACATTTCTCCCCGGCTCGGGAAAGAAACCTGCTCAGCCCCGCGAGCCTTCCGGTCAAGCGCTGAACTTCCTTGGTGTTCCGCGGCGACCCCAGCTCCATTATGGCCTTCACCTTGTCCGGGTTAGGTTCTACCCCCCAAGGGGTGAGAAGATTGTGAAAATTTCTCGGACCTTGTGAGAGCAAGCAGGAATAACAACTAGAGATACAAGCCAAAGCAACCAGAAACAATCTTAGGCAAACAAACGATCTTTATTGATAGCAACCTTCAATTACAGGGCAAGACATGCTTGACGAGACATGATTTCGTCAGCACAAAACTCCAAAGAGAAATACAAAAACTGAGGATAACTGGAGACCGCCCAGACCGCGCGACCTCCCCTGCGATCTTTGCCAGTTGCAAGACCGCAACTCTCTGCCGACCACAGAACACCACCAGGCCGCTGCACAGACCGCTCCCTTCTTTCGACCTCCTGATCCTCCCGAACTCCAGCACCACAACTCCAAGCCGCAGACCGCCCGAACACTTTCAGAGGAAGAGGTGATCGCTGCTGCCCACACTATCCGCAGAAGCTGCACAAGAGGAATTCAATCAGCAGACCGCACGGTCAGAAAAAAAACAGACCGCAGGAAACAAGCCGGACTCAGCTTACACTTGGTGTGTCAATGTTTGCTGCAACAGTGGCTCCTATTTATAGGCGTGAGACCTGATCTGGTCACCACCCTAGAGATAGGATCACCACCCCTCAGACCGCGTGACCTGATCGGTCACACTGCGCGATCAGCAACATTACTCCTGCTTCATTTTTGGTGAACCCGCCAGCTTCAATGTCGCCATGAGAGACCGCCACTCTCACAGTAGACCGCGACTCCACAAAGAGATCGCCAGACCGCCCGAAGCTATTCACCACCTGTGTTCGCACGAGACCGCGAACACAGTCAGTTCGCCATCAGATCGCGAACTCCTATCCGCATGCCGATCTCCTTCTGAGACCGCGAACAGCAATCAGCTCGCATACCAGTTTCCTCCTGAGACCGCGAACTGAGACCGCGCGACTAAGACCCTTAGTCCGCGAATACCCCCAGAAAGCCCGGTCAGCTACCAGACCGCATTCCGGAGAGAACCTGGATCAAACTGTGCGGTCACACCAGACCGCCCCAGCCTTGAAGAGGACAGCACGCCACGCGGTCACGCACAGACCGCGCGGCTCCTTCAGCAGACTTTGGACAAGACCAGCGGTCAACCCGGGAGACCGCAGCTAGGCTAAGATCAGCCAGACCGAAGATGCAGACCGCCAGGTCGTGCGGTCACGTCAGACCGCCCGACCTCCTCCCAGACCGCCCAGGTCCAAAAGCCTTCTTCACTTCCACTTCAACAATTTCAACACTCCCCCTTGAAGTGGGAAGTGGAAACCAGCCCAAGTAACTCCCTTAGCCGTGTGAACGGCCCCTTTGCCAGCGCCTTTGTGAAGATGTCTGCGACATTGTCCGCACTCCGCACATGCCCGACCGAAAGAGATCCCTCCAGCACCTTCTCCCGTATGAAGTGATGCTCGATCTCGATATGCTTGGTCCTCACGTGACAAACTGGATTGGTTACCAGTTTGAGAGCACTCTCGTTGTCACCGCGTAGCAGAGTCGGCTCCCGAACCTCCTTGTGGACGTCTCCCACCAACCTCCTAAGCCAGATGGCTTCCTGAGCTGCCAAGGCCGAAGCCTTGTATTCCGCTTCTGTGGTGGAGACCGATACGGAATCCTGCTTCTTGCTGCACCATGATATAGCCATAGGGCCCGCCATGAAGACGAATCCAGATGTCGACTTCCGATCATCCGAATCTCCCCCGTAATCAGCATCCATGTATCCATGCACTTCGAAGCCCGCATCCCTCCTGTATAGGAGACCCATATCCGAGGTCGCCTTGACATACTTCAGAATGTTCTTGGCCGCTAGCAGATGAGGTATCCGTGGCTCCGCCATATACCGACTCACTCTGCCTACTGCATATGCAATATCCGGCCTCGTGATCGTCAGATAGATCAAGCTCCCAACCAGAGCTCGGAACACCAACGGATCTTGCATAATCCTCCCCTCATCCTTCCGAATTCATAGCCTTCTCCAGAGGTGTAGAGATGCACTTCCCTTCCTTCATGCCGAATCGCTCCACGATTCGCTCCGCATATCCAGCCTGGGAAACCAGCACTCCACTTTCCTTCCTCTGCACCTCGAGTCCAAGGAAATGGTGAAGCTCACCTAAGTCCTTCATCTCGAACCTGATGGCCAGCTCGGCCCGAAGCTGAGCTACTTCCTCCTTCGAGTTCCCCGTCACGATCATATCGTCGACGTAAAGCAGCACGATGACTTGAAGCTCCCCGCTCTTCTTGACGAACAAGCTTGAGTCTGAGTCTGAAGCACAAAATCCACAGAATAGGAGATATTCTGCGATCTTCCCGTACCACGCCCTCGGCGCTTGCTTCAACCCATACAGGGCCTTCTTCAGCTTGCAGACATGCTCCGGAAAATCTTCAGACACAAAGCCTGGTGGCTGGACCATGAAGATGTCCTTGTCAATCTCGCCGTACAAGAAGGCGTTCTTGACGTCGAGCTGCCAAATCTCCCATCCACTGAACGCCGCCAAGGCAATGATGAACCGAACTGAAGTCATTTTTGCCACCGGACTGAAAGTCTCTTCGTAGTCTTCACCATATTGCTGCGAGAACCCCCAAGCTACAAGACGAGTCTTGTAACGCTCGATACTGCCGTCAGCTTTCTTCTTCAATTTGTAGACCCATTTGCATGTTACAGGAGTAGTGCCCTTGGGCTTGGGCACAAGAGACCAGGTCTCATTCTTCTCAGGAGCTGCCATCTCTTCTTGCATTGCAACATCCCACTCCTTCACGCCTTGGGCCTTCTCAAAGCTCGACGGCTCCCTCTCATCCAAGGGACCAGCGAAGAAACATGAGACAAAGCTCACTGCGTTTCCTCCTGTATAGCGATCAGGGGCAACGATTGCTCGCTTCGACCTCCTCAGCTCCTTCCCCTGAACCGCATTATCTCCAGCTGCTTCTTCCCTAGCTCCTCTTCCAGACGTGCTAGGAGCATTGCTCCCCCTGCTCCCTGAACCAGAAGCCCCCGTCTCGGAACTAGAAGGAGATGGACCACCTGGTGACACAGGTAGCTCCACCTGAAGATCTTCCACTGCTTGCTCTGGCACCTCCACCCTGCTCTCTGGTAGCTCCACTCCAGAAGACCCCTTATAAGATGTCACCTCATCAAAAACAACGTCGCGATATACAACAAATCTCCGCGTCTCTGGGTCCATGCACTTCCATCCTTTCTTCCGCTCGTCGTATCCCACGAAGACTAGCTTCCTTGCTTTCGCATCTAGCTTCGTCCGAAGAGCATATGGAACATGCACGTAGCAGGTGGAACCAAACACCCTAAGGTATGCCACGCTTGGCTTCTCCTTGAACATCAACTCATGCGGAGTTAACATGTTGATGGGACTAAGAGGCATCCGGTTGATGACGTAAGCAGCACAAGACATTCCCTCCGCCCAGAAGGACTTTGGGATACTCTTGGCATGCAGCCAACACTTGCAGGTCTCTGTCAGATGACGGATCTTCCGTTCTGCAACTCCGTTCTGTTGTGGAGTATGCGCACAAGTAAGCTCCCTCCGGATGCCTGCCTTCCTGCAAAAAGTAGAGAACTCACTGGAGGTGAACTCCCCTCCGTTGTCAGTCCTCAGCTTCTTCACCCGCAGTCTTAGCCGACCTTCCACGAGCTCCTTGAACTCCACGAACTTGGCAAACGCCTCCGCCTTCTCCTTCAGAAAATAAACCCAGACATATCTGGTGTAATCATCGATCAACACCAGCATATACCTGCTGCCTCCGAGGCTTGGGGTAGCAGTTGGTCCCATCAAGTCACCGTGGATGCACTCCAACGGCACACTACTCCTTGTCTGCGACTTGTCAAACGGTAGTCGATGAGACTTGCCGAACTGACATCCTGCGCAAACATGACCTTCTCCGTAGGAAGATAGACTTGGCAGGCCCTTGACCAGGCCTCTCACCGCCATAGCTTTTAGCTTGTCCATCCCTACATGCCCCAACCTCTCATGCCATATAACGGCACCATCATTCGTCTTCATCTTGTCGACGTAGGAACTTGTCGATAAAACGAACAAGTCCTTTGCCCGTCTCCCGATATGAACGACCTCGGCCTTCACGGCCTCTACATTACGTAGAAATTTCACTTCTGTTGGGCCGAACAGAATGTGATACCCAGCGTCAACAGCGTTGGTCACGGAGAAGAGGTTTTTCTTCATTCCGGGCACATGATAGACACTCTTCAAAGTAAGTGGCCCTCTATCACTGCCCAAAGAAACAACCCCCACCTTCTCTACTGTATGCATAGTATTATCAGCAGTAATGATTGCATTGTTACCTGTGTAGGGCTGTGCAGAAGAAAGCTTGGTCCCGTCTCCGGTGAGGTGATGACCACACTCTGAGTCCACGATCCAGTCCTCCAAATAGTTGATGGGAGCCGAAGCTCCAATAGAAGCCGAGAAGGCTCCTCCCCATCCTCCATCTATATGTCTGGCCTCAGCTTCCTCCTTCTCCGCAGCATGCCCTGCTTGAGTGACCACTCTGCAATCCTTCTTGAAGTGCCTAACCTTCCCGCATTTGTAGCATTTGAGACCTTCCTTCTTCTTCTTCTCCTCAGCCTTAGGAGGATAGCCCCTCTCCTGCTTGTGAAATTTTCCGGACCTTGTGAGAGCAAGCAGGAATAACAACTAGAGATGCAAGCCAAACAACCAGAGACAATCTTAGGCGAACAAAACGATCTTTATTGATAGCAACACTTCAATTACAGGGCAAGACATGCTCGACGAGACATGATTTCGTCAGCACAAAACTTTAAAGAGAAACAACAGAAACTGAAGATAACTGAGACCGCACGGTCTCTTGCCGAACTCAGCAGCTTGCCAGACCGCTGCTGCCAGACCGCAACCGCTTCCGATCTCGAAACACCACCAGACCGCTGCACCAGACCGCTCCTTTGCCGATCTCCTGATTCCCGAACTCCAGCACTACAACTCCAAGCCGCAGACCTCCCGAACACTTTCAGAGGAAGAGGTGATCGCTGCTGCCTGCACTATCCGCAGAAGCTGCACAAAGAAGAATTCAATCAGAGACCGCTCGGTCAGAAACACAGACCGCAGGAACTAGGCAAACTCGGCTTACACTTGGTGTGTTCTTATTGTTGCTACAGTGGCTCCCTATTTATAGGCGTGAGACCTGATCCAGTCACCACCCTATGAGATAGAGTCACCACCCATCAGACCGCGCGACCTTACCGGTCAACCCGCGCGATCACTGCAACCCTCCTGCTTCATTTTGGTGAGCGCCGACTTCACTCCAGACCGCGGGAGATCGCTACTCCCTTGGTCTGAACACGACTCCACACGGAGATCGCCAGACCGCCTAGAAGTCACCCACCACCTGTGTTCGCCTGAGACCGCAAACACAGCCAGCTCGCCCTCCTGGTCTCCTCCTGAGACCGCGAACTGAGACCGCGCGACTAAGAATGACTTAGTCCGCGAACTCCTTCAGAACCCTCTGGAAAGCCACCAGACCGGATTCAGGAGCCAACCCGTGCGGTCACGCCAGACCGGCACGTCCTTGAAGAGAACAACTTGTCACGCGGTCAGAGACAGACCGCGCGACCCTGAGGATGATCAGCCGTCATGCGGTCACAGCCAGACCGCACGACCTCCTCCTCCAGCAGCCCTTGGACCAGACCAGCAGTCAACCCTGGAAGCCGCAGCTGACCAATAGAGCAGATTGTCATTGTCAGACCGCCAGACCGTGCGGTCACGCCAGACCGCCCGGTCTCTTCCCAGACCGCCCAGGTCCAAAAGCCTCCTCCACTTCCACTTCAACAATTTCAACACTCCCCCTTGAAGTGGGAAGTGGAAACTAGCCCAAGTAGCTCCCTTAGCCGTGTGAACGGCCCCTTTGCCAGCGCCTTTGTGAAGATGTCTGCGACATTGTCCGCACTCCGCACATGCTCGACCGAAAGAGATCCCTCCAGCACCTTCTCCCGTATGAAGTGATGCTCGATCTCAATATGCTTGGTCCTCGCGTGACAAACTGGATTGGTTACCAGTTTGAGAGCACTCTCGTTGTCACCGCGTAACAGAGTCGGCTCCCGAACCTCTTTGTGGACGTCTCCTACCAACCTCCTAAGCCAGATGGCTTCCTGAGCTGCCAAGGCCGAAGCCTTGTATTCCGCTTCCGTGGTAGAGACCGATACGGAATCCTGCTTCTTGCTGCACCATGATATAGCCGTAGGGCCCGCCATGAAGACGAATCCAGATGTCGACTTCCGATCATCCGAATCTCCCCCGTAATCAGCATCCATGTATCCATGCACCTCGAAGCCCGCATCCCTCCTGTATAGGAGACCCATGTCCGAGGTCGCCTTGACATACTTCAGAATGTTCTTGGCCGCTAGCAGATGAGGTACTCGTGGTTCCGCCATAAACCGACTCACCCTGCCTACTGCATATGCAATATCTGGCCTTGTGATCGTCAGATAAATCAAGCTCCCAACCAGAGCTCGGAACACCAACGGATCTTGCATGATCCTTCCCTCATCCTTCCGAAGCTTCATAGCCTTCTCCAGAGGTGTGGAAGTGCACTTCCCTTCCTTCATGCCGAATCGCACCACGATCCGCTCCGCATATCCGGCTTGGGTCACCAACACTCCACCTTCCTTCCTCTGCACCTCGAGTCCAAGGAAATGGTGAAGTTCACCTAAGTCCTTCATCTCGAACCTGATAGACAGCTCGGCCCGAAGCTGCGCTACCTCCTCCTTCGAGTTCCCCGTCACGATCATATCGTCGACGTAGAGCAGCACGATGACTTGAAGTTCCCCGCTCTTCTTGACGAACAAGCTTGAGTCCGAGTCTGAAGCAACAAATCCACAGAATAGGAGATATTCTGCGATCTTCCCGTACCACGCCCTCGGCGCTTGCTTCAACCCATACAGGGCCTTCTTCAGCTTGCAGACATGCTCCGGAAAATCTTCAGACACAAAACCTGGTGGCTGAACCATGAAGATGTCCTTGTCAATCTCGCCGTACAAGAAAGCGTTCTTGACGTCGAGCTGCCAAATCTTCCATCCACTGAACGCCGCCAAGGCAATGATGAACCGAACTGAAGTCATTTTTGCCACCGGACTGAATGTCTCATCATAGTCTTCACCGTATTGCTGCGAGAACCCCCGAGCTACAAGACGGGCCTTGTACCGCTCGATACTGCCGTCAGCTTTCTTCTTCAGCTTGTAGACCCACTTGCATGTCACAGGAGTGGTGCCCTTAGGCTTGGGCACAAGAGACCAGGTCTCATTCTTCTCGAGAGCTGCCATCTCTTCTTGCATCGCAACCTCCCACTCCTTCACGCCTTGGGCCTTCTCAAAGCTCGACGGCTCCCTCTCATCCAAGGGACCAGCAAAGAAACATGAGACAAAGCTCACTGCGTTTCCTCCTGTATAGCGATCAGGGGCGATGATAGATCGCTTCGATCTCCTCAGCTCCTTCCCCTGAACCGCTTCATCTCCAGCTGCTTCTTCCCTAGCTCCCCTTCCAGACGTGCTAGGAGCATTGCTCCCCCTGCTCCCTGAACCAGAAGCCCCCGTCTCAGAACTAGAAGGTGATGGACCACCTGGTGACACAGGTAGCTCCACCTGAAGATTTTCCACAGCTTTCTCCGGCACTTCCACCCTGCTTTCTGGTAGCTCCACACCAGAAGACCCCTTGTAAGATGTCACCTCATCGAACACGACGTCGCGAGATACAACAAATCTCTGCGTCTCCGGGTCCATGCACTTCCACCCTTTCTTCCGCTCATCGTATCCCACGAAGACTAGCTTCCTTGCTTTCGCATCTAGCTTCGTCCGAAGAGCATCTGGGATGTGCACGTAACAGGTGGAACCAAACACCCTAAGGTGTGCCACACTTGGCTTTTCCTTGAACATCATCTCATGCGGGGTCAACATGTTGATGGGGCTCAGAGGCATCCTGTTGATGACGTAGGCAGCACAAGACATTCCCTCCGCCCAGAAGGACTTTGGGATACTCTTGGCATGCAGCCAACACTTGCAGGTCTCCGTCAGATGACGGATCTTCCGTTCTGCAACACCGTTCTGTTGTGGAGTATGAGCACAAGTGAGCTCTCTCCGGATGCTCGCCTTCCTGCAAAAAGTAGAGAACTCACTGGAGGTGAACTCCCCTCCGTTGTCAGTCCTCAGCTTCTTCACCCGCAGTTCCAGCCGACCTTCCACGAGCTCCTTGAACTCCACAAACTTGGCAAACGCCTCCGCCTTCTCCTTCAGGAAATAAACCCAGACATACCTGGTGTAATCATCGATCAACACCAGCATATACCTGCTGCCTCCGAGGCTTGGGGTAGCAGTTGGTCCCATCAAGTCACCGTGGATGCACTCCAACGGCACACTACTCCTTGTCTGCGACTTGTCAAACGGTAGTCGATGAGACTTGCCGAACTGACATCCTGCGCAAACATGACCTTCTCCGTAGGAAGATAGACTTGGCAGGCCCTTGACCAGACCTCTCACCGCCATAGCTTTCAGCTTGTCCATTCCTACATGCCCCAACCTCTCATGCCATATAACGGCACCATCATTCGTCTTCATCTTGTCAACGTAGGAACTTGTCGACAAAACGAACAAGTCTTTCGCCCTTCTCCCGACATGGACGACCTCGGCCTTCACGGCCTTTACATTTCGTAGAAATTTCACTTCTGTCGGGCCGAACAGAACGTGATACCCAGCGTCAACAGCGTTGGTCACGGAGAAGAGGTTTTTCTTCATTCCGGGCACATGATAGACACTCTTCAAAGTAAGTGGCCCTCTATCACTGCCCAAAGAAACAACCCCCACCTTCTCGACTGCATGCACAGTATTGTCTGCAGTAATAATAGCATTGTTACCTGTGTACGGCTCTGCTGAAGAAAGCTTCGACTCGTCCCCGGTGAGGTGATGACCACACCCCGAGTCCACGATCCAGTCCTCCTGATAGTTGATAGGAGCCGAGGCTCCAATAGAAGCCGAAAAGGCTCCTCCCCATCCTCCATCAAAGTGCCTGGCCGGTGCTTCCTCCTTTTCAGCAGCATGCCCTGGCTGAGTATTCAGCCTGCAGTCCTTCCTAAAGTGCCCAACCTTTCCGCACTTGAAGCATTTGAGACCTTCCTTCTTCTTCTTCCCGTCAGCCTTGGGAGCATACCCCCTTTCCTGCTGCCCAGAAGTTGAAGGCCCATAGCCTTCCGTGGTCTTCTTCTTCTTCTCCCACTTCTTCTTCCCTAAGAAGAGAACCTCGCCATCTCCCCCAGTCACTGACACCCCCGCCATCTGCCTTGCCAGACTTTCCTGCGAAGCTAGCAGATTCTCCAGCTCTAGCAGAGACGGCTGATTTGCCCATCCCTGTACCGACGTCACAAAGGCCACATATTCCTTCCGCAAGCCGCGGATGATGTGCCTCTTCAGCTTCGCCTCAGAAATTGGCTCATCAGGATCCAGTGCTGATATCTCAGCGCAGAGATTCTTCATCTTCAAAAAGAAGTTCGAGATAGAAAGATCACCTTGAGCTGACCTCGCCAGCTCATTCTCTAAGAACTGTAGCCTTGCTATATTCTTTTTGTTAAACAGCCCATCCAAGGCTCTCCAGATCTCAGCAGCTGATCCACACCCCAAGATGTGATCAAAGAGATCAGGTGAAATGGCACGCTTCAAGGTGAACTCGGCCTTGGCGTTGGTCTTCCTCCATGCCCTCACGGCCGGTCCATTATCACCTCCTTCTACTGCCTTCACCTCTTCTGTTTCATCTCCTCCTACCACCTCCCAGAGGTCCTCACCCAGAAGATAGCTCTGCATACACGACTTCCACTTCTTGAAGTTAGTCGATGTAAGCATCTCAATACCAAGACCTCTTGCAAAACCACCTTCCATTGCTCTTCCTCTGGTTCCTTCTTCACAAAGGCGATGGCTACTCTAAGTTATTCACTGCTCTTTCAACTCCAACCTCCCTCTGATACCATGTGAAATTTTCCGGACCTTGTGAGAGCAAGCAGGAATAACAACTAGAGATGCAAGCCAAACAACCAGAGACAATCTTAGGCGAACAAAACGATCTTTATTGATAGCAACACTTCAATTACAGGGCAAGACATGCTCGACGAGACATGATTTCGTCAGCACAAAACTTCAAAGAGAAACAACAGAAACTGAAGATAACTGAGACCGCACGGTCTCTTGCCGAACTCAGCAGCTTGCCAGACCGCTGCTGCCAGACCGCAACCGCTTCCGATCTCGAAACACCACCAGACCGCTGCACCAGACCGCTCCTTTGCCGATCTCCTGATTCCCGAACTCCAGCACTACAACTCCAAGCCGCAGACCGCCCGAACACTTTCAGAGGAAGAGGTGATCGCTGCTGCCTGCACTATCCGCAGAAGCTGCACAAAGAAGAATTCAATCAGAGACCGCTCGGTCAGAAACACAGACCGCAGGAACTAGGCAAACTCGGCTTACACTTGGTGTGTTCTTATTGTTGCTACAGTGGCTCCCTATTTATAGGCGTGAGACCTGATCCAGTCACCACCCTATGAGATAGAGTCACCACCCATCAGACCGCGCGACCTTACCGGTCAACCCGCGCGATCACTGCAACCCTCCTGCTTCATTTTGGTGAGCGCCGACTTCACTCCAGACCGCGGGAGATCGCTACTCCCTTGGTCTGAACACGACTCCACACGGAGATCGCCAGACCGCCTAGAAGTCACCCACCACCTGTGTTCGCCTGAGACCGCAAACACAGCCAGCTCGCCCTCCTGGTCTCCTCCTGAGACCGCGAACTGAGACCGCGCGACTAAGAATGACTTAGTCCGCGAACTCCTTCAGAACCCTCTGGAAAGCCACCAGACCGGATTCAGGAGCCAACCCGTGCGGTCACGCCAGACCGGCACGTCCTTGAAGAGAACAACTTGTCACGCGGTCAGAGACAGACCGCGCGACCCTGAGGATGATCAGCCGTCATGCGGTCACAGCCAGACCGCACGACCTCCTCCTCCAGCAGCCCTTGGACCAGACCAGCAGTCAACCCTGGAAGCCGCAGCTGACCAATAGAGCAGATCGTCATTATCAGACCGCCAGACCGTGCGGTCACGCCAGACCGCCCGGTCTCTTCCCAGACCGCCCGGTCTCTTCCCAGACCGCCCAGGTCCAAAAGCCTCCTCCACTTCCACTTCAACAATTTCAACACTGCTGTCCAGAAGTTGAAGGCCCATAGCCTCCAGTGGTCTTCTTCTTCTTATCCCACTTCTTCTTCCCCGAGAAGAGCACTTCGCCATCTCCCCCAGTCACTGACAACCCCGCCATCTGTCTTGCCAAGCTTTCTTGCGAAGAAAGCAAGTTCTCCAGCTCCAACAGAGACGTCTGATTTGCCCATCCCTGCACCGACGTCACAAAGGCCACATATTCCTTCCGCAAGCCGCGGATGATGTGCCTCTTCAGCTTCGCCTCAGAAATTGGCTCATCAGGATCCAGTGCTGATATCTCAGCGCAGAGGTTCTTCATCTTCAGAAAGAAAGTGGAGATAGAAAGATCGCCCTGAGCCGACATTGCCAACTCATTCTCCAAGAACTGCAGCCTCGCTACATTCTTCTTATTAAACAGCCCATCCAGGGCTCTCCAGATCTCAGCAGCTGATCCACACCCTAAGATGTGATCAAATAGATCAGGTGAAATGGCACGCTTCAAAGTGAACTCGGCCTTGGCATTGATCTTTCTCCACGCCCTCACGGCCGGACCATTGTCACCTGCTTCTGTTGCCTTCACCTCTTCTGTTGCATCTCCTCCAACAACCTCCTAGAGGTCCTCCCCTAGAAGATAGCTCTGCATACACGACTTCCACTTCTTAAAGTTAGTCGATGTAAGCATCTCAATCCCAAGACCTCTTGCAAATCCGCCTTCCATTGTTCTTCCTCTGGTTCCTTCTTCACAAAGGCGATGGCTACTCTAAGTTATTCGCTGCTCTATTCACTCCAACCTGGCTCTGATACCATGTGAAATTTTCTCGGACCTTGTGAGAGCAAGCATGAATAACAACTAGAGATACAAGCCAAAGCAACCAGAAACAATCTTAGGCAAACAAACGATCTTTATTGATAGCAACCTTCAATTACAGGGCAAGACATGCTTGACGAGACATGATTTCGTCAGCACAAAACTCCAAAGAGAAATACAAAAACTGAGGATAACTGGAGACCGCCCAGACCGCGCGACCTCCCCTGCGATCTTTGCCAGTTGCAAGACCGCAACTCTCTGCCGACCACAGAACACCACCAGGCCGCTGCACAGACCGCTCCCTTCTTTCGACCTCCTGATCCTCCCGAACTCCAACACCACAACTCCAAGCCGCAGACCGCCCGAACACTTTCAGAGGAAGAGGTGATCGCTGCTGCCCACACTATCCGCAGAAGCTGCACAAGAGGAATTCAATCAGCAGACCGCACGGTCAGAAAAAAAAAACAGACCGCAGGAAACAAGCCGGACTCAGCTTACACTTGGTGTGTCAATGTTTGCTGCAACAGTGACTCCTATTTATAGGCGTGAGACCTGATCTGGTCACCACCCTAGAGATAGGATCACCACCCCTCAGACCGCGTGACCTGATCGGTCACACTGCGCGATCAGCAACATTACTCCTGCTTCATTTTTGGTGAACCCGCCAGCTTCAATGTCGCCATGAGAGACCGCCACTCTCACAGCAGACCGCGACTCCACAAAGAGATCGCCAGACCGCCCGAAGCTATTCACCACCTGTGTTCGCACGAGACCGCGAACACAGTCAGTTCGCCATCAGATCGCGAACTCCTATCCGCATGCCGATCTCCTTCTGAGACCGCGAACAACAACCAGCTCGCATACCAGTCTCCTCCTGAGACCGCGAACTGAGACCGCGCGACTAAGACCCTTAGTCCGCGAATACCCCCAGAAAGCCCGGTCAGCTACCAGACCGCATTCCGAAGAGAACCTGGATCAAACTGTGCAGTCACACCAGACCACCCCAGCCTTGAAGAGGACAGCACGCCACGCGGTCACGCACAGACCGCGCGGCTCCTTCAGCAGACTTTGGACAAGACCAGCGGTCAACCCGGGAGACCGCAGCTAGGCTAAGATCAGCCAGACCGAAGATGCAGACCGCCAGGTCGTGCGGTCACGTCAGACCGCCCGACCTCCTCCCAGACCGCCCAGGTCCAAAAGCCTTCTTCACTTCCACTTCAACAATTTCAACAAAGATGCCCCAGGAATTTCCCTTTACTGGCCCCGAACACACACTTCAGGGGGTTCAGGCGCATCTTATACTTGCGTAGGGTGGCGAAGGTCTCCTCGAGGTCCTGGATGTGAGAGTTCACGCACTTGCTCTTCACCATAAGGTCATCCGCGTAGACCTCCAGGTTCCTTCCCCTTTGCTCCCTAAATACCCGGTCCATCATCTTCTTGTAGGTTGCTCCTGCATTTTTCAACCCGAAGGGCATCATCTTATAGCAGTAGCATCCCTCCCTGGTGATGAACGAGACATCTTTGACGTCTGGGGGGTGCATCCTGATCTGGTGATAACCTGAAAAAGCATCCAAAAAACTCATCACAGAAAAACCGACGGCTGAGTCAACCAGCGCGTCGATCCGAGGCAGGGGATAACAATCCTTAGGGCAGGCCTTATTTAACAATGAAAAATCCACACACATACGCCAGCGGCCATCGGCCTTTTTTACCATTACGACGTTGGAGACCAAGCCTGGGTACTGGATCTCCGATACAAAACCTGCTTCGAGGAGTTTTTCCACCTCCTCGCGGATGAGTCCCTCGAGCTTGCTGGCGAAGGTCCTTCTCTTCTGCCGGATGGGACGGGCTTCTGGATCGAGGTTGAGGCGATGGCAAGCCACGTCCGCCTCGATGCCTGGCATATCAGCTGCGCTCCATGCGAAGACATTCACGTTCCTCTGGATGCACTCTAGCATCTCCACCCTATCCTCCGGGCCGAGACCCCCGCTGATCCGCACCTCTTTCACCCTCCCTTCCTGGGTGAGGACCTCCATCTCCACCACCTCTTCTGCCGCCTCGAGCCGGGCTGGCTCTTCCCATTGGCCCTTTGCTTTTCGCCCTTCTATCCGGGCCTCTTCCTCTATGACTCCTTCCGCCTCTGTCGGCACGACCTCCTGCTCCTCACGAGCGACCTCCATCAGCTCGACCTCCTGCTCCTCGCGAGCGACCTCCATCAGCTCGACCTCCTGCTCCTCGCGAGCGACCTCCATCAGCTCGACCTCCTGCTCCTCGCGAGCGACCTCCATATTCTCTTCTCAGGCATTGCCCTCTCCCCCCACCTCTCTCTTCTCCACTTCTTCTCCTGGCCCCTCCGGCCTTGCCATCTCCTTCTCCATCTTCTTAGCATCCGCCATCCAAGAGATGGTGTTGACGGCAGTCACATAGCACTGCCTCACCACCTTAGCATCTCCTCGGACGCGGACCTGGACTCCTCCACTATGGAGCTTTAAGCACTGATGGTACGATGAGGGCACGCACTGGAAGGCGCTGATGAGGGGGCGTCCAAAAATGGCGTTATAGCTGCTCGGAGCGTCCACAATGACGAACTGGCAGTTTCTTGGGACTCCTCCTAGCGTCACCTGGAGACCAACACCTCCCTCGACCTCCTTCCGCTCTCCTGAGAAACCAAACAGCGGCCCGTCGGAGGCCTGCACCCTCTTCTTTTCCACCTCCATTGCGTTGAAGGCCTTCTTGAAGATCACGTTCACTGAGCTCCCGTTATCCACCAGGATCCGGGAGACCGTGAAATTTTTAATCGCTGTCTGAATCACCAGAGCGTCGCAGAACGGATCCTCATAATCTGGCATGTCTTCCGAGGAGAAGGTGAGCTTCTCCGAGAGGGGTGGGGTCTGGGAAGTCGACGCGACGTCCCTTCAGAACATTGCCTGGAAGCTCCTCTTGCGAGAGGCCTCTATCCCAACCCCTCCATGAATCACCCCGATTCCCCCCTGGTTCCTGTATCTGCCCTGTCCTTGCATCGGTCTTCTTCCGCCTCCGGGAGCATTTCCTCGATCCTGGCCTGCTGCCGCCGTGGCTGACCTCTCTCTCTCATCTCCAAGAATTCTGGGCAGGTGGCGGTCGCGTGACCTTCTTCCTGATGAAAGTCACAATAGGGCAACGCCACCCTGCCGCCTCTCCCTGCTCTTCCTCTTCCTCCTCTTGCTCCTCTGCCTCCTCTTCCCCGGCCTACTGCCATAGCTTGCTCCCTCGGGGGGTGAGGGGGTCTGGGACCCTGCCTCCACCCCGGATTCATTCCTCCCGCTTCTCTTCCTTGGTACCCCTCTTCCTGACCTCTCGCCGGTCCTGGTGCCTCCAGCCCAACCTGTTGTTGGGCTCCTGATTCCTCCAATTCCGAGGCGGTCTTTCAAACCTGTGACCCCTGGGGTCATCCCGCCTTCTTCCTTCTTGCTGCCTCACCTCGGGCTCGCTCATTTTTGCCAATCTCCTGTAGAACTCTGGGTTGGCCGCCTCCCCTTCAATCTCTTCTGCTGCTCGCTCCATCAATTCTTCAAAGGATGAAGGAGGTCTTCTTTTCAGGTCCATCTTGAAGAACCCGTCTCGTAACCCTACGATGAACGCCATCTGGAGGGCGAATCCCGGCACCTCCTGCACGAGGTGTATCTCCTCCTGGAACCTATCCACGTAATGTCCCAGGGACTCTCCCTCCCTCTGCCTGATCTTGAAGAGGGCATCAGCATCCTTCTTTCTCTTTTTTGCGTCGAGAAGCGAAGCCGAAAGCCTCGGCGCAGATCATCGAACGTGTAGATGGAACCCGCGGAAAGCTGGTGGAACCAGTCCCTTGCTTTCTCCTTCAGGGTGGTTGCGAAGAGTCGGCATTGAAAAGCATCCGACATGGGAAGGATTGAGGTCATGTCCTCAAACCATTGCAGGTGCACGACTGGATCCTCCTTGTCGGTGTAGTAGGACATCTCCGGCCCACGAAACCCCTCTGGCACTGGGGCCGAGAGGATCATCTCGCAAAAGGGGCTCCCTTCCCCTGTTCGGCGAATGGTCTTCTCGCGCGGACCCAGCTCGCACACCTCAGCACTCGCCGGACTGCTGAACAGCTGCCGCCCTGGGAGATCTCGCGCACTTCCTTCTGCTGGCACCTCCTTCCCCAGCCGCTGCCCTGGTGCGTTCTCGCCGATCTGCAGGGGTGGAACCACGGGGACGGCCGGGGTCTCGCACTCGCTCCTTGCTGCGAGAACTGTCTGCAGAACTTCTCGCTTGAACTTCTCAAACATCTCCAACCACTCTCCCGTCGCGGGTGGCTGCGAGTGGCCTGAGTCAGAACCATTCCTGTCATCTCCTGTCATCGAACCTAATTCAAGATTTTCCTTCACCGGCTACGGTCCACGCTCACCGCACCAAAAATGTTGAAACCTGCAACAGGTCTCGTGAGTTCGGACCCACTGGGGGTGTAGCCGATGCTTACTTCTCCCTCACTAGACTCTCTTGACGGTGGATGTGAGAATACGAATAGACCCAAGGCTGAAGCGAGGAGGTCCCGCCACACACCCGGAAGATTTTAGAGAGCTTCCCCTCTCAAACCAGAGCTCAACCGGGCACCTTGGAGGGCACTAGCACCCGACCAAAAACTAGCCTGGAGGAGAGGATTCTCTAAAATCGGATCTCCTCCAAGGTGCCCTTAAGGGTCTATTTATAGATTTTTCTAGGCTGGTCTGCAAATAACATGAATCCGCCTTTTAATTTTACTAACAGCACCCCAAACTGGTCTGCTAACAACCTAATTCCGCTGTTCCGAAGGGCTATTTGCAGCCCACCAGGGGTATTATGGTCATTTCTCCCTCAAATCATCCTGGGCGAGTGGTCCGTGAGGGCACCACTCGCTGGGCACCCGCCTTGCTGGGCGAGTGCCCGCGCTTCCGGGCGAGTGGTCCGTGAGAGCACCACTCGCCTGACTCCTTCTCTTCTGCTCCTTACGCCCACCAAACCGGGGTACTTCCTCCTCCTAGCTGGGGCGAATGATCGGGCTGACCCAGGTCTCGCCATTTAGCTTGAGGGGTCCACTCGGCGAATACGGGTTGTACAAGTTTAACATTTATATTGCATGTATTCCAAACTAGAGTTTCAAATTTTAGATCTAGAATAAAGTGATGATTTTAATTTATTCTTATTATTACACAATTGATTCTAGAATCTATATATATGTGAGATACATGCAATCAATAGCAACGCATATTCATACACCAACTAATGTAAAGAAAACAATATTCATATCTTTATCATAAAATTCATAATTCCAATTTGTTTTTGAGATTTTTCTTGATAGAATATGAATTATGATTTATGATTATAGAGAATTTTGCATAGAATATATGTTAGATCATCATGATGTATGTGATTTCTATTCCTTCTAGACTTATGATAATATGATTTGGTGATTTTTTTTTGAATAAGCATGTTTGATTTTTAAGTCTAGAAATTTATGATCATGTAATCATATCAAAGACAAAGATCACATATATAACATTTTGAAATTTATAATAAAATTGCATTGGATAATTAGATTTATTGATCTTTGGTTTTCCATGATGATATATAGTTTCATGATATATATACTAATGATTAATCCATAAACTATGTGTTTGTTGGAATTTTGGTATTCTGTTATAATTTCAAAATCACACAGTTATCATGAAAGTTGAATATCATTGTAAGTGTTCTACCCAGCATAAATATATAAGCATAGACCAAGAAGCAATGCTAGGATGATGAGTTTGAATGCAATGTTATTACATAGGATTAATGGAGATTATGTTGCATGTACTATGAGAAGTTTTCAAATTAATTTTCTTTAGACTTAGAATGAAATGATTAAACTTTTGATTTGATCTTAATGATACAAGATGATTCTAAGGTCTAAGTTACATGCAAACATAGGTGACACACATCACACACATAATATAAAATATGAAACAATTATTCTAAGGATAGCGTGTGATGAAAAAATTCATAAACACAGAAATTTCCAAATCAAGCAAACCAAGATAGCTTTTAAAACGGAGTTGTAATTGGGCAAGTTGACAGCACCAAGAGAACTCAAATGAACAAGCCTAGTTTGCCATTGGATGGAGATTTTTGTGCTCTTTCCGAAAATATATTAAACGCGAAAATCGGACGAGCGGGTCAAAAGATATGACTATTTGAAGTTTTGATCAAAAACTCGCTTTTTGAAAGATTAAGCATGCGTTTAGATGAATTTTTTATTTCAATTTTTCTAGATAATGTTCTTCATTATAAGGGCTATCATATGCAGCAAATAAAATAGAAGATTATCATAACGTTGCACATTTTAATTTTTAGCTTAAGCCATTTAATAAACCATTTAAATCCTTTTTTTTTAAATAATTTCATTAGTCTTGAAAATAATTTCTATATTCAAATTATAATGTTAATTCAAGACATAGATGGATAAAGGATTTAAAAGGATAAAGAACAATCAAAGATGAGTGATAGATCACTTTTGAAAAATATATGACTTAATGTTCAATTTTAACTCAAATTTGATTTGAAAGACATTAGGCTTAATATATGAAAGTCATATTACATGATATATAAAGTGATCATAGCATGCTTTTTTTTAATATAAAATAAACAAAAGAAAAAGAGACAATAAGCATATCATGAAGTAGAGAATTGATATTGTACAACCCTCATTCTCCGAGGGTGGACCCCCCCCCCCCCCCCCCCCCCAAGGCCACGTAGACAGACGAAGTCAAGGTCAAAGGGTCAACACAGAGACCAGCAGTCCAAGATAGAAGCAGAAGAGACCCTGGCGAGTAAGCAGGCAATACTCGCCAGGTAGGCGAGTATCAACCAGAAGAGCTCGCCGCGCACAGAAGACAGCAGAAGCCGTGGGAGAGTATTGGCCCGCCATGTGCGAGCAGCACCCAATACTCGCCAGATGGGCGACTATGGCATGGTACTCGCTGAGTAACCCATAGTCGCCGGGTTGGGGGCTGGGCTATAAAAAGCCCCCCTACCTTTTGGTTTTCCTATAAATAGGACCCCAGGGGTACTTGGATTGGCACCTGGACTTGAGCTTTTGGACCCCGATTCCCGAACTCTCGAGCCCGTCACCCTTGCTTTCAGCCAAGTCGGTGCCTTCCCGTACCAAGCTCGACCACTTTGGTTTCGGAGGGGAAGACTCTCTTGAGCTTCTGGGTACGTGGTGGGACCTCCCTACCGCAGCACCTGGGGTCTGGTTCGTTGCTCTTCTAGCTTCGTCGTCGTTGCCAGCCAAATCATCTCGTTGGACTGCTGGGCGAGTAGCCTCCGGCTGCATCGGTCCGAATTTTGAGGTCAGGATTTTCCTGACGTCAACACTTTGGTGCGGTGAGCGTGGATCGTAGTCGTTGGAAGAAAGCCCAGTAAGAAGGCGAGATGGTCGTAGTTGGCGACCATGAGGAGGTAGTCGGCAACTCGTCCGCGAGTGGCGAGTTCGTGACGTTGGCAGTTTTCGAAGCCTTCGCGCAGCGCATGGAGGGGATCTTGCAAGCAGCGCTTCAGCCGCGCGCCGAGGTCACGACTACCTCGGCGCATCGCCCGGTTCTGACCAAGGGAAGGAGTCCCCCTCGGCGAGCAGGAAAGGAGCATGTGGAGGATGAGACCGAGCGACCAAGGAGGTCGCAGTTCTACCAGCAGACCTCGCAAAGGATCCGCTTCCGGGAGACGGAGGAGCAGGCGAGATACCAGGATACTCGCCCATATGGCGAGTATGGTGGTGATACTCGCCAGGTGAAGGATCGTCGCCGGGTAGGAGGGAGGAGCCCCTTCTGCGAGGAGATCCTTGCCGCGCCAGTGCCAGAAGGATTCAGAGATCCCGCTATGAATTCTTGCTTGGGGAGAGACGACCCTATCTGTCAGGGGAACAGACGTAACCGGAAGGGTAACCGGAGGAGGAATAGGGATCGAGTCAGCCAAGGATGTCAAGGAAGTATCAAGGCCGAAGAGGTAGGAGTGAGTTATGGAGAAGCGGAGCTCGGATCTTTCCGCAAAGCAAAATTCCACCAGGCCTACCGCCAGAATGTCGCTCCGACCTCTCAAACACCACCCCCGCTAGAGGAAATCACCTTCTCGGAGGAAGGCATGTTAAGGGATGAGAATCCCTTCCATGAGGCCCGTGTGATTGATGCGATCGTCGAAGACTTCACCGTCAACCGAATCCTGGAGTGCAACGGGGGTTCGGTCCGTGTCATTTTTATGTCGTTCTCACGAACACGTTTGATAACCTGGAAGTCGAGGCGAGCAGGATGACGGCCTCGGACGGTCCTCTTTTCGATTTCTCAGGTAAGCAAAAGAAGGCGGACGCGGCAGGAAGATCAGCCGCCGTCGGGAAGCTTAATCTAAGAACAAAGGGGAGCTGTTGGAAAATACTTGGAGCTGCGACAACCTAAAAGGTTTTACTCCTGAGCGGGAGTATGTGCATCTCACCCCTGTAAATTTATTGTTCATAAATAAATTCATCACCCCCCTGAAACATGGGGTAGAAAAGAGTTGTTTACATTAACCTCAAATTGAAAATGCGTTTTCAAGCAAAAGAAGAAGGCCAGTGAAGTCGATCTCCACGCTAGGTTGGGAAATGAGCCTCCGACTTAACCCTCGTAAAAACTCAGAACGGATGATGGGACAGTGCCTCGGGTGTGCGTTCCCTTAAGTCCAAGCCTCTGCAATGACGGCCGAGATCAGCTCCCCCCTTGCACGTTGGCCGCAGTTCCCACCGATCGCATTTCTCGTCTGACTGAAGAGATTACCAGGAGAAAAGTCTGGACGCTGACCTCCCGATTCGGCGAAGAAATGATCGATTTAACTAGCTCAAGGGACCCTTGAATAAAGGTGTCGTGTACCCTCAAAAGCTGAAAGATCGCAGCGAAGCAAACCGTTTTTTCTAAAATATTGTGTCCGATCATGTGAGTTGGTGTGCTTAAGTGTGCTTAACTCCCTGCTAATTTGTTGAGCAACAGGAAGCAGGTTTGATCCACATCCAGAATCCAAGTAGGGTGGAGGCCTCGGGATGGTATGTCCCCTTGGACCTCCCCGACTACCACTCCCTGCTTGACGTCATCCTGCATCAACATACGACACCGCAAGTTGGAAGACGAGCCTCCGACTTGACCCTCATAAAAACTCAGAACGGATGATGGGACAATGCATCGGGTGTGCGTTCCCTTGAGTCCAAGCCTCTGCAATGATGGACGAGATCAGCTCCCCCCTTGCACGTTGGCCGCGGTTCCCACCGACCGCACTTCTCGTCCGACTGGAGAGATTACCAGGGAAAAAGTCTGGAAGCCGACATTCCAATTTGAGAAAGGGCAAGACCGATTCGACCAACCAAAGAATGGAGACATTCTGGCATCCAAGTAGGATGGAGGCCTCGGGATGGTGTATCCCCTTGGACCTCCCCGACCGCCATTCCCTACTTGACGTCATTCTTCATCGACATCCGGCATCCAAGTAGGATGGAGGCCTCGGGAAGAGGTGTCCCTCCCGACCTCCCCGACTGCCATTCCCTATCTCTTTCCCTTAAAAAAGTCCATTTTTATTAAAATAATTCTAATGAACTCTTCACCAGGTGCAAGGCAAGGCCTTGAGAGCATGTCCCTCGAGACCCTCCAAGTGCCCCTCGCGACTAGACTCAAGCAGAAAGAACCATTGAAAAGGCGAGTATGAAGGTAATATTCGTCGGATAGGCGAGTATACACCTGCGAGTATACACATGCGAGCATACAGGTGCGAGTATGCAGGTGTGAGCGCTCAAACTCGCCTCGAACCTAAGAGCCTAGCGAGCACTCAATCTCGCCTCGAACCTAAGAGCCTAGCGAGCACTCAATCTCGCCTCGAGCCTAAGAGCATAAGCGACATTCAAGACAGGAAGCAAGGCAGAAGCAACAGGCGAGCAAAATCTTATCTCCTTTTTCATTTATATATTTCGTATAAATTACAAAAGAATCTTCAAGGGGTTTACAAAAGGTCGCCGGGCGAGCAAAAAAGGGTGCCCGGGCGACTAGGCGTCATCCTCGCCATCAATGTCAACATCTGGTTCATCGCCGCCATCGTCATCATCCTCGTCCTCAGAATCATCATCCTCGGAATCATCAGACAGCTGGGAAGATGCTCGCAAGGGAGAGGTGGACTCCTCGGCGAGCAGCGCCGGGATGAGGTCCACCACTGTCAGCTCCATCGCCGCCGGCTTCAGAAGGTCGTCCGCCTTCAGTTGGCTCAGGATGACAGTCCCCGTTGCTCGCGCGATCTCCCGACGAATGCGAGGCATATCGTCGCCAAGAATCCTGATCTGCTTGCCGACCCTGGAGGGGCCCGCCACCGCTGGCTGTTGCTCGGCAGGCCAAGTTTCCAGCTCAGTGATGCAAACTTGGGCGGCCTCCAAGGCCAGCCGGGTGTCGTCCAGCTCCTTCTCCAGCTGGGAGGTCTTCTTCGCCATCTCCACTTCGGCGGCCTGCAAAATGAGAAGACGCAGAAGGTAAGCAAACTATTCGGCAAAGTGGCGAGTATCCCACAAGCGAGTATAGAAGCGAGGCGAGTACCTCATGCTCCTTCTCTTTGAGCCCCATGGCGATCATCTTCTTACTTTGGATCTTGATCACCCCTTCATACTCGAGCAATCGTCTTGCTGTCGAATGGGCCAGCTCGGCAGATCGCAGCAGAGATCGCGAGGTTTGGTGAGCGAGATACTCGGAGGTCTCCTCCTGCAGTCTCTCGGCATCCTCGCGACCATAGACGGCGTGGAGCACGTCGAAGCCCTCGCCCTTATCCTCCCAGTCCTCCGACCATGGCGGGAGGTTGGAGCTTAGAGACACCACGTGGGCGCTCTCCGTCCAAGTCACCAAGGGGCGACCATAGAGATCCTCGCCACGTCCACCCAGGTTGAAGTTCGGATGGGTGAAAGGCTCGCCAGCCTCAGAAGGGCCCGCCTTCTTGCCAAGGTCCCTATGAGCGACCTCCTTCTTCTTCCTCAAGGGCTCGGAGGGCTCGCCCCTCTCCTTCCGCTTCTTCGAAGGCCCAGATCCTTCGCCGACGATCAGGGGCTCATCGCCACCTGGCGACAAGTCGATGGGCGAGTAGACCCCATCCCCGCGAGCAGAGTTCCCCGCACCTCCCTGTGTGGAAGCCGCCGCCTTCACCACCGTGGGGAGAAGCTCGCGTGGCAGAACATGGACTGCTGCAACAAGAAGAGAGGTAATTCCAATTAGTCGCCAAATTGAGGACGAAGAGCGAGTATTGCGAATACTCGCGTGATAGATTACCTTCGCCTGGGAAAACCTCAGCGAGTTCATCTACTCGCCTTCTCCAGAATACCACATCAAGGCGGCGATTCTTGAAGGATTCGAGCAGTTTCTCGCCACCCTCGTTCAGGAAGGAAACCCCGAAGACGCTCTCCGGCGGCTGGAAGGACCTTTCGGGGATCTCTTGGAAGTCGCCAGCGATGACGACTAGTCGCTCTCCCCAGCGGTGGTTCTTCTTTGCCGTGCCGACCAGTGTGCAGACATGGCTGCACAAGAAGACGACGCACTTTCCTGTCGCCATGAAGTGAAATATCCGCCTGAAGACGGAAAGGTCGAAGGCGATCTTCTGGTCGCGCATGTAGCAGAGGAACCCCACGATCATCGCCACCCCATTGGGGTTGATCTGGGCAGGGACTATCCCAAAGTAACGGAGTATCTGAGAGAACTCCGTCCACAATGGTAGTCGCAAGCCCACCTCGAAGTGGCGAGTAGGGAACACCCGCTCGGTGGTCAGGACCGTGTTTAGTCGCTCGCCCTGGCGAGGAAGCCGAGCGACAAACCCGGGCGGGATGACCTTCGCCTTGAAGATCTCCAAGTCCTTCTCAGTCGTGACGGACTTCTTGAAGGTGGTCGCCGCGAAGTTCTTGGCGTGATTGGCACGCCGAACAGTCGCCTCGTCAGACATCTTGGAGGAGAGAAGGAAAAAGAGGCGAGTAGCAAAGAAGACAAGAAGAGGAGAGGAAGACAGAAGATACTCGCGTATGAGTTAGAAGGTCGCCGAAAGCGTAATAAATACTCACCCACCCCCCTATTTATAGTAGTCGGGTAGCTTGGCTTATCAAGCACGACGACGCGATCAAGAATAAGGGGGTGGTGAGTATTAAGTTAAGGTCGCCAACTCAACAGCACACGTCAGCAAGGAGTCGACCTCCAAGGCGAGAAGACCTGCAAGAAAAAACATGAAAGAAGCTCGCCATGCATAGGCGACACGCAGACAATACTCGCCAAAATCAAGACAAAAAATCCATCTCAGAAAAAGAAAGCAGAGCAAGTAATGGAGGTCGAGTTTCCAATACTCGCCTAAATAATATGACATCAAATCAAAAATGTTTCAGAGTTACAAGGGTACTCGCCAAGGGCGACATAACATGGAAAGAAGAAAATAAAGAAGGACAATATCTAAGGAGGCGCCTGAATATTCACCTGAGGATCCGGAGGCTGAGGATGTCGCCCGACCCAGCCCAAGCTGCGAGCTCGCTTGAAGTGCTCGAAGGCTACGGACATCGCGTCCTCGCCCTGCCGCAGCTGATCTTCAATCCTCACCAGCCGACCGACCGAGCCCATGCTCGCACGCATCCCCACCATCTCGTCATGATGCAGCTGCTGGCGATGCTCGAGTCTCGCAACTCGGCGCTCTAGGTCGCTAACGGTGTGCATGCGAGATTCTGCACCAGCCAGGCGAGTATTGAACTCTTCCAGCCGAGATACTCGCACCTCCAGCTCGGTCAAGCGACGATGAGCGTCAGTGCTCGCCAGGCGCTCAATCCGCGACTCCATGTCAGTTAGGCGGCGATGCGGCTCGCTGACCGCCAAGCGCTCTAGCTTCGCCTCCAGATCCAAGATCGTGCGAGTGGCCTTCTCTTGATACTCGCGAGAAGGAAGCCCGACGGCGTCAATCAAGCCTCCTATGGGAGTGCGAGCACGAGCTGCAAAAAAGGGTAAAAATATCAGGGCTTTGACGACTAAAGGAACCAAGTGAAGATAATGGCGACTATCACAAATGGCGACCAAGTACCTGGCCGAGGACTGCGAGAATGACGGCGAGGAGAGCCCCTGCCTCGCTGAGGAGACGTGTTGTGATGATGATCGCCTCGCCGAGTAGGACGGGACCCAGCGGTCTGATCCCGGCTAGGAGGCGCATTCCCACGACCGCGACTATCGGATGGTCGCCCTCCCCCCTCGGAGGAAAGAAGCCCGAAGGGCCCTCAGTCCCACCACGGCGCGAGGATTCGCCTTGGTGAGTAGAAGGAGCGGTCGAAATCGACGGGCGCTGCTCGCCCTGAGTCATGACAGGAGGAGGTGGCGGAAGCCCACCCACGGGAAGCTGCGAGCTGCTCGCCAACCCCGAAGAATCAAGAGGCGGTGGTGGTGGAAGCACGTTGCTCGCCAGAGGAGCCCGTTGCTCGCTCATTGGTCTCCTCTCCAGCAAAGAGCTGTGGAGAACTCGAGCCGAACGCCCACCACCCCTAGGCGAGATCGTGGGCGACGATCTCAGAGGAGGCACGACCAGAGGCTCCTCCTGAGCACCGATGGTAGACGAATCTGCGAGCACAGCAGAAACATTTAGCGACTACGGACCAAGTCAAGACTAATCGAGGAGGTGACGAGTAGGAAGCTCTCTACCTCGCGCAGGAGCGAGATTCTCCGATTGATTCTGAGCCGAGGTCCCAGGCATGCTCGCCTCCTCGGCGACATTTGAAGCATGAGTATCGGCGGCCGGCGAGTCGCCCTCGTTAGAAAGCCCCAAGTCGTCCAGCAGCTGCTGATGTTGGTCGCCCAAAGGGGCGGCGACATCATCTTCAGCGACCTTCTTTTTCCCTTTCTTCTTCTTCTTCGCGAGCCTCTTCCTCTTCTTAGAAGCGAGGAAGTCCTCAGCCTCGTGACCTGGGTGCAGAGGGAGCGAAGAACCGTCAAACAGGCCAACAAGACCAGCCATGGCTGCCTTAGCCTCTGCAGCATAGTCGCGCGTCATCTTGAGCGAGTTCAGAAAAGACGTGCCATCAAAGACCCCTGCCCCTCTATTTATAGAGCTCGAGTGTCGGCCAGCGAGATACCGAGTATAGACCAAATACTCGCTAGAAAGACAGCTCGTCGAATAAGGGTTGGATGATTCTTTCCGCGCAACTACGTTACTCGCAAAGAGCGGGGATTGTGTATAACCCTCATTCTCCGAGGGTGGACCCCCCCCCCCCCCCCAAGGCCACGTAGACAGAAGTCAAGGTCAAAGGGTCAACACAGAGACCAGTAGTCCAAGATAGAAGCAGAAGAGACCCTGGCGAGTAAGCAGGCAATACTCGCCAGGTAGGCGAGTATCAACCAGAAGAGCTCGCCGCGCACAGAAGACAGCAGAAGCCCTGGGCGAGTATTGGCCCGGCGTGTGCGAGCAGCACCCAATACTCGCCAGATGGGCGACTATGGCATGGTACTCGCCGAGTAACCCATAGTCGCCGGGTTGGGGGCTGGGCTATAAAAAGCCCCCCTACCTTTTGGTTTTCCTATAAATAGGACCCCAGGGGTACTTGGATTGGCACCTGGACTTGAGCTTTTGGACCCCGATTCCCGAACTCTCGAGCCCGTCACCCTTGCTTTCAGCCAAGTCGGTGCCTTCCCTGTACCAAGCTCGGCCACTTTGGTTTCGGAGGGGAAGACTCTCTTGAGCTTCTGGGTACGTGGTGGGACCTCCTTGTCGCAACACCTGGGGTCCGGTTCGTTGCTCTTCTAGCTTCGTTGTCGTTGCCAGCCAAATCATCTCGTTGGACTGCTGGGCGAGTAGCCTCCGGCTGCATCGGTCAGAATTTTGAGGTCAGGATTTTCCTGGCGTCAACAGATATTTCATTTTTAATTGTTTCTACTTCATGCAAATGATGATTCCTACTGAATGAGAGATTTAGGTATCCAAAGGGGACCAAGTGTGATGGTTCCTTTGGGTACCCAGATACATCGTGTTGGCTTTTGGAGAGATAGTGATGAATGAGCCTTTACAAGTGGAGTTAGTGTTTCGTTTTTAATTTTGGGGCTCCATTCATACTTTGGTTGTTTATCTTTTAAATTCATGTTATGATTATGTGACATCTTTATATGATTATATTTGTTTGAAAAATAATTCATTTGTGATTCATGTTTATTCAAATTATTTTTCAAAATAGATTGATGTTGATAATCATAATGAATTTTATTATATGGATTGTTTGAAATTTTATAAGAGTGATTGTCTTTCTTTAGAAGTGATTGTTGAAAGAGTGGGTTACAATATGTTTTAAAAGATTGATTATTATTTTGATGATTTTCATTTCCACTCTTTCTTATAGACATACTCTTATAATATGAAGGATAATATTTTATATTTTGATTTTCATGAAAAGGAGTTTTTAAATTTGAGTCATGATTGAAAATATATTGAGACTTATAATAGTGACTCTTAAGAATTTTGTGAGGGTCATAATTCTTTTTGAAACTAAACTCCTTTTGAGTTGATGTATGAAAATGATCCTTTTTAGAAATGATTTTGTAAGTTAATTTATCCTTGTTATTCAAAATCTTATGATGAAATTCGTTACATGACATTTGAAATTTTTCAACAAAAGATTTTAATTGTATTAACTTACAAGATAAAACATCATTTTCAATTAACAATTTTTCATTATGCCTTTTAGAAATTAAGAGCCCTTTTTCAATTTCCTTGAATTTTTCTTTAGCAATTAAAACAAGGAGTAGGAATTGTAACTAAAGAGCATGAAATAGAATTTAACACATCAATATTTGTTTCTACTTTATCGTTTGCTTTTAAAGATATTTTTTCTAAACGTAATTTGGAATTAACAATTTTTAACTTTAAAATTTTACGTTTAGCAATTTTAAGCATACGAGATGTAGAAATAGAATTTTTTACAAAAAGAGAAGATTTAGATTTTCTTACCTTGCAATAGTTTCCGTCTTCTCTTTTGCTTGATGTGTTGCCAACAAATGAGTCCAATATTGTGATGTTGTATTATTCTTCCTCCAAGCATAAGTCCTCATCGATTTCTTCTCTTGGATCCATAAGAAATTCCTCGTCAATTTCTCTCTTAGATTTATCATCCTTCAAGAATGAGTCCTTGTCGATTTCTTCTCTTGGATCCATAAGGAATTCCTCTTGTTCATCATCTGTAGAAGGAAGACTATAAGTATTCTCAAGAAATTTCCAAACTTCATAAGCAGTAGGAAGTGTATAAATAAGTTTGAAAATATTTTGATCTAATGCACAATATAGACTATTCATAGATTTGGCATTTAAAAACATTTCATTTTTATTTAAAATACTTGGGGCATTTTAATTGTAATATTCCATACTTACATATCCAAAGATTTAAGAAATTTTTCCATTAGAAATTTCCACCAATTATAATTTTTCCCTTCAAATAAAGGTGGTGCTAAAGATTTTTCATTTATAAGAAAATTTCCCCTATTAGTAGAAGCGAGATCATGAGACGCCATTATTCCTGGTTTTTAAACCGTTTGGAATAACCTAGCTCTGATACCACTTGTTGGATCTTACGGCGCCCTTAGAGGGGGGTGAATAAGGGAATAAAAATCTTTTTATAATTTTATGGAAAATACTAAATTGTTTTATAATATGAGAAAGACAAAATGACAATTTAGCCAATTTGTGAGAATATCATAATTTTCAAGTTTAGAAATAAGTACTAAATTGTTTTATGATTAAGAGATTGAAATAAACAATTTAGATAAAGTAATTTGGATTTAAGACTTTGTAACCAATATTTTAGAGATAACGCCAAAGGAGAGAAATCAAGTAAACACAAATAGAGACATGATTGTATTTATATAAAAGAAAAGTGTTTACATAAATTTGATTTCAATATCGCTAGAAATCGAAGGCGTACAAAAGTAAATTTCTTTTCCTTTTTTATACCGACTTGTATCCCCACAAACCGGTTGGCTTTAGCCTATCCTTTCCCGGATAAGGCCTCAAGTCGCTCTAACCAATCCTTCCCCGAAAATGGCCTCGAGCCCCCTAGATCTAATCACCTAGAACTAGTCGCCAACACAAGGCGAATTACCCCCTAAGTCCTACCCAGACCTAGTCGCCAACACAAGGCGAATTAACAAAACGGTTACAAAGAAAGTATGGAATGAAAATAAAGATAACAATAGTAAAACTCCCTATATGAGATTTCTGAAGATGAGGATGAAGGATCGTTGTAGTGTGAGCGAGGTAGAAGCGATCGTCCTTCGAATGTAGCGTGACGTAGTCCTCCTCCAGAATTCTCCTTAAGCTTTTTGTGGGAGATCCATCTTCGGCAGCATAACAGCACTGGAGTTGTGGCACAAGCAACCTCTCTGGGATCTCTGACCAAAACGAGAGAGAGCCCACTATTTTATAGAACTTGGAGCTAGCGCCTGTGGTAGTGGCTAGCGCCGGCGGTAGTGTTCGTGTGGAGTGGTTGCGAAACCGTCGGCGGCGTGGCGCTGTGCACGAACTGGAGATAGCGCCTGGCGGTAGCGATAGCGCTGTCGGTAGCGGGAGATTGAGTCCGAAACTTCTCCAGACTGTAGATTGAGTCGTTCTCATCTCCGAAATGGGGTGGCACGTTCTGTAACTCTTCCTGGATTGAAAGTTATGGCCATTTTAAGATCAGCACACAAAACTCATGCTTTTGCTTTTTCTAATGTGTACACACTCTCGGATTATGCCCATGAACGAGGACTTGTCTCCTCATTGAACCTGTACAACCTGGACACTATAAACACACAAAAGACTAGATCAAATACAATATGTGATTTGTTATTCTCAAATAAAGGGATGTGACACACATGTCCAACAAATTTTTGTTATGATATTCAATTCTAACTTTTGTGATGAGTCTACATTGAAAATGATGACATTTACTTTAGAAATATAGATGGAAAGTGATAATATATATCAAATTATTTTATGATATTCTTATTTTATCTTTTGTAATAATTCTACGTTGAAAGGGGTGTGACACCTTTTTAATGAATCTAGAATCATTATAAAAATGATAAAATTGAAATATAATAAAATAAGTTGGCTGATTTTATCATTTTTCATCCATAATTTTAATGGAATGGATATTTTTGTAAACTAGGAAAACTTAGAGAGGAGGTAAATAATTTCACAAGATAGAGGGGTACATCCTGTAATTATGTTACTCTCAGGCAGTGGCGGATCCAGAAAATTATAAATGGGGGTGCATAAAAAATTTCAAAACACAAATGTTAGCATGGTGAGTAGGAGAGTCGTGAGTCACATGTTGAAAATTAATTTTGGGGGTGCATATAGCTGAACTTGGTCTGCGAATTTAGCCAACTTTGATCTGCAAATAGCCAACTTTTTATTTTGGGGGTGCATATAGCACAACTTGGTCTGCGAATAGCCAACTTTGGTCTAATTAACCATTTATATATATATATATTATTTTGACTAAATATTTAATAAATAAAAATTAAATTAATCATTTAAACAATATTTTATATATTAAAAACATCAAATTTATATTTTAATGAAGTTGGGGTTTGAACATGAGACCAAGAAGAGTAGCACTCTTTATCGCTACATCAAATAGCTTTTATGAGAAAATATATAATAAATACATATCGAGTGAGATGATGGTATTAGCGTGGTGGTATTACCGTCTGTCTCGACAGCCTACAAAGGGTGCGAACGATGAATGGTACTGCCACGAGCCACGGGCCACGGCTATATTGCATGTGCGCCTTCTCTCTCTCCTCTCCATGCATTAGGGTTTCAATGCTACACAATATCAACCATTTCTTTATGTATAGTATAAATTATTCATTATATGTTATATTGTTATAATAACACGACATATTTTTTATTTTTATTTATTATTATTATTAACAATAAATTTTTGCAACAAAAATATTTGTTTGTAATACAACAACCAGAACTTTTGTTTCAAAATTTGTATGTGAACAAGAAAAGCTTATTCCTTGCAAAATTTGTTGTTAATTAGAAAGATATTTATATGCCTTTCTAATTTTCCTTGTTAATCGACAATTTTGTTGCAGTGACGTCAACATTTTTGTATGGACTTCAAGATTGGCTGTATTTTTCAGCCATGAATATAAAAGATAGAATTTTTAAAATTTAGGATTTATAATTTAAAGTTTATCACATATTGATGAAATTGATTAATGATTCAATGAATTAATGTCTGTTTGTTTGGGCGGTGAGAGCGAGAGCGGCTCGGGAAATGGAGGGAGGTGACCGTGATCTCAAAAAAGATTCAAAATCGAGTTTTTGAGTAACGGCGGTGGGAATATGAGTTTACCAAACGACTTTAAAGAAGCTCTTTAATTTTTCTCCCAACAAAGTAGGAGATGATTAATGAGGCCGGAAGAGGTGGGAGGCTACCACCATTAGACAATAAGGAAGCTACCCGTCGGCCGTCGATTGGTTTTCCGGCGATGAAGCTACTCCAGCTGCCGGCTAGCTTTAGGGGGGAGCGAAAAGCCGAAGTCTGGAGAAGGAGCGAATAAGCGAGAAAGTGAGAGAAAATTTTAGCAGACCCCTCTCTATTTATTTAAGGACGCTTCTATAGTACGTTAAGATAAGATGATATCCATCTGTCAAGTACGTGTGAACACGTGGGCCAATCATCGTCAAGTAAAAGTGATTTGGAGGTAGTGCATTAATTTATTAATATTATCAATCCCATTTATAATTAAAATGGCTAACCAACAAAATGACCCAAATTACATCCACATATTATAAAGTTAGATTTAAAGTTCAAAATCTACTTTAATGTAGGTTTCTTAATTAATTGCTGTGTTTTTACTTTAATTTAGATTCGCCGTAAGTTGTGATTTTGTACGTCTTTTTCGGCATCACGATGATTAAGGGTCTGTTTGGCACTGTGGAGGCAGTTGTGAACACGATTATTATGAACCATCATTCTTGAATGCTCAACCTCACCTAAGAACTTCACTACTTTTATGTTTAAAATTAGTATTATTTATTGATGGCGGTCATAATCATTGTCATGTTAAACACATATTTTATGATGGTGACATTTTTATCTTAACTCACCCGAGCGAAAACGCCGCGACAAACCGACCAAACGTGCTCGGAGCTGATCTGGGCCTAGAAAGAGGACAAATTGGCGCCTCAGTTCAACTAACACGGACTTTTGTTAGTGCAACCAAAGTCTAAAAATAAGGTGATTTGTTATCCGCACTACAGTTTTGGCTATCCGCACTCTTTTTGTATGAGTTATTACGCGCATTTTGGAAATACGTCATGTACATGCATCTTTAGGAAAAGTGTTCAACACGAAAGTTGTAGATCTCGTCGAGATCTACAACTTTCGTGTTGAACACTTTCCCTAAAAATGCATGTACAAGGCGTATTTCCAAAAATTTACTATAATTACGCGCATGTTTCAATCAGGTGGCAATACGTCTTGTGCGTGCTTTTTTAGGAAAAGTGTTCAACACGAAAGTTGTAGATCTATCTACAACTTTCGTGTTGATTACTTTTCCTAAAAAAGCACACACAAGACATATTTCCAAATGACGCGTAATAACTCGTACAAAAAGAGTGTGGATAGCAAAAACTATAGTGCGGATAACAATTGCCAAAAATAATAATGCAATTGATTTTTTTGTTGCATAGGATCATATATAAATTTGATTGGTTTATATTTATAGACATTTGCACACTAGATGAAGAGTCTGTTTATTTCGCCGTTTTGTTGGAGAATGGAGGAGAGTGACCGTGCTCTCAAAAAGTTCAAAAATAATGTTCGGTAAGAATTGAAAAGTTACCAAACAATTATTTTAGTGGTTACATTTCCCCCCGATAAAAATGGAGCAAAAACGCTGAAACAAACAGACCTAAATTTATTAGAATCATTTTCAATCCTAAAGCAGCTTTATGCTAAAGTTGACTTAGGGTTCATTTGGCGCAGCGGTGGCGGGCGTTTGCGGCAAACGCCGCCGCAAAGCGCGTAACCAAATGGCGGGCGGCGGCGTTTGTCACGTTTGCACCCGCCGGGCCATGAGAAATGGAGCAAAAGCTCCGTTTCGAACCCCCGCCTCCTCTCTCCGGTTCCATTTGAGCGTTTGCACCCGCCGCTTCTTGCCTGCCACCGTCGCGCCAAATAAAGCTTTATTAATGATTGTTTGTTGATGGCTGAAGGAAAGAAAAAAGTGCTTTGCAGACAGCAAAATCAAACACTGGATTGCCAAATCCCCAACTTTGTAATTCCATTCAATATATAGTTAAAGAATTTTTACTACTAAATATAAAAAATAATTCCTACACAAATATATTCACCTTCCATGCCAACTTCTTTTCATGAGTTGATACATTAGGTGGCAGCGATAATTATTGGGCGCTGCTATTAGCACCGCAGTTTTGGCTAGCCACGCCGTATTTTCTTCTAATTTTTCGCTCATTTTGAAAATACATCTTGTACAGGCATTTTTAGGAAAATTGTCCAACAAGAAAGTTGTAGATTTGGATGAGATCTATAACTTTCGTGTTGAACACTTTTCCTACAAATACATGTACAAGACGTACTTTGGAAATACGCCCAAATTTCACGCATTTTAGAAATACGCCTTGTACATGCATTTTTAGGAAAAGTGTTCAACACGAAAGTTGTAGATATCGTCGAAATCTACAACTTTTGTGTTGGACAATTTTCCTAAAAATACATGTAAAAGGCGTATTTCCAAAAAACGTTAAAAATTAGGAAAGAGTGCGGTGCGACTAGCCAAAACTGTGATGGTACTAGCAGCGCCCTAATTATTTAGGGTGGTTTATTGAGATATTTTTTTAATTATAAAAGATCGAGGGGTGCAACCTGTAATTATGCAAACTTCTAGAGGGGGGTTTGGGCAATTAATATTAACTATTTAAAAGCAAAGTTGGATACTAGAACACGATGCATTACGGATAGAGTTTCGTATGAGGTGAATCATATAGTTTCTTGTCAGTAGCTTTACTAAACTCAAATATTACTTGTGATTTTTTTTTAACATATATTAGTAAAAAAAATACTCCCAATTGATTTATTATTTGATATAAATGAATGCATCGATAAAATAATGTTTATATGAACTTGTACAATAAAATTTATTTGCTCATTTTTTGATTGCAGAGTAATTTCTCTTTCATTCATGTGTGGTGCATCTGGTAACAGATCAGGATTCTCTTTATTTGGGATTTCAAATGGAGATCTATTTAATGGTGTGGATACATTCTTACTTAATTTAATGGTGTAGAATTTTTTGATTAAAAAATACAAAAAAAATGATATTAGTGAAGTCGTCGGATAAATCATAAATATATTTGGAATGTGAAATGAATACTATCCATTTCACTCTAAATGTAGATCAAGGATCTTGATTCTCCGGTGACTGCCGCCTATGGCTACCTCATTTCTCTATTTTATTTTATAATTTTAACAATTAATTTGTACTTGTACTTTTTTTTAATGAATAAGCAAATATTTTTTGAACAATTATTGTAATTAATAGGTGCACTTTTTGGAAGTCAAATGCTACAAAAATTAACTATATTACTATATACTTTGAGAGTTGTTATTAGCGAGTCTAATTCTCGCTATTCGCAGTTCAATTTCTATGAGTTATTACGCGCTTTTTGAAAATATGTTATGTACATGTATTTTTAGGAAAATTGTTCAACATTAAAATTTTAGATCTCGTCGAGATCTACAACTTTCGTGTTGAACACTTTTTCTAAAAATGCACGCACAAGGCGTATTGTCGCTCTGATTAAAACATTGACGTAATTTTTGTAAATACGTCTTGTACATGCATTTTTAGGAAAAGTGTTCAACACGAAAGTTGTAGATCTCGATGTGATCTACAATTTTAATGTTGAACAATTTTCCTAAAAATGCATGTACATGATGTATTTTCAAAAAGTGTGTAATAACTCATAGAAATTAAACTGCGAATAGCGAGAATTGGACTGCTAATAACAACCTATATTAATTATAGGGTCGTGTAAAATAAAAGTACGACCATTTACATCAAAAAAAATACCACCTGAATTATTATTTAATTATTATTATTAATCATTTATGTTCAAATGCTTTAGCATTTTTTTCCCTAGATATTGTAAAATTGCCCCAAAATGATCCAAATATCCCTTTTATGCAAATCATCATCATGCTTCTACGTGACTAACCCAATAATTTCAATAATTTCATGAATAAAATCTACAAACATACTGCTCGTGAATGCCCGACCTCACATAAGGAATATCATCCATTTTTATGTTCAAAATTAGTTTTTTTTTATCATGTTACACATATTCTATGACAGTAGCGTTTTTGTCCAAAATCATCGGAGCAAATAAGGCGCGTCAAACGGAGCCTAAGATACACCAATACACTACATTATACCTTGAAATTGCTAATTTTTTGAGATTTTCCCCCTATTTAAAAATCAATCAATTTTTGTAAGAACCTTTTCAATCATATACCTTTACACTAAAGTTGACTTGATGTTGACTGTTAATGCATGGTTGAAGAAAGTGTTTGGCAAAAGGTGCTTCTGCGTATGGTTGAATTTGAGTTAAGTTCGTGCGATTTGGCCTAAGTTTGCAGTTTCAACTCTAGCCGGCTCGACTTGAAATGACTCGATTCTGAGACGCTCAAAACTAAATTGAGCTGTCCTAAAACTGTGCAAATGAATCCCTTTTAAGGCTTTATTGCTATAGTTAAGTTTTAGACTTTAGTGTTTTTTTTTATTTTAATAATAATATGTTAATGAATGCTTTATATTTTAATAAATGTGAGTTGATCCTACTCATATTTTGAGCAATTCTAGGCCGGCTCAAATCAACTCGAAATGTGATTCGAGTCAAATAATCGAGCCGAATCAATTGTAACCGATTCCGTTTCGACTCAATATCCGAGCAAATTTCGAACGACTTTTGAATAATGTACTCAGCCTTACTACGACGAGCTATCCTTATCCTACGTATTCAGTGGTTGGTGATCAAGCGAGACTCGGTGACTGTTATTCGGTAGATCAACCGACTCTTCGGCTTGCAAGGACGACAAATTACGACAAATCATGTTAAGTCTCCAACCTTCGTGATTGTAAAAGTGTACATGGATACAAAATCGTCGACAGTGTTGCGGATATTTACCCTAATCAAGTCAATGTTAAGCACTTGTCGCGCGCTGACCTAAATCATGTTTTGTACGAAAGAGCTCATTTTGCGACAAGACTCTTCCTATTTACGGGGAAAATGCATTCCAATCAACTAATGCAAGCTTTTACCACTAAATTTAAATTAAATCTCACCAAAACATGCTCACATTCCGCCTACAACCAGATGATTTTAAGATGGTTGTGTAGATTCTAATATGATTTCAGAGCAGATTAGACTTCCAATCACATACAAAAAAAACGCATGGTAGAGACGAAAATTAAACACAAGGAGGCACTTAGAATATATTTAGGTCGTATTACATAGCAACATAACCGAAGGAGCGAGAAGGGCGAGGTAAACCCCTATAAATTTAAGGTTTTGAAAATTTCTTTATGGGACTGGAGCAATGCAGGCTCTGGCATCAGCATCAGTCTTTGCAGCTGAATTATAATCAAAATTCGCCAAAATGACTATTCTGCCCTTACTTCCTTTTCAAGTATATTTACCAAGGCAATGCCAAGATCGTCATTATGCCCATTGTTCATGCATGTTTCGACACTCTTTTCCCGACGAAACAGCATCCCCTAAACCAACAAATATCAATACCTAATAACGCCAATCAAAATCGTCGAAGATATTCTGTGACACCAAAAATTGACCTGAAAGTGAAGTTCAATAACAATTATTATCAAACAAAGGAAAGTGCGAGCGATCTCTACACGAGTTTCATAGCTTCAGACGACAATAACTCGACGGGGGAGGAAAATTGAATACCATCAGCTCCTTACCAGCAGTTAAAAAGAGCTACAAGGCAGAATCTGTTGCATGCAATTTATGATCATAGCCATAAATATGGTAAGAAGCCATCATTGCTTCATTTTTTCAGCAATGTCGAGCTGCATTGAGCCATTATCTTCGACGACCGAGTGATCGAATCAGTCATGTAGAAATTCTCGACAGCAGCGCCGAACGGAGCCATGCTCAGCTTCTGCTTGAATTCCGGCCTCAGTTCTTCAGAAATCGTGCTTCTCTCCCTCACGTCGACGTTAAGTAGATTCGGGGCCACTCTGCTCAACCGCGCACGAACAGCCATGAGGGAATCGTAGGGCAGTCGAACTCCGGCGACCTCCGACAGGGCTCGGACGATCTTCCAGTCATCCCTCGAATCGCCCACGGTAGGAACTGCGGGGATCGTCCACTGGGCGCAGCCTTCGGTGTTCTCGTAGGTGCCTTCTTTCTCGCTGAACGCCGAGGACGGGAAGATGACGTTGGCTCTGTAGACACCCCTGTCTCCATGGTGTCCTTGATAGACGACAAAAGCGTCCTTTGGAAGGTCTTCCAAATTCGCGTCGTCTGCACCCATGAGGTAGACGAACTTTGCGGAGCGAATTACGTCGGGGGACGACACGAGGCCGAGATCAAGAGCAGCCGCTTGGGCTGCGTTGAGCAGGAGGAAGTTGAGGCCGTTCCAGCCGGGTCGGGTGACTCCTCCGAGCTTCGAAATGGTCTCGACAGCTGCAACAATGGCGTCTTTGTCCTTGCGGCCGAATAGCCCGGCTCCGAGGATTATAGCGGGCTTCTTTGCGGAAAGGATGGCGGAGCAAAACGGGTGGCGTCCCTCGGCAATGTCAAGGAGGGTTTGCGGGCCTGTGCCGATGTGCTCGTGATCATAGTTGAAGTTGGCTGGAGGGCCAATGTATGCTACTTTGGCCTGAGTTGCTCTAACGGTCTTCTGGATCCTTGCATTCACCAATGGAGCCTCTACTCTGGGCTGCCAAGACACAAGAGTTCAAAGGTAAGTTAGGCTTAACATCCGAAAAGCAAATTTTGTAAATGATTTTCAAGATCATAAACTGAACAGGTAATTGGTGACATGTGGTAAATTCTCAGCTGGCTGTAGGAGAAATTTCTACAATTACGGTAGCTTCGTAAACTGATTATACACCGCCCGCAAAGATCTTTTACACATCATCAGCCATTCAAAGCATTAAATCCCGGTAATTGGCTCTTTGCACCCCCGAATATCATGTTTTTGACACATTGCACCCCAAATTTTTAAATTTGCCACATTGCCCTCTCCAAAGTGCTTTAATTTGACACTTTGCACCCTAGGCTTCAAGTTGGCAGTTTGCACCCTAGGATGAATTCCTATAGGTGAGGTCGGGAGTTCACGAATGACGGTTCATAACCACCGCGTTCACGACCGCCACCGCCGTGCCAAACGGAGCTTATATCTCCCTCAACAGTTGCAGAATAAAATCAAGACAAAAAGGTGTCTGTCTCTGAGAAGACAGCACTACGCAAGTGCACAACCAAGACTTGAAAAGAAAACTGGAACTATAGCTCTCAGAGATGACAGCACTGTGGAAGTGTGTAAACAATACTTCAAAACCAATCTGGGAAATAAGAAGATAAGTAACATATAAATTGAGTATTTAACTACTGCAAAGTGATATATTCAACTATAGAAGCTTCTTAAAAATATTTTTGCGGATATACAATCTACAAGTTGGAGTCAAACCCTCTATCACAAACCGCCCATCAGCCACAACAGCTAATGAAAAGCAAAATTTAATTAGTAGAATGTTACGGACACGGATGGAGAGGGACAGCCTCCAGTCTGGCGGGTATACAAGCGCCGCAAAAGGCCCGCTAGCGACATGCCGGAGGTATATAATTAAGACACTCGAATATTCTGGAATTGAATGTATCTTTCCGTATCTTGTATTTCAACCGGGGCTGCTATATAAACCCGCGGGGCTATGTATTTTCTTATCTTTGATAGTATTATGAAATAGTGGAAACCCTATTGGTTATTTTCCTCCCACCCTCTTCCTCCCTCTTCCTCTCTTCCCCTTCTCTCTCAGATTTAGGATTGCAACTAAAAGTTCTATCTCAGAATTATTGGAATAATTCATGTAATTCTTCTATCAGATCAGAAATCTGTTATGGGTTGTGTGCCCAGTTAATTAAATGTGTCTTTAATTATGTTTTTATATCGTATGTTATAGTCCGTGTACTTGGGTTTCCTTGGGATGTGTCTTTATTTACAAGTATGCCCTTTGTATCAATCTATTTAAGAGCCCCTTGGGGTCTTGCAATATTAATAATGAAGTTATTCTCATTTCCTTGTCCCCTAAGAGATTTTGGAAGCTCTCTCTCTCTCTCTTGAGCACGCCTCGCTTAGGCAGCCGCGGTTCCGGCTCCATTGTATCCTCTCCGTCGTCATCCTCGCCTCCGGTCATCCTCTGACATCTCTACAGGTGTCAAGGGGTAGGCCCATAACATCTTGGTATCAGAGCTAGGTTTCGGAGCATCTTCCTCCAGCTGGAAGCCACCCCGACTTCTCTACCACCTGCGCATCTCCATCTATCCCCCTGATGAAATTCCCGAGTCGCAGCCACCCTCGAACCAACAACCTTTCGCTCGACGTCGACAAGCTCCTCTCTTTGTCATTCGACACAATCTTCTTTGCTTCATCGACGGCGAAGGCCGCACTCCTCAGTTCTTCGACGACGCTGGAAGTAACAAACTGAATCCATCTCCATTCCCGTCAGCATCATTTCCATCGACATTATTTCTGCCGCCACGCTCGTCCAGTCACGTCCAGCAAAGCCCATGACACGTTCGTCCAGCCAGGCCACCTCCCTCGCCGCGTGCACTCGCAAGCCATCGATGCCATGCCTTCCGCTGCTTCGATCCATCCGTCCTTGCGCAAAGACGACATTGGAAGACGACACGGCTATCGTGACACCTCCCAACCAGCTGCCTCAGAGCAATTAAGCCATGCAATTACCCGCTCCTTATCTCGTACTATGGGCGACTCATCAGATCAGATGAGTCAGCTTATGTCCATGCTATAGGTCGTCATGGCGCAACCGCAACAAACTGCCGTCGCGGACCGTCATCAGGAGGCCATTAGTGCACTCTCCAAGTGCCTCGATGATCTCTCTACCGCCTCCGCACACGATCAAGCAAGCAGCACTCAGGCACCGTCACTTATCCTCCACAAGCCACCTCCACTGATCCTCCACGAGCCACCGCCGCCAGGCCTCGTACACCCTGAGGCGGCCCCACTACCACGCTACACCATGTTGGATTTTCCGACTTATGATGGGAAGACGGACCCATTGGGTTGGCTCACTAGGTGCGACCAATTTTTTGTCCACTAGCACAGGCAGCGGAATAGATTCATCTAGCATCTTTCCACCTGCTCGACTCAGCTCTGCTTTGGGTCGCTCGTCTCCTCACCGACCAGCCGAGTCTGACGTGGGAAGACTTCAAGCGGAATTGTAACTTATGTTTCGGTCTTCCCCATCGCAGCAACCCCCCCTCGGTGAACTCACGATAGGACAAACGCGATCCGTCGACGAATATCTGGATCAGTTCCAGCTTCTTCTGGCACACATTACGCTTGCCCCAGCAATGCAGGTCGCCATCTTCACCATCGGACTTCGTGACCGTCTGTGACTGGATGCTGAATTTGAGGCTCCTCCGGACTTAGGTAGCATTTGGTTGGGCTTATTTGCTCCGGTGCGGCTGGGCCATAACACAGTTTTATCAATAAGCAGCGTTTGGCGGAGATGTTTATAGAAACTCCATTTTTTTTAAAAAGCCACCTGTAGGCCTATTTTCAATCGCAGTAAAAAACTGTTTTTGCGTCCAGACTGCCGCGCGGAAGAGGCGAAGGCGACCTTGCGACGAACCTTAAGCGGCTCGACGCCATCTACGACGAACCTTCTGCCTCTTACCTCGCCGACCGCATACTGGTCGACGATGATGGTCCAGATCGAGTTCCAGCACCCCGATCAGCATTTGATTCCAAAGCTCCGTCGATTTGAAGTCCCTCTGTCGTTCAACAAATCTCTGATTTTATTGTAGCTTCTGCAATTCCCCCTGCATAGGGAGAATGAAGATGAAAAGCAGGAAGAAAGCATTAATAGCATTAATGGAGGTATTTATAGCTGCTTAAAATGCTTGCCATCATAGGCGTTTAGTTGATGGAGGTATTTATCATACAATAGTAAGGCTTCGAGCGAAAGTGAAGCTAGAATGGCTTATTACTGTGACTGAGTGCTTCTCATCTGAGAAATTTGTAGAGGTTCATTTATCAGCAGATCGATTGGATGAGTGGTTCAGTAAGGAAATTTGAGAGAAGCCAAAAAAATAGCCTATTGGGGGTCTGAACAACAAACCACGTCATTTTAACTTCAGGTATGACATTTCTTTGCCAGACACATTTCCAGGCCTATTATTGTTGTTGCACATTGTTCTTCATTTTGTTTGCTGCTTAAAATAGTGGAAAGGACATGATTGTGTGAACTGTTCTTCATCACTGCTGTGATTTGGCGCTACGATTTTCAACTCAATAAGGATGGAGGAATAATTCTCCAAACGGAAAATGTTGTAGTCCCAATGGCAGGTATGATGAGTTCACATTATCCTTATGGAAGATCCATTGAGCAGATGACGGGTTCACATTATCCTTATGGAAGATCCATAGATCATTATCCGTATGTAGATGTGAAGGGGATAGGTAAAAATATGTGTGTGTGTGTGTGTGTTCATATGTGTGTGTATGTGTTCATATGTGTGTGTATATGTGTTTATATGTGTCTATATGTGTTCATATGTGTGTGTATAATGATGTGTGAAAAAAAATTTAACCAAACTCCATTTTGTTTTCAAATAATTTTTTCAAAACTCCATCAGCATCAGCTCTGCAAACTCCATTTCACCCAAACAATTTTTTAACAAAACTTTGCTTTGCAGAAACAGTACTTTTCTCAAACTCCATTTCCTATCAGCAGCTTTTCATCAGCATCAGCCGAACCAAACGGAGTCTAAGTGATTGCTATGAGTCTGGCCAGACTATGCGACTGTCACATCCAACTGGCGCGGGAGGCCTACTTGGCCACTGACATAGGCACTCAGTCAGGTCATACCGAGGGCCGTCTAGCCCCGTTGGTCTGTCACCTATCCCGAGCCGATATGTTGGAACGGCACGCCGGGGGTTATGTTATAACTGTGATGACGTTGGCACTACGATTGTTCTTCCTTGAGCTTGAGGTCAAGCTCATTTTGCACGGCGGAAGTGATGTTATGGGTTGCGTGCGCAATTAATTAATGTGTCTTTAATTATGTTTTTATCGTATCGTATGTTATTGTCCGTGTACTTAGGTTTCCTTGGGATGTGTCTTTATTTATGAGTATGCCCTTTGTATCATCTATTTAAGAGCCCCATGGGGTCTTGCAATATTATGAATGAAGTTATTCTCATTTCATTGTCCCCTAAGAGATTTTGGAAGCTCTCTTTCTCTCTCTCTTGAGCATGCCTCGCTTAGGAAGTCGCGATTCCGGCTTCACTGTATCCTCGCCGTCGTCATCCTCACCTCCAGTCATCCTCCGGCATCCCTACTGGTGTTAAGGGCTAGGCCCATAACAAAATCATCATCAGATAACAAGTATGCTGGATACAATATTGCATCTGACCACGACACTGCTAATACAATAGCCATAGGCCAGCTCAATCTCTCTCTTCCTAGGAATGAAGGAGAAAAGGTAAGGTACAATTGAACTTTTCCATGAAGTCCTTCCTCCCATTAACCTCATACTGAGTTGCTTTTCTATCTTCTTTAAGGGACCATGAGAATCATTGACTTCATTTCTTTATTTTACTATTGTTTAAAGTTTTCTTAGGCCATACCAGCTAACTTCATTTTAACTATTTTATTTCCTAATTCAAAACATTAATTTATCTATGTCTATGTTATGGGCCCACATTAGGGGCAAACATATCAGCGCCGAGTTTAGTCTACCAAGGAGTGATTGTATTTTTTATCTCACACGTTACCGTATCTTTATGTTTTAAATTGTGTACGTTATATTTTATCTCACTTGTGTTATGGCCCAGGTGAGGGGCTCTTGAACCGGGTTGAACCCCTACATGAGACGGATTTGAACTCTTTAGAAGTAACAAGTTATTATTTCCAAATTCTCTTTCTCTCACCTCTCTTTTCTCTCCCTCTCTCTTTCTTCCCCTTCTCCCAAATTCCCCTTTCTCTTCCGCACGTAACCCGCAAGTCGCGCAAGGAAACAACGCCCCGCTCGGCCGACCTAGCTCGCATTGCCGCTTCTCGCGGCTTCCTCTGTCGATCAACTCCGCCACTATAGCTCCTCTAGGATCCAAGAAGAGGGACTCAAATCCCTTGAGGGACTTCTCCCTAGTGCGCCCTATCACTCGATCTCAAGCCGTGGCACACAACAGTCTAATCGATATTATAAATGCTTAACCAACAAACTCTATTTTCCACTACTTTCACTTCAATAGGCATTATTTCCTCTGTCTCTCCAATTTAATCTTTCAATACGTGTTAGCTATGCAACAATCTATTGATAATTCAAGATTTTTTTATTACCTGAACGCTATGATCCATATAATTGCCCATCTAATCGCAATTTTATACAAGTTGCCTTCAAATCTCCATTTGATTCTCTTATGGCAGTGGCAAGAACAATTATATTTTATCTAAGAAGTACATTATTTTGTATATCTCATTCTTCTGTGCAATAGATCTAGATACTTGAACATCTCGTATCTAAGTATCGCCTGATCTTCCAACAATATTGGCTCTGTTTGGCACAGTGGTAGCAATCATGAACGCGGTGGTTATGAACCGTCGTTCGTGAAAACCTGACCTCACATAATGAACTTCATTCACTTTCATGTTCAAAATAGTTTTCTTTGCTTGGTGGCAGTCATAACCATTGTCATGCCAAACATACATTCTATGACGGAGGCATTTTTGTCTAAACACATGCGCAAAAATGTTGTGCCAAACGGAGCTTTAGTAAAATCGCATAGCATATTTGATGCAGGACCAGGAGTCCACCTGCCTGCCACCCTGGAGTCCACCTGTCTGCCAGCCTGGAGTCCACCCGAGCGGATTTATCAGGGCTGCAACCCGTACACCCCAACCCGTCTCTGGCCCCACCACAGGGAACGAGTTGCTCAGGCCGGGGATCGAGCACCCGACCTCCTTGATAAAAAGTCTTCAGGCAGACTCTCAGCTCAGTTGATGATGAGAGTCTGCCTGAAGACTCTTTATCAAGGAGGTCGGGTGCTCGATCCCCGACCTCAGCAACCCGTCGTTCCCTGTGGTGAGGCCAGAGTCGGGTTGGGGTGTACGGGCTGCAGCCCTGATAAAGCCGCCCGGTGGACTCCCGGGTGGGTCCCCTGGTGGACTCCAGGGTGGCAGGCAAGTGGACATCGGGTCCTACATCTAAGTTGGTGATGAGAGTCTGCCCGAAGACTCTTTATCAAGAAGGTTGGGTGCTCGATCCCCGGCCTCAACAACCCGTTGTTCCCTGTGGTAGGGCCAGAGACAGGTTGAGGTGTACGACCTGCAGCCCTGATAAAGCCGCTCGGGTGGCCCCCTGGTGGACTCCGGGTGGAAGGCAGGTGGACTCCTGGTCCTGCATCAATATTGATAGAGATCGGCACTGGACTACGGGTCACCAGTCGACGGGTCTCACATTCGTATATTCACGCATGAGGCATTGATCGGATCGGCGATCCGAGACTGCGAGCGCGTCCGGATCGTCGTTTTATTGTTTATGTGCATTTTATTTTATTTTTTTGGATGTGTATTTAGTGTTTTCTCCCACGCCGCCTGCAAATCGACGCCCCCATTCTGTCGAAGCTTCCGTTATTTCATCGACAACCGACGAGTTCCCCACATTCTATCACGCCATCCAGTCATTACCAAGTCCACGAAATTCCTTCCCCATTTCCGACCTGAAGCCGACGAGTTCCCCACAGTCTCGTTCTGACCATGCTCCCCCATCTGATCCAGTAAATCCTGGACATTGCTCCTTCCGTTTCAGCAATCTACAATTAATCCTAAACTTGTTGTAAGTTTCATTTCTCCACCCCCGCAAGTCCCACTCCAAGCCAGCATTCCTGCAGCCGAGCTCGACCCACACTGCAGTTATCCGCCATCATTTGACCACCGTCGGGTCTCCATTACTACGTGAGTATTACTATTACTGTAGTGTGTTTGCTTACTTCTTTATTGAAGATTGAAAAACATTGCATATTTGTTTTGGGTATGTTGGCTCATTAGCGTAATTGTTTCGTTATTTTCTCCATCCTGCAAACTTATTCGTGGAATTTGTAGTAGAAAACATCTTGTGCGTGATCGAGCGTGGTTTGCTTGTGTGCCGGAAAATTATTACTCACCTTGTGTTGATTTGCTAAATTTATAAAACTTTATTTGCTAAATTTTATTTCCGGATTCAAATTGAAGTCTCCAACACATCATATAGCTTAGGTGTGCTTAAGGTCATTCTGCATGATCACTTAGGGTCTGTTTGGGAGAGCTGCTGCGGATTGAAAAGTTGCTGATTGAACAGAGCTCTTTGGACAGAGCTCTTTGAGGAGCTGTTTTGAAAAGCTGCAGGCTGTTTGGATGGTCTGTGTATAAGCGCTGATTGAACAGAGCTTTTTCATTTAAGACTGTTTGATAGAACAACTTTTTTAGAGCTGTTTTTTTCTAAACGAAAATACTTAAATATAATTATGTCATAGATTCTTCATATACATACATACACACATCCTACATATGCCATAAATTCTTCATATACATACATACACACATCTTCTCTGGTTATACATATGTCATATCCATGTAGCCTCTACAGCACATTCATGATCAAATATCATCAAAGAATTATACATATATCATCAAAGAACACAACATTAGAACTGTGCTTCCTTCTATTGTAATCCTTCCAGGACACTATCTTTAATTGGCATAACTGGGACACATGGTAAAGCCTCTACAGCACAACATATTGGAAACTTCTGACTCAACCTCAGATGCTATTTCTGTTCAGAGACGTCTTCCAGTGGCTTGTATGTCTACATATCAACTTGATTTCCATGGGACTGAAGAGGAGTATAGGAGCAGCATTGACAAGCTGTTTGAAAGAGTGGTTGTAAACATTGATGACCCCAATGCTTCTTATAGAACTGTTATCTGAAATTAGAGGCACAAATCAAACACAACTCTAGCACAACTCCTGAAATTAGAGGCACAGATCTAGCATAACTCTAGCAAAAAGAAAAGTCCCAATCTTGAGGCCCATTAATCTGCTGCTGACGGTACCTCAGTGAATTGCACAGGAAAAGTTTCGATCATCTCAGGTTTCGTGAGGTTAGGGAGAAGAAAAGTAATCTGCAGCTTTTCATCTTCAGAACAAAACCAGGATCCAGAATGGAGGACAGATATGTTGCCGGCAAGAGAAGAACTGGACTCGCCGTGGATGAAGAAGCCGCAACCTCCTTTGGTTTTTCTCAAACAGGAGACGCCTTCTCACAAGATCTAGATAAGGAATCAAAAAGCCTAGGTTGTCGGATCCTTGATGCCGCAAGGAAGAGTAAGCCGACCTACTTCTTCCTGTTTCCAGTTCTGCAATGGCGTTTTCTGAAAAACGAGAGGGAGACGCGAAACGGCGGGGGACGGGGTGCGAAATCGCTCAGCGTGGTGGAGCTCACGCGAGAGGGCTGGGGAAGACGCCGCGAGGAAAAAAATGACGGAACCGCACTTTTGCGAGAGCTAACGCGGGGGGGGGGGGGGGGGGGGGGGGGGGGGGGGGGGGCTGCTCTCCAAAAAGCAACTCTATTAAAATTGATTCTTTATCAGCTGTGTATAAAGAGCTGTTCCAAACAACTAAAAAATAGCTCTGGTGGATGGAATAGAGATTTTCCATCCGCCAGAGCTGTCCCAAACAGACCCTTAGAGTTGCATTAGTGTCGGCACAACCACGTCACACGGCCTACCCTGCGTCACATATACTCAATTTGGGTTATGCCAATTCATGGCTTTATTTTTTTTATCTCATTGTCTTTTGTATTTATCTTTAAGCTTTTCAACGAATGTCTCAACCATGTGAATATGCCATCTACAAATAGCATACACACGGTGCCTCAATTTGAATTTTTTTATTAAAATCTCCCAAAAAATACCAAAGTAATATATGGGAAAAATGCTACTCTTTGGGAGATAATAATGATTAAGATGAGAATGGACATCATGGGTTCTAAGGACTCTTTCATAACATATACATCAAATTCACAATTTAACTAGAAAGTGTCAAGAATATATTATTCATTATTGAGGCTCCTTATGAACCTAGAGCTTCTCCTATGATCCATGGGCCATGGACACTTGATGGAGATCACAGATCACGAATGAGCTGACACTTACCGGAGCCTGCACGAGTCTACATACATAGGAGACGGAGATAGGATCGTCGGATAGACGATCTGAGCTGGCAGTTACGTTTAGGGCAACGACGTCATTTTTTTTATATATTTTAATTGACTTTTTATAATTTTATTTTATGTAAATTTAGTAGTTTTATGTTCCGGTCAATCTTGGCTCGAAAATAGGGGGTCTAGAAGCTGATTTTCAAATATTACAGAATTTGGATAGAAATTTTGAGTTCATGTGATCATTCCGCGGTGTTGATTTTGTGGATTCAAGGTTCCAAAGGCTAGGACATCCCCCTTCCCTCCATTTGGCCGGCCACCGCCACTCTCCACCACATACAAACCCCGACCACCCATAATCTAACAGTCCCCACCACCTCCTCCAACTGCCCAAATGCTCATATAATTGCCTTCTAATTTCATTTATCACCACTAACCCTCAACATAACTGCCAGCCATCTCTAAAAATCCTGCCCATTGTTCCCTTCCAACCCAGAAACCGCCTACTGTATGCCCTGTAACTACCTTCCCCAGGCAAATACTAGACTTCAACCTTCACCGATTCTCAACAAAGAAATATTTTTGGTTGCTAATCCCTTTCACCTAGTAGCCACATATGTGGATGACATAATTTTTGGTTCTAAAGATGACAAGCTCTGCAAAATATTTTCCAAACTGATGCAAAACAAATATAAAATTAGAATTTACTTGTTTTCTTGGTCTCCAAGTGAAACAAGATGATGAAAGCATATTCATATCCCAGACAAAATACGCAAAAGAGCATATCAAGAAATGTATGATTAAAAATGTCTCTATCACGAAGACTCCCATGACTACTAGTGTTGTGATAGATAAGGATGCGCCCGGTAAACCTGTGGATCAAAAGACTTACATAAAAATCATTGACTCCCTACTCTACCTTATAGTAAGTAGGCATGATATAATATTCTCTACATGTGTTTGTGTTAGGTACCAAGTGCCTCCTAAGGAATCTCACATGCCTCATGTTAAGAGGATCCTGAGATACCTTAAGAGTATATATGAATTTGGCTTGTGGTATCTTAGAGAGTCTGGCTTTGAATTAATTGGTTGTTCGTATGCGAATTTTGCATGATGCAGGATAGACATGAAAACACCATTGGAACATTCAATTCCTTGGTGCAAGGCTGATCTCATAGTTCAGTAAAAAACATAAGTCAATCTCCACATCCACTGCAAAAGCTGAGTATTTTTCAGCTGGGAGTTGATGTTCTCAACTCCTGTGGATGCAAAACCAATTGATGGATTATGGTTGTAAGCTCTCCAAACCCCCTATCTTTTGTGACTGTACATGTGAAATTTCAATTGCATCAAATCATGTGTTGCATAACAAAACTAAGCATATTGAAATAAGACATTTGATGAAATAATGTAGAGAATATTTCCGGGAATATGTTTTCCACAAATGATCAGAGAACTGATATCTTCACAAAACTTTTGGATGAAGTGAAACAAATTTATTTAATTCCTACTTTAGCGATGCTGAATGGTGCAGGGTCAAATGAGAATTTTGAACAACAACCGACAGATATCCTCATGAAAGGATTGAGTATGAGTGCTTTTGGAAGGATCATTACCAAGTTGGGTATGATCAACATTACACGCCCAACTTAAGGGGGTGCTAGCATTATTAGTTGATATTTTGTTATTACGTGTATGTATTTCTCTTGTTTATGTATTTCTCCTCATTACCCCCTCACTCATATATATTAGAGTGAGACTTATTGTAACTGATTACACAAGCAAATCAACCTTCCAACAAAAACATAAACCAGTATGCTGCTAACCCTTTTCCTTTGGGGGGGTATACCCCAGTTTATTGATAAAGCAACCATTCAAATTCCTAATATTGAAAAGACTAATAGATATATGAAAAAGTAAACGAAGTAAAAGTACTAAGCAACTTGGGGGGAAATTGTTTTTAACCATTTTGTATATCTGGGAAACTACTAAGCAACTAGAAGATATCTTCCTAAAACCCTGAAATTGATCAAGGCAAACTAAGCTATTTGAACACAAGACTGGAGGAATTTAACAACATGCTGTTAAATTATCATAAGTTTACTAAACCATAGAAAGGCAATGTGAAACTAAAAGAAGTTAGATGGGTCCTAGACCATAAAAAGATTTCCCTTTCGTAAATTTTGTGAGTAAGAGACAGAACAAAGTTTTCCCAAGTGCTTCTATGAGAATAAAAATGTTATAAGAAAGTATCTAATTAACCAACGCTAAAGCAAATAAAAGAAAAGACAAACAGAGAATAGCTTCAAAGAAGAAATCCATTTGCGCAATATGTAAGCACTCGGTACAGATTCATCAAATAATGATGCAAAAGAACTTTAAAAGGATAGAACACAAATACAAAATATACCTGGCTTCCAACTATAAGAAAAAGGTCTGCATTTTCAAGGCCCGCTATGTTCGAATTCAAAAGGAAACTAGAACGTATATCTGCTTGAGGATTCAAGCCATTCCCTTCACACATCACATTGTTTGATCCCATTCTGTTCAAGAAATCCTTAAGAGCAATCATAGATTCAGCATCAGAAAGTTGACCAGCAATTCCAACAATTTCATTAGGGTTAACACCGTGTGCAACCTCGGCAACAATGGAGAGGGCATCACGCCATGTCACTGGTTTAAATTTTCCATCATGATCACGAATCATGGGGTCATTTAATCGTTGCCTCTTTAATCCATCATAGCAAAAACGTGTTTTGTCAGATATCCATTCCTCATTAATATCCTGCAAAAAAAAGTTATTTTAACATTACCTAAATGACAACAAAGAAGCTTCAAAATATTTATGCAAATTATCATTTGCCAAAGCTGTAAGCAATTCATTACAAAAATTCAAGATTTCAATATCATTCTCGATTTGTCCATGAATTCCTAGCAGTACTTACCATCAAGATACAATGAGACTTCAGAAACGAAAAGGAATATATTAGAATATTGGAGGACCCACTACTGACCCAGAAGTAAGAACTCATCCAAAAACCAATCATTACAGTTTAGGCTTAGGAAAGAAGGATCAAAATGAGCGAGTCCAGATCCTTCTTCCATCGTTTTTACAGCTATTTATAGAGATATTAAGATGAATCGTTCCCAACACTTACAATAATGATGGAGGCTTTAGTGGGATTGTCGTGGCCTCTCAGGGGCGCTGACATAGTGGAATCATCTTCTTCGAGTTCCTCCTTTAATGACTAACTCTAAGGATTCCTCTCCCAGGTTGACTCTGCGGGTAGGGCTTTCAGGATAGACCCTGCAGATTGTGATCCTGTGACTAGGTCCCCTAGGTTTCACCGTCTAGATTGGAATTATATCTGCTAGTGAGCTTCCACTTTGAATGTTTTCATGGATATAACTTCACCCTCGGACATGCTAAGTTGTCACTCTTGGTCCCCGTGGATACAACAACAACAACAACAACAACAGAACCCATATAGTCCCCAATCATTGGGGGTATGGGCGAGGAAAGATTGGAAACAGACCTAACCTTTGGCCCTATGCACAAAGTGGCTTCTCTCAAAGGAGAAAGACCGAACCTTTGACAATAAATGCACAAAGTGGCTGCTCACAGATTACCACTGAAATAGTGGCCCCCTATACTGTCACGTTTGCTGCGGAATCATGCCCTCAAATCAAAGCCAAAGACATCAGAGAGGGCAGACCAAAGAATCCATTTTGATTTATGTGCACATAACCATGCTTCCTTCTTGGTCCCCGTGGATATCAAGAACATTTTAAGGTATACAACTATCCCCACTAAAATACCTCTAAAATATCTCGTGAGAAGTAGAAATGTCTAAACATCCCAGGACGATGTGCCTTTGAGATCTTTTTAGGCCTTATTCTCTTCAAAACAACAGTAGTGTTGTCCATTCGTGAAAGCAAACGGACCTAAATAAAATGGCTCCTAATTTATTGGCAATAAATGAAGAGGATTCCATAAAGATCGGTAAGAAATAATCAAGATTGCAATGGTAAGAATTAATCAAGATTGCAATGTTATGAACCATAGATCATAACTAGACCCATGACTCGATCCCTGAGATAGATTGTAACATGCACAATCAACAGTCGTAAAATAGCTATTACAAATAAACAACTAAAACATTTTTTGGTATTCTTCCCCTACCCAACACAACTACTTTGCTCCATAAACCACTACTCAAGTTCTAAGTCAACAATCAATAGTAAATTGGTATTCTGAACAACGACATAATGCATAAAGTGGAAGGGAAACTAGCAGAAAACCAAACAATTATTAACTGCTAGTTTTTTTTGCATCGAAATCTCCAGAGAGAAATAATACCTCATTCAAGCGTGGAAGGATGCGCATAACCTCTGGACCTCTACTATCTATTCTTATGTTAGATCCAACAGCATCAGTAACATCAATACTCTCTGTGCCCTTTAATTCCCAATTTCTAGCTTTGAAAGCAAATGGCTTTGAAGTGAGAGCACCAACAGGACAGATATCTATCACATTTCCAGACAGCTCACTTGTCATAAGTTTCTCCACATATGTCCCAATTTCTTCTCCACTACCACGACCTAGCATTCCAAGGTCTTGCACACCAGCAACCTCAGAAGCAAACCTAACGCATCTGTAAGAGATATTGATGTCAAAATATAGAACGAAATAATTTTTAGAAATTAAAAGTAAACAATACTGCATCATGGTCTTGGCATAGAAGATACTCATTCCCATAAGTATTTGGAACGTACCACAATAACCAGAACACGACAAAAGAATTTCAATTAGTTTGAAAAGGTAAACAATATAGGAACCTACAGAGCTCGTGAAGTGCCATTAAAAGCATAGATTTCGCTAAGACTTCCATATAATAAAAATGAAATGATCATTACTAGGCTTTCTTAAAAGAAAATAACAGATAAAACCACACCAACTTATGTGCCCAATATCTAAGAATAGATATAAACTAAGCTAAGAAAACATAAATCAGTAAGATAATTGGATAGATATGCCAAGATACAAGGATAAGTTACCATCTTTAAATGGTAAAAATAGACTGAACCATCAAAAATTTGACAACATATAGATATATCACTAAAACCTTCTATGCCGCATGCAACACAACTTAGATTGCCTAGATGCATATAAATATAATAATATTGAGCCGAACAAAACATTTGATAAATAACACAATATCTAGTAATTCTAAAATCTTAATAACGCAAACATGTAAATAATAATGACACAATTGCCTCGCATTTCGAGTCCTAGAAGAACCAAAAGAGCATAAATTAATAGTGATAAAACCAACTTAATGAACCACATAAAAAAGTAACAGAAGCACCTTTGTCAAAAAAAACACTTAAGCCTAAAGGGAAAAAACATACACCTTGTGCACTGGATGCATCGAGTCATCACAGTCTTAACCAATGGTCCGAGGTTCTTATCAACCACAGATCTCTTCATCTCTGTGAAACGACCACGGTCTGAACCAAATACCATTGACTGATCTTGCAAGTCACATTCCCCTCCCTGATCACAAATGGGGCAGTCTAATGGATGATTCATCAACAAGAACTCCATCACACCTTCCCTCGCCTTTTTTGCTATCGGTGTGTTGGTCTTAATCTTCATCCCTTGGGTTAAGAAAAAAAATAAAAAAAGTTAGGGTGCCTAAAAATGTGATGAATTTAGCCACGACAAAAAAAGGAGGGAAACTTTCCACTGTCTACCATTAAGAAACAATAAAGGATTGGGTGTTTATTGTGTGTGTGTGTGTGTGGGGGGGGGGGGGGGGAGAAGATGTGAAAGACAACACTATATGCTACAAAAATTGATGCAATGAACATAAGCAACTTGCATAAGGTTTTGCATCTAAGTTGTCGAGAAAGAAATAAACTAGAAAAGCTCTATTTTTAATTATGCCAGTTGATTCCATTTAGAAGTAAATATGTTTGATTAGGTATTTTCTTGTAAGCCATCCAATACATCATAAACAAATGGAATAGATTATTGCATGCTCTTAAAGAAACATGCATAGTCCAGGGTGGGAATGCTTCTCTAAGGATAAAAATAAAAATAACAGAATTCAAAATGCTAGATGTAACACCTTGATACTTATTTCCTTTAGTTAGTCCAAAAGGGTCTGCTACGAGCATAAATAATTATATTTTTGTGCATCTGCTATTGGGGACAGCATATAGACATCTATCAATTAAGATTTTAAATGAATCCTACTTTAGAATTTGAAGATTTTAAAAACCTAATTTTCAGAATTATTGAGCAATGGGTAATTTTATTGAGAGAAAACACTCCACTACCTCCCACTACTTGCACGGTAAGAGGGACAGGTGCACAGTGCACTGGGAGAGGTTAGCGCTTATACACGGCATTATACCTAGTTTTAACTCCGGATCATTGATGGAAGCCCAAGTACCCGGAGAGCAAGAGGTGGAAGCGATGAGAGGAATCAAAAGAGCCGACCTTTGTTGATGGTGCAACGCTCAAGGGACCAAGTTGTTGCCTCTTTCTGTAGAGGAGAAAGAGCAGACCCTCGACGCCGCGGCCCCAAGCAGGAATTCAAACATATCCCTCTCTTAGGTTTATGATAGTTAACTTGAATCATAAAAACTTCCTTCTATCTTTCCTGTTTGGACGAAATCATTCACATTTCCTTCAAGTTGCTTTATTTAAGGCATTTTAGGGGCCTTCGAAGTTCATGTTTATTACAGTGGATGAAAATATGAACTTCCATCGTGATCTACAGGTTCTTTTTGGGGTATGTGTTTGTTGTATGTGGCATATCGGAACCTATTTTAATCAAAGAATTGCATTACGGCTATTGTGGTATAAGATCCGGAATGCATATGTTGCAATTAGTTCCAGTTACAATAAGGAACTGGCAAATTTCTTTGATATATTTGTTTATTTTACAGTGGATCTATCGACCTGTAAAACTCATTGTAAATCTTTATTGTTTGGAACCTCGCAGAACATTTGGTCCTTCAGTGGACAAATTAGGACTATGGTGTGATGATAGGAACTAAATCTAGTTTATTATACATTAGGAGTTCATGGGTTGCCAGGATTCTAGGATAGTACCATCTTATCCCCCTGAAATTTGAATTTCCCATGGTTATGCTCGTGATTATCATTCAAATTACTTCATGATGGATTTTCTCAAAAAATATATCTAGTAAACCACGACTTCCATAACTTCCAGCATGTTGATTGGACTCATATTAAATGAGGCAGCAATCCGAGAGAATTAATTTGGACTTCCATCGTGGTCGGTAGGTTTTTAGGATTTGTGTTCGTTGTAAGCAGGTTATTGAAGTCTTGTTTAATGGATGAATTGCATTATGGATGATGTGGTATAAGATCCAGCATGCATATGTTGTAGTTAGTTTCAGTTACAATAAGAAGAGACAAACATATTTCTTTGATAACATCGTTTATTGTTGTGTTGGATTTGTCGACCAGTAAAACTCGTGGCAAATCATTCAAATTACTTCATGATTGATTTTTTTTTAAAATAAATCTAGTGAATCATGACTTCCATAACTTCCATCGTGTTGGTTGGACGATGACAATCTGAGGAAAAATATGTAAATTTGATTCATTGTAGATGTTACAATCCGAATTTATAAATACATGATTCAATGGTTGGTATGACTGTATGAGCAAAATATTTAGGATCAACCATCCAGCTAAAGGCGTCAATCAAAGAATAGTGAATGTGTAGTGTAACATAAATCCATGCGGTGGGTCGTTGCTCACATGTTTGCTAATGCATATGTTGGTAACCCACTGTTGGCGCTTGGTTAGAGCCTGAAGCATGGATTGTACCCTCGGGATGAATGATGGTATTGTCCATTGGGTTATGCACACTTGTGAATGTGATAGCTTGCAAGATCAGTTCACGTTATTGTGACTTTTAGTAATTTACTTTATGCTCTAAGAGACATTAATTGATGGTCATAGAACTGATATTTAGGCTCCGTTTGTTTGAGATTAATATCTTGTCATGTGTGACTGTTACAGAGCAGCATGAGAGCCTACTCCCATCTTGGTCTCTCTTCTAGACAACCCGAGCTCTGTTGTGAAAACAATGGCTCACGCAATACTGAAGAGCCTCTCCATTGATAATGACTCTACTGTTCTGATGGCCAAGTTGATGTACTTCACTCTATTCCTGGAGCGGTTCAACTCGCGAGGGATTTTGGAAGAGATGAGAACTTCCAAGGCAAAGGAGTTGGTGATGATGCAGTTGATGGAAGCTGACGCAAGGAATTTCGAGCATGATTGATTCATCTCTCTCCTAACTGATATGCTAAGCTGTGACTGTGATTCTTCATCCAACAAAATGTATTCTATGAAATGCATCAAGCAGTTGATCACCTTCGACGGGCCAGGATCTTGCTTCCTACGAAATGAACCCGTCATTTCTGCTCTATTTTCCCTCATAACCAACAAATCAGCTGCACAAAGCTTGAAGCAGGATGCATTGGACATTGCCATCTCATTCATCAAGCTAACTTCGCCACCGGAATACAAAATCAATACTGGCTTCCGGACGCTCTTCTCGTGCAACTGCGTCCAAGACATGCTTGAGTAGATCAAAGGATCCGCCATTGACGACTAGCTCGCATAGCTTCCCCTGCCCTTCGTCATGGCAAAGTTAAAATTAAGTCTAAAGTGAAGATTAAGAACTATCAGGAGGTGATGCTACTGGGCCACAACGTTTTTTACGAAAGAGACAAGACGATGCAGATTGCTTCTTCAGCAATTCGAAGTGGGAATGGACTTCTTTGAATGGTGGAAAAAAAGGCAACGAGATCTAATACCATCTTGCACAAGATTATTACTAAAACCATCCCAAATAATGTAGGAAAAAAATTGAGTTGGCATGTTACATCAAGGGATGGTGATCAAGAATTTCGTTGATATCTTCATCGACAACCTATATTTTTTTTCGATTGCGTGCTAAACAACGATGTAGGGGGCCACTATTTCAGTGGTAATCTGTGAGCAGCCACTTTGTGCATCTATTGTCAAAGGTTCGGTCTTTCTCCTCTGAGAGAAGCCACTTTGGGCATAGGGCCAAAGGTTAGGTCTGTTTCCAATCTTCCCCCGCCCATACCCCCAATGATTGGGGACTATATGGGTTCTGTTGTTGTTGTTGTTGTTGTTGTTGTTGCGTGCTAAACAACGAGGACGTCATTTTTCGAGCAGGGATGGAATGTAATGGTTTACAGGAGTAGTAGATTAGTATGTTGTGGTATAATTGTAATTAAATAATAATTGAGTATTTTGTTATGTTTGAAGGCTATAAATATAGCCTAATTGTTGTAAAGAGAATATGGAAGAAATGTAGTAATATAGTATTCTTGATCTTATAGACTAGCTCTCTGAATTCTTCTCTCCTTGTCTATCATCGTCTCTCTCCTCCGGCCATCTCCTCCGATCTTCGTCTAAGTTCAATTCGTCTCTTCCCCTTGATGCGTCTCTCTCCTCCAACCTTTCCTCCTATAGGTATTCTTCTCGTAACGTTTCTTCATTTCTAACGCCGGCAATCCCTCTGGCGATCTCGTAACGACATTCGATCGTTACAAGATACAAACGCGCATACAATTTTTAGCTTCAGTTCTACTCTCCAAATTTACCAAGTATAAGTCAGAAGTAGTTCTCCTGTTTAAAGTATTACAACATTTAAAACACACAGTTTTGATACAGAAACAAATATCCAATTTGAGGTTCACTTACTACCCCAGAATTTCCCTAAGGGTGCGTTCGGTTCGACGGAAATGATCCCGTGGTTTTGATTTTGGGTATTAATAATTCTTTTATAGGCGTTCGGTACGACGAAATTCACGTAGGAATCGGAATTCCCCAAAACCTACGGATTTCAGTTTAGCCTGCGCACAATTCTTACCTAATTCGCTGATTTTTCGGAAAATAGCCCTGCTCCGCTCCTGATGCCGTCTTCCTCCCTTCTTCCTCCGGCGAAAGCAGCGACGAGTCTTCTCCGGCGACACAGTGAGGGCGGCGGGTGGCGTGTTTTCCGGCGAGTGTTCTCCGGTTCTTTTTATTTCAGTTCTTTTTTATTTCTCTTCCGGTGGAGAAAAAAAACTGAGACTGTGCCCAAGATTTTCGGCGGTGGTTTAGAGCCACTGTTGTGGTGTCGTTCAAGGTTTGGACTGTGGGAACTGGAAGGCTTACTTTTTATTTCACCTTCACCGTAAGCTTTCATCTTCTTCCCTCCGCTCTTCTTTTCTTTTTCTGTTTACTTGATATGAAATTTTTGGGCTAATTTTGGAATGGTTCAGTGGTGAACATTGGGGCTATTTTTTATAGGGATTATTGATTGGACGACACTCTATGAAATTGCTCTCTACTCCTCTTTTTTTCTTTAGTATGGGATGACATATTATTAGATGGTTATTAATGAAATAATGAATGGGTTGGAGGATTTTTTGGCTGGAATGTAACTAAGACACGATTTCAGTTCTGAGTAGAAGTTCGGAGATTTTGTTGAGAAAATAATTGGTTGTCAATTTTTGATGCCCTAATTTGCCATCATTGATCCAATTTTACAACATCTTCAATTCCAATTCCTATGGATTTGACCAATTCCATCTTGCAGCCGAACACCATAATTGGAATTCAGCAAAACCGCAATTCCTACTGATTTTGGTTTTGACGAATTCCAATTCCTCAATTCCAATTCCGTCGAACCGAACGGACCCTAAATTGTTCTCGTATATGAGCATAGAAAGGGCACCTACACAAAAAAAAACGAAATTGAACGCGAAATGGTCGAACGGAACCTGGAAGAACAGGCATTGCGCATGATGCCACAGGCTTGGGGGATTTCTCGACCTCCACGAGGCACATCCTACAGTTTCCGGCAATAGATAGACGGCTATGGTAGCAAAATCGGGGGATATCGACGCCGGCGAGCTCGCAGGCCTGCATAACCGTCATGCCCTTGGGCAGCTTCACCGGATACCCGTCCACGAATACCTCGATCGCATCGTCGGGGTTCGGAAGCTCTATCCGAGCCCCGCCAACAGGGGTCCTCGGCCTGATTTCCGGCTCCGGCACTGCTGCGGCCGCGGCTTCTGGATTGTGGAGGTCCGGGGTGGAGGAGATCCACCGAGATGTAACCCTAGAATTTGGGAAGTTGGCCCTGATGAGTGGGTGGGCACGACGGAGAGCTCTGAGGAAACCCATCTCTCTCTCTCTCTCGCTCGCTCGCTCGCCTCTCTCTCTTTCCCTTCCTCTTTTTCTCTCTCTACCGAGTTAGTAATCTACTAATCTAGTATATATCTTGATGGAAAAGAATAGGAATTCTATTCCCACATTTTTTGTAACTAAAAATCATTTTTTTTATATTTTTGATATTAGCACCGTAAAATCTGCTATTCGTACCGCAAATGTATTAGTTTTTTAGGCTTTTTTTTTTACTACTAACCGCACTGTTAAGTTCTCGCACTGCAGCTGTCGCGATCCCGCATCCCGCATCCCGCCTGTTCTCGCATCCCGCCTGTTCTCGCGATCCCGCCTCCTTCCTTCCACCTTCTCCATCGGCATCCACGACGATCTCCGACATCCACGACGATCTCCGGCATCCACGACGATCTCTGGCATCCATGACGATCTCCGCATTCACGACGATCTACGACATCGATCCAGGCCAAGCCCCTCTCAAGAACTCCATCCAGGCCGAGCCCCTCTCAGTTTCCGGTGGCCATTTCTGTGAGTTCTCCGGCTTTGTTCTATTTCTCGCCTTTGTCCACGACGATCTCCGGCGGTCATTATTCTCGCATGGATGCCTGTTCTCGCCATTTCTTTTGTTTTATTGTTCTGAAATATCATTTTGAAATAAAGTCCCTGTAATTATAGTCCAGATTGGGCTGATTTCAGAAGCATTTCTGTAGTTGCAGGTTGGGCTGATTTCCAAAGCATTACAGACCGGATTTTGTGATTTCTGTGTTCCTCTTGTATTTTCCGGCGGCCTGATTACTTCTCCATACGAGGTAGTACCTCTTTGGTAACAATCTTTCACCTCTTATTTCAATTTTTTTATCAATTTTATGTGTTCATATAATGTCTTTCATTTTGATGGACAACTCCAATATATCATAAAATATTGGTGTGCAAATTGTAAGAATCATAAGTTTTATATTTTTCTAAATATTTGATGAACAATTATATCTCTAAAAATACCAAAAAAATCAAAAAATTATTGGTGTACAACCCTCATATTTTTCGAGTCGGTGCGACCCGACGCAGATGAGGTCGTGGTAGGGAGAGTGACCGCGACGCGCCAAACCAAATCGGAGGTTAAGGTGACCGAGATGAGCAGGTCGACCTCTCGGAAGCGACCAAGACCAAGTAAGGCTAGGGAATGACCCGAAGGAGGGAAAAAGGCTTGGCAAGGCAAGTGGGGTAGCCCCCCACTCGGCCATTCCCCCTCTATTGGGGGGCGAGTGGGGGCAGCCCCCCACTCACCCATCCCCCCTCTTTGAGGGGCGAGTGGGGGCAGCCCCCCCACTCGCCCGATCCCTTGAGGGGGCGAGTGGGGGCAGCCCCCCACTCGCCCAACCTCTCCTAAAGGAGGGCGAGCGGGGGCAGCACCCCACTCGCCCGACCTCCCTTGAAGGGGTGAGTGGGGGCAGCCCCCCCACTCGCCCGATCCCTTGAGGGGGCGAGTGGGGGCAGCCCCCCACTCGCCCAACCTCTCCTAAAGGAGGGCGAGTGGGGGCAGCACCCCACTCGCCCGACCTCTCTTAAGGGGGCGAGTGGGGGCAGCATCCCTCTCGCCCGACCTCTCTTGAGGGGGGCGAGTGGGGGCAGCACCCCACTCGCCCGTTTCCTCCCTTTGGGGAGATTCTAGCTATTCGCAGTCCGATTTTGGCTATTCGCGGTCCATTTTTGGGAAAGTCTATAAATAGACCCCCATGGGCACCTTGGGAAGGGTTGGTCTCTACCCCCTCCCTCACGCGTGAGCAAGCACTACCCCTCCCCCTCCCCTTGTCGTTGAAGGTGGTCGGTGAGGTGATCCTTAGTGCCCTCCAAGGTGCCCAGGCTCAGCATTGGCTTAGGAGGGGAAGTTCCGAGTGGGCTTCCGGGTGTGCGGTGTGACCTCCACGCTGAAGCTTAAGGGGTCTGTTCCTAGACTTCAGTTATTACTAAATTCGAGTCTCTTAGTTCTTAGTGACCGGTCAAGAGTCAAGGCTTAGGTCAAGTAAGAGTTAGTCGCAACCCCCTTTCGAACGCTGAAACCGGGAAACTGGTTTCAACATTATGGTGCGGTGAGCGTGGTAGCGACTAGTTCGGAAAACTCTGAGCCAAGTCTCATGGCTGGAAGCGACGAGTTGGGAGACCCGCCTCCACCTTGCGAGTATGTGAAGAAGAGCGACTTCGACGAATTCAGCAAGAGGATCCTGGAGTTCATGCAGGCCGCATCCTCCGCTCGCGGCGAGTGCTCAACACCACCTGCACCTAGGATCCCCTCACTCCCCCTAGTGGAAGTGAGAAGCAGTCAGCAAGAGAAGGGGCCAGCCTCGTAGGAGGGCTTGAGCCTCCAGGCGCGAGTGCTCTTCAACAGTTCGCCCCGGACCAGCTGCCCCGGCGGGGAAGTGATGGGAGCGCCTCCCCCCAACCAAGAAGAATGGAGAAGCCCTTTCTGCGAGCTGGTCATGTCAGCCCCCGTTCCGGATGGGTTTCGCGATCCTGCCATGTCCTACTACGAGGGGGATATCGATCCTCTCCAGCATCTTCAGTGGTTCGAGGACATGACCACGATCAGGCAGATGTCGAACGCCTTCATGTGCAGGCTTTTCGCCGTCACGTTCCAGGGAAAGGCGAGGGATTGGTTCCACTCGCTTCCGGCGGGAACCATCTACCGCTTCGAGGATCTGCGTCGAAGTTTCTTGTTGAGGTTCTCTACCTCGAAGAAGAGGAGGAAGAGCATGGAGGCCTTGTTCGCAGTCAGGAAAAAGCCAGGGGAGACGCTGGCTAGCTACATGGATAGGTTCCGGGCGGAGGTCCTTCTTGTCGTCGAAGTGCTCGGACACACCCTGCAGCTAGCCTTCACCCTTGGGCTGCAGCCTGGGCTGTTTCGGATGAGTCTGACCCGGGACCCTCCCCTGTCTTTTGAAGAGCTGATGAAGCGTGCTGATCGTGAGACTGAGTGTGAGGCTACCAATCAGGAGTTCGTGGCTAGGTTAGCCCAGGTAGCAGAGGAAGAAAGGAAAGAGCATGGAGGAAGAAGAAAGGAGGAGATGAGGAGTCAGGGACACCAAGGACCCCCCGTTGGGCAGGAGCAAGGCTGGGAGTTTCAACCACCAGTCGCCCTACCGACCTGGAGGCCGCCAGGAGGACCCCCTCGAGGCCAAGGAAGAGGCCATTTCCAAGGGAGAGAAAACTTTCAGGGGAAGGAGGGACGGTTCAACCCAGCAGGGAGGCAGCCGGACACAAGGCCATTGCAACCCCACCCCCTGCAAACCATGACGATTGGCCGAAAAAGAGGAAATAAGAAGAGGGGCCGCGCAGGGAAGGAAGCAAGGATGATGACATTGTCGTACTGTGACTTCCATTAGCAGGAGGGCCACGCGACAGTCACATGCCCAGAGTTTTTGGAGGTAATGAAATGAAGAAGAACCTCGACAGAGAGGAGACAGCTATACCCGGAAGGACCAGGAGGAAGCTGAGGAGATGGAGGAAGTGATGGATGAGAAGGCCAAGGTGCATGTGGCCGAGTAAGTGCAAGGAAGCGCATTGTAATGGTATGTAATCTATTTATAATATATCAAAAGTAGTTAAAGATAGCATCTAGGTCGAGTCCTCGACTGGAGACCACTCGCCCGGGCTTGTTGATGCCGGTCGCTGGGTGGCTCGTCGGGTAGATTCGTTTTAGGTCGAGTCCTCGACTGGAGACCACTCGCCCAGGCTTGTTGATGCCGGTCGCTGGGTGGCTCGTCGGGTAGATTCGTTTTAGGTCGACTCCTCGACTGGAGACCACTCGCCCAGGCTTGTTGATGCCGGTCGCTGGGTGGCTCGTCGGGTAGATTCGTTTTAGGTCGAGTCCTCGACTGGAGACCACTCGTCCGGGCTTGTTGATGTCGGTCGCTGGGTGGCTCGTCGGGTAGATTCGTTTTAGGTCGAGTCCTCGACTGGAGACCACTCGCCCGGGCTTGTTGATGTCGGTCGCTGGGTGGCTCGTCGGGTAGGTTCATTTTAAGTCGAGTCCTCGACTGGAGACCACTCGCCCGGGCTTGTTGATGCCGGTCGCTGGGTGGCTCGTCGGGTAGATTCGTTTTAGGTCGAGTCCTCGACTAGAGACCACTCGCCCGGGCTTGTTCATGCCGGTCGCTGGGTGGCTCGTCGGGTAGATTCGTTTTAGGTCGAGTCCTCGACTGGAGACCACTCGCCCGGGCTTGTTGATGCCGGTCGCTGGGTGGCTCGTCGGGTGGATTCGTTTTAAGTCGAGTCCTCGACTGGAGACCACTCGTCCGGGCTCGTTGATGCCGGTCGCTGGGTGGCTCGTCGGGTGGATTCGTTTTAGGTCGAGTCCTTGACTGGAGACCACTCGCCCGAGCTTGTTGATGCCGGTCGCTGGGTGGCTCGTTGGGTAGATTCGTTTTAGGTCGAGTCCTCGACTGGAGACCACTCGCCCGGGCTTGTTGATGCCGGTCGCTGGGTGGCTCGTCGGGTAGATTCGTTTTAGGTCGAGTCCTCGACTGGAGACCACTCGCCTGGGCTTGTTTGATGTCGGTCGCTGGGTGGCTCGTCAGGTAGGTTCGTTTTAAGTCGAGTCCTCGACTAGAGACCACTCGCCCGGGCTTGTTGATGTCGGTCGCTGGGTGGTTCGTCGGGTAGATTCGTTTTAGGTCGAGTCCTCGACTGGAGACCACTCGCCCGGGCTGGTTGATGCCGGTCGCTGGGTGGCTCGTCGGGTGGATTCGTTTTAAGTCGAGTCCTCGACTGGAGACCACTCGCCCGGGCTCGTTGATGGCGGTCGCTGGGTGGCTCGCCGGGTGGATTCGTTTTAAGTCGAGTCCTCGACTGGAGACCACTCGCCCGGGCTCGTTGATGCCGGTCGCTGGGTGGCTCGTCGGGTGGATTCGTTTTAAGTCGAGTCCTCGACTGGAGACCACTCGCCCGGGCTCGTTGATGCCGGTCGCTGGGTGGGTCGTCCGGTGGTTTCGTTTTAAGTCGAGTCCTCGACTGGAGACCACTCGCCCGGGCTCGTTGATGTCGGTCGCTGGGTGGGTCGTCAGGTGGTTTCGTTTTAAGTCGAGTCCTCGACTGGAGACCACTCGCCCGGGCTTGTTGATGCCGGTCGCTGGGTGGCTCGTCGGGTAGATTCGTTTGGGTTGGTAAGGCTCCAAGAAGAGAAGCCGGTCTGAGGGTGTGTCGAGTTCCTCCACCTCCAGGTGAGCTCGGCTCCCTGTTAGGTGTTGAGTTCCTCCACCTCCAGGTGAGCTCGGCTCCCTGTTAGGTATGGAGTTTCCCCCACCTCTAGGTGAGCTCGGCTCCCTGCTAGGTGTTGAGTTCCTCCACCTCCAGGTGAGCTCGGCTCCCTGCTAGGTGTTGAGTTCCTCCACCTCCAGGTGAGCTTGGCTCCCTGTTAGGTGTTGAGTCCCTCCACCTCCAGGTTAGCTCGGCTCCCTGTTAGGTGTTGAGTCCCTCCACCTCCAGGTGAGCTCGGCTCCCTGTTAGGTGTTGAGACCCTCCACCTCCAGGTGAGCTGGGCTCCCTCTTAGGTCTTGAGTCCCTCCACCTCCAGGTGAGCTCGGCTCCCTGTTAGGTGTTGAGTTCCTCCACCTCTAGGTGAGCTCGGCTCCCTGTTAGGTATGAAGTTTCCTCCACCTCCAGGTGAGCTCGGCTCCCTGTTAGGTGTGGAGTTTCCTCCACCTCCAGGTGAGCTCGGCTCCCTGTTAGGTGTGGAGTTTCCTCCACCTCCAGGTGAGCTCGGCTCCCTGTTAGGTGTTGAGTTTCCTCCACCTCCAGGTGAGCTCGGCTCCCTGTTAGGTGTGGAGTTTCCTCCACCTCCTGGTGAGCTCGGCTCCCTGTTAGGTGTTGAGTTTCCTCCACCTCCAGGTGAGCTCGGCTCCCTGTTAGGTGTTGAGTTCCTCCACCTCCAGGTGAGCTCGGCTCCCTGTTAGGTGTGGAGTTTCCTCCACCTCCAGGTGAGCTCGGCTCCCTGTTAGGTGTTGAGTTCCTCCACCTCCAGGTGAGCCCGGCTCCCTGTTAGGTGTTGAGTTCCTCCACCTCCAGGTGAGCTCGGCTCCCTGTTAGGTGTTGAGTTCCTCCACCTCCAGGTGAGCCCGTCTCCCTGTTAGGTGTTGAGTTTCCTCCACCTCCAGGTGAGCTCGGCTCCCTGTTAGGTGTTGAGTTCCTCCACCTCCAGGTGAGCTCGGCTCCCTGTTAGGTGTTGAGTTCCTCCACCTCCAGGTGAGCTCGGCTCCCTGTTAGGTGTGGAGTTTCCTCCACCTCCAGGTGAGCTCGGCTCCCTGTTAGGTGTTGAGTTCCTCCACCTCCAGGTGAGCCCGACTCCCTGTTAGGTGTTGAGTTCCTCCACCTCCAGGTGAGCTCGGCTCCCTGTTAGGTGTTGAGTTCCTCCACCTCCAGGTGAGCTCGGCTCCCTGTTAGGTGTGGAGTTTCCTCCACCTCCAGGTGAGCTCGGCTCCCTGTTAGGTGTTGAGTTCCTCCACCTCCAGGTGAGCTCGGCTCCCTGTTAGGTGTGGAGCTTCCTCCACCTCCAGGTGAGCTCGGCTCCCTGTTAGGTGTTGAGTTCCTCCACCTCCAGGTGAGCTCGGCTCCCTGTTAGGTGTTGAGTTCGTCCACCTCCAGGTGAGCTCGGCTCCCTGTTAGGTGTGGAGTTTCCTCCACCTCCAGGTGAGCTCGGCTCCCTGTTAGGTGTTGAGTTCGTCCACCTCCAGGTGAGCTCGGCTCCCTGTTAGGTGTTGAGTTCCTCCACCTCCATGTGAGCTCGGCTCCCTGTTAGATGTGGAGTTTCCTCCACCTCCAGGTGAGCTCGGCTCCCTGTTAGGTGTTGAGTCCCTCCACCTCCAGGTGAGCTCGGCTCCCTGTTAGGTGTTGAGTCCCTCCACCTCCAGGTGAGCTCGGCTCCCTGTTAGGTGTTGAGTCCCTCCACCTCCAGGTGAGCTCGGCTCCCTGTTAGGTGTTGAGTCCCTCCCCCACCAGGTGAGCTCGGCTCCCTGGTAGGTATGGAGTTCCCGCCTCCCACCTCAGGTCGAGTTCAACTCGACTAGAGGTGTTGAGTTTTTCTCCACCCAAGGTTAAGATCAATTCGACCTAAAGGTGTTGAGCTTTCTCCACCTCCTGTTGAGCTCGGCTCACAAGAGGGGTGTCTAGTGGAGAAAGGTCTGTTCCTCACCTCATGTCAAGTTCAGCTCGACTAGAGGTGTTGAGTCTCCCTCAACCTTCGGTCGAGTTTAGCTCGACCTAAAGGTGTTGAGCTTTCTCCACCTCCTGATGAGCTTGACTCACAGGAGGGGTGTCTAGTGGAGAAAGGTTCGCCTTCCGCCTCAAGTCAGGTTCAGCCGGAGGACTCGGTAGGGGTATCCCGTTGGCAGGTCCCTTCGCGGATCCCCCTCAGGTCCCACCTACTCGTTAAATAGGTGGGTTGGACTTTCTTTCTGAGCTTGAGACAAACTCGAAAAGAGCGGGGATTATGTACAACCCTCATATTTTCCGAGTCGGTGTGACCCGACGCAGATGAGGTCGTGGTAGGGAGAGTGACCGCGACGCGCCAAACCAAACCGGAGGTTAAGGTGACCGAGATGAGCAGGTCGACCTCTCGGAAGCGACCAAGACCAAGTAAGGCTAGGGAATGACCCGAGGGAGGGAAAAAAGGCTTGGCAAGGCAAGTGGGGTAGCCCCCCACTCGGCCATTCCCCCTCTATTGGGGGGCGAGTGGGGGCAGCCCCCCACTCGCCCATCCCCCCTCTTTGAGGGGCGAGTGGGGGCAGCCCCCCCACTCGCCCGATCCCTTGAGGGGGAGAGTGGGGGCAGCCCCCCCACTCGCCCGATCCCTTGAGGGGGCGAGTGGGGGCAGCCCCCCACTCGCCCAACCTCTCCTAAAGGAGGGCGAGTGGGGGCAGCACCCCACTCGCCCGACCTCCCTTGAGGGGGTGAGTGGGGGCAGCCCCCCCCACTCGCCCGATCCCTTGAGGGGGCGAGTGGGGGCAGCCCCCCACTCGCCCAACCTCTCCTAAAGGAGGGCGAGTGGGGGCAGCACCCCACTCGCCCGACCTCTCTTAAGGGGGCGAGTGGGGGCAGCATCCCTCTCGCCCGACCTCTCTTGAGGGGGGCGAGTGGGGGCAGCACCCCACTCGCCAGTTTCCTCCCTTTGGGGGGATTCTAGCTATTCGCAGTCCGATTTTGGCTATTCGCAGTCCATTTTTGGGAAAGTCTATAAATAGACCCACATGGGCACCTTGGGAAGGGTTGGTCTCTACCCCCTCCCTTACGCGTGAGCAAGCACTACCCCTCCCCCTCCCCTTGTCGTTGAAGGTGGTCGGTGAGGTGATCCTTAGTGCCCTCCAAGGTGCCCAGGCTCAGCATTGGCTTGAGAGGGGAAGTTCCGAGTGGGCTTCCGGGTGTGCGGTGGGACCTCAACGCTGAAGCTTAATGGGTCTGTTCCTAGACTCCAGTTGTTACCAAATCCGAGTCTCTTAGTTCTTAGTGACCGGTCAAGAGTCAAGGCTTAGGTCAAGTAAGAGTTAGTCGCAACCCCCTTTCGAACGCTGAAACCGGGAAACTGGTTTCAACAATTGGTGTGTAAATAAAAAAAATGCTTGCGGATAGCCAATCATCAAAATGATGTTTGCGGTTAGCCGTTAGTGCGGATAGCCAAAACTGCAGTACTAGTATCAGCACCCATAATTTATTAAAAATGTTTTTTTGGAAAAACAAGGTGTTTTTTTTAAACTTGCGTTTTTTTTGAAAAACTTCCGAAAAATTGTATTTCTTGGGAAAAAAATTTGCCTTTCTTGGAAAAAATTGCATTTCTCGAAAAAAAATGTATTTCTTGAAAAAAAAATGTATTTTCTAAAAACTCAACAGAGAAAGACTACTCAAACAAAAGGTAGCCTAACTACCTAAGCGAAGAAGTCGGAGAGAAGGATGAACTCGGAACATTTTACTTCCAATCCACCAAACCCCATAAATATCATTTACTATCTCGCGCTTAGAGGTTTTCAAGTGTCAATTTATAATTTCTTTATATAAATTATTTAGGGAATTGTTATTCGCAGACCTAAAATGGCTATCCTCCCACCGATATTCCCCCTTTTTTTTAGTTTATGATTCCTTCTAAGTTTTTAAAACCTCTATTCACAAACCGAACCCTAAAATTTTTGCCTCTTTCCATTCCAGCCGTCTCTCCCGGTCCCGACCTGCGTCCTCCCGTCGATTCCTGTAGATCTCTCTCGCCGACGAAGATGATGACCTTTATTAGCTCCGACGACACCATTTCTTGATCCCCATAGCAGCCCGCCTCTTCATTCAACTGTTCCCGATGGCAAGTGCCCAGACTCCTACCCCGACGCTGACGATGAAGGTACCCTTTAGACCTCCGATCTTGCAAAACACCTAGACCTTCTAGAACTCTGGTCTTGCTTAAATCGATATTTCCTCGCCCCCTTTTAAATCGATATTGCATTGTTTTTCCCAAAAATAACTGGCAGAGCCAGTGTTTAAGCATGCTTTCACCTATGGCTAAGAGAAGAAGACGGTAGATAAGTCTGAAAGCTCAAGAAATAATTAACTGAGCATGCAAATGGAAGATGAATGTTGCTGCAGAAATTTCTTTCTTCGCTTCTACTATCTCTCGACATATTTTTCTGAAAAATGGAAAATTTCCTCATCTCCTGCTTGTTATCTAAACTTCATTCATTGCATTAGTCAGATATACACCATGAAATGAAAGAGAGTTCAAGTCTTCGTTCAGTGAAATTTTATAATTAGCAAGGATTCATTAGATTAGATATGTCGCTATCCCTAATCAATTTTGAAAAAAAATATGTTTCAAATGTTCAAGAATGACTAATTACATTTAACATCAACCAATACCTTTATTTTGAGATAGTTTAAGTACATTTTTTTGTACTAATACCTTTATTTTAAGATAGTTATACTTATTATTATTGTTAATATGGATTGTGCATTTGCTAATCATGGGAAAAATACTAATGTTCATAATTGTTAATACACCTTTTTGCACTAATGTTTATGTTTTTTATGTTGGTCTGCTAATAACAATAATCTCTGCGAATAACAAATTTAGCTCTCTTTAGAGCTGCGATCAGTAATAATCTGTGAATAGTCAAATTCGGTCTGCGGATAACAATCCCCATTATTTATTACCACCGCATTCATTCCTTATGAATTATACAATATATATATATATATATATATATACATTCATTCATTATAATAATACGAGCGTTACAAAAATCGAGCAGCAACCACAATACGTCGCTCGGGGGGGCTGTGAGCGGCAGACCTTCGTGTCGAACACTATCGTAACCGAGGTAATGTCACGGCCCCCTCTCCCGTATATCTTTACTATATTAAAAGGAAAAAGTTGTCTTTTGTGAAACATTTAAAATTGACAAATACGTCCCAATCTAATGATGTAACATATATAATAATATATTTCAAAAAAAAAACAATGCTCATTTAAGCAATTATATTATATTCTCAAATTAAAATTAATGATGAAAATTCATAAAGTTGAAAAAGAGAGCTCCTATCCCTACTATTGTAGGTTGTTATTAACATGTCAATTTTATTAAAGTTGATTTGAAAAAGTAACGATGAAAATCCATCCATTTGATTTAGAAAAATAATGATGAAAAATTAATGATATATAAATTATGATGATGATTTTTTTTAACAAAAATTAAAAATAGTAAATAATTATTTTTCGCATTAATTAATTAATAATGTGCTTATTTTAAATTATATTAATTAATTGATAAGAGGGAAGCCACGTGCCTCTCACGGTTGGCGTGCTTTCGGGGTACTGTCGCGTTTGGTCGTTCGCCCTGTGTCTATCATTGGTCTTATATGCATCGAAAGCTCATCTCAAACATTGGTATGCATTGTTAGACTACACATCACAATTTTAAAAATTAAGTTGAAGGGTTTAATTAAATATTTAAAATTCTACGACATTTTTAACAAAAAGATTTAACCAAACTATGATGATAATTTTTTTTAAGATTTTCCCAATTACTCGGACTTTTGAGACTTTGCACCCTTCAATTAGGAGGGTTTGACATTTTGCACACTAATTATTTAGTTTTGGCATTTTGCACCCCTAAATAAGTTAAGTGTGACATATTGCACCTTCACCTAGTATTTTTAACTATTTTAATTTTATGAAAATAGCTTGGTGAGGGTGCAATATGCCACAATTAACCTATTTCGAGGGTGCAAAATGTCAAAACTAAATAATTATAGTACAAAATGTCAAACGCGATTACTGGAGGGTGCTTAGGGTTTATTTGGTTGAGCGTTTCGCCGCTCCGTTTGGGGCAAATGCTGACGGAAGGCGGGTAAACAAATGAACCTCCGGCGGCGTTTGCTCCGTTTCCACCCGCCCGCCTTGAGAAACGCCCCAAAAAGCTCCGTTTGGAGCAGCCACCTCCCCCCTCCAATTCGAACACTCCGTTTCCATCCGCCGAATCAACCCGCCACCGCCGAACCAAATAAACCCTTAGTGCCAAAAGCCCCGATTACTGCCCTAGACGAGCTAACGAGGTCGGAGAATTTGGTAAGAAACTTAACCCGCTGAATACCTTATCCCTTCTTCTACAAACAGAGAAGAAGACGCCTCCTTCCTCCCATCTAACACAGAATAGCCTTCCGGTTCTCATTGTGATTTGCGTTTCTCTCTCTACCACTCTATCCGCCCTCTAAGCTAATTTGCCGACCACCGCGTCAGGTCGTCCACCAATCGGCATCTCTTTCTTTCTCCGGGATATCAAGGTATGGGAAAAACCCGGTGGTCTTCGTTTATCCATGATTTTCGTTGGTCACTTTACTGTACCTGGTTAACATGGTAATGGCGAAAGTGGAGTTGTTGGTCTTGAATTCTCTATCTCCGATTGTCAAATTTCTACTTCGTGTCTCTGGGGTTTAAGTCTCCGGTTATCTGGTTTCTTTATATTATTGAATTTATGATGTCCTGCTGTCCTTGGTAGATAATGGCTTTCCAAACAGCCCGCGAGTGGCTCGGAATCCAGCAGTTCCCTGCTGCCACCCAGACGAAATTGATCGAACTGCTTGGAAAGTTGAAGCAAGAGGTTCGTTTATGTCCATTTTGTTTACATCGATAATCTCTCTCTTTCTGACTCATTATCTCCATCTCTGTCGTGGGGTTCTTCAGAATGTGAGCACGCTGACAATTCTGGTGATGGGGAAGGGAGGCATGGGGAAGTCGTCCACCGTTAATTCCATTTTAGGGGAGCGGGTTGCTTCCGTCAGTGCCTTCCAGGTTTGTTTTATCCATTGGGAAGCGGCTGTGTTAACTATTTTGGTGGTGTTAATCTCTTTCTGCAATTTGCGGTGTTTTTTCCCAGTCGGAAGGGCTGAGACCGATCATGTGTTCCAGAACACGGGCAGGATTCACTTTGAACATTATTGACACTCCAGGAATTGTTGAAGGAGGATACATCAATGAGCAAGCTGTTGGAATCATAAAAAGGTTACATGACTGCAAATGAGTGTCGATTTCTGTAACTTCACATGACTTGATTTGCTATTCCTGATCTAAATGTCGCTGCCTTGACATTGGTTGGCATATGAAGAAAGTTAAAGCGGCAGCACGGTGCACAAAGCATCCCGGCGCAACGAGGGTCCGGGGAAGGGTCCCAACACAAGGGTGAAATGTAGGCAAACTTTACCCTGCATTTTGCAAGAGGTTGCTTCCAGGACTCGAACCCGTGACCTCAAGGTCACACGCCAACACCTTAACCGGTGCGCTAAGGCTTCCCTTTGCATATGAAGGAATACTGCAAAAGGAATACTTACGTGCTTGGAGTATACAACAACAACAACAACATTGAAGCCTTTATCCCACTATAGTGGGGTCGTCTATATGGATCCTTTGTCGCCATTGCTCCCTATCTTTAATCATAGTCTCACTAATGCCTAAGTACATCATATCTTTCCTTATAGTTTCATTCCAAGCCTTTATCCCAACGAATCGATACACCAAGCGAATAAGGCGGCGGCAGTGGCATCACTAGCAGATAACATAGTCGTCTCAACGATAGTGTTCGAGCTAAGACGCAAAGGCCTCAGACCCCTCAGATATTTATAGAGGCGCTCCAACTCGTCGACCTGCAGCTCGCTGAACCGGGCTGGATGATTTTTTCGCGTTTGTACCGAGCTCACAAAAAGTGGGGATTGTGTACAACCCGTATTTGACGAGTATCGTACGATAGGAGGAGGGTTGACTGTTGATCCCATGACAATTATATGAGGGCCCCACTCGCCTGGCCCTCTCCAACAGCTCGCCGCCGAGTCCCCTCAGTCTGCAACAACTCGCCCACCTTTGGTCAGTTCGTCGAGTGACCTGATCGGGTTTGCAGAGGGCAAGGTTTACCAACTGATAACTGCGTACCCCCCACTAGATCCAACTGCCTATAAATACAACCCAAGGGTACGAGGAGGGGGAGGCATTCAAGAACTCAAGTCTACTTGCAAATAGCCTGCGAGCCCACCATCCTCTTTCCCGAACCCATCTTGGTCTTAGTTTGGGAGGAGTTCCTATACGCTCTCGGGTGTGCAGTTAGAGCTCCATGCATGACACGTGGATCGTACTTGTAGGCTGCACGGGCCCTCGATCTTTTTCTCTAGTTTGTCACGTGTATGTGCTTGCTAATCCTAAGGACAGTAAGGCAGTAATCTTCGGTCATCCTTTCGGCCCGAACATAGTGAGCCGGGATCTCGGCTCCAACACCGACACCATTTCCCGTACTCGTCAATAACCTCTGTGATCCCTACCAGGAGACGTGCCCACAACTTATAATGCTCTTGATTCTTCTTTCTCTTCTCGTCCTCAGACAACTGCTTGCTAATGTCGGTACCTTTTCTGTTCGAACCCTAAAATTTATAATATAAAGGGTTAGTTATAGAGACTAAGTGAGATTTACCTTCTTAATCGTTGTACATGCAAACATAAAAGGTTAGTAGTAATATGCATTTAAATTACATTCTACTTAAATATGCAGTAATAAAAAGTAGACAATATAAATAATTGTAAACAGTAATCATTGCAGTAATGCTAGGGAATGATCATGTTTTTAGGTCATTTATTCATTTTGTTTATATTTGCAACTTTTGTCATTTTTTGTCATTCGTCATTTACAATATATAGGTGATGCTATGGGTTAGCTATCTCAATCATCAATAATTTGTGCCCCACCCCACCGTGTCGTCATATACTAATCCAACGCTATCGAACAAGCAGTAGATCTTTCGGCCTCTGGATTGGTCATCATATCTAATACAACGCTATCGAACAAGGGTTAGACCTTCCGCCCCCTGGATTAGACATCCTATTCCAATTCAACGCTATCGAATAAGCATTAGGCCTTTCGCCCCTGGATTAGACATCATATTCCAATTCAGTGCTATCAAATACGCGTCAGGCCTTTCAGCCCCTTAAATTGGAAAATCAGTACATTGGCAGGTAATTAACACCCTTAACATACCCATGTGTATCAATGCATTCAGTCATTTCAGTTGTTTGTGTTTTCTTTCATTCAGTTGTTATGTTCTTTATTAATTAGAGATATCATTTATTGTTTACTCCCCTCAAAATTATGATCTCTTTCTGATCTCCCATTGTTTACTTGTTGCCATCTTTAGCTGTCAAATCATGAGAGATAATCTGTTGTCAGTGATTTAAAATAACAAACTCTATTCAATTTAAATGAAATCATGTGTATGCACATACAAAAACTAAGTTACTATATTTAAATAACATTGCATGTAATAAAGTAAAATTTTACGAAAAGTACAACATAAATCAAAGAGGTAAAACTCACCATAATCTTCTCCTTGCCCTTATCATTCTTAGGGTTATCATCACATCTATCTCTAGATCTCATCCCTCGTAGTATCTGTAATTGTAGGAATTCTCTTATTATATGGGTTACGCCTTAAATAGAATTCTTCATTGACACCAGAGAATGATAACATGACTATTTAGGGGTTGTCAGAGGAGAAACAATTAGGTGATAATGTTTCTAGTAAATTCCATATAAAACCCTTCGAAGAATCCACATAATTCTAGTAAATCAGGAACAAATTTCAAACACCACTAATAGGAAGGACAAACTCTAAAAATAAACATAGCCGATTGGTACAAACAGAGAATCATACAACAATGATCTTCACCACTAAGCATAGAATCAATCGGAAATTGTAGGAAACAGCCACATGAATAACAACCATATGAATACGCTCAAATTAGCAGAGCTAAACAGCAACTGAAGCTTATGAGGAAAAACCACCAGCTTAATTCACTAAGAAGAAAGCATTATCAAACTATCATACATACAGGGAACAAGAGGAAATCTAAGATCTGAAACACTGAGACTTAAACAATCCAGTTATTATCGAAATTCCATTCCTGAGTTCAGAGTTACAAAACAAGAGGAAATTCCAGTAAGCTTAATTAATTTTATTTGCAAAGCATAAATCAAAACAGTGAACTAAACTACTTGGAGAATCCTTTTGTATCACCTAATGAAAAGAAGAAAGAAGAAAAAGGAAGAAGCTTAATGCTTACAGAGAAGTTAAAATGAAGAAGAAATGAGTATCAGAGTAGAAACCCACGAATCCACCATCCCATCTCTGTTCAATGTCGCATAATCCGACAACGTCGGAACTAGGGACAATGTTGTTGTTGAGGAAGAAGAAAACTTCCCGCTTTAACGGTAACCATCGGTGGAGGGATAGAAAGGGAAATCGAAGCCCTAGCTTCTCGTCGAAGCTCCAACGCAGAAGAACAAGGCGAGGAAGGAGACACTCGGCTCAGGATTAAGAGAATGGCGCAGAAGGCTCTCAAACTCACGAGAGATGATAATAATAAGCTTTTTCTTGGCTCTCGAACTTGTTGGATTGTCATCTAAAGCCAAAACAATGCCACCTTGAATCCGCCGCCCCTGCCACTACTTCACTCTCTCTACCACCACCCCAACCCAAACCGAACCCACCTCCACACTACTTATCACACCAAGATTACCTCGACCTGCGCAGACAAGGTCTCTGTTTCCACTGTAAGTAGCCTTACTCCCCACACATAAGTGCCCAAATTAAGAATTTTGTCTATTTGGCGCTGAAGACGAGGCATCACCCTCCCTGACTCTGAAGCTCTTGACCTTGAGGATCTCCTCCTCAGGACTCTACCTTGAGTACAAGGTCGATTTTGAGAAACAAAGTATTAATACGAATACATACGACAATCAACCATCCTCGCGACTATGGAAAACTCAGAGCCAGCTCTCCATCTATCGTCGATTAAGCGCGTGGTTTATTTAGTAGGCAGTTTTTATGGATTTTATGATTTAAAGGGCATTTCTGATAATTTTTCACTTAGCGTGTCTCCCTTATTTAAAGAAGAGTAGACAGGTATTAGATCTTACATTGCCAGGTGTTTATAACACTCAAGTTGAGACGAATCTTTAGTGGGAACCAACTCCCAAGTGATTGGCGTTAGTATGCCCCACGAGGTTGTATCCAAATTTCAATTAAAGTGCAATCTACTATTCTCTAATTGCCATAATCCAACCAACGGCTCCAACCCACATTTGGTGTGCACCATACTCACCTCCGTAGCTCCGCTGCATTGAAATATCAGTGTTCGACGGCACCTAGCCTCATGGATGAATCGCTCAAGTCGAATCTTTTTTTCAATCTATCAGGTCACTCACGAGTCCCGACATTCAAAATGTCTCTCTGACTATGACATATATGGAAGAGTTCACCATCCATTGGGTCCACTGGGCACGATAAGCCCTTCTTCGTCTCTCTTGGTCAACCACAAAGAGGAAATCACTTGTCAATATGATACTTTACATAGTAACACATATGAGTTACGTTCACCAAACCGAGGGGTGTGGAGTTTTTTGATTCAGGAGTGTCGTAAACTGCGATGGTTTGTTCGAGCGATGACATATCTTCCCAGTAGGCATGAGAGCCAATGCTGGATGGCAAGGGCCCACTTATGTTTAACTTAAAATTCCCAGTCAGTAGTTTAAGTATCATTTTCTGGAGAGAATGTTTGGTGAAGTGCGTTCACAATGTCTTTAAGGTTGAATCACTCATGATCATGATATCATCTGCATACACCACTAGTATATTAGGCGAGATAGTTATTTTTATTTCTTACAATTATGGTAGTATCTGAACAGGTTGATGAAGCTTTGCTGAAGCAAAAAAAAATCTTAATTTGTATTTTGTAACACAAAGCCCCTCAGATTTGTTTCAATCCATAGATGACGTTGAGCAAACAAGCCTGACCAAAATTGTTGTTGACATTTAATACTCTTGGTTGCTCCACAGTCTGTCTTATGTACATCATCATTTAAGAATCATTGTTGATACTAACTTGTGTAAGTCTCCATCTATTGGAAACAGCAATCGAAAGAACTAGTCTAACAGGTGTAATGACTGGGTTGAAGGTGTCAATGACATTGACCTTGACTGAAGGTTTGAGTAATTTGTCTTGCTCGGTGACACAACATAAATCCATCTCACCTTGTATTACGAACTAGGAGAAGGAATCCGGGCGAGAGAGAGCCGGCGAGGGAGGGAGAAGAAGGAGGAGAGGGTTAGAGAGGAAAAAACCATAGGGAGCAGCCCTAATTTCATAGATCCCAAAAGATGATGGATACAAACCAAGCCACACCCCTTTATAGCTGCCGGGGTGCGCATAGCCAGTCTAAAACAAAACATAATCAAGACCGGAAATAAAACAGGAATTAAGCATAAGCATATAACATTCCGCGTCGATCATGCGTCCTCCACCGTCGCGGCCCCTATGCCCGTAGCCCCGGGCGGCTTCCTGCGCGTGTAAACCCGCCATGGTGTCTCCTCGGCATGCGTGCCCGTAACAATGTCGTCGTCTGGGAAATTTGCCTTGTCCTCAAGGCAGTAATCGGCGAACTGGCGACGGAAGTCCTCCCGGGGTAGCCAAATGGCGTCAGAGTCTGGATGATTTGCCCAGGCGACTAGGACCTCTTCCGAGGTGGGGTCCCCTGGTACAATGCAGCGCCGGTCGAGGATCTGGGCCGGGTAGTAGGGTGTCTCGCCGGAGAGATCAATATCAGCTGGGATGTGATCGGTAGTGGCATGGTCACCAATCACACGACGTAGTTGGGACACGTGGAAAACCGGATAAATGCGGCTGCCGGTGGGAAGGCGGAGGCGGTAAGCGACCGGGCCTATGCGTGCCAAAACCTCAAAGGGCCCGAAAAACCGGGGTGCTAGCTTCGGGCAGGGTCTGCGGGCTACGGACAGCTGGCGGTGCGGGCGAAGCTTGATGAAAACCTTCTCCCCCACGTGGAAGGACAGGTCACGCCGCTTTCGGTTCGCAAAGGACGCCATCTTCTGCTGGGCACGTCAGAGGTGATCCTTGAGGAGATCCAGGACCGTATCCCGGTCTTGAAGGGCGGTGGCTAAGCTCTCGACCTGGCACTTCCGCGGAAGATGGCGGATAATGGAGGGTGGTGGCCGGCCATAGACGACCTCGAAGGGAGTGGTTCCGGCAGCGCTGTGGTAAGCCGTGTTGTAGGAGTACTCTGCCCAACTGAGCCATTTCGCCCAAGTGCGAGGTTGCTCCCCCACGAAGCAACGAAGGTATGTCTCCAAACAGCGGTTGAGGGCCTCAGACTGGCCATCCGTCTGCGGGTGGTACGCAGTACTCATACGGAGGCGAGTCCCCTGGAGTCGAAAAAGCGTGGTCCAGAAGGTGCTCAAGAAAAGAGGGTCCCGGTCGCTCACGATCGACCGCGGAAATCCGTGGAGGCGGACGACGTTGCTGATGAAGCTCTCTGCAACGGTGGCGGCGGTGTAGGGATGGCGCAGGGGAAGGAAGTGTCCGTATTTGGACAGGCGGTCCACCACGACCAGTATGCAATCGTACCCCTTTGAACGCGGCAGGCGAGTGATGAAGTCCATGGCCACGTCCTCCCAAACTCGATCCGGAATCGGAAGGGGCTGTAGGAGGCCTCCTGGAAAAGTCGTCTCATATTTCGCCTTCTGGCAAACGAGGCAAGCGGCCACAAAGGCCTTGACCTGCCGGAACATGTGGGGCCAATAAAGGGAGGCCGCCAGGCGGCGATATGTGCGGAACGCCCCGGCGTGACCGCCAGTCAGGGAAGCGTGAAACTCTGCGAGGAGGCGCGGGATGCTGGGAGACGACGGGGCGAGGATGAGGCGGCCCTTAAAGAGCAAGCGGCCCCCAACGAGAGTGTATGGTGGATGGGCGCTGGAGTCGGCGATGAGCGCCGTCCGAACCCCATTCAATAGCGGATCGGCCTCCACTTCCCGCTGAATGGTTGTTGCATCCTCCCACACCGGGCGGGAGATGGCCGTGAGTTCTGGAGCCCGGCTCTGGCGAGAGAGAGCATCTGCTGCCCGATTCGCCCTACCGGGGCGGAACTCAATGGTGAAGTCATATCCCAAAAGTTTGGCGACCCACACTTGTTGTGCGGGGGTGGCGATCTTCTGCTGCAGGAGGTAGCGAAGGCTATGGTGGTCGGTGCGTACCACAAATGGGCGGCCCAGAAGATACGGGCGCCAGTGCTGAACTGCGAGGACGAGGCCCATGGCTCGTTCTCGTATGCGGAGCGGCTGCGAATGGTGCTAGAGAAGGCGCGACTGAAATAGGCGATCGGTCGGCCAGCCTGCATGAGAACTGCTCCCACGCCCGAGCCGGACGCGTCGCACTCGACGAGGAAGGGTCGGGAGAAATCTGGCATGGCCAGCACCGGCCCACGTACAAGGGCCTGTTGAAGGGCGGCGAAAGCGGCGGCGGCGGCGGGTGGCCACTGGAATGGGCCCTCTTCGGACTTCTTCAGGAGCTGCGTGAGGGGCTTGGCCAACGCTCCATACCCCTGAATGAATCGACGGTAGTAGCCTGTGAGGCCAAGGAACCCGCGAACCTCCCGCAGTGAGGTCGGGGTCGGCCAGTGAAGAACCGCTGCGATCTTCTCCTCATCCATAGCGACCCTGCGGGCCGAGATGGTGTGGCCGAGGTAGCACACCTCGGGCACGCCAAAAGAGCATTTCTTCGAGTGCAGTTTGAGCTGATGGTGCCGGATGGTGGTCAGAGTATGTCGAACATGTTGAATATGATCCTGCCAAGAAGAGCTGTAGACCAAAATGTCATCAAAAAAGACAAGTACATGACGGCGGAGAACTGCCCTGAAGATGTCGTTCATCATGGCCTGGAAGGTAGCGGGTGCGTTCGTCAGCCCGAAGGGCATGACCAAGAACTCATAGTGACCATCATGAGTGCGGAAAGCCGTCTTGGCCACATCCTCCGGCCGCACTCGGATCTGGTGGTAGCCCGCGCGGAGGTCCAGTTTGGTGAAGAAAACTGCTCCATGCAGCTCGTCCAGGAGTTCCTGGATCACCGGAATCGGATATTTGTCGGGAACTGTGGCCTTATTGAGTTCCCGGTAGTCTACGCAGAACCGCCAACTACCGTCCTTCTTCCGAACCAGTAGGATCGGGCTGGAAAAGGAGCTGGCACTAGGGCGGATGAGTCCCCCCATCAACATCTCGTGTACCAACCTCTCGATCTCGTCCTTCTGTGTGTGGCCGTAGCGGTAAGGTCCTACCGAAACGGCGGCGGTGCCCGGCTGCAAGGGAATGGCATGATCGGATGTCCTGGCAGGAGGCAGGCCGGTCGGGGCCTCAAAAACATCGGCGAACTCTGTGAGAAGCTCCTGAAGGTCTGCCGGGTGAGAGGGGGTGTCCTATGTGGCTGCGGACAAGGGCCAGAGCCAAGCCGCAAAAGTCACGTCGGTCGTCCGCTGGATCGCACGGAGGGAGACGGGAGAGCGGAGGAGGGCCGAGTCGCCGATGAGGCGGCACGGCTTGCCCAGGTGACAGAACTGCATGGTCATGGTGGCCCAGTTGACCCGACGTCGCCCATCGTGCGAAGCCATGCCACCCCCAAGATGGCGTCAATGCCGCCGAGGCTGAAGGCGTAAAAATCGACGGTAATTGGACAGGTGCCGACCCAAAGAGAGACGTCACGACAGCAACCCAAGGTGGGCCGCCGGCGTCCATCGCCCAGGCAGACCGTAAAATCTGGAGAGGGAGACGACGGTATTTGTAGCTGCTGTACCAACTGAGAAGAGATGAAGTTGTGGCTTGCCCCGCTGTCCACCATAACCACGATGGGACGATCGCCAATCGAACCCGAAATCTTCATGGTTTGGGGGCCCGAGATGCCCCCCACCGAGAAACAGGGAAGCTCAAGACGGTGGAAGTCGCCTGCGGGAGTGTTGCCGTTCCCATCTTCCTCCGAAAGCTCGAGGGACTCGAAGTCGGCCGCGGTAATCTCAGGATCCGAGGTGCTAAAGATGGCATGGAACTCCTTCACCGAGCACTCATGGGTCGGGGAGTAGGGTTGGTGGCACCGAAAACAGAGGCCCTTGGAGCGGCACTCGTTGTACTCGCGGTCAGAAATGCGGCGGGGTGGCGCGGCCCGCCCCTGGCGGTTGCCCCCAGGGGGAGGCCGTGTCGGCTGAGCTGGAGCAGGTGGCCGCCACGGGGGCCGAGGCGCGTGGAGAGGAGGTCCAGGAGACGGGGCCGGCCGTCGAGAGGAAATGTCAGCCTCGACGAGGCGGGCCAAGTCCATGGCGTCAGAAACTGTCCGCGGATGGTGTATGCGCAACCGAGAGCGGACATGAGGGAGCAGGCCCTGCATGAAGAAGCCCAAGTAGTGGTCCGGTGGCAGACCCGGAACGTGGGTTACCAACGCCACGAACTCGTCGATGTAATCATCGAGGCTGGTCGTCTGGCGGACCCCGCAGAGACGCTCTATGGCGGAAGACCCGGAGTAGCGGTCGTCGTAATGGCGAATCATTTCCTGCTTCAACTCCGTCCAGGAGAGGGTTGGGTTGGACTGACGGATCCACCGAGCCCAATGGAGGGCCGAGCCGTCCAACCCCACCAGTATCGTGGACACCTTGTCTTGTTCCGGCGTAAGGTGGAGATCGAAATACTGTTCCGCCTTAGCGATCCAGCCCATCGGGTCGACGCCGACGAAGGACGGTAGGTCGAGGGAGAGGCCGAGCCGCGCGGGGGCCAAGGGGGCCGGCGGCTCGGGTGGCCGCACCGGAGGGGCTTCGAGGATGGAGGCTCCATCAGTGGCTGATCCGGAGCCGGAAGGAGTGGTCGGCGCTTGCAGAGAGTCGATCTTGGAATGGAGCGCAAGGAGGGAGGCGCGCAAGGTGGCGATGAGCTGATCCTGGGCCTCGAGACGCTGGTTGACGGACTCGGAGGTGGTATCCGCCATGGAATCGCTGTTGGAGCGGGTATTAGGAGCCATGGGAGACGCCCGGTCTGAGAGGGAGGTGCAGCGGCAAAAACGGGATGCAGACCGTCGACGAAAGGGGACGCAGAAGTCCGCGGGATCGCGGATCGGGAACGACGATGCGCGCGGAAGCTTGGACGCCGAAGCACCGGGAGCTGGGATCTGACGCCGATGCGCGCGGAAGCTGACGCCGATGCGCGCGGAACGGGATCTGACGCCGATGCGCGCGGAAGCTTGGACGCTGCACGCGGAAGCCTGTGTGGAACGCCGATCGGCCTGTGCGCGGAACGGGAGCGACAGTATGCGGAAGGAGCTTTGGTTGAGAGCGAGACTCCGGCGGCTAGGTTAGCGGGCGGAGCGGCAGGTCGCCAGGTCGGACCAAATATTACGAACTAGGAGGAGGAATCCGGGCAAGGGAGAGCCGGCGAGGGAGGGAGAAGGAGGAGAGGGTTAGAGAGGAAAAACCATATGGAGCAGCCCTAATTTCATAGATCCCAAAAGATGATGGATACAAACCAAGCCACACCCCTTTATAACTGCCGGGGTGCACATAGCCAGTCTAAAACAAAACATAATCAAGACAGGAAATAAAACAGGAATTAAGCATAAGCATATAACATTCCGCGTCGATCATGCGTCCTCCACCGTCGCGGCCCCCATGCCCGTAGCCCCGGGCGGCTTCCTGCGCGTGTAAACCCGCCATGGTGTCTCCTCGGCATGCGTGTCCGTGACACCTTGTTTCTATCCTGCACAACCATTTTGATCTAACAACTTCAGCATTCTTTGGTATAGTAACTAGAATCAAGTTTTTTGTTTTGTTTTGACTAGAGCATATGATTCTTGCGTCATAGCTTCTATCCAATGTGAATATTGGAGGCTTGTTTGTAAGTGGTAACTAGTAAGCTGTGTTTTAGTGTTTGAGGTAGATTAATAGGATATTAAGGCCCTGCTTGGGGTAGCCGTGGTCTGTTTCAATGAACCGTGTTTGTAGTGCGGTCATGAACGTGAAATCAGTTTATCTGTTTGGTAGCATATATCTGCGGCTGTTGTTTACATCAAAATTAATTTAACATAATAACATGCAAATTTTAACTTTTCAAATAGTTGAACAACAATTGAGTACAAAATATGTAAAAAAGGTAAAAATTTCATGATGTATTCCATTCCCCGCCACATCGACTTCACCTACAAATGGTAAGCAATCCAAATTATAAATATAAATTTGTTATAGTTGATCAAATATTCAAAAATGGAATGTTGAAATCGCTCGGGTGAATTTTGTAATTGATTGACATTTCATCAACACCTCTCCCTTCAATGAAGGCCGCATCTATTTCATCTGTTTCGTGCATGCTTTCATTTAATTTTTGTTGCATAAAATTATCATCATCCTCGCACTCGGCAAACTTTGGGTCTTCATGCGATGGATGTCTATGAATGTAATTATGCATAGTCATAGTTGTCACGAAGTATTCCCCGTTTCTTTTTCCATACACTGAATAACCTTTCTATAACACTGCGAAGTGACGAGTGTGATTATGTTACGCCGGGCGTCATTACCAGATTCTCCGAAAATCACTGTGCACGTCGACCAAAGGAGAAGGCGGAGGAAGACTGGTCAGCCCGAACCCAACAATAAAGTAGAATGCGGGCTGAACCACATGGGTTCAGCCCCAATGGGGCCGGCCGGCCCTAGGGGTTGGGTGGGAGCATAAATACCCAACCCCTCCTCCTTGGTTCATCATGAGATCTATTATTCAAGGTACTTCCTCTCTTCTTCCTCTCTCAAACCATAATTCTCTAGCCGTCTTCCTACTTCCTTCCCTTCTCCTAGTTAGGTCATAACATTTGGTATCAGAGGATCTTTCCTCCAACCATGGTGACACGTACCGAAGCCGAGAATGCGCGCTTGGCCACCATCGAAGAAAACTATGTAGGGTTGGCGGATTCGGTGGCGGCAATCGAAGAACAAATGAAAATCTCCACAAAAAATTTAGAAGAACGCTTGGACACCCGCATGGAGGAACTCAAGGCTCTCCTCGTTCAAAGTTTGAAGGGAAAGACGCAAGTCCAAGAGGGATCGGAAGGCGCAATCTCAAATCAACCACCTGGATGCACTGTACAGGGAACGAAACGCGGTTTTCCGACCGGATCTGACGCCGAGGGGTCCCGATGGATCGGTGGCCAGCCGAGGAGGACCGGAGAGGGCCCGGAGGGCTGGCAGGGGGTCGGCGCGCAGCCTGCGAGCGCCTGGGAGTCGTGCGGAACTCGCGCGGGTCCGCACAGGCCGACGGACCCGATCCGCATGTCGCACGGCCCAGGGACTCTCCCAGCCCCCTTTTTGCCCTATGGGAGTGACAATCCACTCGGATGGAACCCTCTGGAGCTAATGGCAGCAGGCCCTCGGCCGTATGGAACCTCCAGAGCGCCGATTGGGACAGAAATGGGGATTTTGCCAAATCCAAGAGCTTTCGGACCCGCTCTAGGGTTCGGAAACGCAAATCAGGGGGCTGAGCGCCTCCCACCAGCCATGCATCAAGGAGCGGGACATCCCGCGACGGACGGACGCGGAGGCGGGTACTATCCCGGACCCCAAGGGCGTCCAAACGCGCCGATGGAGCACCGACGACCAATTGCACCGGGGCAAGAATATGGGGGACACGACCCATGGAACCAAAGAGCTTACATGGCCCCGAAAAGGACCCGCATGAATTTCCCCAAGTTTCGGGGTGGGGATGCACTGGAGTGGGTGCAAAAGGCAGAACTTTTCTTCACTTATCAGGAAATTCCCGATGACCAGTGGGTGCAACTGACATCCTTTCATCTGGAAGACGACGCGTACCAGTGGGCACAGTGGTTCACCCGAGCATATGGTTACGCACCGTGGACTCACTTTGTGGAGGGATTCTCGGCCCGTTTTGGACCCTTGGAGTACGAGGATGTGGAGGCGACGTTACAAAAACTCCGTCAGAAAAGCACCGTGATGGAGTACCGTACAGAGTTCGAGAAGCTGACCAATCGGGTCAGTTGGGAGGAAAAGACCCTTCTCAGTTGCTTCATATCAGGGTTGCGGGATGAGTTGCCGGATGAGGTCCATGCCTATATGCCACGAAGTCTGAGCCATGCCATCAGTTTGGCAAGGATACAGGAGGAGAGATTCACCCGGCAGAGGACCCGTACAGCGGTGAGAGCTCCTACGGTTGTACACCCTCCTCGGGGGGCTCCCACGGCCGAGGGCCGGCCGACAGTGACAAAATTGACGTGGCAGGAACTACAGACCAGGAAGGAGAAGGGGTTATGCTTCAACTGTGATGAGCAGTACACCCGAGGGCACACATGCCAGAAGGTCCAAGTATTCATGCTGCGGGAGGATGCGGAAGATGTTCCTCGCACTGAGGAGGAGGGAGAGTTGCCTATTGAAGACTTTGGAGTATCCATCCAAGCCATGGAGGGGGGAACCCCATCTCCGACCTTACGCATAACCGGGAGGGTCGGCAGGGAGACGGTGACGATCTTGATGGGCAGCGGGAGCACTCACAACTTCATCCAACACGCTGTGGCCCAGAAGACGGGGTATGACATAGATCGCAACGCAGCTTTCCACGTCAGGGTAGCGGATGGACGTACACTGCAGTGCGAGGGAGTGATGAAAGGGGTGGAGCTCCAGATACAGGATTACACTGGACATATTGAGGTTTACTTATTGCCAATCCGGGGTTCTGACATGGTGTTGGGCGTACCGTGGCTGCGACGACTTCGGCGTGTGACTTTCGATTGGGACCAGATGGCTATGGAGTTCAGCCAGCACGGGAAGGGGTATTGCTTGGAAGGCCTCAAGTCATCTCCGGTAAAGGAGATCTCACTCTGCAGCGTGGAACGACTAGGGGCACCGGATAGTACGATGACCATCGTTACGCCGAGTAGAGCAGAGCCTACGACTCCAACAGAGGTCTCGTCTCAGATGCAAGCCAGAGCCGACTTGTGCCAAGAGCCGCACGCTCTCCGCCTCCAGCTTGAGGGCAAGCTGGCCCTTGATGGGGGAGGGAATGTTACGCCGGGCGTCATTACCAGATTCTCCTAAGATTACTGTGCACATCGACCAATGGAGAAGACGGAGGAAGACTGGGCTGAACCATCCGGTTCAGCCCGAACCCAACAATAAAGTAGAATGGGGGCTGAACCACATGGGTTCAGCCCCAATGGGGCCGGCCGGCCCTAGGGGTTGGGTGGGAGCATAAATACCCAACCCCTCCTCCTTGATGAGATCTATTATTCAAGGTACTTCCTCTCTCAAACCCTAATTCTCTAGCCGTCTCCCTACTTCCTTCCCTTCTCCTAGTTAAGTCATAACAAATTAATTAAAAGCTCACATGGTCCTTAGATTGAGCAACTACCATGTGCAAGATCAGGTGAATAATATCTAGTATTCAGGTAGGGTTTTATAAAGTCTCTTTGTAGTTGATACCTGAGATCAACCAAAAAATATTTACCTGTACAAGCTAATTTTTTTTAAAAAAAATTGCAAATAGAAATGTAAATAATGTACAGACATACGTGTAAATAGTGCACAAACATACATGTATAGCACAAACCTGGAGGTGGATATGGATAATGACTATTTCGACCTGTTAAAGCACGATGAAATATTCGACTGTTATGAGCCAGACCTCTCTTGTGTTTGTTCTTGCAGATCTCTTTAAGCCATGACTCATGAGAACGTTCAGCGCCGGTCAACATCCGCCTGCTTCTAGTGATTCCAACGCTTCCTTCTGCTTCCTGCGCCTCCATCACCTCCTCCCGCGCCCTCCAGCAGAGCCCGCTCAGTGCCGGTTGTTTTTGTGGCCTTGGCGCCGCTTCCTGCGCTTAGTCGTCGCCCACCTCCACACCCCATTCAGCCCCGCAGCTGCTGTCTACCTTCGACCGCCCCGTTCCATGCCCCGAATACGTTCAATGGCCCTCCGCGCCGATGAGGACACCTTCGCCTCCGCGGACACCCATCACATGGATCAACTAGAAGCACGGTTTGACGACCTCACTCTCCTCCTTCGAGAGCTCGCGGCCATGACGGTAAATCGCCCATCGGCCACTCCATTGCCACCACTGCAACCCTCTTGGCCTGTCACGGATTACACGGGGTTCCTCCACCCCGTTACGAACATCCACCCTACCTATCTCCGTCGGATTGAGATCTCTGTGTTTGATGGCACTGCCCCCTCGACTGGATTGCCCGCACCGAACAGTTCTTCGATCTTCAATCCACCCGCTCCAACCAGAAGGTTCCCCAAGCCACTATCTATACAGAGGGTTCGTCGTTCCATTTGGTGCGTTGGACAGGCCAGCAGGTGCCTGACCTCTCCTGGTCCACGCTACAGGAGGAACTCCTCCGACACAATGATGACCACCAGACGGGCAATGCCTACGAGCGCCTCAGCTCCGTACGCCAGTCCGACATTGTGGCCACATACATTCACGAGTTCATCGAGGTCGCCACGCACGTATCCGACCTATCCCCTGACCATTACCCGGGGTACTTCCTTGGGGGTCTACAACCCCATCTTCGGACGCGCCTTCGGGTCCACAATCCGACTACTCTTTCCCGCTCCATGGAGCAAGTTCATTGACTCGACGAGGATCTCTACACAACCCAGCCATCCTCGTCCCGCCCACCCCACCAGCCGATGCGACTGTCGTCGTTCCTGCCGAAATCCCCCCACCTCTTACCCGCTTGGATCACCTGCCCCCGCATGGTCCCCCGCTGCTAGGCCCGCCTCCGCCAATTCTGCTGGCCACACCACTTATCTCACGAGCAACGCCCGAGCTTCGTCGCAAGGGCCTTTGCTTTCGTTACAAGCAACCATACTCGCCCACCCACGTCCGCGCTTTCAAAGACTTGTGTGTGCTAGTTGGATCTGAAGACGACGGTCCAGACTTCAGAGACTTCGATCCTCTGACGCTCGCGGATGACCCCTATAGACCTCTACTTTGAGGACAAGGTTTTTTTTGGTAGGGAGTGTTGGTACATATACGACCTCTTGGACACGCGTCGTATCTCCCTCTGCTTATGCAGCTCGAAGGGGCATTATCGTAATTTGTATGTCTCACTCCTCTATATAAGGGAGTTGTAGTGTCTCCTATTTTGTATCTTGAAAACATTGTGAGTGTTAGGCTCTCCTAGGTGAGAGAGGCTTTTAGGGGGAACCAACCCCCAAGAGTTCGGGCTGAGCTTGCCTCAACAATTATATCCCTCGTTTGTGTTCAATCATTTAATTTCTGTTCTTGATAGCGTGCAACTATCAGATAACAGGTGGGAAGTTCTCACGAGGATTCAAGGAGTTGAAGAGTTGATCCTCGAGGAAGGTGACATCAGTGGATGTAACAGTTTTCCTATTAGTGGGAGAGAGTAACACACACAGTCCTTCTGTGTGCGACCCAACAAACGTATACTTGGTAGCACGTTGGGTCAGTTTGTCCATCGTAGGGCCACGGTGATGGACAAAACAAACATTGCCGAAGACACGAGGAGTCAAAAGGAAGAGAAGTGTTGAAGGAAAGAGGATGGAGAATGTCGTCGCAAAGTTGAGAATGGATGAGGGCATGCGATTAATTAAATAGTATGCGGTGGAGACTGTGAAGTGTCAATAGATCTTGGGGACCTGGATTTAAAACATAAGGGAGCGGGCAACCTCAAGGAGGTGACCGTTTTTCCGCTCGACCACTCCATTTTGTTGTGGTGTATAGACACATAATGTTTGGTGGATAAGACTCAACGTATTGCAAGTTTCCTGGAATGTGACTCGTATATTCACGCTTATAATCGGTGTGAAGTGTTTTAGTTGAGCACGAGAATTGAGTGCGGATCTCAGCGATGAAGGAGCGAAAGGTACATAGTAATTCAGAGCGATCGCGCAACAAATACAATCATGTGATGCGAGAATGATCATCAATAAATGTAAGAAAGTAACGATATCCAGATAAACTAACAGTTTTATATGAGCCCTAAATGTCTGAATGAACTAAATCAAATGGAGCAGAACTCCTAATACAATGATAGGAGAAGGTAGAACGATGTTGTTTCCCTTAAATGCATGATTCACATATAAATTTAGAAAAAAAACCCAGTAAAAACTTTGTGCAGGATGGGAAGAGGAGCATGACCAAAATGCGGGTGCCAATCATTAGAAGTGGCAAAGAAGAGAACCGTGGTGTGGAGGTCTAAATTGTAAAGCTCAGTTGACAGTCATCCTCTACCAATGATATTATGCGTCCGTCGATCTTGCACCACGAAGGAAGAAGAGGAAAATCTGATGAAGCAATCATGATCATGAGCACGACGATTAACTGAGAAGAGATAATTGGGTGTCAGGAACATGAAATACAAAGCGGAGAGAGATAGACAGAGTAAAAGACATATCTCCAGATCCGTCGATCGGGGTGATCTCTCCATTGGCCACAGTGATAAACCGAGGACAAGCTAACTCCGTGTACTGAGAAGGTTTCTACGGAGTAATATGATTCGTGACCCCAGAGTCCACTATCCAGGAGGTATTATGGGAAAACATGATATACCTTCGTTGACGATAGAGGCGATAGAGCCGGAAGTCCTAGTAAGCAACCCTAGTAGATATTGGAGTTCCTCCCGCAAAGTGTCAATGTCAGAGTGAGATATAGTAGGGATATCCACCATTGGAGAAGCATGGAGCTGAGGGTTGGAAGGTTACGGCGGGAACCCATGTTTCATGTAACATGTGGTCTCAGTATGATTTGTCCCACCACAATGGGTACACAGACGTGCATTTTTCCCTTTGAAGCGATTCCGGCCATCGCGCCCACCGCCCCGAAACCCATGGCGACCTCCATGATTCCCAGTAGGTGGAGGGCGAGCTTCAGCAAAGTGTTGGAGTAGCGCAGGAGAGGGAGTCACCAAGACATCGATGGGTGGAGTCACCTTCAAAATCATGGAGCATACGTCTGAGAGAGATGGAATAGTGATGCAACCTGAGGCGCGCATCTTTACTTTATTTTATTTCAAGTATTTTGTTTTGTAACACACGCCTTCGTGTATGCTGTTTGTTTCCTTTTTCCGCGTATATTGTTAGCGCTTCGTGTTTTGTTAATGTTAACTCGCACTTGTTTTTACGGCTTGTTGGTGTGACCGACCAACAAGACCTTAAATATAAAAGTCCGTCAAATTAGGTGGTACGATTGTTAGGGCAAGCATGAAAAATAAAGATTTATTTTATTTTGCATATTTAATTTATGAAATATAATTAAATATTTTAATTTCTTAAATACCACTCAATTTCAAAAATTCAGTTTTAATGGGGAGTATTAAGTGAGATAAATACCAATTGAATGATCATTTGAAACCCTCTCTATTATTTTGAACAGCCGGCTCAAACTTTTGTAACCCCCCACTTTTATTCAATATTCAATATCATATTAAAATAAAATCTGTGAAAAAACCCTCGTCCTTTATGAAAAGGAAACCGTCAAAAGTCCTCCCCATTTCTATTCAAGGCAAATTCGGGCCCTTATGCGACAGCCTAGTAGAATCTAAAAAGAACGAAACCCGTAAGTCTTCGTTCTTTTCGGTAGCCGGCCCCTTCTTTCTCCCAAACTCCCCCTTCCTGTCGACGAAGCTCCACCAGCCAGAACCCAGCGCCGCCAGTCTCACCTCCTACAAACGTCGGCGAACTTCCCTGTCACTCCTCTGAAGTTTCCGTGGTAGTCTCCAGAGTTTTCTGGCGACCCAACTGAAAGAGCTCAGCCCCTTCGTCCTTTCCATAGCTTCGCCACTGCTGCAGTTGACCCTGCACGCTCCGGCGAGCTGTTCGCGGCCATCCTCCGACGGATTCGTCCATCCTGACGGGTCTTCAGCGTAGCTTGGTCGCCCGCTGCCTGGCCGCCAGTTTCTCTGTTGTTTTCATGTCTTGAGCCGGCTTTCTCCTGCCAAACCGAGCCATCCCAGTCACCCTCCTAATTTAAAAGTGCAGGAGTTGATTCCGTCGCATCGCCCATATCCCGAAGGTATAACGCTCCCTCTCTTTGCTCGCAACATCTTGGAATAATTAATATGCTTAATATTATATGATCTTTATAATTCAGAGCTTGCCCTAACATCATAGTTGCCTTTTTGCCGTTAATTTTCTAAATGTTTGTGTTCTTCTTAGTCCTACTGATTAACTTGTGGAGTTATCATTGCATGTTAGCAAATGTGCCAGAATGCTAGGCTCTTAAGAGTTCTCACGGAACTAAAGCCGGTTAACAATATAGATTGTTCGAGAGAAAACCGCTTGCACCACATAAATTACAATTGATTTTACAAATTCTACCATTTAAAATCAAACTCAAATTTCAGTATACATCAAATAGTGGGAGAAGATAAGATGTTGGCACATACAGTGTATAAATGAGGTGGTAGCCGCGCCATCATCAATTCTATGTTGACAACCTCCTTCTGAGCCCGTTGTGTAGCGAAATTCGACATCGGAGAATGGTGTTGAATCCAAGCCTCGACGAGAATCTTGTATTGAGCCACAAATGATGTCAGGTCTGGAGGTCCCAGAAGAAAGTAAACATATGTTGAAGGTTGTCTTTCTCGGAATAGAGAGACTTCAGTTCATCCAAAGTAACCTTTGCAGTCTCATGATGCATAGCCATGCAACAGGGCTTACTATCCATGGAATTTAAAATCCAGGATTAAACTCGGCCATCATACTTGAGCCATTACTCAGTGGGTTCAGCCGGCGGGTCGAGAGTTAGATGATGAAGAAAACCCTTAGTTTGGAGTACTCGGTGCATCGAGTGGGCCCACTCAACGAAAATTTCTTCCCAGGGAGGGAGATAGTGGTAATACAAAGATCATCACAAACTTCATAGAGAGGAGTCCCGTCGAGTGTGTCTGGATTGTTTGACGAGGCTGACACATAATTTGTTCCCATGTTATAAGCATCTCTGGGAGGAAGTGGTCGGCGAGCTATGGTTATGGGCAAGCTTAAACCTTGAAATCGGCGAGCTCAAGCTGAAGCAGGGAGTCAGCGAGTTCTCAAAGGTGACCTGGCGAGCGCAGGAAGCAGAATCTTCGAGCTCAAGCCGTGAGTTCTGGTGCAATGAGTTCAAGCGGAAGGAGGCGACAAACTCCAATAATGGGTGAGCTCATGCTGTCAATCTCTGGAACCAATTATTGGCAAGCTCAAGTTGCGGGCTTCGACGAGTCTGGTCTGTACAACCCTCATATTTTTCGAGTCGGTGTAACCCGACGCGGATGAGGTCGTGATAGAAAGGGTGACCGTGACGCAGTAGACCGACCTGTCGGAGACCGTCGAGATCAAGAAAGAAGTCCCAGGGGGGAGGAAGTGGACCGGAAGTCCACTTCCTGGACGAGTGGACCTAGTGGTCCACTCGCCCAAGCCCCGGGCGAGTGGACCTATGGTCCACTCGCCCAGGGGTGGCTAGTGGACCATGGTCCACTTGCCCAGGGTGGGGGGCGAGTAGACCTGTGGTCCACTCGCCCCGGGCACTCAGGTGAGTGGACCCTGGGTCCACTCGCCCCTAAGGGGAGTGGACCGAATGGTCCACTCGCCCAGCACAGGCAGTCCATTCGGTCCACTCTCCCGACCCCCGGCAAGGGGGGGGGGGGGAGTGGACGTCTCAAGCTCCACTCGCCCCCCTCCTATTTTGGTCGTTCAGGTTCGTTGTTGAACTGCGGATAGTAGATTTTTGGCTATCCGCAGCCCAATTTTGGGAAGTCTATAAATAGACCCTCATTGGCACCTTGGCAAGGGTTGGTCTCTACCCCCTCTCCCTCGCGTATGTCTAGTGAGCAAAGCACTACCCCCTCTCCCCCCTTGTCAGTGAAGGTTGGTGGTGAGGTGAGCTTTAGTGCCCTCCAAAGTGCCCTGGCTCAGCATTGGCTTGGGAGGGGAAGTTTCTTGTGAGCTTCCGGGTGTGTGGTGGGACCTCCACGCTGCAGCTTAAGGGGTTCGTTTGTGGACTCAGGTGTTCTTCAAGGGCAGGATCTTCCAGTTCTTAGCAACTAGTCAGGGGTTCTAGCTCGGGTCAAGTAAGTGTTGACTGCATCCCTCTTTCGAACGTCGAGACCAGTTCTCTGGTTTCAACATGGTCGATGCAGGAGATGATGAGTGTTGTCGAGCTCTGGTCGATGCATGTGTCAGCGAGTCCATGCGAATAGGGACGAGCAGGAACACGCGAATACTGAAGCAGGGATACGTTTGTGATCTTATGCTACAAACATACTCAAGTTGGAGGACGGCGAGCACATTGCATAGGAAAGCTGCGAGGAAGAAGACGCGGGGAGCGGCGAGTTCAGAGACCACGAGCTCCCGCGAGTTCAGGATGCGCCAAGTCTGCGAGCGCTGAGAGACGGAAGTCGTCGATCCCAACGAGACTAGAAGAACGGAGGAGCGCCGAGTTTAGTTGCTCTTCGTAGCAGCGAGATCAGGTGAAGAAGCAATGAGTCTTGCAAAAGTTCGATGGCCTATACAAGGCGGGTTAGAGGGGGGCTCAGTCCAACAAGCGATGAAGAGGAGAAATTTGTCGATCCCCAGAGGCAATCAACGAGTACTTGAAAAAAAGGAAGAGTTCCAGCTGGAAAAAGGACTCAATTGGCGAAAGAGGGAGCTTAATCATTGAGAGTTTAACATTAGGAATCGACGGGCTCTCATACCATGTAGAAAAATTGAATACAAAGTGCAGATGTTGTATTACTTCACCTTATCAACCTTCAATACAACTATTTGTACAAATATTTATTGAATGGAGGAATGACATTTTAACTCCAAATCAAGATGCAAGACTAATCTATACATGAGAAAAGAGAGCCTGTACACGGGCCTTTACGTGAGCTTATTCATAGTTCTTCTACAAAGACAAATGAGGGGAGGGGAAATGTCCTAGGCTTTGACACCTAGAGTCCACGTCCGGCACTGCAAAATGATCACCCAAACTTGAAATTTCTCTCCAAATTCTGCAATACCCAAAATCTACTTCTAACATCCTATTTATGGATGGTTATGATTGGGCGATACAAACATGCATAAAACACGCATAAATAAATACATAGAAATACATAAAATTATCCCGCCATCGCTCTGAGCACGACTAAGAGCTCAGATCATCCATACAACTATCCTAACTCCCGCACTTGTAGACTCTTACAAGTTCTGATAAGAGTTTACCCAGCCATGAACAATGATCCTCATGAACTACAGATCTAGACACACATTTGATGATTACTGTATCCAATGACCATCAACCAGATCAACAAGCTGGACAAAAACAGTGAAAGGAGGAAAGGCTCAATTCAGCACCTGATATTTAACTTTGTATAGAGTGACAACAGAAAAGATTTCTATCCATATGCCAATTGTTATGGCTAACTAGTTACCGAATATATATTGTGATTACGTATTATTCTAATCATTTAGTCTGATTTGAATTGTTTCTGGTGAAAAAAAAGGAAGGCCATACATATGAATAATTTGTCTTTTAAGTTTTAACGCCTGAAAGTTTTTGTAGAAAGCTTTCTATACAGAAATATAATGAGTATTGTTGAAGACATGGAATGTCATATATCTCATACATGTACGAGTATTTTGGTACACGAGGAAAATAATTTCGCTCAGATTTTATCTTTTGAAATTTTAAGCTATTGTAGAGTGTTATCTATTTTGATGGGAATCATAATTACTTAGTTTGATGGGACGAAAAGTCTACTGAAATATATTGAAGCTAAGATTTGGTTGGGCAGTTCAGAGCCTATGCCGACAAATAACTGATGATATGTAATAACTAGGAAGTATAAGATTGTTTTGCTTGTCTACGGGTAGGAATTTAGGATCAACAGATCGCTCATTTTTGTTCTCTGTTTTGCTGCCTTAAATTTATGTCCTGTGACTTCCATTTGGAAGCTTATCTATTTCATCTTTAACAATATCTCCATTTAATGGTATATAGGTTTCTTCTGAACAAGACTATTGATGTACTTCTTTATGTGGACCGACTGGATGTATATAGAATGGATACCTTGGACAAACAGGTCGTGACAGCCATTACAGATATTTTTGGCAAAATAATCTGGCGAAGGAGTTTGGTTGTGTTAACTCATGCTCAACTGTCTCCACCAGATGGTTTGAACTATGATGACTTTGTTGCCCGACGTTCGGAAGCTCTTCTAAATTATGTCTGCCTTGGTGGTCGAATTTCAAAAAAGGAGTTTCAAGTAAGATCTATTTCTGACCAAACTTCTTCAACGAAATATTCTTCAATATTATCAATTTTATGCTCATTTTCGGAAGCAATTGTTGTTAAATATATATTTTGGATTGTGGACTAACTGTAAAATTGTCAGAAGCGGACTCTAGGAAATGAGGGAAAGGAGGTCCTCTCATGCTAATTTTGTTGGAAATGTGGAGCATGATGGGTCTATCCTCTCCGACCTAATGTTCAAAGGGTTATATATATATATATAGATAGATAGATAGATAGATATATTTACACTATATACTAAAATACTTACCATGTGACGGTCTCATGGACAAGCGAACTACGGATTAAGCGGAGGGCTTACTTCTCTACTGCCAGTAGGTGGGCCGGTCCGCAGTTGAACCTGTAGAACCGCCCGGTCCGGTCCGAGTTTCATAACCCTGTATATACTAATTGAAGATGATACGGATCAGATCTGATTTTATGCGTAATTAATTATTTTTGATCTTGTATTTTCTATTCTAGCTGTACAAAACTACCAGACTCATTTATTCATGGTCTTACTGGATGGTCAAACCAGTAAGTCATTTAAAATACAAAATCTTATGTGCATAATTTACCAGACTCATTTAGTGAGTTGCGGGCACTTGTTTTGACCGGCCAACATTGGTGACCATATTTTCCCGGCTGCCATTTTGTGGTCCACACACAATACTGCTGGCCACAATTGCGCCACCTCTTGTGTCAAAAGGCAACAACACCAACTCAATAATTGTGGATTGCAAATCTATTGGGATACAACTTCTCCATCGAGTACAAAGTGGGGTCTTCAATCGCCGCTGTTGATGCCCTCCCTCGCAAGGATTTCAATGATACGTTGTTGGCCTTCTCCCTCTAGCGATGGCTTGACGTCGTCGCCATCCCAGCCGAGGTACGGCATGACCCCCCACTACTCCGCCATGATCCATGACCTTTGGCGAGCGAGACCTTCGTGTCACCTCCTTTTTGACTTGCAGGCGAACATCTACATTACCGCGATCGACTGGTGGTTGCCAATTCATCCATGTGGATTTCACGTCTCCCCCATGAGTTTCATGCCACATGCATGGCGGGACTCTGGGGCTTTCCCTATCTACCGACGCTTGGTCTCCACCCTCTACTGGTGCGGCATGACACAAGTGGTGCAGAGGTTCATGGCAAATTGTCCGACCTGTCAGAAGGCCAAGTATCAGAACCTTGCCCCAGTCGTGTTGCTCCAACCCATACCATCACCCGACGCAGTTTGGGAGGACATTTCATTAGCCGTGTCCCTTGCTCTCAGGGGTACGATTGCCTCTTGGTCATCTTGGATCACCTCTCCAAGTCACAAGCATTTCATACCTATCAAGTGGAAGAGCCTGTAGTAACAACCTGTTTCGCACAGTGAGGTATTGTCTGCTCCGGGCTTTGGCCTACATGGTTTTGCCCTCAAAGGCGCCTCACTATATGAAGGCGGAGCCTCACTTTTAACTATCTTGATTCAATTCACATCGGGGGATGTGGGACTAAGCCAATGAAGTCACAGATCACCTGTTAACATTGTGTTCGACCTCAAACCCAGCGACATCGTTATTCGAAGCCCTGCTCTGATACCAATTTTGTAGCAAAGTTGATCACACAAGTTCACATGGTTGAGGAAAAGCAGGTTATGGATTTACCCGAGTGAACATACATTGTAACTGAACCTGCTAGTTGAGATTGACCTTGATGAGCTCCAGTATACTCCCTATCTAGTATACTCCCTATCTACTCAGACATTGTATCTGCATCAACTAGAAGAGCACATGCTAGAGGAGAGATTCACGATCAGACCTCATTAGCTATTCCAAAATTATCAACAAATAGAAGACGTAACATTCTGCCTTCCTGAAAAAGTCACCGGATATGTCGTCGGAAAATTTTCTGATCACCGAAAAAACTGTGCGCATTACCTAAACTGAAAAGTCGATCCAAACATTATTAGTTCCTGGACTTGCACGATCTGAATTCTTATAATACGCTCACGGCAGATGATCATCTCCGAAGGCAAATGAGCTCCGGAAGCAAACAATTGGTGCTACTGTGGACGAAGGCGGTCATGACAGATGAAGATGGATCACACAATTTCTTCTACTGTGCGACGAACTATTGAATTTTTGTTGCTGCAAAATATTGAAGTTAGTAAATTCTTGGTTTCCAACAAAACTTTCATCTACCACAGTTTTCTGAATCATAACTGTTTTGCCTGAAAGATAAATTCATTGTGCCTTTGTTCGCTTGACTGCGAACAACCAAGACTGATGAGTTTAGGTCCTTTCTTGCATTTTGAAGTTCAATAGTACAGTTAACCACATTTTTTTAAACCTGAAACATGTGAAAGCTTTAGAGACAGTTTTTAATATATTCCATAATTGCTGACTTGTCATTTATTATTATTATTAATGTAATTGATGAATCATGTGGCATTTTAAAAAAAAAAATCCCGTTTCCTTGTTTTGTCTCAGAAAAACCGTATTCCAGTGGTCTTAGTTGAGAATAGTGGCAGGTGCAAGATCAATGATAGTGGGGAGAAGGTAAATCACTGCCACCTCTTCTCTCTCTCTCTTTATATATATATATGGTTATTTACCGGAACCTCCCCTCAAAGTTTGCGTAATTATAGCTTGCATCTCGCTAAGTTTCAAAATTACAATTATCTTCCTCAATGTTTTCATTTCATAACATCCATGCACAAAAAGACCCCCCCCCCCCCCCCCCTGAAAATTTACTCTAAGGGGGTATTTTGTGCATGGATGCTATGAAATGCAAACTTACAATGGAGGTTTTTTGTAATTTCAAAAGTAGGAGGGGTGCAACCTGTAATTATGCTAACTTCCAAGGAAAGTTTTGGTAATTATTCCAATATATATAATTATATATATACTTACTAAAATCAACACCATGACTTTGCATAACTATAGGGACATTCCCTGAGTTTGAAATTGCAAAAACCTTATTTGTAAAGAGTACATTTCATAACATTCATGCACAAAAAGACCCCCTTGAAAATTTACTCCAAGGGGGTATTTTTGTGCATGGATGCTATGAAATGCAAACTTACAATGGAGGTTTTTGTAATTTCAAAAGTAGGAGGGGTGCACCTGTAATTATGCTAACTTCCAAGGAAAGTTTTGGTAATTATTCCTATATATATACTTACTAAAATCATCACCATGACTTTGCATAACTATAGGGACATTCCCTGAGTTTACAGTGTAAAACTTTGAAGAGTTTTGTTTTCTGTACATGTAAATAATGTAAATTTAGAATGAAGATTTTGATAATTTTAGAAGTTGGAGGGTGTGTCCCTGTAATTATGCAAAGTTGGTCGGAGGGCGGGTCCCTGTAATTATGCAAAGTTGGTCGGAGGGCCTCAATAAATTACCTTAGATACACACATGCACCCTTAATAAGGGAAATTGGGGCCACGTCATCAAATTCATCAGAGCCGTCCGATGAAGTAAAATAAATTAGAGAAATAAAAGTGGGCTAGAAAAATAAGCTATCACATTGTAAATTATGTTCCGATTGAACGCGTTGTTTCTGTAGGTGTGTTTGGAAGTATACACGCACGAGGAACACATGAGACTACTGAATCAACGACATTACCCGACGAAAATTGTGCACGGGAGAAGCACCACTCCCCACAACTATATTTCAGTGTCGCCGATTTCTAAATACTAGATTAAAGCCATTGAATCCCTCCATTATTTCATAACCTCGTCGGGCCATCAAACTCTATAGTTATCGGTGAGCAATCCATAGAGTTCTGGAAAGCTTGCATGACACTAATTTAAATGCAGATTCTTCCAAACGGCATTGCGTGGATCCCAAACTTGGTGGAGACGATCATCAACGTGACGACCGGCGGCGGCCAGTCGATCTCGGTCGACCAGAAGTTGATAGAGGGGCCGAATCCGAACGACAGAGGAAAGCTGTTTATACCTCTCATTCTCGCCTTCCAGGTCGCCTCATCTCTCTATTTTATCTTCATGATAGATTCACTGTTTAAGCGTGTTAATACTGATTGATGCCGGTTTTGCCCCCGTAATATGTGCAGTATCTGTTTGTCGTGAAGAACATACAGCGCTCGATCAGAGAAGATCTTAAGAAGGAAGAGAAGCCGCTCTGGGAGCTACGCGATTTGGGGCTTGCAGAGCGCAAATTCTGATGGCCTAGCTCTTTTGAATGACGCGGTTCGAGCAGTTTCATGGCATTTGGGTTCATTGCAGTTGTTTGTTTCTTTTTTCTTTTTTGGGGGTAGCAGTCTGTTAGAGAGAGATTCTGCATTTTGCTGCTGTTTATTTGAGAACTTTGAGATGAGAGCTTGTGTGGGATTTGTTTGTTTTTCTTTACGTTTATCTATATACAAAATGATATATATATTGGTTATTAATAACTTAAGTGGATAAACAGTGGAGCGGTAACAGTCCACTGTTCATCCGCCAGTTATAATAAATTTATATCATTTTATTATAAAAATGATATATTTTATTATATATATATTATTAGTTATTAATAACTTAGGTATAAGACTTGGGCTTTAAAACCGGGCTTGGGGGGCCAGCCCAGGCCCGGCCTGGCAAAAGCCGGGGTAGGCCCGGTGGCGGGCTAAGCCCGCCCCGGGCCCGGGGCAAAGCCCGGTTTTAGGCCCGGGCTGGAACTGGGCCGGGCTTTGCCCCGGCCCATTAATTCCAACTGCTATAGAGCTGTTGGAAGCCAACGGCTCTATAGCCGTTGGGCTGCTGTCGCCTGCAGTAGTTCGGCGAGCGCCTGCCGTTCGTCGAACTGGCCTGGCCGTTCATCGAATGGCGTGGCCGTTCGTCGAACTGGCCTGGCCAGGCCGTTTGTCGAACTGCCAGTTCGACGAACGGCCTGACCAGTTCGTCGAACGGCCTGCACGCCCTTCCATTGGCGAAAGCTCGGCCTGGCCCGGCCCTGGGGGCCTAGGCAGGCCCCCTTCCATTGGCGAAAGCCTGGCCCGGTTGCAACAAGGCCCGGCCCGGGTCTGGCTCCAAAAAGCCCGGGCCCGGTAAGTCCGGTTCAAGCCCGGGCCCGGGGGGCTTTATGGTAAGCCCGGTTCAAACCCGGGCCTGGGCCCGTATAACCGTGGAGCGGTCCCACTTTTCATCCGCCAAATATTATACACACGATGTAGATGAGAATATTAGGCTATGAGAAAAATGGTGCACGCCCCGTGCGAGGTTGTGACAGTGCCCTGATTAGGACAGTACTCGACGTGATGACACTTCCGCTGCTCGTAGCTTCCCGACCAATCATGTTATGGAGCTGCAATTGTGGGCTCAGGGGGTTACACACACGGCCGCAAGGGAGGCCCCCCGTGCTCCCTCTCTCGCGTGTCTCTCTATATACATTAAGTACAACTAGAAGTACTATTATCAATTATCACTAGAGGCTTGCCGCAATGATTTATGCACATTTTTTGCTACTTTATTTAATTAAAATAAATATTTTTTATTTTAATGAGAAATTTTAAATATTGAGCATTTATATTATCTATAATTATTTTGCATGATTGTTTTTATTCCTAATGAAGAAATAATAATATTACATAACAATAAAATATAATATATAATTTTTATTTCAATGAAAAAAATATTAATATAAGTACTAAAATATGTAATCATATTGAAATAACAAAGGCAATCCAATCCAATAGATTCTTTTTATACATATATAATTCATTTATTTTCAAAAAAAATTATGAGAAAATAAAGAATGAAGAGCGCGATGGAACCCTCTCGTGTACAGAACAACGAACGGTTGTGGTTGTAGGAAAATCAATGAACAATGTATATCCGTTTGCGATCTTTTATTTAATTCTATTTTCATCTTGTCCGATCCAACGATTATAAGAGCATTTAAATCCTAACAATTGATGTTGGAACGCTGATTTAAGAGAGATTATCTATATCGAAAGAAGCATGAATTGTTGACGTGGGCGATAATAATAAATCGAGAAGCACAACAATGTACAATTCGCTTCGCTTGATGTCGTCTGACCATCAGCGCTGAGAAGACGAGTTGCTATCTACTGGAGGAATTGTTAGGCAAGGGTCATCTTACCAGAGGTTGCAGAGAAGCAAAAAAAAAAAAGATTAACAATCACTAACAATAAGAGCAACAATGAGACCACTAAAAATAAATTTTAATTTCCACGAGTCAGAAGACGATGCAATATTTGATTCATCGAAGGTGATATGATAAGACGTACGAGGCACGGAGAGGGGCGTCTTTTAATGAAAGATCGAATGATGTGTGCGTATGCTCGATTAGTTGCATGATCAAACAACAACAACACTCAAGCCTTTATCCCACCATAGTGGGGCCGGCTATATGGATCATTGGTCGTCATTGCGCCTTAACTTTAATCATAGCCACATTAATACCTAAGTACATCATATCTTTCCTTATAGTTTCATTCCAAGTCTTTTTTGGTCTACCCCTCCCCCGTTTAATATGTCTAGTGACTAAACTCTCACAACGCCTAACAGATGCCTCTAATTGTCTCCTATGTACATGTCCGAACCATCTTAAATGAGCTTCTCGCATCTTCTCTACAATTGGTGCCACTCCTGTCTTATCCCTGATACATTTATTCCTAATTTTATCCAGTCTCATGTGACCACACATCCACCTAAGCATTCTCATCTTCGCAACTCCCATTTTTTTGCCCCTGTACAAAATTCACTGCCCAACACTCAGAACCGCAGAACATTGTTGGCCTAATTGCAGTACGGTAAAACTTGCCATTAAGTTTTAATGGTACTTTAAGATCACATAAGATCCCATCGCGCCTCTCCACTTCAACCAACCTGCTTGGATTCTATGTATCACATCTTTATCTACACCTCCATCTTTTTGAATTATCGATCCCAGATATTTAAAGCACTCACTGCGGGAAATATTTTGGTCACCCAATTTAATGACGGAGTCATCCGCCCTTCTTGCACTACTAAATTTAAGCTCTATATACTCCGTCTTTGTCCTGCTCAACCTAAAGCCCTTCTTTTCTAAAGTGTCTCGCCAAGATTCAAGTTTCGCGTTTACACCCTCGAGCGTCTCATCGACCAAAACAATATCAGTTGCATGATCAAACATGGGGAAAAATCAACAAATTGAAGCCGCGATCATAGAAGTTGGGACGAAGGACCGAGAGGCTCTTGGGATGAAAATCATTCGTGATTGAACACGAGGCATTTTCGAGCTGGTTTAGGCGAAATGCATAGAAATTGTGCCTTTCTGGTTCAATCAACATGATGCAAAGCACAAAATCAGGCATTCAGAAAGTCACTAAATACCATACACATCGATGCTCGGTAGGTAAGAAAAGACCAATAACTCTTGATATACTTGAAAGGCGCTCCTGACACGAGTTTTGTTGATACAAATTTGGATAGTCGAAGGAACAAGTCGGGTTATATTTTTTTACCTGGCTCATCAATGGGTAGAATGTCTCATTTTCAAAAAAGGCATTACCTTGCCAACCAAATAAGTATAATCTATGTCTATGCTTGAAGCAAGCAAAAAGGTGATTTGGTCGAGGAACTTTTTGAAGAAGTCGAGAAAGAAACAAAACGAGAAATCTTTTTTTCCGGCGACAGTCGGTCGAAGACCGAGGGCACTGAAGTGGTAGAGAGAACTAGGAAGAGAATATGTGATATGATTTTATGCATTATTTGAGAGAAGCAGTTGGGAGATAAAAAATCATACCCAGTTTTTCAGACAGTCATGCACATTTCTGTTACTTGAATCATGTAGTAGATCATTCTTTCCCCTTATCTATTGATTGAGTTCTCTAACAGTTCACAGGTTTGAGTTCTATCTCAAGCCTGCCGTGAGAAAGCGTGAAATGATTCATCAGTTGGACACCATGCTCTCCGTCTCCTTCACAAACCCGTCTCCCGTCCAATCTTTATCGGACTGGAGGCCCTTTCTGACGGCTTTCCGTTGCCTGATCGCCTCCTGCTGTCTTCTAACCAGTTCCGTGTGAGTCGTAAAATATTGAAGAGAGACCCTGATGAAAAGCAAAAGCTATGTTATTTAGTGGAAGGAGAGTTTTATTAGAACCCAAATATCCAACCAAAACCAGTTGTTTTGGGATGGAGAGGCCCGAGAACATAAGATAACATGAGATTCCCAACGTGGGACATAATATTCAGCACGCCTCATTAAGTATAAGGACACGCGGAACAATACACCCTCTCATATGACAACACAGTGGATAAGGGGGGCAAGGCCAAAGCTTGCATTGATACAATGTTAGAACCCAAGCACCGAACCTAAAACCAATTGGTTCAAATGTGGACACGCCCAAGAACGTAGGGGACTAAATAATCAACACGCCTCTTTAAGTACAAGGACGCGCGGAACAAGTGCCCCTCATAATACAGAGAGGGATGAAGGCCAAGCTTTTGCTTAAACAATATTAGACCCTAAAATTTGAACACATGGTAGAGAGGCCCGAGAGGCCCCATAACATTTAAGGAACACAAAGAAACATGAAATTCCCAATGCGGGACTAAATATCCATACAAAACATAATCCTAATACTCAACAATTCATGAAGAATAGATTTAAATTGGAAAAAGGGTTGAGGGAGATTATACCCTCTAAATTCCTCTATTGTAGAGAAATTGTGTTTTCTCATGAACTCCTTCAGCTCGTCACAGAGCTTCTTCACAAGGCCATAGCCGTGCATCATCACCCCCGTGCACACCTAGGATGGTTAACCAACATATATTATGGTCAAAAATACAAACCATGGAGAGTATCATTCAAGATATTTTAAAAATAAATACAGCCTTTAGAATCCATTCGCATTAGGCATGCAGCCACTTGCGTGGATTCGGATGTGGAGACCGATGATATCTCCTGATTTTCATAAATTTTTAAAGGAATAAGTGGTCTTCTATCTTCTTTTGTAGGCCTAAAAAGTCTCTATATAAATAACAATCTCTTGATAGTGTATCATAATAAAGAACAATAAGAAATCTTGCTGTAGCTCCATGGAATAAGAGATTTCGAGCTACCTAGGCCATTGTATTATTTACATTTTGCAAATTTTCGTTCTCGTTTTGTCCTCTAACGATTGTAGGAGTGTTCGATTCTTTATAAAATCAAGTGCCACCTAGATCAACAGATGACACGATTGACCACTGAGCAAAGGATTGTAGTTTACAAAAAAAAGTCAACTAAATCATATTGACGGAACAGTCAACTGAACCACACCCTGTGATGGCTTGAGAAGCAGCGTTCTTTAAAACAACAGCAAAGAGCTAAAAGCAATCAAAAATAAAATAAAAGGCATTAATCTGGAGTGCTACCTGAACTGTATCTGCTCCAAGCAGAATAAATTCAGCAGCATCATGGCCAGTCTCTACTCCTCCAATGCCGGAAAGAGAAAAATCTTTAACATTGTATTCTGCTTTCATCATTTGTGCAATCTGCATCACTTTTGCAAGTGCAATGGGATGCACAGCTTTTGAAGAATAACCCCCAGGTGTTGAGTACCTGCAACAAAAATAGTTAGAGAGAAACCTACTTTGTAAATGAACAAAGAAATCAGGATTCTAACAAACACTAACCCCTCGACACACGGTTCAGGACGTAATGTATTAAGATCAATCCCCATTACGCTCATGATGGTGTTGATAGCCGCAATCCCTTCACAACCTGATCTCAAAGCAACCCTTGCTGGCTAGACAAAAGAACAAATAAAATAAGGGTCATTTACTAGGTCCTCTCCTCTAACTTCGCATAATTACAAGGACCACCCTCCCTTCTAATTTTACATTGTTAACATACATGTACAAAAAAACCTGGAAGACCCTAGTATTTTTTTACACATGTATGTTAACAATGTAAAATTCGCAGAGAGATTTTGGAATTTTTGAAAGATGGAAGGGAGGTCTTTGTAATTATTTAAAGTCAGAGGGAGAGTTTTTTGCAATTATTCTGCTAAAAAGGAAAGATATCAATCAATTAGAAGGAGAAGGAAATAAGTTCTTAATTTTTATGCATGAAGACTTAAAGACAAAAATAGCATAACAATTGCTTTGACTCTCGACATTTCCCCTCCTTTAATATGCCTCCATTCTTCTCAATAAAAATTCTGGATTACTAACTATTGTTCTCTCCGAAATTTTTTCTTCAATTCTCTCTTCATATAAAGTATAGAGAAGAGCTGATGTAGATGGAAATAAATAGTATGGCTAGTTTACACATAAAGCTTCGAGGAGATCATAATTTGTATTGATCATTCATGTCAACAAAGGAGAATTTTGTTGAGAGAGCACGAAAAAGAGTGCACCATCAAATGAACTAGGAAAGTGTGCAAGAAACAAAATACCAACGAATGCCTCTGGTTGAAGTCGTGTAAGCATGTAGTCTGTGGAGATCAGCTGAAAAAAGGTCCATTGTTCAAGCTGTCCGCTGGAAAAAATCACGAAGTCATGTTTATTGTAGTTAGGAGAATCTGATGTGAAAGTCTAGAAGATGTCATAAAGTTTCTGGGGGTTGTCCTAAGAAAGTGGAGATATTGAAAATGAGACCAAATCATATAGTAGTCTTCAAGGACAAAACATAGGTGTAGCACCTAGTTTCCACTGAGTTAGATAGCCAAACAATCACCACATTGTCAACCTTAGACCGTGTCTTGTACGAAGCATCCTTGGCATCATGAGGGAACTCCGTCAATGGCGGTTGAAAGTCTTTGCGTTAGGCAAGTAGTTGACAACACCGATTGTCTGCCATGAGAAGCTGCCGTAAGAAGAAATCACAATGAGAAAGGAAGTCGAGATCAGAAGCAAGGAGAAGTTGACATCCAAATGAATCATTTTCGTGAGAAAAATGAGTTCTGAAAAAAAATCAAGCATTTGGATTTTAGACATCAGATTAGGAGCAATAATAGATCAATGATACTGTTAGGAACGAAGTTCTAAAAGAGAGGGAAAGAGCAAGAAAAACTAGAGACGGCTAGAGGAAATTAGAGTTAGGAGGAGGAAGAAGAGGAATACCTTGATAGTCAAATAACATAAGAACCAAAAGAGGGGGTCCGGGTATATTAATACCGGACCCCGGACCGGCCAGCAAGGGGCCGGCCGGCCCAATGGGGCTGAACCGAAATCGGTTCAGCCCCTTTTGGTCGACTTCAGCAAGAGGGGGCTGAACCGCTTGGTTCAGCCCCGTTGTCGCCTTCGCCGTGCCTTTGCCTCATCTTGTACTGACGCCCAAATAGACGGGCCTCGTCCGGGGGCGTAACATTCCCCTCCCCATCAAGAACCAGCTTGTCCCCAAGCTGGTAGTCGGGGTAGAGCTCCCGAAACTCCAGCAGGTCGACCCAAGTATTATGCTCGGACGAAAGATCCTTCCACTTGACCAACAACTCTGGACAGTACGCCGTGCCACGGCGCTTCCACTTGACCACCAAAACATCCTCAGGAATTGGGCGCAGCTCGCCCCCAGTAGCAGCTTCAGGCAACGCCGAACTCGCCTGCACAGCATCACCGATCTTCCGTTTCAGCAAGGAGACATGAAAGGTGGGGTGAATCCTCGACCCTTCTGGTAGAGCTAAAGTGTAAGCGACGGGTCCGACCCGCCGAGTGATCCGGAAGGGACCATAGTAACGGGGTGCCAACTTCTGATTTGTCCGCTGGGCGACGGACAGCTGTCGATAGGGACGAAGTTTGAGAAAAACCTCATCCCCCACCTGAAATTCCCGCTCTGTCTGATGCCTATCCGCCTGAGCCTTCATCTGATCCTGAGCTGCCCGTAGATTCTCCCGCAAGGTGGCTAGCGTGCGGTCGCGATCGCGGAGGGCGCGGTCAACAGCGGCCATCGCCGTGCTACCCGGCTCATAACTGCGCAGAGAGGGTGGCGGTCGGCCGTACACCACCTCAAATGGGGTTAACTTGCTCGCCGAGTGATAGGACGTGTTGAAGCAGTACTCAGCCCAATGTAGCCAACTCGTCCACGCTCCAATTCACGACCTCCGTCTGGCCGTCTGTCTGTGGGTGATGCGCTGTGCTGAAGCGCAAAGAAGTCCCCTGTAAGCGAAAAAGCTCCCGCCAGAAATTGCCAACAAAAGTAGGGTCCCGGTCCGAGATAATCGCCTGAGGGACGCCATGTAAGCGTACAATCTCCCGAACAAACAAAGTAGCCACGGACTCCCCAGTGTACGGGTGACTCAATGCGATGAAGTGACAGTACTTGGACAACTTGTCCACAACCACCAAAATAACCGACTTACCCTTCGAACGCGGTAGCCCGTCAATAAAATCCATGGAGACCGTATCCCAGACCTGGTGTGGAATTTCGAGGGGAGTAAGAAGCCCGGCAGGAGAAGTGGTCTCATACTTCTGTCGCTGACAAATATCACATTGGCGAACAAACGCCTGCACATCCTTCCGCATGCCCTTCCAAAACACATTAGCCCTGGTCCGCTGTAAAGTGCGGAGAACCCCAGCGTGGCCCCCCGTCGGTGTAGAATGGAACTCGTGCATCATTACCGTACGCCAAGCGGACTGAGAAGGTATGACCACCCGACCGTGGTAGTAGAGACGATCCTGCTGCAAATGATAGCCGGGGGTGGTCGCCCGGTCAGACCGCAAGGCCTCCAGAATAACTCGTAAGTCAGGATCCCGCAGCACTTCCTCGTGAATCTCATCCAAGGACTCGAGCCGCGGTACTGATATGCTGGCCAACGCTCCCTCAGGCAACCTGGAAAGAGCATCCGCAACCAGATTGTCTTTCCCTTGCCGATAGACAATCTCGTAGTCGTACCCCAAGAGTTTGGTAACCCACTTCTGTTGAAGAGGGGAAGAGACCCGCTGATCTAAGAAATGTTTCAAGCTCTGATGGTCTGTCTTGATTTTAAAATGGCGGTCCAGCAGGTATGGCCTCCAGAGTGTCACCGCATGAATAATGGCCAGCATCTCCTTCTCATACGCCGAGAGGCCCAATGTCCGGGGAGCCAAGGCTTTGCTGTAGAAAGCAATCGGCCGCCCCTCCTGCATCAAGACGGCTCCCAACCCAACTCCGGAGGCGTCCGTTTCCACGACGAACTCCTTGGTGAAATCCGGAAGTGCAAGGACCGGGGTAGTCGTCACCGCCAGCTTGAGTGCCTGAAAAGCCGCTTCTGCCTCATCGTGCCAAGAAAAAGCATCCTTTTGTAAGAGTTGTGTCAGTGGACGTGCGAGCTTCCCATAGTCACGCACGAAGCGCCTGTAATAGCCTGTGAGGCCCAAAAAACCCCGTAAGGCCCGAATGGTCTGGGGTTGCGGCCACGAAACCATACTAGCAATCTTCTTCGGGTCTGCCTTAACCCCTTCCACGTAGACCAGATGGCCTAAATATTCAACTTCTTCCTGTCCAAAAGAGCACTTCGACCGTTTAGCAAATAACCGGTGTTTACGTAGGATGGAGAATACCTGGGCAACATGGTCCACGTGCTCCTCCCAGGTCCGACTGTAAATCAGAATGTCATCGAAGAAAATTAACACGAAGCGACGAAGAAGCGCCCGGAAGATTTCATTCATATTGGCCTGAAAGGTGGATGGACCACCGGTCAATCCGTTGGCCATCACTAGGAACTCGTAGTGACCGTCGTGGGTCCTGAAAGCAGTCTTGTGGACGTCTTCCTCCTTCATCAGAATCTGGTAGTATCCGGACCGCAGGTCCAATTTAGTATACCGGGTCGCACCATGTAGCTCATCCAACAGCTCCTCTATCAGTGGGATCGGAAACTTATCCTTCAGCGTAATACTGTTGAGGGCCCGGTAGTCAACACAGAACCTCCATGATCCATCCTTCTTCTTGACTAGGATAATAGGTACCGAAAAGGAACTCGTGCTTGGTCGGATGATGCCAGCGTCGAGCATCTCCCGAACACTGCGCTCGATCTCAGCCTTCTGCATATGTGGATATCTGTAAGGTCGTACATTTGTCGGCTCCGCTCCAGTCTTGAGCACAATCTGATGATCGCGGAATCGTGATGGCGGAAGTGTATGCGGCTCGTGGAAGATGTCGGCATATTCGTCAACCAACGACTGCAACTGGAGAGGTACCTCCCCCTGCCCGGGCTCGTCTGACCGCACCCCAAGAAGAACGGCCATTAGACTCCCTGTCTCTCCAAGCTGTTGTAGGCTGCGAAGACCAATTTCCTTCACGGGCGCTGATGTGATACCCTTCAAGCAAAACTGGTGCCCACCCTGCAAAAACTCCATCGTCATCTGATCCCAATCAAAAGTAACCCTCCGTAACTGTCGTAGCCACTGGACCCCCAGAACCATGTCTGACCCCCGAATGGGTAAGAGGTAGATATATGTGCGGCCCACGTAGCCCTGCATCCGCAACTCCACTCCCCGCAGAACGCCCTGGCACTGTAACTTACTGCCATCGGCCACCATGACCTGGAAGGCAGCCCCAGTATCCACTACGTGTCCCACCCGCTGAGCGACCTCCGGATGAATGAAATTGTGAGTGCTCCCGCTGTCCACCAGAATGGTCACCCGCTCCCTTCGGACCCTCCCCCCGAACCGCATAGTGAGCGGTGGGGGGCTACAGCCCTCCATGGCATGCAGCGAAACACCAAGCTCCGTCAGATCCAAGTCGCCTTCCAAATCCGGCTGCTCCTGCGAACTCAACTCGTCCTCCTCCTGGTGTAGCATAAACACCTGGACCTTCTGACATTTGTGACCCGGCGTGAATTTCTCATCGCAGTTAAAACAAAGCCCCTTCTCCTTCCGTGCCTGTAGCTCGCCCCACGAAAGTCGTGTCACCGTCGGTTTCCCGGCTCCCGCCGGCTCTCTCCGGGCTGGTGCCGGCGTGGCCGCAGTCCTTCCTGAGTTGCGGGTCCGTTGCCTGTTGAACCGCTCCTCGTGGATGCGGGCCAGACTAATGGCGTGGTTCAGACTTCGTGGCATGTAAGCATGAATCTCATCCCGCAAATGTTCCTTCAAGCCCGACACAAAACAGCTCTGAAGTGTCTTTTCCTCCCAGTGTACTTGGTTTACCAGTTTCTCAAACTCAGTCCGGTATTCTGTTACCGTCCCCTTCTGTTGCAGCTTCTGCAGAGTGGCCTCTACATTCTCGTACTCTAAAGGCCCGAAGCGAGCTGTAAACCCCTCCACAAAATCCGTCCACAGCACAAAATCTCTGTCTCTAAGGAACCACTGGGTCCACTGGAATGCGTCACCCTCCAGATGGAAGGACGCCAACTGCACCCACTGCGCTGCCGGAACATCCTGATAATTAAAGAATAACTCGGCCTTGTGAATCCATTCCAACGCGTCCCCTCCGTGAAAACTTGGAAAATTCATGCGCGTTAATTTCGGAGGAAGATATGCCCTTGGTGCGCCTTGTCCCCGCCATCCTTGATCATAACCCACACCCGGGTGGACTTGATGTTGTCCGATCCACGGTGCTCCCGGTCCCATTGGACCGCCGCCGTATCCTCCCGGCCTAGGGTTCGGTAAGAGTCCCCCCGCCGCACCTCCCGGAGGAAACCCCGTCGCTGCCGCTCGGCCAAAAGCGGGCATGTTGCCGCCTCCAGCCTCGCCGAAACCTCCAGGTGGCCCACCGAAGTCGCCCAGGCCGATACGTCCCTGTCCGATCCCGCCAAAGCCGGATCGGTCCCAGCCGAGGCCGCCCGGGCCGCAGAAGCCCCCGCCCGAATCGCGCGCCGCTCCACCGCCGCCGCCGCCAGTTGCGGCCCCGATCCCGCCCGCGCGGCTTCCGCCGGCCTCGCCCGCGCCTCCTTGCGGCTGCACCGGCCCGATCCAGGGCGTACGCCCCTGTCCGGCTCCTCCTTGGAAGCCCGGCGAAATTTCCGGGTGAGATCCCGAGTTATCGGATCCCGGGTGCACCGATCCGCCATTCTCATCGGCCGCCGGCCCTTTTCCTCTCAGATTTTGCACCAAGAGTGCTTTGATTTCTTCCATGCGAGCATCCATGCGTTCTTCCATCGATGTCTTCATGTGTTCCATCGAATCGGACAACCCCGCAAAATTTTCCTCTAGGGTTTCCAACCGCGAGATTTCCTCTTGCGTGCGAGTGGTAACCATGGCGGAGGAGATCCTCTGATACCAAATGTTAGGAACGAAGTTCTAAAAGAGAGGGAAAGAGCAAGAAAAACTAGAGACGGCTAGAGGAAATTAGGGTTAGGAGGAGGAAGAAGAGGAATACCTTGATAGTCAAATAACATAAGAACCAAAAGAGGGGGTCCGGGTATATTAATACCGGACCCCGGACCGGCCAGCAAGGGGCCGGCCGGCCCAATGGGGCTGAACCGAAATCGGTTCAGCCCCTTTTGGTCGACTTCAGCAAGAGGGGGTTGAACCGCTTGGTTCAGCCCCGTTGTCGCCTTCGCCGTGCCTTTGCCTCCGCTTGTACTGACGCCCAAATAGACGGGCCTCGTCCGGGGGCGTAACAGATACAGACATCTGACCAGGATGATGGATGCTTCGACAAAGGAGTAGAGATATGATACAGCAGTAGGACCAGGCACAAGGAAAAGCTTGATGATAGACGAGAATGCTAAGGAAGGATGGCCAATTGGGCATATAGATTCAGATGTCGGATTCAGGATCATGTCAAAGCCATCAGGCTGCAAGGGAAAGGGGAAGGCTGGTGGCGGAGGGTAGAAGAGGCAGAGGGTAACAGGGAGGGAGAAGAGGAAGGGTAGGATTTAAAAAAGGCAGCAACCAGGTTGGAGATTAGGTATTTTCTTAAAGAAAACTTCCACAAACTTTTGGTTATTCTAATGTTATAATGTCGGATGAAAATCATCTAGTTCATTGATTCTTAAAGTACACTTCTATAAAAATAGTGGAGAAATTAGAATAGTACATGCGATTGGGACAAAACATAAACTACACAAAATTATCATACAATCATTGTAACAAAAATGGGAGATGATCACAACCAAACAGAAGTAACGCTCAATGGTTTACTTAGTTATGCTTTTACAAGTATCAAACTGTTGGAGCACTTAAAGGGTGACGTGAAGCAATCTATACAAATGTCAAAGATATACCATAGTCTGATAGTCTCTTAAACACTTTTTTGATGTTGTTACTTTATTAGAAGTTTCAATTTGATAGCGTAAGAATCAACTTTAGCTCGTTCACACAGAAAGGGCAATCTAAAACTTATTTAGTTACGTTATGGATCCTATACGTCAGCTACCTAGTTTTATTATTATTATTGAGTCCAGTTATTATATTGAGTCAAATGTATTAATTGAGTCGGTTCGTTTATTAGTCGCGTCGAGACCTTTATGTTTTATGTTTTTGGGTTATTTATACCCATGCCATTAAGAGTCTTATATAAAGCCCAAGGAGTCTTGTAATGAAGCATGAATGAATGAAATTCTAATTTCCTAAACCCTAAAAGAGATCTTGGAAGCTCTCTCCCTTGAGCAAGCCCCGCTTAGGCAGCCGCGGTACTGACTCCGTAGTATCTTCCCGACCTTCGGCCACCACTCCGGCAAGCCCGTAATAAGTACCTAGTGAAAATTGTTCTAAAATTTGAAGAAAAAAAATTTATCTTAAGCTAGTCGTCGACATAAGACATCATAAGAAATGGTGATTGGTTACAGTGAGTTGACAATCAGTACATTTCAAATGATATGAATGGTCTAGATGCTCTTGCTTGGATACTGAACTTTCATTTTAGTGATTGCAACACGTTTTCATCATGTTAAATAAGTAAGCAGGCTTAAATTAAATACATATTATCAATTGGATCGTCAGAAACTGTTTAGATGATCTCCTTTATATCTAATCGTGTGATAGACGGAATTAAATGGTGCTAGACGATTTACTCTGCCTACTAGTGCCTTTGTTCAAAATTCCTACATCAAAGTTTACCAAATATTTTACATATTATTTGTATCCAGTTTCATTGTAATTAGTGCATACAGTAAGTAGAAGTGCCTGTTCCATCAGGCTGCATAAAATAGTGATGGGATTCCATCGGATTGTGCACACGAAGGAGCGGGACCCACGTTCATTTACTCCCGCCGGAAGACTTGATCGGATCGCCGATCCGACTCCGCGGTTGCGTCCGGCACGTCGCCGCGAGTCAAAATCTTATATTTATGTATTTGTTTCGGACATGTATTTATTTATTTAAGGGCTAAACCCACCGGCCAATCATAGCCGTAGATGGGGATGCCCTAATGCTAGTTTTCTTATAAATAGGATTAGATGGCTGGTTTGGAGGATGGCTGAATTTTGAAGAGAGAATTTTCGGAATTCCTGCGATCCCTCCCGGTGCCGACGCCGTGGAACCCTAGGTGGTGATTCCTAGGTGCTCTCCTCCCTCCCCAAGGTTCGTACTACCCATAGCCATCTTCCCCCACCTCCAAAATCCATTTCCCTACCTCCAAAAACTCATTTCCATCGCTGTTTTCCTGTAGCGCAGCAACAGTTCCGAATTTTACTGTAGCAGCTACAGTAAAATTCGGACTTTTCAGATTTCCCCCTTCCGATTCTACCTCCAGCCGGCCTCCTCTCACCGACCGACCACCGCCACGCCCTCCCACCACCAAATCAACCACTCCTTTCATTTCCCTCCCTCCAACAACAACCCCACCTCCATATTTTCGTGGATCCACCTTCCCAAACTCCCCAAAATTTCAGATCCTCCCAGATCTGAGATTTGCCCTCCCCGGTCCGCTATTTCCTCCACCGTTTACCCCGTCGTTGCCCGGATCCGAGCCCTAACGCCGGATCTACCACTCTCGTGCCCAGATCTATCCGTATTTGCCCGGATCTATCCGTTTTCAGCCCTCCCACCCCGTTTTCCACCGTGGACAGCCGCCAACCACATCCCCGGCCCGGATCTACTCCTCCAAATCCACTGCTTCCATTGCTCCAAACCAGCCCCTAGTTGTGAGTTATTTCATCGTGATTTAGTTGTATTATTTCTTGATATTATTATTGGATAATCTAGTATTGTGCTTGGATTTGACTTGTGGTATTTTGTGTCGATTGAGTACTAACTTGCAGGAGGAGCTATTCGCCGCGCGCTATGCTTTGGCCCTCCGAGCGGAGGAAAGCCAACTAAGTTAGCTCAATATTAAAATTATTCTCTTGTTGCGATTATCTGTTTGTGGTGTTAAATTTTCATTGCTCAATTAATTGTTGTCGTCATGGACAGTTGTGTCGCATATAGAGTCTAGGAAGTGCACCCCCATAGCCTACCCTACATCAAATAGAAATCTTAAACTGACAAGGTAGATTACAATATAAAAGAGCTAAAGTAGAAGAAGGAACACCATCAGCATTCAATCATTTCAAGCATAGAAAAGTGCAGAGCATCATATCTCAATAAATAGAAAGGAATTATTAGGGAAACAAAACCTGTGCAATATCTGTTATGTTAGGAGTCATCTTGGCCCAAACAGGTATAGTGGCCCTTTCATTTATCCAGCCACAAACCTCCTCCAATAGTGCACAATCTTGTCCCACAGCGGCACCCATTTTTCTCTCTGGCATTCCGTGAGGGCATGAGAAGTTGATTTCCAAAGCATCCTAAATGAAGATAGCAAAAGCCACTCCGAATATAAGCATGTGCAAAAAATTGAAAAGTATTATCCTTTGCCAGCTCTTGGAGTGAGAAAAGATAGACATTTACCACTCCAGATTCTTCAACTCGCTCAATAAGTTCATGCCATGCGTCTTTATTGTATTCTTCCATTATCGAACCGATAAGTATCCTATCTGGATACTCTTTTTTCAATTGCCTGAACTCATTTAACATTGTTTCAAGTGGACGGTCGCTAATGAGCTCAATATTCTCCCAACCTATGATCTGTCCCTTGGCCGAACCATTAGATCCCGCTCGAAGCTTTGCATATCGAGGCGTAACATTCACAACTTTAGAAGAATCCAATGACACCTGTCATAGACTTGAATTAAATTAAGACACCTAGTATACTCTTGACCAGCACATATTTTAGGTGCAAAACTCATGAAGAGAAACTTCATTCACAGAAGAAAAAAAAATTATTTAAGAGCCACTGGTTTTTTAATCAAGTCGTAGATAGAAAATTAGAAACTGACCACACAATGTTGAGATAAACTGCAATAGGAAAATAATAGTAATACTACAAGTGGCTGTTAAGAAAATCTGCAGGTGCCTGCTTTGGTTCCCAAGTACATTCTTAGGTATTAGAACACGGACAAAAAATGATGAGTGCATGCACCATCGGCAGAATGTATATGCTCTCGGACGAATCGTCTCTTGACTAGAAAATATTCAGATAAGGGGCCCAGGAGTATCTCTTATTATCATTTAGTTGTTTACATTTCTAATATAAGACGTAGTCAAGTGGTATTTTGGTAAATTACGTGGTATTAGCTAATTCCTCACTATATAAGGAGGAGGGATAAGTATTAGGGTTATGCTTTTGAACTCTTGTCTACTTTCTAGGAGAGTTCTTAGTAGGATCCAACCATCAAGAACCCATACTTCATAAACTGTATCCCTTGCTTCTTCTAAATATAATTGTGTTTGTATCAAAAAAACAAGTGACACTTGCTCTTATCCATTCAAAAGATACATTACTTATGGTTTATGAATGTCATAAAAAATTGCAATTTATTAAGCATCTAATAATGGTAGGATCTAGTAAAAAAAGAAGAGACCAGTAAGGTTATTTTGATACCTCATTTTTATTCAAATAAGGCACCAACAGAAATACAATAACAAAATGCTACAAAGTGTTTAAATGAATATATGAAATGCAATCTTAGAAATCGATAAGAGTGCAGGACTAAGCAAAGAAGTGCAGGACTAAGCAATATCTTATTGGACAATCTTATTGGGAACAACAATGTCATTCCTGAATACTCAAAATTTCACATCTGAAACCAGTTTTCAAGAAAGGGCTAGAGTTTAGTAAAAGCTGCTCTACAAGGTCATATTTGATTGTTTGTGTAGAAGAATTGATTTAGCCCATGTAAAAGCCCATGTAAAGACCCGGTTTTTTATAGATATAGTTTAGTCCCACGTCTTGGTTTGCAGTTGAGTTTTCACTTCTCCTTTATAAATGTACAAATCCTTGTATTATTTTGAGTTAATGAGATGAAATAGAACAATTTTTTTGCTTCGCATTTTATTTCTCTTCATGGTATCAAAGCGAGTTGATTTTAAACGGTGGACTTTCGACGATTGAATTCTCCTCTCGCTAATTGAGTCCTCCTATTTTCCCCCTTTGGTCCAAGTACTTGCCCGTTTCTCGTCCTCTGCGGTCTCCACAACTGAGCCAGCTCACTTGCCTGTATAGGCACGCCAAATACCAGTATTCTCGGTGCTGCTACTTCCCTCCGCCTACGTACTCGCAAAATAACAACCTCCTAGACCTGTCGCTGCCTTTTCACACAGGACTCGTTGCTTCCTGCGCTATTGGACCCGCAACTTATTTCCTGCTACTTGCGACTTCTGTGTTTTCGTGAACGACTGTGATTTTCTCCCTGCATCAATCGAACTCGCCGACGCACGCACCCAGAGCTCACCGCTACTTGCTTCCAGCACTCGACGACTTGAGCTCGCCTGCCGCTGGACCCGCTGCTCCTCTCCCACAGCTTGGCGACTTCTGTTTGCCTCCGTGATCACAGTCGCTCGTCTACCGTGCTAGCAGAGGGTGCGAACCTGACCTACGAGAGCTCTCAGCCACTAACTCGCGACTCCATTCTTCATGTACTCGCAACCTCGTCCATGTGGTCTCTTCCTGAGCTCGTTGCAGCTCCTTGTCATACTTGCCCCTCCAGAGCTCGCAAACCACCTCCTTCTAGGCTGCTTCGTTCAGAGCTCGCAAACCCCCGCTTCCAAGCTGCTTCCTCCAGGGCTCGCAAACCCTCCACCTTATGTCGACTACTTCTAGCAATGTCAAATCACATGGGACTGAATGTTGTGTCTGCTTCCTCTACCCTTCCCGCACTCGCTTCCGCCCCTCCCCGACGTCCGGGACGAACTATGCATTACCATTATATCCCTTGCTGGGAAGAAAAAATTCATTGAGTGGGTACACTCCGTGCGACGAGTCCTCCAGACCAAAGGTATTATTCATCATGTCACTCGCGACACCCATGTTGATCCTACCAACCAATGGCTACGGGATGATGGTCGCGCATAGTCATGGATTCTCAACTTCATGGAAAGTGAGCCAGATCGGATGGCTATGCACCAGAGACAACAAAGGCTATGTGGGATGAACTGAATTCCTTATACTCCGGGAAGGACATCCTTCAACATCGGTTTGATCTCTTTTGGAACCTCCAGACCATTGAACCCGGTTCGAACGGTGACCTGACATCCTTCGTGGCCCAATACAATACACTCATCGAGACTTGGATTCAGCACCAACTTCCGGCATTGGATCTTGCTACACAATGGACTCAGAAGGAGGTTTTCGACATAGCTCTGATGATGGCACGGCTCCCACCTCATCTATACAGTATTTGTGCGAACATCTTATCCTCTCCCACTATTTCATCTCTCTTAGATATGCGCTCCATGATCTTGAAGGTGCCTCCACTTGTCGATGTCCCGCCGACTCCTTCTCCTGCCCTACTCCAACAATCTCCTAACACTCGGCCTCCACATAATGGGCATCGTGGAGGTCGTCATGGATCTCGGGGCAGTGCGCGTGATGGCCGCACTCGCTCTAAGTAAAAAAACACTTGTCTCTGTACCCATTGTGGCTCGATGAATCATACCGAGGCCACCTGTTATCGAAAACCTGGTATCCCGCCGCAACCCCTCAACTCTCAGCACCACGCTTCTCCCGCGATGGATATTCCTACCACCTCCCACTCCGACATTGACACCTTGCGAGAGGAAATCCAACATCTCTGGGGGCTGGTTACTCGGTCTTCCGACTCCGTCGCATCTATCTCCAATGAAGGTATATCATGATTTTCTCATAGTCTCTCTTGGATAGTGGACTCTGGGGGAACGAATCATATTACTCTACAGAAGTCTTCTCAGTACACTGGCTCTGCTTGTCCTAAGCTTATTACGATAGCCAATGGTGAAACTACCCCGGTCTGCGGCTCTGGAGATGTGCCTCTCACTCTGTCCCTCTCTCTTCGCTTTGTTCTTCATGTTCCTGGCTCTCAATTTAATCTATGTTATTCATCATACTAATGATCATGACTGTTCCATCACCTTTTTCTCTCCCTTTGTGGTGCAGGATCGACGAACGCGAAATATCATTGGTAGAAGACGGATGTCAAATGAGCTCTACACTCTGGACCTTCCCACCTCAGTTCTCTACTTTGTTGTCTCTGTTGATTGGCACTGGCGTCTTGGTCATACCCCTCTTCCTATCCTACAGAAAGTTTTTCTTGATTATTCTTTTTTGAATTACATGTGAATCTTATATCTATGAGAAACAACATCGCTCTACCTTCTCCCTTCACTACACTGGGAGTTATGCTCCCTTTGATTTAGTGCACTCAGACATTTTGGGCCCGTATAAAACTGTTAGTTTATCTGGATAATGTTATTTTCTTACATTTATTGATGATCATTCTCGAATGACAGTTGTATTTGTTGCGCAGCCGCTCTGAATTACTACATGTTTTTCGCTCCTCATCGCTGAGACCCGTACTCAACTCTCGTGCTCAATTAAAATACTTTGAACCGATAATGCACGCGAATATACAAGTCACAGCTTTTAGGAAACTTGCACTATGTTTGGTATCCACCAAACATCCTGTGCCTATACACCACAACAAAATAGTGTGCCTGAGCGGAAAAATTGCCACCTTGAGGTTGCTCACTCACTTATGTTTCAAATGCAGGTACCCAAGATCTATTGGCACTTCGCAGTCTTCACCGCATGCTATTTAATTAATCGCATACCCTCTTCCATTCTCAACTTTGCGATGTCGTTCTCCATCCTTTTTCCTTCGAAACCCCTCTTCCCCTTGACTCATCGTGTCTTCGACAATGTTTGCTTTGTCCATCATCTTAGCTCTGTCAAGGTCAAGCTGGCTCCACGCGCTACTAAGTATATATTTGTTGGGTACTCTCGCACACATAAGGGCAATGCGTGTTACTCTCCCACATATCAAAAACTCGTCACATCCGCTGATGTCACCTTCATTGAGGATCAACGCTTCTACACCTCACTCTTAGTGATACCTTCTCCCATGCTATTATAATGCTTGAATAGAAGAAAGTACTTGAGTGGTTTAATGTCAGCAAAGTACAATGTCTACAAATACTATTATTAGTCATTTAGTTAGTTAGTCACATCTCATTCTAGTACACTCATGCTGGATTGCAGTATAATGCGCTCACAATCAAATTTGTCTATACAACGATCAAAGAATAAAAGAAAGTACTTGTCAATATCATATTAGCACCAATAAAAATATAGGCTCCAGTGTGCTATACAGCCATACAGGTGATCAGGTATCATCACCGCCTTTATCACATGTCACTATGTTCATCTAACAACTGTTGAGGACACTAGTAACAAGCTAGTTGTCGTGACATTAAATACCTCAATAATTTTTAGTAAGTGCAGAGTTAAACTAATATTTCCATTGACTCAATATTGAAAAAGATGACCATAAATGTTAGCTAATTATTGCAAAACTCAATAAGCTATTTGCATAATTGAAGGAGCCATTGACATAGTAGAAATTTAGCATATGCAATGATATCATGCTTACTAGCCAAATAATCACAAAATATTCTACGGGGGACATTTTGACGCAGGATGAATCTACAAGAGATGGACACACGATGCTCTAACCCTAAACGAATGCATGCAAATAGAACTACAGACCAATTGGATAAAGATGTGAATGAATGCATGCACACAATCTGATGAACTAATGATGGCTAATCCTAAATCCTAATGTGATGCTCATGAGTCATCATGCAAATAATTCCGACATACACGTAATTAAACAACAAAATTTCAAACTCGAACATTTGATCACATTTAAGATAAACATTTGAATTAGACAAGCAAATGACGATTGCAAATTAATTAAGAATGCGCATGAATTAAAAATACATAGTGAATAAGACATGCACTTAAAAGAAGATCTAGCCAACATTAATTAAGCCCAATATTATAAGAAATATAAATGTGCATCCATATAATGTAAAAAAATTGTAAATAAATGCAGACTCAGCGAGTAATGGGGCCAAGGACGTATGCGTGGAGATCTGGTGCTTATAGGAGCGACATAGGTGATTGGCATTAGCGGTTGTATGGTGGTCGGTGGAAGTGGAATATCGTTTTTTGTGAACTGTTGAAGGGGAGGAAGTGTCGAATGTGGACTGAATGGGTCTGGAAAGGGTGTGATGTGACTCGGCTTGCGCTAGGGTGGCTGGGAAAGGTTGGGGATATGGATGGAAGGAGCTTTAGAAGAGAAACTGATGGCTGGGGAGGGTGGGGAAGGGAAGGGGGGGGGGGGGGGGGGGGGGGGTGATCGGCCTTGGGTTAGGCTGGGGAGGATGGGAAAGGGGAGGGGAGAACTAGTTGGCCTTGGGATAGGTTGGGGTGGTGGGGGAAGGGAAGGAGGGTTGCTCGTAGCCCACTGGAGTGGTGGAGACCGGTGGAGGACCGGAGAAACAGGCCGGGATCCGATGGCTAGAGGTGGTCTCGAGGAGGGGGCGGTGGTTGGAGGTCGAATGGGGCAAGTCTTATGACATGCATCACATGATTGGATCTGACACCCTTACTCTCAAAATATAAGTTCAAAATAAAAATACATAAAATATGAAAAATCTCGACGAACACGATGACGGTCTCCGATCGCCAATCTGATGATCCAAAAACCATCAATCTCGTGCTAAATGCGGCGCGATCGATCTTCATCATGTTTTAAAACATCAGATCAAAGAGTACACAGCCAATTGATAATGGGTCAAAAAATGTCTCTCCTTCGTCAATACTATAGAGTGCAAAAGAAACTCTTCCTCTTCATAGCTGGGCAGCAGGAGCATTTATTCACCTGTCGAAATTTATGGACACAAAAATGGATGCAGAAGTGTAATACATATTCTTTACCACAGACAAAACTTCAAATAGGCATCAACATTCAACATACAGTTGTCTATCTACAAGTCATTGATGAATTAGGAAGACAACTTAAAATACTTTCAAATTAACAGAACAGAGATTTTAATTTCAAATTTCAAAATTTAGACACAAGAATGGCCGGTTAATGAGGTTGATATCCATCACCATGATAGAAAAACGCAATAGAAAGCTCATCTATTATCAACTTTCTACGTGACAGTACTGTTACATGCTCACAACTACTTGTCTATTAGGATCCTAACTTTGCATATGAAAACAAGAGAATTTCTTTAATTCAAACTATGAATCATCAATACATAGTTATTATCATTTCTACTGCCTCTCTCTTGGGTTTTCATCAAAAGCACAGCTTTGATTAACATTAAGAACATGAGCTCAGAAAAAAAATGGAATTTCAAATGTTATAAAGCATGTTTCAGCAAAGCGATCTCCTGCCAAACCTTGTAGTAGATAAACTTTACACAAATTTAGTTTCTGATTCAGGCTCCGTTTGGCACGGCGGTGGCGGCCATGAACGCGGTGGTTATGAACCGTCATTCGTGAACGCCCGACCTCACCTAAGGAACTTCATCCACATTTATGTTCAAAACTAGCTTCTTTTCTTAGTGGCGGTCATGACCTTTGTCGTGCCAAACATACATTTTATGATGGTAGCATTTTTGTCCAAACTCACCGGATCAAAAACACGGTGCCAAACGGAGCCACAGTAGCCATCTCAGATTCTCCGAACACCGAAAGTTTATTGTTCGTGGAGAAACAAAAATTATATGCATTTCAACACATGAAACAGATTAACAATACAGAAGAGCAATTCAATCAGGTCTAAATTTCTTGTTAGCACCCAAAAAAACAAAAGAAAATGCCCCCAAAAAACTATTCAAAGGAATTGGATAATCTAACCCCGCTAACCTACAGTAAAAATCACACTAAGTAAAAAATCAACAGCCCTCAAATCCTCAATTAACGTCAATCATGAGGAGCATATTATGTTTTCCACGTATCTGATAATAAATTTAGATCCGAAACTACCATGAGAAACTCAAACAGCACTCCTACAATCTTCAGAAATGATTCATTTATACAAATTCCTCAAAAAAAAAAATCCCTATAGGAATCAATCAGACCGTGATACAGCTGACATAGATCAAACTGGGGAATAATAATTACAAGAAGATGAAGCAAGGAATTGAAGGAGGCAAAATGGTTACCGTCTTGGCGATAACGGCGCCCCAGCCCTCGTCAAAGGCCCTCTTCATGACGGTGTAATTAGTCCCCGGCGGTCCGGATCCGATCACGAAGGGATTAGGCATCTCAAGCCCGTTGACCCTGACACTAAGGTCGGGCTCGACGGCTGGCGACCCCTCGCCGGCCGCTGACCTCACTACAAGGTTGCATGGCAACGCCGGAACCCTCTTTCGGCTCTGCAACGGCAGTCCTACGGCCGCTCTACGCCCCTGAGGAATCGCCAATGATGCCGCCATTTGCTCTCTCGATCAGCGAGCGTGGTAAGAGTACAATTCTCCACGATGACGACGAAACAGCTCATATTTTCAGATACAGATGTATTTAACACTAACAAAAATATTTTTTCTTTACAAACTTTATCTAAAACAAATGCATATGAGATCTCAAAAGATGGTAAAAAAATATAAATTTGATAGGGGCTCATATGAGATGCCTGTATTTATAAGAAAACTTGATGAAAATTATTTCCAAAGACAGCAATCGTTTCCAAAAGCGGCGTTTATTTCCAAAATCACTCCCCCACCAATTCGGCGGGAAAAGTAGACGCACGAAACCGCGACAAGCACAACGGCGGCGCCCCTCCCCTCGCGGGAGCGATCCCCGCAACCGCGCCCCGCAAGGGGCACAGCCGAGCCGCGTCCCGCAAGGGGCGCGCCCGAGCCGCGCGCCCCGAAACACTGCCAGGCCGCACCCCCTTGGGGGGCGGCGATCCCCCCTGTCAAAAACAATTTTGGCATACCCAATTCCGTCATGGCTAAAGCTCCCGCACTGCAAGGAGTTCCGCGGAGCAGAGGATCCATACGAGCACGTTAATCACTTCTTGGTAACAATGCGGACGCTCAGACTTCCCGACCAGATCAGCTGCAAGATCTTTACCAAAACGCTGCGCGGAGACACCCTCCGCTGGTACCAATCATTGTCAAGCGAAGCGATTCACAACTTCACTGAGTTGTCCCAACTATTCGTTGAATGGCACGAGACACACTCACCAAGGATTCAAGAAGAGGAAGAAGAGCCCGACACGGACGAACCGCCCCGCTTAAGGGAGGCGGAATGGGGCAAGCAGCAAGAGAAGATCCGCACAAATTTTCACCAGGAGCGTCTCTGCGCATGGATGGACTTCGCCTTAGACGCGAGCATAGGCAGTCCACCCTGTGAGCTAAGGAAAACGTTGATAACTCACCGCATCTCCTTCAACATCATATTCCTGGCTGCAGTAGTACGGCTCAAGCTCCTAAGCGGGAACCTCAAGCTCAGAGCCAACAACGCGGAGCTCCCAGATGGAACTACGGTACCCACCGTAGGAATCATCACCCTCCCCGTCCAAATAGGGACGCACGCAGAACCAGTCCAGTACGACGTACAGTTTGTCGTCGCCGAGGCAGACTCCCCCTACGACGCAATATTTGGGAGCCTCTTACTGGACGCCCTGGAGCACGATGTTTTCATGTCCGGGCGCATGGCCAACAAAGGGAGTGTCCTCAGGAACGCGATTCATGGTTTCGACACGCCCGCCTCCAGGCTCCCTTGGATCAACGACGACCCGTCGCCGAAACCAAAATCCAAGAAGCAGGGTGCACGGAAGGACCGCCCGACTCCTGCGATAGCTCAAAAAGTCAAACTTTAGACACTGACGAGTCCGCCGCGATTCGATACGAGTCGCAAGAGAAAGGGACAGCAACAGCAGCTCGAGGAGGCCGAACTACCCGCTCAGAACCAAGCAGATCGCTCCCGAGGGCTAGCAAGTCAGAGCTCCCAGAGCTTCACCCCGCTAAATACCCCCCCGCGCGAGCAAATATTGTCCATAATATGTAACATCAAGATCATCCTCTGGCCCAAAAGGCTCTCCCTGCACAGGGGAGATCAATCCCAGTTTTGCCACTTCCACAAAGGCCGAGGACACCGAACGGAGCAATGTGCCCGACTGAAAGATGAAATTGAACGCCTTGTCCAATTAGGATACCTGGAGGCTTTCCGTGGAGGGCGCAGAAGAAGGCAAACGAAAGTCAATCACCGGGCCACCGCCGCCCACCAAGCTGAACGACCTAAAAGGCTCGAGCAAGCATAGCGCAAAGGGATCTCAAAGATTACCTTCTCTATAGACAAAACTTATATCAGAAACTTACCGACTCAGGAATCGCAAGATTGCACTTGCGCATGTATCAGTATACATTTTCTAATTGAATTCTACATGTTCTAAGCTGTTCTACTGTAGGAGCCGCTTCGGGGCCCTGCCCCGGGGACTTTGCACCGCCGTCGATTGAAGGTTCGCCCTTCTCCTCCGCCGTCGAGTCCTGGTGTCGTGGGGGCCTGCCCCCCCTACGTTCACCCCAGGTTTGAATACACCCGCTATTCACCGGCCAAGCCGCGAGCACAGACTCGTGCACCAAAGCCGCGGGCACAGACTCGTGCAAAAAGCCGCGAGCGCAGACTCGTGCAGAAAGCCGCGAGCACAGACTCGTGCACCAAAGCCGCGAGCACAGACTCGTGCAAAAAAGCCGCGAGCACAGACTCGTGCACCAAAGCCGCGAGCACAGACTTGTGCAAAAAAGCCGCGAGCACAGACTCGTGCAGAAAGCCGCAAGCACAGACTTGCGCAAACTAATTATATATATATATAATCTGAAAGCCGCGAACTCAGACTCGTGCAAATATAACAGCCGCGGGCTCAGTTCCGGGCAAACTCATTTTGAAAACAGTCAAACTATGCAGGTGTTAACAACCAGATTAACAGGACCGCACAAAGAAGTAAGTACGATAAACATAACAAGGGAATACAACCGCATCAGCTCAGCGCTGCACACAAGCAAACAATAATACGGAAAGCAGGAAAACGAAAGATAGTCAACATCAGTCCTCGGCCACGTCCGAACACTCATCCTCTGAAAGATCCCCAACTCCGAGACCAGCAGTGTCACATCCAAACTTCTTCCCCATCATACGAAGAGTCTTCTGAATGCCACGCTGGAAGGCAACTTCACGCTCATCCTCTATCAGGGGATCAACCTCCTTCGTCATAACCTCGGCCCGAATCTCCTCCGCCATCTGAAACCGCTCCTCGACGAAAGCAAGAGAATCTTTGTACTCGATCACTCCAGCCGCCTTGGCCTCCTCAAGGCTGTGCTCTATCGATGACAACCGGTCCACCTCGCTCCTCAGAAAGCCCAGCTCCCCCTCCAGGCGGAACATCTCCCCGTGAGCCTCTGACAGCTGACGAAGCGCATCCTGAGCAAGCGCCTTGTCTCCACCGTACTCCTCCCGCAGCTTCTCAACCTCAGATCGGGAAGAAGAAATGTCGGCCTCCAGCTGCTTGATGCGGGATAAATCGCGATCCCTCTTCCTCTGCAGAACAGACATATCGCTCCTCGCCACGCGCAGCTCCTCCTGAAGAGAGATATAGCTATCTTTGAGGCCCACGTAGTAATCATTCCACGTAAGAGCAACATTAGTCAGAACATTCGCCTGCAAACACAAAGGAAACAGACGAGAAGCATAAGCAATGATAGCAAAGACAAGCCAGCACCCGGAAAGAAAAACTTCACTTACCGCAGAAGTCATCGCCTGAAGAGAAGAGGAAACTCGCCTCGGCGACGGGAAGGGGGGAGGCGGCTGCAAGTCTCCATGTGTAACCCGATCAGCAATGGGGGATGCCAGGATCTCGAACTCCGGATCGGACGAAATCGTCTCCCCCTGGCGGCGGCTCGGGTCGGCCTCATGACCGTGGCTCCTAGGCCCTGGTAGAGCAGAACCCGAGCCAGAATCCCTGTTCTTAAAAACAACCTTCCTCTTTTTCCCGCGTTCTAAGAGAAGGGCGGCCTCTCGCTCGGCATCCCGAGAAAGCCCCACCGAGAGCAGACGACTCTCCTCCACGCAGTTGTGAACGCTGAACAAAGCCTTCGACAGCCCTTCCCGGCCAGGAAAACCGGGGATAGGAAGGAGCTCGTCTTCCCGTCCGGTCAGCCGGCGGCAACGTCCAGGGAGCGTTATCCAAAGCTCCGGCAGCTCCCAACGATTCCGGACGTACCCATAGAGGGTGTTCCCATGGCGATAATCCGTTTTCTCGCCAAAACGAAACCAACTCTTGCTGCTTCGAACCTCAATCCGACCACCCGAGTCAGTGGAGACCTCACACCAGTCCTTGAAGAGCTCGAGAGAAAAGCGCGCACTATGCTCCCGAAAGAACACCACCAGCCCCATAATATTTGACATCCCGGCAGGAGTGAACCGGGTAATCGGGACGCCGCAGAACCGGAATATTTCAATAGCCTCCTCAGATGGAGGAATGCGAAACCCAGACTTCAGGCAGCTCTCAGAAAGCGTCACGAAGCCCGTGGGCGGATTCTGAACGCGCTCTTCCACCCCCGGGATTTTCACCTCGACATTCGGAGGCAATCCGAATCGTTTGCGCCACATCTCAATTCGCGCACCATCAAGCGAAGAACGCAGACGCATCGACCTCGACTGGACGCCCTTCTTCGAAGCCTGAAAGGTAAATAAACGCACATGAGCACGAGCGTGAAAAATAACAATACCAGAAATCCAAAATAGCGCAAGCCAAGTGCAAGCCGCCTTTCCGCGCACAAAGCGCACGAGCGCCAAATGCCCGCACCACCGGCCACGCCCGCGCACAGACACCAACCGCCGACCAGGCGCAGACAGCGCCCGCGCGCAGGGCACACAGGCACCAGCCCGTGCGCGAAAGCCCGCGGGCACAGACCACGCACGCGGGAGCGCGCGGACACCGGCAGCGCGCGGGGGCGCGCGGACACCGGCCGCGCGCAGGGCGCACGGGCTGCCCGTGCCCTCCGCCCCTCCAGGCCGCGCAACGGCCGCATACGGGCGTCGGACCAAGCACGGGCGCGCGGGTGCGGCGGGCGCGCGCGGAGGCGCGCGGGTGCCGGCCGCCTGCGCCCGCTGCCACCCTTGGCTGCGCGCGGAGGCCCGCGCGCGCCAGCGGGGCGCCCTTCCGCCGGCCCCGGCCGCGCGCAAGTAAGCCCGGGCGCCGGTCGCCCGAGCGCCGGTCGCCCGAGCAACGGCCGCCCGAGCGACGGCCGCCCGAGCACCTCCTTGTCGCCCGCTCTCCCGTCCGCCGCCGGCCGTTTTTTCCCTCCACCACCTTTTTTCAAAAAATAAAGCGACTTGCCTCAGTCATCGTCCGGCACGCCGTACGGAGATGGCGACCAGATCCGCTGCCAACTGTTCAAAAACCCTCGCACTCCTTCACAAGGTTTGGACTACGAAGGTTTGGGGGGCTTATGATAGGGGCTCATATCAGAGGCTTGTATTTATAAGATAACTTGGCGAAATTTTTTTCCAAAGACAACAATCGTTTCCAAAAGCGGCGTTTATTTCCAAAATCACTCCCCCACCAATTCGGCGGGAAAAGTAGACGCACGAAACCGCGACAAGCACGACGGCGGCGCCCCCTCCCCTCGCGGGAGCGATCCCCGCAACCGCACCCCGCAAGGGGCACAGCCGAGCCGCACCCCGTGGGGTGCGGCCATGCCCCCCCCCCCCGCGCAGGGTGCGGTCGCCTCCCCCTCTTTCTTTCTTAGGCAGGGGGGCTTGCGAGGAGCCCTTCCAGGCGTGCTTTTCATCAGGAGCATCGGGTCCCAATTTCCCTTTAGGGCGCAACTCCCCGCCCCGCCGTCCGCCTAGGGCGCCTCCGTAATCCACTATACGCTCAGAACACTTTAGCTCTCGCGCGCGCTCAGAACGTTTCTGAACACGTTCGGGAGCGTTCTCACTTTTTGTCTTTCCAGCTTCTCACTTTTTGTCTTTCCAGCTTCTCACTTTTCAGGAACAACCTGTCGCCTTTTTCGCCTCCAACGGAACTGCCCGAACTGCCCGAATTGCCCGAACCGTCCGAAGGGCAAGGTGGTCATTTGTGAAAAATGGCGATCCGTGTGCCCCGAATCAGAAAATATGATTCGTCCACCAAACATTTATGGAAACTGGGAACGGCGAAATTACCGGACTGCCCTCGGCCAAAGCTATAAAAGGAGCCTCAAGGCTTCATTTGAGAGGACCTTGACAGCAGAACCCGGGAGAGCTCCTTGCAGACTTTTGCGGAATTCTCCTTCAGCGCTGGAAGATCTCCTTCGGGGACTTGGAGATTTTCTTCATCCCGAAAGGCAACACGCCTTCTCACTTTTGTTCCCCGGAGGCTTCTCACTTTTGTTCTCCGGGCCTTCTCACTTTTGTTCCCCAGAATTCCCAGAAGGAAAAAGACTTAATTTTTCCGAGAGGTGACCTGTCACCCCCGGAGCTCTTTCTCCCTCTCTATTATTGTAACGAGCAACGACCTGTCGCGCTCAAGTTCTAACTACTAAATTGTAACCCCCCAGAAGATAGTGAAGTTTGGTCGGCACAGCTCCGGGCGCGTGGTTTTTTACCCTTTCCGGGTTTTTCACGTTAAAAAGTCCCAGTGTACTCAGTGAATCTCGAATTGACTGTTTGCGCGCTTAGTTCGCTCACGAGCTAAGGTGGTTCAATTGGACCGGTCTAGCAAGAGCCCTAAGCGTTCCGCAACAAAATCGATATTACGATTTTTATTTTGTAAAAAAATATATATCTTAGCATACATAATTAGTTTCGCAACTTCTTGCAGGAACGCTACACATAAAAAAAATTCGTGAGTGACAGCTTATCACAGCCACATGTAATTTTAATTTAAAAGAAAAAAGTTATTATTATTAGCACTACATATTTGACTATTAACACTCATTTAATGTAATTTTTTAGGTTTTTTAAAAAGCCTAACCCGCACTCACCCTCCCTCACGCGAATGCATAAGAACGGAATCCGGCAATTAATATTCTAATTGATTTTCCATGATTAATTGTGTCCGACGGAAAATCGAAGCTTTGCCAAGAACGGTGTTGATTTCTTCAAGCTTTAGTATCTGGAGGTTGGAGGAGTTAAGGAGGACAACCCGGTCGCCGACGGTGATTGGAGTTGACTAGAGTACCCATGTTTCTACGTCGGCGAAGACGAGACTGTCGTTGAATGAGAGGGAAGGTGAGTTGGATGCTTGAACGAGATCGGCGGGGGAAGCTCACCAGACCGGTTGGCGCGACGGGAGGTGGACGACGGCGATGCCAAAATTAGAGGAGTTGACTTTGAGAAACCCAAATGAGAAAATGCCCGTCGGATCGAAAAGCAGACGATGAAACTGTCCACCGGATTCGAGATATATGTAAACGATGAGCAAGGGAAGGAAAACACATAAATTCATCTGCTTCTTCGTGGCCAAATGAGAGAGAAATGAGAAAAAGATACACAGAATATTTTTGTTTGTTGATATCAATTTTATTTGCGGATATTTTGAGATAGTGTAGTGCAGATATGAATAGCTATTTTTGTAGTGCGAATAACAACCGACAAATAATTAGCTAGAATCTGATCAGAATATATCTGCCACCGTCTCATCATATTTGAAAATATATGTTTAATTAATTCTCAATTTATATTATTTATTTTATAGCTAGTGTCACTAAATATGATTTTCTAAGGATAATGTTATAAGTAAATTTTTTTTGCTAATCGCAAACCTTAACTATTAATAAATCAGGATTTTTTGTAAATGGTTATTAGCAACTTTTTTTTATGAGAAAACAATTCATAAATTTTAAAAAAATTATGATTTTCTAACAAACTATACAAAAATATGACTCATAAAAATTGACGTTTTTGAACATTTTTAGTGAATATAACAAAAAAAAAACCCTTCAAAACAATTTGAATGATATAAAGAGTTCCACCGTATTACACCATCCAATGGATAAGAAAGGAGTAAAAGAAATCAAGTGGTTGTGATTTTTTTGATTAAAAAAAATATAAAAAGTTGGGAAATGATGAACCGTTCGATCAAAAAGCAGTTAATCTGGACCGTGAAATGGACCCCTCCATTTCGTCAGAAATGGAGAGGATCCTAATCTATTATGTGGAAGTCTTCTACCACTCCGAAATTGCCCTAGGATGGTATATTTGTGATCAATAACGGACATCCAACTTTCACGCATAATCTAAATATTCAATTAGGAGGGTACAAAATATCAATATTAAAGTTTTTGCGGTCTGACTCAAGGCTGAGCATATTATTCGAAACTCAAAAGTCGCTCGAATATTGAGTAGAATCGGAATCGGTTACAATTGATTCGACTCAATTTGAGTCGATTCAATTTGACCCGAATTTGATTTCGAGTCGATTTCGAGACAGCCCTGAATCGCTCGAAATATGATTTGAATCAACTCGAATTGATTAAAAATATTATGTATTTATTAATATGTTATTACTTTAAAATTAAAAACACTAAATTTTAAACATAAATAAAAATATTGAAGGCTTTAAGTGTTTCATTTGCTAAATTTAGATGTTTCCCAATTTAATTTCATGTCAATTACGAATAAAGAGATAAATTGCTCAATTTCGAGCCAGCTTGATTCGATTTTGAATCAGCACAATTTCAAGTCGAGTCGATTTCGACTTGAAAATTTCGAGCCGATTTCGACTTCAAAATTTCGATTTCGAGCCGAGCCAAAATCGCTCGAACTCGACTCGATATCAAGCCTTTTGGAGGATGCAAAATGCCAAAATTAAAATTTTAGAATGCAACGGGCAAAAACCTCTTAATTGAAACATGCTTACCGCCAATTTGATTACTCCATGAATCCACGATCCATTTTCCTTAACGGGTCATGCAGACCAACTTGTCCCGACTAATTGTCAATTGGATACTATTGAACCAAAACTGATCAACCATGACCTAATTGATGCATGTGAGTTCGACAGTGCTCAACTAAGTTAATTTGGTCAAATAGATCCAGTTGATCGCAAAAGAATAATTTAACCCAATTGGCTCGTTCCCTATTTCTCAGGTCACCAACTGAGCCTATTAGGTCAAATTGACCCATTGGATCAATTTAACAACTTTGACCATCATAAGATCCAACTTGAACCCAATAGGATTTTGTAAATCCTCAACCAACACCTGGGACTCTTATCTAGTCATTATTGTGCAGAGAAAATAAGACTCTGTAAGCTTATACGAGATTTTTGTAATTTCAAATACAAAAAATAAACGGCCCTTATATTTAATGAAATAAATACAAAAAAAAAATTGTGAAAGTTAGCATAATTACATGTTGCACCCCTCTTACTTTTGAAATTACAAAAACTACACCCGTTTGGCGGCACGGCGGTGACGGTCATGAACACGGTGATTACGAGCCGTCGTCCGACCTCACCTATGGAACTTCATCCATTTTTATGTTCCAAACATACAATTTATGATGGTGACATTTTTGTTCAAACTTACAGGAGCAAAAATGCCGCGCCAAACAGAGCCGAAGATATTTTCTATGCAAAGTTAAAACATTATACAATTTTATTTTCACTGCCAGGAAACTACATCAAAGCTAGGAAGCACCGGTACGGGTACGAGTACCGGGTACGATACGTATCCGGTACGGCGATATGCCAAAATTTAAAAAATAAGAATACTGGTGCGGCGGGATACGTTGTATTAAATATAATAAATCTATATGTATAATCTCACAAATGTAATTAAAAACCTATTAATAATAAAACATCAGGCATAATTGCATAAATCACTAATTGAAGTACAAATTCATAGTTAATGAAATATAATATTCATTATCAATCATTATCATTTCAAATTTAAAGATGTTTATTAATCATTTTCTTCCCCTTCTTCCCTATTACTAGAGATTAACGCATCTTCAACTTCTAGTTCGTCTAGAGACAAGTTAGCAAAATATTAAACATAGAAAAATTCATGTTGAACGAGCAGAAATAGTACCAATCCGAAATATCTAATCTTTAAATATAGTAAAAAAAATGAAATGATAAAATTTAAGTCAAATTCTTTATAGTTTAAACGAAAAAAATACTTAAATCTGAAGTATATTTTGTTACTATAATAAATAAGCATCGGGTACATGACCCTCAAGGAAGTATCGATGCTTCGTAGCATCAAAGTCAATCCTAAGATCTTGGAGCCATCATCCATTCAACTAAAATATTAAGATAATAAACTGATTCCATGATTCCATTTATCAGAAAGCTGAAACAGCCAACACTGCACTAATTTTCCTGCACTTATTCTATGAAGGAATACAACTAATCATGTTGAGACACTCCCCAGCCAAACTCACACAGCCTGCACGCCTTTCGCGATGCCGTAGGCGGCGGCAGAGGCGACGGCGCCAATTAAAGCAGTCTGAAGGGCGCTTGACAGCGGGCGGTTTCCGGTGAATCGACCTTTGATGTAGCCAAAGAAGAGGAGCGACGCGAGAGTGACGGCGACAGACACGAGCATCGCCTTCCGGGCGATAGGGACGAACATGTAAGGCAGCAGCGGCACCAGCCCACCTGCGATGTATGAGAGGGCGATAGTCATTGCGCTCTGTAACGCCCTATTTGCCTCCGGCTTCTCGAGTCCCAACTCAAATCTGAAAAAAGTTAATTCAAAATATTTGTTAGAGTGTAATGGAAAGGATACCCTCGACATGGTTTTTGTGAAAAATTAGAACAATTGTGATATTATTTAGAAGATAAGATTTTGAAATAGCAGAACAATAATAGAGTACATTATTTATAATTTAGGGTGGATTATATTAACAATTATCAACTTATCATAAGGCTCTATTTGGGATGATGGTGATGGTGAGAAAAATTCTATTCTCACCGCCACCGCTATTTTTGGGGCGTTTGTTGTATAGGTGGTGGGGAAAGTGTTTGTGCAAAAAAGCTGTTTTCGTGACTTTTTGGAAAACAATTAACCTTCCATTTCCAAAAAAGCTAAAACAAATTTTTCATAATTTCATGCTTCTCTTCCCATAGATCAACACCCACTTTTCCTATTACTATTTTTCCTACCATTGCTTTTCCGACAACTCTAAATCCAACACTGATTTCACATCATTGCTTTTCCTACCGCGACCACCATCCCAAATAGAGCTTTATTGGAAGGTAAAATGATACCTTCCAACCACAAGTTTAAAAATCATAGAATGATTATTGAGAACAATGAGAGGATAGATGATATGACCTCTAGCTTTGAAGTTGGGTGCTTTAAATAGAGAAGTATCTCAGGAGCAATATGTGATAAACTGTAAATTTTATAAAACTTATATTAGCATTATATTGCTTTCTGGATCAGAAAATTGAATGATAAAAGAAGCTAGTTAGCGGAATAGAGTGGTTTTCGGTCCGTTTTTTTTACCGCGGTGGCGGTCCGGTATCCGTAGATCCGTGCAACTTGTGATCTACCACCCCAAGCAGGGCCTAAATTGAGTGCGGTAGAAATGAGAACGTTAGAATGGATGCGCCAAAAAACTAAAAATTATAGATGAAAGAATGTTTATATTAGAAAATTAGCGAGAATGTGATATAAAATAAACTGGTTTGCTATAGAAAATGCACAGCTAGACGAGTAGATAGTGTTATTGTCGAAAGATCAGTTAAGAGAAGGGTCAAATTTACAGGAGTTTTTTGTAATTTCAAAAGATAAATGGGTGCAACATGTAATTTAACATACTTATAGGAGAGGTTTTTGTAATACTTGATCAATTGCTTCGCACTTAGGTGTATAAACAGTTTATATTTGGAAATACAAATTATGATACGAGTGAAAAGTGAGATGTTCCTCTTGTTTGGATGAATATTTGAGTGGGTAATTCCCCTTCTATCTTCTGCTCTTTGTTTTCTGGGGTTGCATTGCCTTACATTTTCCCTTCCTTTATCATGGGGTTCAGAGGAATTCGACTCGGTGGGAGAGTCTAGGGCGGAAAACCACACTGACGACGACTTGATGGGGCGTTTGGAGAAGGCTAATGTGAAGAGATCGAATGGCCACGCAAGGAACATTCTCCGGTGGTGCAATAAGAATCAAGGAGGCTAATTTCAATAGAGAGCCGCGATGTATATTAATGCACAATCAGTGCTAGGCAAGTTCATGAGCAACACAATGCTTGGTGATTTGACATCGAGCCCGTGCAGAGAAGCAACGAGGAAAAAGGGCTTCGTCTTGGCACACACCGAGTTCAAGTATAATGACATGGTATACTCGTTAGAAGAAAATTTGATGGTGGTTGATGCTTGCTCCGAATCACTCAATAATCATGCTTCACCGAGGGAGGAAACAAAGAGTACACCAATTACAAAGTCGACAAAATGAACCCACACGAGGAGGTGTACGACAAAGAAAAGTAGGAGCGAATACCGGGGCAACTCAAAAAGCTCCCATTGAGAGAAATGAAACTCCCAAAAGCTAATAACATTGAAGACAACCCTGTGTATTCAAGCCTAAAACTAAAGATTCAATGTCAAATTCTGCTCAAAAGGAAGTGTCTGGCATGGACGGTCGCACATTCAAAGATCATACCAAGAAATTGAGGCCGCGCTCTCCTGAAAAACGAGGGACTAATTTTGACAATGACACGGACGACTTCAAAATGAATGATGTCATCACATAAAACCCTTGTTCAACCCAAATACCATAATCGATAGAACATATACATCCAATTCCAACCTAAAAATAATCATTTATATGCGGAGAGAGCCATAATCTATATTAAGCACACAAGACTGCAGGAGTCTTCCAATCTGGGTCGATTTTCAACATGCATAACTTTCTTTAAATTTGGTGGCATACAAATGAGCACCTGACATAGGCTTCGTTTGGCAAAGCGGTGGCGGTCATGAACGTGGTGGTCATGAACCGGCGTTCGTGAACGCCCGACCTCACCTAAGGAACTTCATCCATTTTTATGTTCAAAACTAGTCTTTTTTATTGGTGGCGGTCACAACCATTGTCATGCCAAACATACATTCTAAAATGAGAGATTTTTAGATGTGTTCTCTCACCTAGTTCTAGGTGGGAGATAAATACAGCCGTATGATCACAGATGCTACGGGGGATCTGTTATCTAAGAATACTGACAGTATTTTTAATTCATAAATACGGTAGTATTTCTATCAATCATGGAGAACCAACAGCTTAGATGCGCTCCTCTCACCATGATCATAGGTGAGAGTAACTCACCTAAATTTTTTTTGTTTTATTTCAAACTCACCACCTGTTACCATATTAGAATCTATGCATACAATTGCATCTTACATTAGAATATTCGCCTAAAAATAATCCGAATTGATTTTTTTTTTGAAATAAAATATTACTAATAAAATATCTCGCGCAACTCGATTAAAATAATATATTATATATATATATATTTATTTTGTTGATGACATTTTGAATTTATTTACTAGGGGAAAAATATTGAATCTTAAATGAATATTCATAATTTACTAATTTTTAATTTACGTAAATACATATATTACATAATAAGGAGTAAATAACTAATATATGTGATGTGTAAAGAAATTAAAGAGTTGGAGAAAATTATCACTTCATCATGAAGTCCAGCCAAGCTTGTGGATTCTTCCGGAGGGCGGTGACAACCGGGCCGTACTCGTGAGGCTGCAGCCCGTATTCAGATAGTATCTGTCTAACCTCAGCTTCTTCTGCCACGTGGAAGTCGCAAAAGCATCAGATCAAATTGCACGGCGGTTAGCAAAACCATAGTATCATCCGGAACAACAGTGCACGCACCAGTCTCAGGGACGCTAACGATCTCCTCCTGCTCCCGCTTGTATTCGCGCATGTAGTGGTCCGCCTCGCTCTTCGCCGCTAGATATCTGCCACGAGCCCATCAAACGGTCGGTAACAGTTTTTAATCGGCGGGAAACCCTAGATCTAAAGCTTGAAGTCGCCGGCGAAAGTGGTGGTGGAGACGTACCCTCCGAGGCCCATGGAGATGGCGCCGGCGGCGACCTCGGCAAGGCCAGCGGTTAGGATGAGGGAGGAGGGGGCGGAGGCGCCAGAGAGACCGGCGGCGAGGGCGAAGGGAACGGTGAGGCCGTCAGAGACGCCGATGATAACATCTCGAACAATTTCTCCGGAGGTGAAGTGCTTCTCCTTGTGATGCGCCAGAAGCTTCTCCGATGAAGTGCCGGCGGCCGGTGATCTCCCGTCCTCCAACACCATTTTGGAGAGAGAGAGAGAGAGAGAGAGGGAGGGAGGGAGAGAGAGAGGTTGGTTATGGCCTACGGGGAGTTGCGCCGCCGTATTTGTTGTACTGCAAATGGAAGGGATTAGGGACGTGTCATTTTTTTTTTTAATTTTTACCAAAAGTGCCAAGATGAAACCACTCATGGAAACCACGCATGTAAACCACGTACCCCGACCGTGCTATTGTTGGCGGAGATATTTTTGCTTGCTCTTAGATATTATTTTTGTTGTCCGGATATTATTTTTTGTTCGCCTAGTATATCATTTTGTTCGCTCGGGATATCCTTTTCGAGAGATCATGTCTGCTCGTGCGTGATATCATTTTTACTCGCCCGGGATATCATTTTTGCTCACTCAGAATATCATTTTTGCTCTCCCAGGATATCATTTCTGCTCGTCAGTGTATAATCCGTAATTCGTCGAGATCAGAAATGCCTAAGAAGACGATTATTTGCAGACCTCGCCGCGAGCAAGAGGCGAGCAGCGACGAGCATGGACGAGCAAGAGACGAGCATGTGCGAGCAAGAGATGAGCATGGGCAAGCAAGAGGCGAGCATGGGCGAGCAGATGCGAGCAAGAGGCGAGCATGGGGCGAGCAGAGACGAGCTTGACTGAGTACCTCACGAGTATGTGCGAGTAGCCCTTGTAACTCGCGAGCATAAACAGTATACTCGCCTGGATTCCCCCCCAGGATTTCTCTATAAATAGACCCCCAGGGGTACTAGAAATGACAATTTTGGAAGTGGTCGAGGTCCCCCCAAGCTGGATACTCGCCAAGTCCATGCCCGCTTAGTACCTCGCCCAGCTTTAGGTTGCGGAGAGAAAGTTTCTCCCAAACTTCTGGATATGTGGTGGGTGTTATAAAAAAAAAGGATGCGTGCGTCACCAAAATTATGATATCGAAAATTACGACAACACAAATTAACTGAAGTAGTGACGCTACGACTATGCAGGATCGTTCTTATTCAAATATTACCGCCGGTCTCAATGGAGTAGTAAAAACAGAATATAATTTTCTAATTAAGTTTTCGTTTAGAGAACACACAAAATATAAGACTGAAATGAACGACTATATAACTGAAGAGCGGAAGCTTAATTTGTACCGTTCTTGGATTCCTGCTCGTTTTTCATGATTGCGGAGATTCGCAATAATTGAGATGTGTTGTTCCTGATGAACTTCGCCGCGCCCGAAGGTTCTTTCAACATACAAAAGTATTCAAAGGTTTGATCTCTACAATAGATAGATTGTTAGCACAACATATGTATGTCTAGAGCTTCAGGCAGAGTGAATAGTTTTAGGTCTATAATTAAATCTGTGGGTGTTTGCTTTATCCAACTTAAATCCTATATGAAATTCTCTGTAAGGAATTCTGCATATAGTGCCTAATACATCAATAAGCAATAAATCTTAACTGTATTTAATGAATGGATAATATCAAAATATATGAGCTTTTATAAGAAATGATTTAAATCCTCATCGGCAAAATAATCTGAAGTCTATTTTACCTGAGAAAAACTCTTAGGCGTAATCACCCAAGCTGGATAAAGGAAGCTGGTTCCTCTTGATCAGGACTAAAAAGAAAACAAAACACCAGATCTGAAAAGAACCTGCAGCGATCTGAACAATGGCAGAAATCTAACCTCTCGAGTTGGATACGTGATGAAAGGGGCGATTTTATGTCGCCAGATTTAGAAACAGATCAAGCGCCGACCTCTCCTTAGAACGAAGATGGAGATCCACTCTTGAAATGAAAAGCCGATGAAGAGAATGCAATCCCTGGGAACCAATCTCCTGAGCAGCCGAATGGAGAAGAGGATGAACAGTGCCGGCGGTTTTGATCGTGGAAAGAGGAAAGTGCCTTTTCGGTTTCTTCACCCTTGTTCACCGTATGAATGTAGATGGAATAATAATCATGAATCCAAATCTTGGGTATTAATAGGAGAAACCCAAAAATAGGAGTTACTTAAAATTTAAATGGATGAAATTAATTCCATTTAAAACCCAAATTAAACTCCATAAAATTATATTCATGACCATTCCAAAATCGTGCCAAGGGCGAGACCGAATTCGCGTACTAAATTTACGAGACGGTCGGGCCCACCTATCACAGGCTTCGACCATTCGCGCGACTGAACTAACGCGCGCTCGCAGGAGTCCGAATAGACTCAAATATTCGCGTACGACTCCACCAGGACGTCTCGATGAAATCAAGTCCACCAAACAGGAAATATCTAACATTCTCCCACTTGGACTTCACTCATCGTAACTTATGACGTTCCGACAAAATCTTCACTAAACTTAAGGGTACCAATTAGCGAACGCGATATTGAGTCTACTCCTACGTCAATCCGGTCCAATCAAAACCTTCACTCCGAATCATGGCGGCAACCGCATCATTGAGCGACACGGGACCTTCCATGGTCACAGCAGCTTACGGATTCAATCGACATGGACAAAGCGCGGTTATATAAAATTTAGAACAACATAATGAAAATGTGCACATGAAGGTTGTTCTAATTTGGTGGTCAACCAAACTTCTCAAATGAATGCACTAAACCATGCCACGAGAAGTTCTTAAGTGTTCATAAAAGAACATGTATGTCCAATCTTAAGATTTTAAATTCACGTGTCAAAAGACATACAAACAGGCCCTAATCCAAAATGTAGTGCCCCGGGCCTTATGCTCTGACTGACACAAGTCATGAGACTTTTATATGAAGTGTGACGTGTCACAGAAATTCTATGAATATCTAAACTTAATGATATTCCTAAATGAATATTCTTTATTATTGATGAAATAATTAAAGTGCAAAATTGACAGATAAATGAAATGGAGCTCCATGCAGCCTCCCACTAATCTAGCACATCAAATGACTCCTTAAGCCCCATATTGAAGACATGCTTCTGAAATACATTGGGGCGAAGTCCTTTAGTAAGTGGATCGGCTAACATGTCATCTGTCCCTATATGCTCCACTGAAATGTCACCAATTTTGACCAATTCCTTAACGGTCAAAAATTTAATTTCCATATGTTTAGACCCTGTGATACTTTTATTGTTCATCGAGAACATAACTGCAGAAATATTATCACAATACATCTGAATGAGTCCAGCTATAGAGTCGACGACCTTCAACTCAGTAATGAAGTTCTTAAGCCACACCGCGTGAGTAGAAGCCCCAAAGAGAGCAACAAACTCCGCATGCATTGTGGATGAAGTGATGAGTGTCTGTTTGACACTCTTCCACGAAATGGCCCCGCCAGCAAACTTAAAAATGAAACCTGAGGTAGACTTTCTATCATCCTCACACCCCGCAAAATCAGAATCAGTATACCCCACTAACTCAAGGTTCTGCACTCTATGGTAGATCAATTTCACATCCTTAGTTCTCTTCAAATACCTTAAGACTTTCTTGGCAGCCACCCAATGAGCAGATCCTGGGTTCGACTGATATCTGCCTAAAAGTCCTACTGCGAAGGCAATGTCCGGTCTGGTACAGACTTGGGCATACATTAAGCTGCCAACCGCACTAGCGTAAGGTATATCTTTCATGCACTCTCTTTCTGTATCGTTCCTGGGGCATTGTGCTAAGCTTATCACCCTTAAGCACAGGTACGTCACCAGGCTTACAATCAAGCATGCTAAATCTCTCAAGTACACGCTCGATGTAGGCTTTCTGAGAGAGTGCTAAAGAATGGTGAGATCGGTCCCTAATGATCTCAATTCCTAGAACGAAGGATGCTTCTCCAAGATCTTTCACATCGAAGTGCTTTGACAGAAATTGCTTAGATTCATGCAATAACGACAAATCACTACTCGCAAGCAAGATATCATCTACATAAAGAATTAAGAAGATGTATCTACTCCCACTGATCTTGAGATATATGCAACAGTCTACCTTATTTTCTACAAAACCAAAAGAGGTAACCACCTCATCGAATTTCAGATACCATTGTCTAGAAGCCTGCTTTAGACCGTATATGGATTTGTTAAGTTTAAACACAAGTTGGTCGGAATGACCAGACTTGAATCCCTCAGGCTGCACCATATAGACTTCTTCGGCAAGATCGCCATTCAGGAATGCGGTCTTTACATCCATCTGGTGTAGCTCCAAATCGTAATGAGCTACCAGTGCCATTATCACTCTGAAAGAGTCTTTAGAGGAAACGGGAGAAAAGGTTTCGTTATAATCGATTCCCTCTCTCTGCGTAAATCCTTTGGCAACCAGTCTTGCCTTAAACCGCTCGACCTTTCCTTTGGAGTCTTTCTTGGTCTTAAACACCCATTTAGAACCAATGGGTCTGCAACCTTTGGGTAACTCAACTAACTCCCATACTTTATTCAGCTTCATAGACTCCATCTCGTCTTTCATCGCATCCCACCACAGATCAGTTTGAGGTCCAGACACAGCCTCCTGAAAAGTCACTGGGTCAACCACATGACCTATGTCAAAATCACTCTCGCCCAGATAGACTTCATAGTCTGAGGAAATTGCAGGCCTTCTCTCCCTAATGGATCTCCTAATGGGTGGATGAACCTCCTGAACTTGCGGAGGAACCTCAACAGGGATCGGTGGTAAAACCGGATCCACAGCCTCCACGTGCTCTATCACGGGTTCAGGCACCACAGGATTTCCCACCAAGGGCACAGATAAATTAATAGGTACGATTTCCTCGACTTCATTAATAGTGCGAGAGCAACTCGGTTCATCAGCGACATCAAACTCTAAAAATTTGGCTGTCTGAGACTCCACAATTCTGGGGCCTCCTGAAGGGAAATAGAACTTAAATCCCTTAGAGTGATCTGGGTAGCCTATGAAGTAGCAACGACAAGACCTAGGGGCAATCTTACTTTCAGATGGGTTGTATAAACGGACTTCTGCAGGACAACCCCAAATGCGTAAATGATTAAGGCTGGGTCGTCTACCAGTCCACAACTCAAAAGGTGTTTTAGGTACTGATTTAGACGGGACTCTATTAAGGATATACACTGCAGTCTTAAGCGCCTCACCCCACAAAAACTCAGGAAGATTTGTCCTACTCATCATACTTCTCATCATCTCCTTAAGGGTGCGATTACGCCTTTCGGCCACACCATTTTGCTCTGGACTACCCGACATGGAGTACTGGGCAACAATGCCATAGCTCTCTAAGTATCTGGCAAACGGACCTTTATGTTGCCCGGAGGCATCATGTCTACCAAAATACTCGCCACCTCTGCCAGACCTAACAATCTTGATGACTTTCCCTATTTGCTTTTCTACTTCAGTTTTGAAAATCTTGAACTTGTCAAGAGATTCAGATTTTTCTTTAATTAAATACAAATATCTGAAACGGGAGTAGTCATCTATGAAAGTAATGAAATATGTGTTCTTACAGAGGGTAGTGGAATAAGGACCGCTGATGTCCGTATGAATAACCTCTAATAAATCTGAGTTACGAGTTGAGCCTTTCTTTTTGATCTTGGTCATTTTACCTCTACAACAGTCCACGCATGTCTCTAAGTCACTGAAGTCTAGAGTAGGTAGAATATTTTGCTTAATTAGTCTCTCTACTCTTTCCCTAGAGATATGACCTAATCTTTTATGCCACAGCATGGAGGACTGTTCCTTAATTAGAGGTCTTTTGGTGGCAATGTTTTCAACATTATAAGAGGTAGCATAATAATTAATAGGTGCGAGACATATTCTATATAAACCATTAGATAGAGAACATTGGCCAATAAACTGTGATTCATAAAATAGCTTAATCAAACCAGCAGAAATATTAAAACCATAACCAAGCCTATCTAATGCAGAAACTGAAATCAAATTCCTTCTAAACGAAGGAATATAAAATATGTCTCTCAATAAAAGTTCATATCCTGAATCAAGGACTAAACAAATGTCCCCGATGAACTCCACCTCTACCTCAGCATTGTTTCCGACCGTGAGTCTGCACTCACCCTTGCTTGGCCTCCTCCTTTTGATAAATCCCTGTAGTGTGTAAGCAACATGATTAGTTGCTCCACTATCGAGCCACCAAGAACTTGATGGGGCTTCAATTAAATTGGATTCACAAAGGACAAAAGCTAAAGGGTTACCTTTAGGTGCGAATCCACGTTTCTCCATCCAAGATTTGAATTTGTGGCACTCAGCTCGCTCTTTACATGCCCCTTCCTTTTACAAAAGAAGCAGCTAAGAGGCTTCTTTACACCAGCGACGTCCTTAGTCCCTGAAGTTTCTCCAGGGTGCACTTTAGTAGGAGCTTTGGACTTCTTCTTCTTGAAGGGAGACTTGACTACAAGTAGTGCAGTGTTCGTCTTCTCATTCTTCAGCTTCTCCTCCTCAGCAACACAGCGCGTAATCAGATCATTTATCTTCCACGCCTCATCCTGGGAATTGTAGGTAGTCTTCAAGATGCTGAACTCTGCAGGGAGGGTGTTGAGTGCCTGGTGCACAATCAACGCTTCAGGGAGAGTAATCTCCATCTCCTGCAGTTTGGTCTGGAAATAGACCATCTTCAGTATGTAATCGCGGACTCCGCCTCCTCCCGAATACCTCATGGAGAAGAGGTCCTGAATCAGAGTCCCAATTTCAGCATTCGAAGACACCTTGTACCTCTGCCCAACGGCAGTCAGAAAGTCCCTAGCGACGGTCGTGTCTGGAAGACCACTCAATAGGTGCTCTGGAATGGAACGCTTCATAGTCAACAAGCAGATCTTGTTGGACTTGTTCCATGCACCATAAAGATCCTTCTCAGCCTGAGTGCTGGTTTCTGTGAGGGCTGCAGGCTGGGCGGTATTCATGGCCATCTCAATATCCGCCATCTCTAACGCAAACATGATGTCGGATTTCCACTTCTTGAAATTTGATCCAGTGAGTTTCTCAATGGTCGCCATATTGTTATGAACTGTAAAGGTGACTGTATAGAGAGAATAAAATATTAGAGACAAATAGGGCAACAGTGGCTATAAAACCCTAAATAGCACACTAGGTAGAGAATCCTGACGTGTCAGCGCGCAACACCTTTGGGCAGACTACGCGCCACACAATTAGTGATTCTCAACACAAGAACGAGCAACAGTTACGCTTGAGCTTTTCGCGGTTCTACCACCTTTGGGCGAATAGATTGCTAGAGCCCCGCACTACCGTCCAAATGTCCGTGTGTATCCCTCTGAACCTATTGCGCAAGCACCTCCTTTGGGAGAATGATTGCGCACTAGTCTCAGAGAACTCCCTAAAACATGTGAAACCGTAATCTCATAAACTGACTCGAAAAGGCCACTTTGGCGGCTACAGTTCTTATCAATCTATGAGACCCTTTCACACCGGGATATCTGAATATTGCCCTAAATTAATATCGTGTTTCTTTTGCTTAATGACGTGTGAGCACTTAATCGTCCAAAGAAAACACAACGACTTTGTCGGGGATTGATTAATTAATGCACTTTGGTTGTCAATCCCAAATTTTATTTCTCTCTAATTTTCTTAATGGGTTTTAATTTTGGTGTTCTTACTTAATTCAATTAGAAATTAATTACTCCGATTAATGAAGGAGACCAATAATTTTGAAATAAGTCCCTCTGATACCAACTGTTATAAAAAAAAGGATGCGTGCGTCACCAAAATTATGATATCGAAAATTACGACAACACAAATTAACTGAAGTAGTGACGCTACGACTATGCAGGATCGTTCTTATTCAAATATTACCGGTCTCAATGGAGTAGTAAAAACAGAATATAATTTTCTAATTAAGTTTTCGTTTAGAGAACACACAAAATATAAGACTGAAATGAACGGCTATATAACTGAAGAGCGGAAGCTTAATTTGTACCGTTCTTGGATTCCTGCTCGTTTTTCATGATTGCGGAGATTCGCAATAATTGAGATGTGTTGTTCCTGATGAACTTCGCCGCGCCCGAAGGTTCTTTCAACATACAAAAGTATTCAAAGGTTTGATCTCTACAATAGATAGATTGTTAGCACAACATATGTATGTCTAGAGCTTCAGGCAGAGTGAATAGTTTTAGGTCTATAATTAAATCTGTGGGTGTTTGCTTTATCCAACTTAAATCCTATATGAAATTCTCTGTAAGGAATTCTGCATATAGTGCCTAATACATCAATAAGCAATAAATCTTAACTGTATTTAATGAATGGATAATATCAAAATATATGAGCTTTTATAAGAAATGATTTAAATCCTCATCGGCAAAATAATCTGAAGTCTATTTTACCTGAGAAAAACTCTTAGGCGTAATCACCCAAGCTGGATAAAGGAAGCTGGTTCCTCTTGATCAGGACTAAAAAGAAAACAAAACACCAGATCTGAAAAGAACCTGCAGCGATCTGAACAATGGCAGAAATCTAACCTCTCGAGTTGGATACGTGATGAAAGGGGCGATTTTATGTCGCCAGATTTAGAAACAGATCAAGCGCCGACCTCTCCTTAGAACGAAGATGGAGATCCACTCTTGAAATGAAAAGCCGATGAAGAGAATGCAATCCCTGGGAACCAATCTCCTGAGCAGCCGAATGGAGAAGAGGATGAACAGTGCCGGCGGTTTTGATCGTGGAAAGAGGAAAGTGCCTTTTCGGTTTCTTCACCCTTGTTCACCGTATGAATGTAGATGGAATAATAATCATGAATCCAAATCTTGGGTATTAATAGGAGAAACCCAAAAATAGGAGTTACTTAAAATTTAAATGGATGAAATTAATTCCATTTAAAACCCAAATTAAACTCCATAAAATTATATTCATGACCATTCCAAAATCGTGCCAAGGGCGAGACCGAATTCGCGTACTAAATTTACGAGACGGTCGGGCCCACCTATCACAGGCTTCGACCATTCGCGCGACTGAACTAACGCGCGCTCGCAGGAGTCCGAATAGACTCAAATATTCGCGTACGACTCCACCAGGACGTCTCGATGAAATCAAGTCCACCAAACAGGAAATATCTAACATTCTCCCACTTGGACTTCACTCATCGTAACTTATGACGTTCCGACAAAATCTTCACTAAACTTAAGGGTACCAATTAGCGAACGCGATATTGAGTCTACTCCTACGTCAATCCGGTCCAATCAAAACCTTCACTCCGAATCATGGCGGCAACCGCATCATTGAGCGACACGGGACCTTCCATGGTCACAGCAGCTTACGGATTCAATCGACATGGACAAAGCGCGGTTATATAAAATTTAGAACAACATAATGAAAATGTGCACATGAAGGTTGTTCTAATTTGGTGGTCAACCAAACTTCTCAAATGAATGCACTAAACCATGCCACGAGAAGTTCTTAAGTGTTCATAAAAGAACATGTATGTCCAATCTTAAGATTTTAAATTCACGTGTCAAAAGACATACAAACAGGCCCTAATCCAAAATGTAGTGCCCCGGGCCTTATGCTCTGACTGACACAAGTCATGAGACTTTTATATGAAGTGTGACGTGTCACAGAAATTCTATGAATATCTAAACTTAATGATATTCCTAAATGAATATTCTTTATTATTGATGAAATAATTAAAGTGCAAAATTGACAGATAAATGAAATGGAGCTCCATGCAGCCTCCCACTAATCTAGCACATCAAATGACTCCTTAAGCCCCATATTGAAGACATGCTTCTGAAATACATTGGGGCGAAGTCCTTTAGTAAGTGGATCGGCTAACATGTCATCTGTCCCTATATGCTCCACTGAAATGTCACCAATTTTGACCAATTCCTTAACGGTCAAAAATTTAATTTCCATATGTTTAGACCCTGTGATACTTTTATTGTTCATCGAGAACATAACTGCAGAAATATTATCACAATACATCTGAATGAGTCCAGCTATAGAGTCGACGACCTTCAACTCAGTAATGAAGTTCTTAAGCCACACCGCGTGAGTAGAAGCCCCAAAGAGAGCAACAAACTCCGCATGCATTGTGGATGAAGTGATGAGTGTCTGTTTGACACTCTTCCACGAAATGGCCCCGCCAGCAAACTTAAAAATGAAACCTGAGGTAGACTTTCTATCATCCTCACACCCCGCAAAATCAGAATCAGTATACCCCACTAACTCAAGGTTCTGCACTCTATGGTAGATCAATTTCACATCCTTAGTTCTCTTCAAATACCTTAAGACTTTCTTGGCAGCCACCCAATGAGCAGATCCTGGGTTCGACTGATATCTGCCTAAAAGTCCTACTGCGAAGGCAATGTCCGGTCTGGTACAGACTTGGGCATACATTAAGCTGCCAACCGCACTAGCGTAAGGTATATCTTTCATGCACTCTCTTTCTGTATCGTTCCTGGGGCATTGTGCTAAGCTTATCACCCTTAAGCACAGGTACGTCACCAGACTTACAATCAAGCATGCTAAATCTCTCAAGTACACGCTCGATGTAGGCTTTCTGAGAGAGTGCTAAAGAATGGTGAGATCGGTCCCTAATGATCTCAATTCCTAGAACGAAGGATGCTTCTCCAAGATCTTTCACATCGAAGTGCTTTGACAGAAATTGCTTAGATTCATGCAATAACGACAAATCACTACTCGCAAGCAAGATATCATCTACATAAAGAATTAAGAAGATGTATCTACTCCCACTGATCTTGAGATATATGCAACAGTCTACCTTATTTTCTACAAAACCAAAAGAGGTAACCACCTCATCGAATTTCAGATACCATTGTCTAGAAGCCTGCTTTAGACCGTATATGGATTTGTTAAGTTTAAACACAAGTTGGCCGGAATGACCAGACTTGAATCCCTCAGGCTACACCATATAGACTTCTTCGGCAAGATCGCCATTCAGGAATGCGGTCTTTACATCCATCTGGTGTAGCTCCAAATCGTAATGAGCTACCAGTGCCATTATCACTCTGAAAGAGTCTTTAGAGGAAACGGGAGAAAAGGTTTCGTTATAATCGATTCCCTCTCTCTGCGTAAATCCTTTGGCAACCAGTCTTGCCTTAAACCGCTCGACCTTTCCTTTGGAGTCTTTCTTGGTCTTAAACACCCATTTAGAACCAATGGGTCTGCAACCTTTGGGTAACTCAACTAACTCCCATACTTTATTCAGCTTCATAGACTCCATCTCGTCTTTCATCGCATCCCACCACAGATCAGTTTGAGGTCCAGACACAGCCTCCTGAAAAGTCACTGGGTCAACCACATGACCTATGTCAAAATCACTCTCGCCCAGATAGACTTCATAGTCTGAGGAAATTGCAGGCCTTCTCTCCCTAATGGATCTCCTAATGGGTGGATGAACCTCCTGAACTTGCGGAGGAACCTCAACAGGGATCGGTGGTAAAACCGGATCCACAGCCTCCACGTGCTCTATCACGGGTTCAGGCACCACAGGATTTCCCACCAAGGGCACAGATAAATTAATAGGTACGATTTCCTCGACTTCATTAATAGTGCGAGAGCAACTCGGTTCATCAGCGACATCAAACTCTAAAAATTTGGCTGTCTGAGACTCCACAATTCTGGGGCCTCCTGAAGGGAAATAGAACTTAAATCCCTTAGAGTGATCTGGGTAGCCTATGAAGTAGCAACGACAAGACCTAGGGGCAATCTTACTTTCAGATGGGTTGTATAAACGGACTTCTGCAGGACAACCCCAAATGCGTAAATGATTAAGGCTGGGTCGTCTACCAGTCCACAACTCAAAAGGTGTTTTAGGTACTGATTTAGACGGGACTCTATTAAGGATATACACTGCAGTCTTAAGCGCCTCACCCCACAAAAACTCAGGAAGATTTGTCCTACTCATCATACTTCTCATCATCTCCTTAAGGGTGCGATTACGCCTTTCGGCCACACCATTTTGCTCTGGACTACCCGACATGGAGTACTGGGCAACAATGCCACAGCTCTCTAAGTATCTGGCAAACGGACCTTTATGTTGCCCGGAGGCATCATGTCTACCAAAATACTCGCCACCTCTGCCAGACCTAACAATCTTGATGACTTTCCCTATTTGCTTTTCTACTTCAGTTTTGAAAATCTTGAACTTGTCAAGAGATTCAGATTTTTCTTTAATTAAATACAAATATCTGAAACGGGAGTAGTCATCTATGAAAGTAATGAAATATGTGTTCTTACAGAGGGTAGTGGAATAAGGACCGCTGATGTCCGTATGAATAACCTCTAATAAATCTGAGTTACGAGTTGAGCCTTTCTTTTTGATCTTGGTCATTTTACCTCTACAACAGTCCACGCATGTCTCTAAGTCACTGAAGTCTAGAGTAGGTAGAATATTTTGCTTAATTAGTCTCTCTACTCTTTCCCTAGAGATATGACCTAATCTTTTATGCCACAGCATGGAGGACTGTTCCTTAATTAGAGGTCTTTTGGTGGCAATGTTTTCAACATTATAAGAGGTAGCATAATAATTAATAGGTGCGAGACATATTCTATATAAACCATTAGATAGAGAACATTGGCCAATAAACTGTGATTCATAAAATAGCTTAATCAAACCAGCAGAAATATTAAAACCATAACCAAGCCTATCTAATGCAGAAACTGAAATCAAATTCCTTCTAAACGAAGGAATATAAAATATGTCTCTCAATAAAAGTTCATATCCTGAATCAAGGACTAAACAAATGTCCCCGATGAACTCCACCTCTACCTCAGCATTGTTTCCGACCGTGAGTCTGCACTCACCCTTGCTTGGCCTCCTCCTTTTGATAAATCCCTGTAGTGTGTAAGCAACATGATTAGTTGCTCCACTATCGAGCCACCAAGAACTTGATGGGGCTTCAATTAAATTGGATTCACAAAGGACAAAAGCTAAAGGGTTACCTTTAGGTGCGAATCCACGTTTCTCCATCCAAGATTTGAATTTGTGGCACTCAGCTCGCTCTTTACATGCCCCTTCCTTTTACAAAAGAAGCAGCTAAGAGGCTTCTTTACACCAGCGACGTCCTTAGTCCCTGAAGTTTCTCCAGGGTGCACTTTAGTAGGAGCTTTGGACTTCTTCTTCTTGAAGGGAGACTTGACTACAAGTAGTGCAGTGTTCGTCTTCTCATTCTTCAGCTTCTCCTCCTCAGCAACACAGCGCGTAATCAGATCATTTATCTTCCACGCCTCATCCTGGGAATTGTAGGTAGTCTTCAAGATGCTGAACTCTGCAGGGAGGGTGTTGAGTGCCTGGTGCACAATCAACGCTTCAGGGAGAGTAATCTCCATCTCCTGCAGTTTGGTCTGGAAATAGACCATCTTCAGTATGTAATCGCGGACTCCGCCTCCTCCCGAATACCTCATGGAGAAGAGGTCCTGAATCAGAGTCCCAATTTCAGCATTCGAAGACACCTTGTACCTCTGCCCAACGGCAGTCAGAAAGTCCCTAGCGACGGTCGTGTCTGGAAGACCACTCAATAGGTGCTCTGGAATGGAACGCTTCATAGTCAACAAGCAGATCTTGTTGGACTTGTTCCATGCACCATAAAGATCCTTCTCAGCCTGAGTGCTGGTTTCTGTGAGGGCTGCAGGCTGGGCGGTATTCATGGCCATCTCAATATCCGCCATCTCTAACGCAAACATGATGTCGGATTTCCACTTCTTGAAATTTGATCCAGTGAGTTTCTCAATGGTCGCCATATTGTTATGAACTGTAAAGGTGACTGTATAGAGAGAATAAAATATTAGAGACAAATAGGGCAACAGTGGCTATAAAACCCTAAATAGCACACTAGGTAGAGAATCCTGACGTGTCAGCGCGCAACACCTTTGGGCAGACTACGCGCCACACAATTAGTGATTCTCAACACAAGAACGAGCAACAGTTACGCTTGAGCTTTTCGCGGTTCTACCACCTTTGGGCGAATAGATTGCTAGAGCCCCGCACTACCGTCCAAATGTCCGTGTGTATCCCTCTGAACCTATTGCGCAAGCACCTCCTTTGGGAGAATGATTGCGCACTAGTCTCAGAGAACTCCCTAAAACATGTGAAACCGTAATCTCATAAACTGACTCGAAAAGGCCACTTTGGCGGCTACAGTTCTTATCAATCTATGAGACCCTTTCACACCGGGATATCTGAATATTGCCCTAAATTAATATCGTGTTTCTTTTGCTTAATGACGTGTGAGCACTTAATCGTCCAAAGAAAACACAACGACTTTGTCGGGGATTGATTAATTAATGCACTTTGGTTGTCAATCCCAAATTTTATTTCTCTCTAATTTTCTTAATGGGTTTTAATTTTGGTGTTCTTACTTAATTCAATTAGAAATTAATTACTCCGATTAATGAAGGAGACCAATAATTTTGAAATAAGTCCCTCTGATACCAACTGTTATAAAAAAAAGGATGCGTGCGTCACCAAAATTATGATATCGAAAATTACGACAACACAAATTAACTGAAGTAGTGACGCTACGACTATGCAGGATCGTTCTTATTCAAATATTACCGGTCTCAATGGAGTAGTAAAAACAGAATATAATTTTCTAATTAAGTTTTCGTTTAGAGAACACACAAAATATAAGACTGAAATGAACGGCTATATAACTGAAGAGCGGAAGCTTAATTTGTACCGTTCTTGGATTCCTGCTCGTTTTTCATGATTGCGGAGATTCGCAATAATTGAGATGTGTTGTTCCTGATGAACTTCGCCGCGCCCGAAGGTTCTTTCAACATACAAGAGTATTCAAAGGTTTGATCTCTACAATAGATAGATTGTTAGCACAACATATGTATGTCTAGAGCTTCAGGCAGAGTGAATAGTTTTAGGTCTATAATTAAATCTGTGGGTGTTTGCTTTATCCAACTTAAATCCTATATGAAATTCTCTGTAAAGAATTCTGCATATAGTGCCTAATACATCAATAAGCAATAAATCTTAACTGTATTTAATGAATGGATAATATCAAAATATATGAGCTTTTATAAGAAATGATTTAAATCCTCATCGGCAAAATAATCTGAAGTCTATTTTACCTGAGAAAAACTCTTAGGCGTAATCACCCAAGCTGGATAAAGGAAGCTGGTTCCTCTTGATCAGGACTAAAAAGAAAACAAAACACCAGATCTGAAAAGAACCTGCAGCGATCTGAACAATGGCAGAAATCTAACCTCTCGAGTTGGATACGTGATGAAAGGGGCGATTTTATGTCGCCAGATTTAGAAACAGATCAAGCGCCGGCCTCTCCTTAGAACGAAGATGGAGATCCACTCTTGAAATGAAAAGCCGATGAAGAGAATGCAATCCCTGGGAACCAATCTCCTGAGCAGCCGAATGGAGAAGAGGATGAACAGTGCCGGCGGTTTTGATCGTGGAAAGAGGAAAGTGCATTTTCGGTTTCTTCACCCTTGTTTACCGTATGAATGTAGATGGAATAATAACCATGAATCCAAATCTTGGGTATTAATAGGAGAAACCCAAAAATAGGAGTTACTTAAAATTTAAATGGATGAAATTAATTCCATTTAAAACCCAAATTAAACTCCATAAAATTATATTCATGACCATTCCAAAATCGTGCCAAGGGCGAGACCGAATTCGCGTACTAAATTTACGAGACGGTCGGGCCCACCTATCACAGGCTTCGACCATTCGCGCGACTGAACTAACGCGCGCTCGCAGGAGTCCGAATAGACTCAAATATTCGCGTACGACTCCACCAGGACGTCTCGATGAAATCAAGTCCACCAAACAGGAAATATCTAACAGTGGGACCTCCCTGCTGGAGCACTTGGGGTGTGCTTATAGTCATTTTCTCTCTCCTATTTTAGCTATCCGAGTCATGGAGTTTGATCGCAGCATTAGTAACCTCCTGCTGCATTGATTCGAATTTTGGAGCCGAGATTTTCCTGTCTTGAACCAAGAAGATTATTTCTGCTCTCCCGGGATATCATTTCTGCTCGTCGGACGACCATAAATGATACCCCTGATGAGCATAAATGATATTCCAAATCTAGACGTCACGTATGCTTTTAAAAACGTATTTCATAGTTGCCACGCGTCATTATCGCATTTGCCCCTTCTCCAAATCTAGAGACGGCCGTGCACAAAAATTTCCCCTTGAATGACATTTTATTTTGAAGAAATTTAATGGGAGCATCTAGGTAAAAATTATTTTCATTCTTTAGGTTTTAATTTAGGGCTGTAAAAATGATGTCCAAAGATGACATTGCCACAAATTAAAATCTGAAGATGAATTTTACATTAATTTGAAAGGGGATGAAAATAATTTTTACCCTAAAACAGATTAAAATAAAAAATCCCATTTTAATATATTATTTTTGCATTACACAATAGAGAAGACTTTTAACTCGGTTTGACATGTCGGTGAAGGTTATAAGCGAACTTCATCCACTTTATGTTCAATGGGAGAATTTTTTGTACGTGTAGCGTTTGATGAGATTATGCAAGACAGTATTTTTAGTTGAAATTACGATTGTAACTATATTCATAGTTATATTTAAAGTCGTAAAAACGTATGTAATTTACAATTGTAACTGTATTTAAAAAAAATCACTTTTTAACACATGTATTTCCAGACTGTAACATATACATATGAGACCTTAAAATGATCATAAAAATAGGTAAATTAATATTCTGTGATTTATTTTTTAAAAGAACTGTATTTTGTGCTAAAAATACAATACGCGCACAGAAAAGTAGAAACGTTAAACGTATAGAAAAAATTTTCCATGTTCAATACAAATTTTCTTTTCTTGGTGAAGATCATAGCTAGTGTCATGCCAAACATACATTCTATGATGGTGACATTTTTGTCCATCAGCAGAGCAAAAACGACGTACCAAACAGAGCCTTTGTTGTATGATAGATAGATAAAACTGTATGTAATAAAAAGGAAAAAAAAAATTTAATAAAAAAAATTTAGAGGCCATGTTTATATAATTGTCCCCCAAAAGTGACATTGTTTACTCTTTCATTAATTAGTTAATTGAACAAACCGGTCAATTTAACTCATTGAGGCAGAATGGTGATTGGTAAATTTGGAAACAAATCAATTTGACTAAATTGGTCATTGTTAACTCAAACATGATCAACTTGGTTAATTGCGATTACCGTGGGTTAAGTTGACTCATGCTGATCAATTTTGACTTAGTTGAGCAATATTAGTTTAGTATATCATTCAAATCATGGTTGACCCAATACATGACCCCAATTAAGTGAGGGTTGAGTCAAATGGGTCAAACCCATTTTGAATGGCCAATTGGATGTTAAAGTGGTTAGTTCGGGCTAGTTTGTCCAAACATGTCAAATTGACCCGATTTACTCAACTGAAGAAATGTATGGGTAGGTCTTGACTATTTGGTTCCTTGACCCAATTGACTGATGAAGGTGCGTGTGATCCGATAAAGATTACACGAAGGCTCAATTGAGTTCAATTGGGTAATTTGGGCTAGAGTGAGCCCAATTGATCATGTGGGTCATGATTACCCGACTAAGGGTCATTGGACCCCACAAGGGGAGCATCCAGTTCTATGTGCGCATCAAACACCTTCAAAAATGCCCATTCATATTAACTACGACGACTTGAGCTCTTCAATGCTTACATATTTCCAAATGCCCGAATTGGATCGTTTCCTTTGTCTGGGAGTCTCCTTCCTTCTTACACTATGTCCCGAAGAGTAAATCTTAATCCTAACGGGTCAACCCAAACCCATTAAAACCCACCTTATGCCAAAGCCAAAATTTGTATAATTTGTTAGAGGGGTTGGAGCATGGGACTTAGAGCAATTGAGAGCTCTTCGAGGTTAAATTTCCCATATATGCAATGACCTCCTCTCCATAAGCCAACCCATGCTCCTTTGCCCCTATTGTTATTGCCGCAAGTGGAGTCAAATCCCCTCCCACAAATCCTCGATCAGTTATAAGAAAGAAGACCTAAATGCGAGCCTATTCGCTCGCACAAACTTGAATGCCGAAGGTGATACCAGAACCATCTCCCATCTCCGATGGTGTACAAGAGCTGAAGAGCATTCAAAGCTCGGTTAGCGCCTATGCGAGGAAAAGACCACGGGTTTCCGCCAGATACAACATCAACGAGGTTCTCCGTCCGACAAGCTCTCAATCAAGAGGCCATCCCCCACTCTTCACCTCTCTAACCCTCCCGGTTCTATATGCATTACAGCCGCCGGAAACAGAGCCACTGTAGCCCCTCCCCTCTCCTTTGGGGAGAGTAGTGGCAAATTGCCATAATCGACGGTCCGAGGGAGAGGATCCTTACATACGTCCACCATCAACAAAAGACTAAATTGTGGGTGTGAGTAACGCAATTAAGATCACGGTGCGGAACCTGCAATCCCGCCGTCTATTTCCGCTAGCACAATTTTTCGCACATAATTGATCTAAAATAGGATTAGTATTTAATACGATCATATTCTACAAATACGACCGTATGTTTTCACAGATTATCTCCGCCATTGAAATCACGATCATACAACTATATTTGTTCTGACACGGTGATCTTTTTTTATCACCATGCCTTACACGCACCTAAATATCTCTCCCAACAAAGAGAGCAGATCCAAATTATAAAGTACCTATGAGTATAAGGATATATCTTTATTATACAAGTGAATATTGCATTCTCCATGCTCTTACCGTGCTTTCATTTTCCACCGTTGGATCTTTCACGTGTTTTATCCTAAACATCTTTAATATAAAAAAAAATCTTCTCGGGAGAGAGAGAGTGAGAAAGAGAGAGAAATAGAGGAGAGAGTGCGGCAAGAGGAAAATAGAGAGGGAAAAAATAATCTTTTTAAGTATAGACGTATTTTTTTTACAAAATAAATATTGTAATATTGATGTATATTTTTTACGGTCATTTCGAGTACTCATATGTATATGTTGCAGCCTTGCAGGCGTATCCCACAGATGCATCGAGCACGAGCGAAACCCGCCTGGATGCAGCCGAAGGCCGCCCGACAGCAACGCACCGGGGGTGGGCGAAGCCCGCCATCGCCGGCCGAGTACTGTCCCGCATTAACATATATATAGCTCTCTTTAAATTTTGAATCTTTTAGTTTAATGCATACCCCAGGCAAAAATCAGAGGAATAGAAGCTGAAGATCAATTTGACCAATGGAAGGAGTAGAACAATTAGATCAATTCGCGAATAAACATATAATATTCAGACATAGGATGACAATCTGAAGCCTTGATGGGGGCATTTTGTATTGCAAATACATGAGAAACTAATAACATTGGGCAAATTGAAACCCACATACCATAATTTTACAACCAACAGTAAACTTTCGGAAATAACACGAGGGCGCACCGCACTCATAAAACGAGAGAAGCGCAACCCTTAGAAGAAATGGGAAAAGTCGCCGGCAACAAGAGCAAAGGCGTTTAAAATCGTGGAGAGCAAAAGGCATACTGCTCGCATGATCCAGCGCACCGCCAGACATAATGAACTCAAGAATCCGTGGTTTGTAGATCCTTCGAGACAAAAGGCATAACACTCGCAATAAGCGAACCGGCTGTGGGGGTGTAAGCAAGTTGACACTTTAGAATCATTGTCAATTGTTTCTTTAGAATTTAGGGTTTAGAGTTTAATACATTTTCAATTATTTGTTCATGATGTAACTTAGGGTTTAATCAATTTAGCTCCCAAAATCATGTTTGGGAAATAGCTCCCTCCCCTACAAATAAAAAAAAAACTTTTAAGTCTGTAAACAGCAAGCTGTCATCTACTAATACCAAGAAACATAAGCCTTTGGTGTAACAATTCATTATATACCCTTCTAATTTCTATATTTGTAGGATTTCATGAAGCACGGGAGGAGTCGGTTCATGCATGGACGGACCCGTGCGCCCGAGAGCAGTATGGCACGGGCGAAGCCGCTAGTTTCCAATAAACAATGTTTACATTTTTTCACACTTAAAAAACCCTAACAATAAAATTAGCCCTGATCTGCTACCAAATGTGTGGTGATTAATATGTGGCCTACCATTGGACTCTGGAGGAACAGTAGTTAATCTGAACTCTTGTGAAGGATTCATCAGTCATGCTTCAGAGCTTTCAATAGGAATGTTTTACCCACTAATGTTGCAATGTAAGTGGCAGCAGTGATTGAGATTCCAGCCAGGAGAACCAAATTATCATAGGTTGAACTCTGAACTGTGTAAGCCCTCAAGCCAATGGTGTTCCAGTAGCTTTCTGTCCACACCGGATCCGCCGGTCCGGAAGGATCCGAGGCATTAGCAGGCAAGATCTTCCACGAGTTCGCTTCGAATTTTAGACGCGTGGAGTAAGATGGGACGTACCTGAAATAGATGAAATTCACAAGTGTTGTAAAGAGTGTGAACACTGCTTATTGACAAATGGCGCCCCCTGTGCGCAGCATGCGACAGTACCTTCGGCCGCATTCGACGTAACGTCGAGTGAAGGTTGAAGTCTTTTCATTGTCGCAGGCTAGGCACGGGGCACCGTGCCTGCCTTCTAGTATTAACTAATGTAGTATAGTAATACATTAATTTATTTAATTCAAAAATAAATGTAAAATGAATAACTTCGACTTTAAAACATTTCATCACTCACTTTTTCATCGTGTTGTGTGTATGTGTGTGCGTGTTATCCCAAATAATAATATAAATAGCTTTACAAAATTGGCTTGAACCAACTCAAAGTTTTGCGTAAATTCAATCATTTTTCGATCGAATCAAAGTAAAAAAAATATCTAATCGTGCTTAGACCGCCTTGTTCGAACTCGAGGACGTCCAGATAATTAACCCTTAAAAATAACTTCAAAAAGAATTGTCTTCATGCTTTGTTTTTCAAAAAAAAAATTAAAATTAGAGTTCCACATAAGTTGATGAAATTACCTGGTTGTCGATGTAACGCATCTGCTGCTCTCAGTTTCTGCGCCCACACAAACATCAGATAGGCTGCTACACTCCCCCTTGCAAGGACTTGAACTTTTCTTTGGTGCAGAAGTCCTGTCGGCTAAGAAATTCCAGACGAAACGAGAAGTGTCATCTGCAAACTGAGGGCGCTGTGTTTCCGAAGGTGTGTCAACAAAAACACCGACATAGTGGTTCGGGCAGACATTGCTTGGAGAAATGAAGTGGTTGACAATGCCACAAGAAAGACCAGGGTCACAAGTCAATAAGCAGCCCACCAGTTCATTTACCAGAGAAACATTAACTTTTATGGAGTTCAGTACTATGAGATTCAACGGGGCGTCACTGGCAATAACATATAGAGCGCGTGCAACCATAATGGCAGCAGCAGCTATGGAGGAAGCGTTGATATTTGCTGATGTTATTACGTAGGAATATAGGATTGGTTAGTAATTTAGAATTAAAAGAGCGTTTCAATCATTCTACGTGGAAGAAAGTCAGACTACTCACAAGGATTGTCCAAATGACTGTGGTAGAACTTATTAACAAAAGATGTGTCGAAGTCCTCTAAAACGACCCCCGATATAGAAGAATTCTGCAAAATGAGATAAAAACTACTAAGTATTGGCTCACAGCAAGAAGAAAAATCATTAGAAATAGATTACAAATATATATTTTTTGCATTGAATCAACAGATAGAAGAATTCTCCGATACAAGAAACTTTGCTTCGAACGGAAAAGGCAAAGCTTTCCCCATTTTATCTATTAAAAAATTATCGCGAGTTGCTTATGTAGAGAGCAAGTAATCCGAGCTCCAAGTCAGAAACATATACAATTTTTTTTTTTTTTTTTTGCATTTTGAGTTTCTAATTTGGATTTTGAATTGTAACGGAGTCAGGTAATTGTGTGATAATTTATTTCAACTTTTAATTGTCTTACTACATATTCAAATGGATGTTGTTAGCACCGATGACACCGGCATTTGTGAGGATGGTCATCATGACTTGATCTAACAAAGTCTAAGAAGCATACTTCAACGTTAAATGAAAAATAGATTCATCATTGTAAAATTACACTCTAATTTTATTTTTACACTGACCTTCCTGAGAAATGACATTAGGGAAGATGGGGGTACACCAGGATTTGATGCATCAGCCTTTTTTATATTGACATTATCTGAACCCAGTGATTCACTAGCCTTCTTCAAGGCATCTAGTATTTCATTTGTTGAAGAGGTATCCTGCACAGCAGTAAACAGAAATTTTAGAATAAAAATAACTATATTACTGAAAGCTTCGACAATGATTGTACTCTGGATTAGTTGGATCCTCAATAATTTAAGCTTGCTTATGTTTTTTTATATTTTGACAGAAAGGTTGAGCAAAGTTTTGCAAGGCTCACCACGAAATGATTAAGCTTCAAGTTTGGCAGGTTATGTATTTATATTAATGAATATGTAGTTTCTGAACAAGTTTTTTTATTAAAGAGTTAAATGCTCACTTAATGATTGCTCAATGCTAATTGAGCGACAAACTTTTCCCACATTAATCCATTTAAGAAGATGAATGCTAATATAGTCATAAGTAAATGGAGTTGTATCATGAGTAAATAATTTGATTCTATTTTAATATGCATAATTGAGTGCATTGATTCATTGTGGAGGTGACGAAGAAGGCACAAAAATCATCGGGAGAGGAGAACACAGTAGGAGCACTCCCCAGCTTGGAATGAAGAAAGATGGAGCATCAGAGCTCATCCGGCAACCCGAGGTCATCCTAAGCACATGGGGGTGTTGTTTCCACGCTGTACTGCACCTACTTTAGGTACAGATTGCTCCCTAATTCCATAATTACTTTTCTTAAGTCGGTGGCTTTGCTTGGAGGAGTTATGCAACCCCTTTGTTCTCATCGCATGGTATCCACTCTTGAGTGGCAAGCTGATCTTACCCGGAGAAGTGGTGTCTTCGAGTTTTCCTCCCACGATGGTGAGTTTGTATCTGCTTCCATTCACCTAGTTTTCTCAAAAAAATTCTACATTACTGTCCGGAACAATTGGATTGTTGTTTTTGGTCGGACTAAGTGAACTTTCCATGTTTTATGAAGAACCTTTGCTTATAGAAGGATGTGTGGATGTGTTACGGGTTGCGTGTCTGCGTATCTAGTATAATTATTTTAGTAAGTTCATGTTATAATTATGTAGGCGGCCTCGAGCACCGGGCTTAGACATTAGGAGTTTTTATTATCTTTTGTCTTATTATGTATTGTAAGCCTATATAAAGGCACTAGGGGTATTGTATGAAGGGAGAAAAAGAAGAATTCTAGTTCTCATCTTGTATGTGAGGTCTTGGTAGCTCTCTCCTCCAACGAGCAAGCCCCGCTTAGGCAGCCGCGGTTATGGCTCCATAGTATCTCCATTCCCCGCATCTCCACCTCCGACCACTCCTCCGGCGATCTCCGACCAAGGCCATAACAACTTGGTATCAGAGCTAAAACGCCGGCGACTCCATTCCTGGCACTTCTTCCGCCGTCTCCCGCCGCTACAGCTACCGCTTCCGCCACTCACCATCCGCCGCTCCCGCTGTTTCCGCATAATCCACGGTCGTCGTCGACCACTCCCTGCAACTACCCCATCCAGACGTGCTACAGGCAGAAGCCTCCCTCTTCCCCTGTCAGCTTCCGCCCAGTCGCAAGCCCGAGCCCATCCAGCGCCCTAGCAGAGCTCCGCCAGACGACTTCTCGCGAGCACTGCTTCTCTTCCCCTGGCACTGCTTCTCCTGGCAGACTACAGGCAGAAGCCTCACGACCAGACAACTACAGGCAGAAGCCTCCCCCTTCCCCTGGCATTGCTTCTCGTGAGCATTCCAACCTGCCAGACAACCCATCCCGACGCCTCTCTCGACACACTCCTGCGTTTTTCCCTCCACGCCCGACTGCCGCTCCGCCTGCTGCTCTGCCCCCATCGAGCCCATCTTTTTTACTTCCGATCTTTTCCAGCGCCATTCCCCCTCTTTTCCAGAGCCATTTCCTTGAGCCCAGCGCCATTTCTCATCTTTTCCTTTTATTATTATTATTAATTATTGTTGAAGCCAGGAAAATCCCAGCTCCAAAATTCGGATCAATGCAGCCCGAGGTTACTGATCCTGCGGTCCAACTCCACGGCTCGGATAGCTAAAATAGGAGAGAAAAATGACAAAGCCCTGCTCGCCCAGCTCGCCCAGCTCGCCCAGCTCGCGCCCAGCTCGCCCAGCTCGCGCCCAGCTCGCCCAGCTCGCGCCCAGCTCGCCCAGCTCGCGCCCAGCTCGCCCAGCTCGCCCAGCTCGCCCAGCTCGCGCCCAGCTCGCCCAGCTCGCGCCCAGCTCGCCCAGCTCGCCTCTTGCTCGCGCAGCTCGCGCCTTGCTCGCCCAGCTCGCGCCTTGCTCGCCCAGCTCGCCTCTTGCTCGCCCAGCTCGGTCTGCGAATAGGCATCTCCTCAGGCCTTTCTAATCTCGACGAATTACGGGTAGTACAATTATTATCCTTCCTCCTATTCCCTTTTCACCTTTTAATTTCCTTTTGTTTTACTTTTCGTGGACGCCACCACCACTCTCTCCCACACTTTTTGTCTTTCCCATACACGCATGCCACATCTGACTTCTCACACCATTCCCTCTCCTTTCCTTATTATTATTATAATAATAATAATAATTATTATTATTATCCTTTCTCTATCCTGCCACCTACTCACATCAAGCGTTCAGTTTTTGTATTAAATTCCTTTGGCCACCTCAACCCACTAATTAATTGACTTAATTATTTAATTCTTAATTGAGTTAATTAATTACTTGATCAATTAATTATAATGATATTGATGTTTAGTGTCGCGGATGAGGCCGCACTCGCTTCGATGCGTTCCAAGTTACAAGATTTCATGGCCTCCATGGACGGCCTCCTTCGGGACGCCGACGCACTCCTCTACCACATTCAGAATCCGACACCGCTCCGCCGACCGCTGCCTCTTCTGGTGCACTCGTCATTGCCGTTGGCCGCTGATGTGCCACCACTCTTAGCGGTGACTGACCTTCCGCCATCACCTTCCGTGGTAGTACCGCCCCTCCTTGGGCCACCTTCGTCAAACGTCGTGGCCGCCTTTCCGCCAGCACTTAAGCTGCTGGCCCCCGCTCCACCGACCATGCCGGACCCGTTCCTGCCTCCGGCCACCTCACCGCCTTCAGATCCGTTCCTTCTGTCGTCCGTCGAGTCCCCGACTTGCTGCTGCCGCTACTCATCACCGCTCCGCCGACCTTGCCGAAGCCATTTCTTTTGCCACTCGTCGGTGAGTACCGGCACCGCCGCTACTCACTGATGTCGCCGTTGTCGCTACGCGATCTCATGCTTTGTTCTGGCAGGAGATCAAGCTGCCAGATGATCCGGTCACCACATGGAGTTCGAGCTTGTGGACAAGCTCTTTTTGGAGGAAGGGTGAGATGTTACGGGTTGCGTGTCTGCGTATCTAGTATATTTATTTTAGTAAGTTCATGTTATAATTATGTAGGCGGCCTCCAGCACCGGGCTTAGACATTAGGAGTTTTTATTATCTTTTGTCTTATTATGTATTGTAAGCCTATATAAAGGCACTAGGGGTATTGTATGAAGGGAGAAAAAAAAAGAATTCTAGTTCCCATCTTGTATGTGAGGTCTTGGTAGCTCTCTCCTCCAACGAGCAATCCCCTCTTAGGCAGCCACGGTTATGGCTCCATAGTATCTTCATTCCCCGCATCTCCACCTCTGACCACTCCTCCGGCGATCTCCGACCAAGGCCCATAACAACTATGTTTCACTGATTTAGAGTTGAATCTCCGTCACATTTGGACTAAATTCCTCCCAGCTTTTGTAAGAGTTTGTTCTCCAGAAAATGCTGGAGAAGATTGGAAATTATTGCACCCTATTTTCTCCCAACATATTGGTGACAGCAGATATTTTATTTACTACTACTATGTTATTGATGATCATGGGAAATGATATAATGAAGATTAGGCTTGTTTTATGTGACTTCAATATCTCTGAAGCAACTAACTTCAAGTGGACAGGTTTAGGAGGTGCATTTCAGATAATTTTCAAATTGTTCATTTGTTGTTACTCATTGTTTCCAACATATTAATTCATGGAAGGATTTCGTGAGTTGGGGTGAGCCGTCCTCCGTGTTGGGCTGTTTTGAGATTCTTATGGTTTCCAAGAAGTTTTTTTTACAAATCCTTGATCAGAATTGGAGTGGACAGATTTGTACAACTTTTACTCTCCTACCTGACTCCAACATGCATCATTTTAATTTCATTTTTATCAATTTCTAAATTTCAAAATACATCAGTTTTTTTTTTATTGTGCACACTAAATTTTTTTAATAAAAATTTGTTACCATATTTCAATAATGAGTATTGCTAGCATCTCAAATCTCAATAGATTTAGTTAAGATCTAAATGAACCTCTCACAAATTCATTTAACTTGACCACAGCTCAAACTCAATAACAAAATAAACAACGAAGCTTCAAAAAGACTTTTAAATATTATTCATGTTGAAGTTTGAGTTGATTATGAAATAAATGAATGAGCTTGAATAAGATAGTTAATCAGCTTGAGATGGCATTGCAGAACAAGTCAGGAACACCACTGGGCATCACACCATCCAGCTAGCTTCACAACATATGCCGACTTTATTCGTCTTGTTAATGTTCATATATGTTCATGCTATCTCTTGTTATGTCATGTTTATGATGGGCTTTATCATCTACCATGAGCCCTCTACAAAAGGGAACTAGATGTACATTAGGCCTAATTATTGATGATTATTAAAAGTCAAAGTAAACTAAATCTCTTCCTATCCTTCCTCTCTTCTTCTTCCCCTCTCTCCCACTCCCTTATACTCTTCATCTTACCGGATTCTCTTTCTCTGCACTAGCTAGTTCCTTGTTTAAACTGTCAACCAACAAACATATCTTGGGGGCCAATATGTCGTATTTAAGAGTAAAACTACATTTTTTTATGTATATAGCGGTTGCGACATATGTCAAAATGTCATCCGTATCAAAAAATTTCCTACATGCAGCCAGTAAATAACAAAATATTGCCAGACATTTTTTTTAATTGAAAATGACATGGTTTTTAAATTTTATTTTATTTTGTGAGATAACTAAAAACATCAAATAAATTAAAACACCACGACGTCTTTCTTCCATCTCGGTCTCGATATCTCTGTTTGATCTTTTGCAGGCCAATACTAACTACTTTGCACAGCCAACAGTGACATGCCTTCTATGGGGGAAACTATTAGCATAAACACATATTTATTCCATTAGTAAAGGTGTTAAGAAGAGCCGATAGTGACATGTGGTTATATGAGATATAACAAAGGCTAAGTAAGAAGTTGTTACTGTTCTCAATCAGAATGAGAGAAATATCTTCTAATATGAAAATTAAACGATACTAAATGAGATGAGAGAGTAAGTTGAGTATTTCTTGTGGATTACATGGATGCGGATTCATATCTATGAAAAAGTTGGTATTATCGCTCACCCATCAGCTTTATATGTATTATCGCATTTGTATTTCGAGCCGTTGGTTATTTACCGCTTGCCCTTGCGTATCGCATAATTAGGCACTATATATGTCTAAGTGTGTATCTCATTGGGATTGTCTTGGAAGGTTAATGAAAAAAGAGCCCTAGGGGCTGAAATTCGTCTCTCTTCTTATTCCTCCTTCTCGACTCCTCCGTCTCCTTCTTTTCAACCCTAGCACCTAACACTAATCATACGAGGAATTCAATGTGAGCAACTAGTAACAAAAATAAGAGTTAACACCCATATTCAGAAGACTTCATGTGCCAGAGTGTAGATAATGCCCCTTTCAAACTAATTATACTTAGTAGGATAAAATCCAAGACAAATGTCTATTTCCAGGCCTGAAAATAAACAACCTCACATATGATAGCAAAGATTGAGCGGAAGTCTAGATTAAAACGGGCAAGTTAAGAACAAAATAGGTGTATCAGTATATAAGTCTTGAAAATTTGAGTTTTATGTAGGGCTTAACGCATGTACTCCTATGCCGGGAAGTTTTTTTCAGGCCCAAATGGCACTTTAATGCTCTCTCACCCCAGATTGAAGAGAGAAGGATTTCGTAATCTGAAATCATGACAAGTCACAATGGAAGTAACATAGGCATTGCTTTACAAACCCGAAGCAAATAAAATGCAAGAAGAGAGAGTGAGAAAGAGTTGGAAGCAGAGAAGTCACAAGATGATCTAGCAAATCAGTGTAACTAGCTACCAATGAAATTTATGTACATGGATATGGAATGGAATGAAATAGTTTACATAAGAATTTATAAAGATAATAAACTCAAAATTTGTAACCAATGGAAAAATTACCTGTCCTGCGTGTGCGAAAAACGTTGTTACACCTTGATTTAAGGCTTTGCCAACAGATCCAATTTCGAAGACCTATTCACAAACAGAAAGATGACAAATGACCTATGCATAAATTTGGTTACAAAGCAAGCGTACACTTCAATTGTAAAAAGACCAGCTAAATTTCAATACATAAAGATTGAAATAGTACTTCACTTTATTTTAATATCCTATTCTTTTTAAAGTTAAAATTCATCTGATGTGCATTTTCATGAATGCTAGCGGAATAAATGTTTGATGCTAACAAGGAGATTGAGTGTTGCCAATGCATTTCAAACGCTGGTTTCAGCCTCCTAAATATTAAGCATAGCCCAAAAACCTCAAAAGATTGGTTGTGTAAATAGTATAACCTTCGGGCCATAAAAGCTTGGGCCAAAAAAGGTGTTGCCAGAAAAATCTCAAAATTCATAAAATTTGACTCTACCCTTCACGTGACCAAGCATAGCATCCGGGACACAAGTTTATTTCAGTCTCATAATGACCGAGCATGGCCTAAAGGTCTTGAAAGCTAAGGTCGTAAAAAAGTAAAGCCTTGGGGACACAAAACTCAAGGCATATAAGCTCTAATATGTGGTGATCTCAATAATGATAAACTTGACCTAACAAGCATGGTGGAGCATATAGTCAAGTAAGACGAACACGATTCACTCAGCTAGCAACACACATCGGCAGTGACAGCTCAAAACTCGGCACATTTACAACTCAATACTCGCTTTGAGACTAGCGAAGTAGACCTAACAGGTGGGTAGTGACTGAGAAGAGCTGAAAAATCAATAAAGCTTAAGTAGCTAGCGGGTATAGCCTCATCGGCACAAAGTTTACAGACTATGGGATATGTATCACATCCATAGATACTAATGCCATCTTAATGGCTGAAGTATTTATATAAACTCGCTTAGCCGAGATTAATTGAGTACCAGAAAAAATATAGCAAACATCTAATTAGGGACATCCACCCAAGAAGCAAGGACCAGTGCTCACTCATCTTTTCATTGTCCAAAAAGAAATGCCCCTTAAAGTTCAGTTCAGTTTGGAAGTTATAAATCCTCCGTGTGTGCTCGAACTACGTGAAAAAGTACTGACGAATTTTCAAGGACATGCGAAAGAATTCAGTGTAGATTTTGTTCTACTTATCATTCCTTCCTCTGTTATCTGATACTTCATAAACACATAAATAGAGGAATGCAGTGTTGTTGAGAGCAAGGAGAAGTTCTAGTATCTCTATTAATTCGATACAAGGCCGACAAGGATTACATAATTTGAAGCCTGAGGCTTTTTCCTCTAGAAACCTAACCCTAATTTCCCCCCTCTCTAGTTCACTTTTTGGAAATCCTTGTACATTTCTATACTATCTGAATTATGAATAACCTGCAAACCCCAAATATGCTTACAACTTCATATTTTTATTGCATATTGCATCGTATGTCTCCACACACGTTTGCTTTTCTTTTTATTTACACGCATGTTATTAGAACTCATGTGTTTTGTATCGCGCATGTCACTCACGCCTACTATTACGGCCTATGGCGCGACACAAAGAAGACCCTGAATAAAATGGTTTGTCAAATTAGGTCAATTGGTAATTAGGGCAAACCAATATTAAAATATAAGTTAATAATAATTTAGTACTTTTTTATAAAATAAATAAATTCCGAAAAAAACTATCATAATTTTAATTTCAGAAAATATTAATAAGGAGAATATAGAGAAACACCCCTAATGAAATCACTCCAATGAATGTTTCAAATGTAAGAAAACAACTCTTTGATATTCTACAAATAAATCCCTTATTACAGAACCTAAACCATATTTTATAAAAGCTGGCGCAGTCCTTTTGATGACAGCCTGGAAAAAGCAGAAAACCGATATTTCTCTCTTTTGTATACCCATTGAGCTTTCTTCACCCTTCCCCGTTGATGATCACTCCTAGCCTCCTCCCTGGTCTCGTTGATGCCACGGGGAGCTCCGACGAACCCTCCCCCATCTAGCACCGACGGACACAACCACTCCCGTTGTAGAGGCCCACTAAGTCGAGCCCCAACCGCCCCCCTATTTATAGATCTCACCTCCAGGTGTCTGTCGCCGCCCACCTAGAGCTCGTCCCGACCCTAGGAATACTTTATAGGGTCGGCAACCACCAACCTCCAACTCATCCCCGATCTTTTGCCGAAATCACCTACATCCAGTGAACTGCATTTTCCTTTTCCCTAGAACCCTTAGTCGAGTATGTGCTCCTCTGTAATGACTCAACCCTCACAATATCAGAAACATTGTCTATTTTAGTTCATTCAAGCTCATACTAAGTTGAATCGTATGTTTTTTCTCATTTTCACGGGTGACCTACGAGCACTTCTCAGGAGGTCACCCATCCCAAGATTACTCCCACCGGAGCACGCTTAACCTTGGAGTTTCCAACATAACTCCACAAGTTGCTCTAAAAAGGCACCTCTGATTTGAGGATACGAATTATTACTTAAGCCTAGCAATTTTTCCTCCAATTCCGATGTGAGATTTGGTTCATTCTTGCATCTCCTTTCACCTAGAAGCCTGTCAGGAGATACTTTTTCTGGGCTTCTGTTAAGCGCACGCGCCTCATATTTTATTATTGCTTTTCTTTAAATGTTTTAGTTTGATGTGAGCCCCCCCCTCCCTACATAAGGAGGTGGTTTTGGGGAGTTAGGTCATCGTTTGATCCTTGGTTTTTTGGGCTCTCATTAGAGAGAAGCTCTTTGGAGGAACCAGCCTCCGAGAGTTGGCCGGAGCTTGCTCGGGATTGTATCTGTGGTTCTTTGATTCAAGCATTTTCATTCAAGTTCGTATTATTTGGTCCGACCTGCCCGGCCGCCCGCTGTAAGCCGCCGGTTAGCTCCAGTTCGTCTCACCGTTCGACTGCTGCATCCAGCGCCTGCCGACGATCAAGCAACTGCCGACCGATCCTGCTTGAAAGCCCTCGATCCAGCGCCTCCCGATCGATCGATCCAGCGTCGATCGATCCGGCGCCTGCCGTCGATCCAGCGACGACCCAGCGTCGATCCAACGTGGAAGCCCTCGATCCAACGCCTGCTTGCTTCACCGACGATCCAGCGCCAACGCCCTCGATCCAACGCCGATCCCGCGGCTGTTCCATCGACGACCCAACGTCGATCCAGCGACGACCCAGCGCCGATCCAACGTGGAAGCCCTCGATCCAGCGCCTGCTTGCTTCGCCGACGATCCAGCCCTCGATCCAGCGGCTGTTCCGCCCTGCCATCTGCTCCGTCTGCGGGCCGTCGCCGCTGCGCCCAACCGGCTTCCCACTTTCCGCCGCCAGCTCGCCACTATCCGCCCTCTCCGACACGCTCCAGCGACATCTATCCCTTGTGCACCCTCATATGCCAAAGGGGAGGATTGAATCCCGCGTGGAAGCCCTCGAACACTCCCTCGCCACCATCAACTCTCGTCTCGAGGCACAGACCGAGCAGTTCGCCTCAATTCTGACCATGCTCGAGAAATTGCAGCCCACCCAGCACTCCGGGCCCTTTACCACCTCTGTTGTGGGATCCCCCAACACCGTGCTTCTCGATGCTTCCGCAGCGGTGGAAGTGCCTACTCCACCGTACCGTGGACCTGTCATGCCTACCTTCAACGGGTCGGACCCCCTCGGGTGGATTGCCCGCGCCGAGCAGTTCTTCGACATTCACCAGACCGCGCTGACACAACGGGTCTCCACCGCAATCATCGGCATGGAAGGGTCGGCCCTCCATTGGGTCCGTTGGCTCCGCCAGACATCTCCCGACCTCACCTGGCCAGCTCTCTCTGAGGCCCTCATTCAGCGGTATGACGCCCGCTACTCCGGCCCCATGATCGAGCGACTTTGCGGGGTCCGTCACATCGGCTCCATTGACTCGTACATTGATGCCTTCGTGGAATTAGTCACCCATGTCCCCGGTCTTCCCCCAGACCATTACTTGGGGTTCTTCATGAACGGCTTGCAACCCCACTTCCGCTCCCGTCTCCGCACTCTCCAACCGTTAACGGTTCACCATGCCATTGACCTCGCCCCGTGGTGGTGGCAGAATTTCTCGCGACGTCTGGTGACATTCCTTCCCCATCACCTCCCTCTCGGCATCCTTCCTACACATATTTCTCGACCTACACCTCCGCCACCTCCTCTGCCCCGGCCACCAATGATGGGTCCTCGCAACAACCGGCCTGTCCCTACCCACCGCCTGTCCAACCAGGAGTACAACGACTTACGAAGCAAGGGCCTGTGCTTCCGCTGCAAGCACCCCTACTCTCCTGGTCATGAGTGCTCTGTGAAGGAGTGTCGAGTCCTCATCGGCGACGATGTGGCCGCGCTCTCCGCCGCCGACTTTGATGCCCTGCTGCTCTCAGACGGACAACCGGACGACGCCCCGAGCGCCTCGACGACATCCCACTACTGACCGGCGGGCGAGGCTCCGACCTTGGGGTCAAGGTCGCTTTTCTGACGGGATGTATTGTTACGCGCACGCGCCTCCTATTTTATTATTGCTTTTCTTTAAATGTTGTAGTTTGATGTGAGCCCCCCCTCCCTATATAAGGAGGTGGTTTTGGGGAGTTAGGCCATCTTTTGATCCTTGGTCTTTTGGGCTCCCATTAGAGAGAAGCTCTTTGGAGGAACCAGCCTCCGAGAGTTGGCCGGAGCTTGCTCTGGATTGTATCCGTGGTTCTTTGATTCAAGCATTTTCATTCAAGTTCGTATTAGCTTCACTGCCCCCAAAACACTCCCCTCCCTCATTGGATTCAGGATGTTACAGGCTCACTATCTTCCGCATGGTCGTCCCCGATGTTGAAACCAAAACTTGGTCTCTTGTGGAGTTCGGGGTCCCAAAAAAAGGGGTGACCTCACACATACTTCTCTCAAGGGAGAGCGCTAGACTGAAAGCTTAGGGAACTAGGAACAAGACCGAGGGCTCAGCGAGGAGGTCCCACCATACACCCGGAAGATCTTAGAGCGCTTCCCTCCCAAGGCAATGCGGAGCTTGGGCACCTTTGGAGGCACTCTTCCCCAACCAAAGAAATCTAGGGAGAGTGGCTGAAAGTCAAGTCCTGCTCCAAGGTGCCCCCCTCGGTCCTATTTATAGATATATGAGCTTGGTCTGCCAGTAAGCAGATTCCGGCCTACGCGATTACAAAAATACCCCCAGGTTTGGCCTGCTAATAGCCAAATCCCGCCATTCCGAGATGCTAAACTCAGACCCCTTCTTGGAGCTGGGCGAGAGGGGGCAGGCCGCCTCCTCTCTCGCCCTCCACCTTGGGCTGGGCGAGAGGGGGCAGGCCGCCTCCTCTCTCGCCCCCCACCTTGGGCTGGGCGAGAGGGGGCAGGCCGCCTCCTCTCTCGCCCCCCATCTTGGGTTGGGCGAGAGGGGGCAGGCCGCCTTCTCACTCGCCCCCACCTTGGGCTGCGCGAGAGGGGGCATGCCGCCTCCTCTCTCACCCCCTACCTTGGGTCTCGGCGAGTGGGAGGCCGGATGCCTCCCCGCTCGCCCCCTATTGGGGCTCGGCGAGTGGGAGGCCGTCTGCCTCCCCGCTCGCCCCCCACTTGGGGCTCGGCGAGCGGGAGGCCGACTGCCTCCCCGCTCGCCCCCCTCTTGGGGCTCGGCGAGCGGGAGGCCGGCTGCCTCCCCGCTCGCCCCCCTTTTGGGGCTCGGCGAGTGGGAGGCCGACTGCCTCCCTGCCCGCCCCCTCTTGGGGCACGGCGAGTGGGAGACCGGCTGCCTCCCCGCTCGCCCCGCTCTTGGGGCTCGGCGAGTGGGAGGCCGGCTGCCTCCCCGCTCGCTCCCCTCTTGGAGCCGGGCGAGTAGGAGGCCTGCTGCCTCCCCACTCGCCCCTCTTCTCAGAATAACCTGGGGCTGCGCTCCTCGGACTTGAGCCCGCCCAAAGGCTCTCCCGCCCCTCTTGCCTGGGGCAGTGCCTCTTAAAAATATCGGGCCTAATGACATCTTGGGCCTCGGGGACCCACTCAGCGAATACAGGGTTGTACACAATCTCCGCTCTTTGCGAGCGGGTCACATGCTCGGAAAGAAAAGTCCAACCCTGCATATTCGGCGAGTGCTGCTGAGTGGAGTTGACAAGACTCCACACCTCCCAAGACCCCCTGCTCAGCCGGAGGTGGAGAAAAGACTCAGGGATTTCTTTTAGGAATGTCTCTGACGAGCCATCACCCGAGTGGTCTGCTCACCCAACCGGCTAGTGAGAGCCCGGTTAGCGGAACCATCCCGGAAAAAAATTACTTAGCTTCCCCGAGAGGTCAACCTGCCCTGCCGGCTAGTGAGAGCCCGGTCAGCGGAACCATCTCGGGAGAAAAATTACTTAGCTTCCCCGAGAGGTCAACCTGCCCTGCCGACTAGTGAGAGCCCGACACCAGAACCATCTCGGGAGAAAAATTACTTAGCTTCCCCGAGAGGTCAACCTGCCCTGTCGTCTAGTGAGAGCCCGGTCAACGGAACCATCTCGGGAGAAAAATTACTTAGCTTCCTCGAGAGATCAACCTGCCCTGCCGGCTAGTGAGAGTCCGGTCAGCGGAACCATCTCGGGAGAAAAATTACTTAGCTTTTCCGAGAGGTCAACCTGCCCTGCCGGCTAGTGAGAGCCCGGTCAGCGGAACCAACTCGGGAGAAAAATTACTTAGCTTCCCCGAGAGGTCAACCTGCCCTGCCGGCTAGTGAGAGCCCGGTCAGCGGAACCATCTCGGGAGAAAAATTACTTAGCTTCCCCGAGAGGTCAACCTGCCCTGCCGGCTAGTGAGAGCCCGGTCAGCGGAACCATCTCGGGAGAAAAATTACTTAGCTTCCCCGAGAGGTCAACCTGCCCTGCCGGCAAGTGAGAGCCCAGTCAGTGGAACCATCTCGGGAGAAAAATTACTTAGCTTCCCCGAGAGGTCAACCTGCCCTGCCGGCTAGTGAGAGCCCAGTCAGTGGAACCATCCCGGGGCTAAGTACTTTTGAAACCTTCTCGCCACCGAGCGATCCTCGGCCCTGCCAGCTTGGTGGGAGCCTGGTCAGCGGGCCAGCATCGGGGCAAAGTACTTTTGAAACCTTCCTGCCACCGAGCGATCCTCGGCCCTGCCAGCTTGGTGGGAGCCTGGTCAGCGGGCCAGCATCGGGGCTAAGTACTTTTGAAACCTTCCTGCCACCGAGCGATCGTCGGCCCTGCCAGCTTGGTGGGAGCCTGGTCAGCGGGCCAGCATCGGGGCTAAGTACTTTTGAAACCTTCCTGCCACCGAGTGATCCTCGGCCCTGCCAGCTTGGTGGGAGCCTGGTCAGCGGGCCAGCATCGGGGCTAAGTACTTTTGAAACCTTCCTGCCACCGAGCGATCCTCGGCCCTGCCAGCTTGGTGGGAGCCTGGTCAGGGGGCCAGCATCGGGGCTAAGTACTTTTGAAACCTTCCTACCACCGAGCGATCCTCGGCCCTGTAAGCTTGCTGGGAGCCTGGTCAGCGGGCCAGCATCGGGGCAAAGTACTTTTGAAACCTTTCATCACATTAGCTATCATATTGCATACAAGAAAAAACTAAGTTTGAAAGTAAACCATCGTACTACATGAACTTAAGGGTAGAAACGTTTCTGGTCGTCACCGCTTAGCTCGGGACATCCCTTCTGCCTCTCATTCGTCTCCTACTCCCCGACCTGGTCCTCCTCGATCCCCACTGGTTGTTGTTGTTGCAGTGTTGCTGCATCGATTCCCTTGTCCCCCTCATTTCCAAAAACTCTGGGCAGACGGACGTCGCGTGACCTTCCTCTTGGTGGAAGTCACAGTAGGGTAACGCCACCCTATCCCCTCCTCTTCCTCTTCTTTTCTGGCTCTCCTCCTTCTCCCCCAGCCAATCACATTAGCTATCATATTGCATGCGAGAAAAAACTAAGTTTGAAAGTAAACCATCGTACTACATGAACTTAAGGGTAGAAACGTTTCTGGTCGTCACCGCTTAGCTCGGGACATCCCTTCTGCCTCTCATTCGTCTCCTACTCCCCGACCTGGTCCTCCTCGATCCCCACCGGTTGTTGTTGTTGCAGTGTTGCTGTATCGGTTCCCTTGTCTCCCTCATTTCCAAAAACTCTGGGCAGACGGACGTCGTGTGACCTTCCTCCTGGTGGAAGTCACAATAGGGTAACGCCACCCTATCCCCTCCTCTTCCTCTTCTTTCTGCTTTTCTGGCTCTCCTCCTTCTCCCCCAGCCAATCGCCATGGCGTGCTGAGGCGGGGGGAGGAGTGGTCTCGGGCCCTGCCTTCCCCCTGGCTCCGGAGCTCTCAGCTCATCCCTTTTCCTGACCTCCTGTGGTCTCGTCTCCGACTCACCCAGCTTCGCCAATCTTTTCGCGAACTCCGAGTTGGCCGCCTCCCCTTCGATCTCCTCTGTCGCCCGCTCCATCAACTCCTCGAAGGATAGAGGGGCCTTTCGCTTCAGGTTCATTTTGAAAAACCCTTCCCGCAACCCCACTATGAAGGCCAGCTGGAGGGTGAACCCTGGCACCTCCTGGACGAGCATGACCTCTTCCTGGAACCTATCCACATAATGGGCCAGCGACTCCCCTGGCCCTTGCTTGATCTTGAAGAGCTCCTCGGCATCCCTCTTCCTCTTCTTCGAGGTTGAAAAGTGAAGCAAAAGGCTACGACGCAGGTCCTCGAAAGCATAGATTGATCCCGTGGGCAGCTGGTGAAACCAGTCCCGGGCCTTCTCCTTCAAAGTGGTCGCAAAGAGCCGGCACTTGAAGGCGTCTGACATTGGTCTGATAGAGACCATGTCCTCGAACCACTGCAGGTGTTGAATGTGGTCATCCTTGCCGGTATACAACATCATTGCCGGCTCCCTGAACCCCTCGGGGAGTGGTGCCGAGAGCACCAACTCGCAGAATGGGCACCCCCTTCACCCCCTTAACCTGCTCCACTCGCCCCGCAAGCTCCCCGGGTGACCCGGCTCCTACCAGCCTCGCACTCGCCGAGGGGCCACTCGTCGGGACCCCACTGGACGAGATCCCGCCTGTCGGGACGACACTCGCCAGGACCCCGCTCGTACTTGTTGGGCTAGGGAAAAGTTCTCGCCCTGCGAGATCCCGCTCTGGTGTCTGGGACATCGCCTCCTTTCCTGCCCTCTGCCCCGAGGCATTCTCGCCAACTCCAGCTAGAGGGGCCACCTGAGGCGCAGGGGTTGCGAGACCCCCAAGTGCCGTGGCGAAAGCGCACTAAAAAGCTCCGAGCAGGTCCCTCTTGAGATCTGTCAGCATCTCTACCGTCGCCACTGCCACCGGCGGCTGCGAGTGGCCTGGGTCGAATCCATCTCCTCCATCTTCAGCCATGGAGCTCAGCTTGAGATTTTCTGTGCTGGTCACTCTCCACGCTCACCGCACCATAAATGTTGAAAACAAAACTTGGTCTCTTGTGGAGTTCGGGGTCCCAAAAAAGGGGTGACCTCACACTTACTTCTCTAGAGGGAGAGCGCTAAACTGAAAGCTTAGGGAACTAGGAACAGGACCGAGGGCTCAACGAGGAGGTCCCACCACACACCCGGAAGATCTTAGAGCGCTTCCCCTCCCAAGCCAATGCGGAGCTTGGGCACCTTTGGAGGCACTCTTCCCCAACTAAAGAAACCTAGGGAGAGAGTGGCCAAAAGTCAAATCCTCCTCCAAGGTGCCCCCCTAGGTCCTATTTATAGATTTCTGAGCTTGGTCTGCCAGTAACCAGATTCCGTCCTACGAGATTACAAAAATACCCACAGGTTTGGCCTGCTAACAGCCAAATCCCGTCATTCCGAGATGCTAAACGCAGACCCCTTCTTGGAGCTGGGCGAGAGGGGGCAGGCCGCCTCCTCTCTCGCCCTCCACCTTGGGTTGGGCGAGAGGGGTCAGGTCGCCTCCTCTCTCACCCCCTACCTTGGGGCTCGGCGAGTGGGAGGTCGGCTGCCTCCCCGCTCGCCCCTCTTCTCTCGCCCCCCCACCTTGGGCTGGGCGAGAGGGGGCAGGCCGCCTCCTTTCTCGCCTCCCCACCTTGGGCTGGGCGAGAGGGGGCAGGCCGCCTCCTCTCTCGACCCCCACCTTGGGCTGGGCGAGAGGGGGCAGGCCGCCTCCTCTCTCACCCCCTACCTTAGGGCTCGGTGAGTGGGAGGTCGGCTGCCTCCCCGCTCGCCCCCTCTTGGGGCTCGGCGAGTGGGAGGCCGGTTGCCTCCCCGCTCGCCCCCCTTTGGGGATCGACGAGTGGGAGGCCGGCTGCCTCCCCGCTCGCCCCCCTCTTGGGGCTCGGCGAGTGGGAGGTCGACTGCCTCCCCGCCCGCCCCCCTCTTGGGGCTCGGCGAGTGGGAGGCCGGCTGCCTCCCCGCTCGCCCCCCTCTTGGGGCTCGGCGAGTGGGAGGCCGGCTGCCTCCCCGCTCGCCCCCCTCTTGGAGCCGGGCGAGTGGGAGGTCTGCTGCCTCCCCACTCGCCCCTCTTCTCAGAATAACCTGGGGCTGCGCTCCTCGGACTTGAGCCCACCCAAAGGCTCTGCCGCCCCTCTTGCTTGGGGCAGTGCCTCTTAAAAATATCGGGCCTAATGACATCTTGGGCCTCGGGGACCCACTCGGCGAATACAGGGTTGTACACCCGAACCCCACATTGTACTGCAGGAAACATATCTCTGATATCATTTGTAATGATCAAACCCTCACAATATCAAAAATATTATCTATTTTTGTTCATCCCAATCCATACTGAGCTGAACTGCACGGTTTAGCCCTTTTCCACAGCTGGCCTACAAGAACTTCCCAGGACTTCACCTATCCCAGGACTACTCCCACCAGAGCACGCTTAACCTTGGAGTTTCCAACACAATTCCACCGGTTACTACGAAAAGACGCCTCTGATATTTGAGGATACAAATTATTACTTAAGCCTAACAACTTTTCCTTTAATCCGATATGAGATCTGGTTCATTCCTGCACCTCCATTTACCTAGAAGTATGTCATCCTAGAAGCCTGTCAGGAGCTACTTTACCTGGGCTTCACTGCCCCAAAACACTCCCCGCCTTCATTGGACCGCCCCCATCGGATTTAGGATGTTACATCCTCTTCCAACGAGGTTATTAAGTCCTAAGTATTTTATCTGAGACGGTTCCTTGAGCCCACAAAATTTGAATTCAGCGCAGAGCTTGCGGCATTCATCCCACTTTCTCGATCTTGAAATTTGTTAGTTAATTTTATGCTAGTTTATTTTCACTTGCTTGTTTGTCGTTAATTTTCAAAGTTCCTGTATAATTACATTTTAATATCATTGTTTGCACAGATATGTATGTGGGAGAATCTATCGTATCATTTTGACTCGATTGATGGCGCCTTACATGTGCCATATGAAAACTATAGGCTAATTATTGAGGCTTATTACTCGTTGAGTTGACAAGGGCCATTTAATTTAAATTTGATTGTAAAATAATATTCAATATCAAAATCTTTATTTCTGGGTTACATCATCTTATTCGATAACGTCGAAAGTACCTTCCTATTTATTTGGTTACAGAGGGGCTTGTTTTCTTTTTCTTTCAAGGGGTAAAAATAAGGAATGCTTTTTCTCCTCGGGTAAAAAGTCGAAGGCAGAAGACATGTTCCTTACGGAAGGGCTCATTTGCAGTTTTGGAGAGCTGAGAGGAGTGACCAAAGAGAGTGTAAGGAAGATAAACAGGAAATAGTGTAAAATGTACCCATCTCTTTGACACTTATGATGCAATAGTCACGTGGCTAGCAGAACAAAGAAGGCTAGGAGTCCCTACAAAGCATTACATATTTTAACAAAACAAATTTTGCATCCGAATAAATCTCCAATACACAGTGTGAGAATTTGAAATATAAATCTTTATAATTACAAAATATTTAAATTATTACATGGTAGCTCTCTTCTTTATATAAAGTAGAGGAGGAGGAAAAATTTATACTTGAATATGTGAAACTAAATACAAGAAAGAGAAAATGTACAATGAGCCCTTTGGGGGCTTTTAATCTTGGGCTTTAGCCCCCCCCCCCCTCAAGCTGGAGCATATATATATATCAATCACTCCCAGTTTGACACAAATATCTAAGAAAGATGATGAAATTAATTTAGTGAAGATGCCGGTCAACATTTTATCCAAAGAAACAAATATAGTGCATATTTATTTTTTGATAACTTCCTCTTTGATGAAGTGATAACCAACTTCAATATATTTTGTTATTTCATAGAACGCTGATTTTTTAGATATGTAAATATCAACTTTATTATCACAAAACATTGATAGAGAATAATCATAGATTCCTACTGTCTTTTAGAAGTGTTTTCAACCACTTTAACTCACACTCACAAGCAGTCTGATTTATACTTCTATATTCAGCTTTTGCACTTGATTTGGACCTCACCTCCGACATACATGCATAATCCAAAAGTGGATTTTCGATCTCCTTTAACATCTGCATAACTTGCATTAGAATATGCTTCAATGCATAAATGATTGTTTTTTCAATGCGAAAATGATTGTTTCTTCAATGCAAAAATGATTATTTTATAGTCCTTTTTCTGGAGATCCATTGATGCATTCTAATATTTTTAAGGCAACTTCCAGATGACACTCTCTGTGAGCATGAATGAATTGACTGAACCTTCCAACAACATAGAAGATGTCAGATCTGATTACGGTAAAATAAATGAGTTTACCGACCAGACGCCTGTAACAAGTAATATTTTATAGAAGAGGGGTTGTCAGAGCCCATAGGCGTAGGATTCCGATCAGGTTTCGTGCCAAGGAGATAAGTTTCGTTGAGTAGATCTAGAGGCATACTTGAGTTGGGAGAGAATTACGAAGTTATTGTGTCTCGTAATTTTAATTCCCAAAACGTATCTGAGAGGACCCATATCTTTTCTGACAAAATATTCCCGAAGATGTTTCTTTATTTTCTCAATTCTAGAGGAGTCATCTCTAGTAAGAAGAATGTTATCTATGTAGACAACAAGAATAACCAGTCCATGGCTGATTTTCCATATAAAGAGAGAGTGATCAACATTGCTTTTGGAGAAACCAATGACAGAGACAACCTGAATGAATTTGTTAAACCGTGTTCGAGGGCTTTGTTTAAGACCGTCAATTGTCTTCTGAAGCTTACACACCTGAGATTCCTCCCCGAGCAACATAACCAGGAGGTTCTTTATATAGACTTATTCATGTAAGTCACCACAGAGGAAGAAAATTTTGACATCAAAATTGAGAGATTTGTCAATTCCTTTTGACAGCAATGGAGAAGAGTAACTAGATAATACCAATACAAGAAACCAGAGAGGAGGTGTCCAAGGAATCAACATCATATGTCTGGGTGAAACCCTTGACAACCCGATGAGCCTTGTATCGATCCACAATGTCGTCCGTGAGAAACTTGATGACAACGACAACCAACAACATCGCCTCTAGTGGGATAGGGACAATAGTCCAAGTACCCCCATGATGTTTTTGCAGAGATTTCCTCATTCATATTCGCTTTCCAGCAAGTTATATGAAGAGCTTCATAATAGGTAGTAGGTACGGTGGTGGTAAAGAGTGCCCAGGTAAACTTGTAAGAAGGACTGAGATTGACATATGATACAACAATAGTAAGAGGATGTTGGGTACTTCACTTCCTCCTTCCACAGAGCAATGTGAATATCCAGGTCTGTGTCTGCTGAGGTGAAGGAACCTTCCGAAAAGGAAAGAACTGGCCTGAGGGCTGATGACAGGGACTCTGGAGTGGAAGAAGCAAGGACGGGTGGGGAAGTAGGGAGACAACGATAATGATAAGGAAAAAGGTGAAAGAAGAGATATATGTTCAATAGTTAGTGTTAGTTGTGGGATATATGGTGAAGGAGCATGAATGATAGGGAACAATGAAATAAAGGTGGGAGGAGGAGAAGTGGTAGAGAGGAGGGATCTCGAGAGTAAGAGCCCCTCCATCCTTGGAGAAATAAGGGGTAGACACAAAGAAGATGACATCAACAGAAACATATTGAAATTTAGAGCTAGGGTCGAAACATCAATATCTCTTCTGAGGTGGATAGTACCCCCACGAAGATACATTTGGTGGCGTGAGCGGAGATTTTATCGCAACCAGATGCAGAAGTGTGGACGAAAGCAGTACAACCAAACACACGCAAGGTGAGAAAAAAGATGTACTATCCGGATAGAGAAAATGATGTCTTACCATGAAGAGTAGAAGAAGGTAGACAATTAATGAGAAAACAAGAATGAGAATTGCATGACCCTAATATGAGCGTGGAACATTCATCTGACATAGGAGTATCCGAGCAACATCAGAGATGACGATTTTTCCTTTCCGCCACTCCATTTTGTTGGGTTGTATGCAGACAACTAGTCTGATCAATAATGTCCGTGGAGGTGCAGAAAGATGAGAACTGCTGACTCATGTATTCTTTTGCATTATCGGTCTGAATAATTTTTAGAGGTATACCAAACTGTGTGTGAATTTCATTATAAAATTTAGAGAAAATAGAAAAATGTTCAGACCGTTCATTCAAAAGATAGACCTGAGTATATCGAGAGAAATCATTAATAAAAGTTACAAAATATATACATCCTCCATAAACAAACTTCAGTGGGAGTAGGACCTAGATGTCTGAATGAACAAGGTCAAAAGGACGGAAAAAAACTCTGACAGAATTTAGAAGGGAATGTAGCATGATGATGTTTGTCATATTGGTAAGCCTCACATTCTAAAGTGAAGTCTAACGTTAGAGATGACAGGAACTTGTAGGAGATGTAGTGGAGGATGACCAAGACGATGATGCTAATAGAGCAAAGAAATTGAGACAACAGATGCAAAGAAAGCGAAAAGATCGCGAGGTAGTAGAGACCGACACGTTCAGTCCCAGTAGCAAATAGCAATCGTCCTTTTCGATTCAAGGTTCTTAAAATAACATGCAGTAGGAGAAAATGAGATAAAACAATGTAATTGTCGTGAAAGAGTGCTGACAGATAACAACTTGTAAGAAAAAATTGGGACGAATAAGTGTCATCCAACTGGAGAAGAGAGGCTGTAGTCACAACGCCAGATCCACAAACTGGATCAGGAGAGCAATCAACAACAAAAAACTGGTGGTAACATGTTATGCTTCTCGAGGTGAGAGAAGACAAAAGAGGTCCAAAATCCCAGTCATATGATTGGTGGCACCGGAGTCGATGAGTCGCTTACCCAGTGTAGCAACATGCGCTCTACCTAAAGATGTGACAATGGGGGCAGATTACATGGAGACACTGATGAGAACCTCAATATCTGTCGAAGATAACCATTGGTCGGACTCTGGCGGCGGGGTGGACGGAGATGCAGAAGGCTCACACGCAGTAGTACTGGCATGGACTTGAGGACGTTGGTGAGGATGCTTCACAAAACATTTCTTGACAAGATGACTAAATCATCCACAATGAGAGAAAAGAGAGCGAGGACCCCCATGACCTCCAGTGCGCCCCCATGTCCACGGTGAGCTCCATGACCGGCCGCATGAGCGTAATTGTCAGAGGACGAAGGGGGCACAATCGGAGGATATAACTAAAGGTTGGTAACGTAGAGATGAGAGCCGCGATTGCATCCAAGATGAGAGTGTCGGGTTCTCCAAAGGTCTGTATGCGCATCATCTCGTAGAAATCCAGAAGATGGAAAATATAACATACTGCAAGTAGTTCCTGAAAATATTTCGGCTGAGTGACAAGGTCAGCAAAGAATGGCCGATGCGGGAGAAGTTTTGGGGTCTTAGAGATTGAACTTCCTGATGCGCATCATCGGGAGAGAGTGTTGGTCGAGCGAAGAGATTAGATTACATGGTGTAGAAGTAAGATGTTTGGGCACCCTTGGAGTAAAGGCGACAAGATGATCTCCCGTAGCCTTCACAGTGTCATCATGGCGGATGATAGACAAACATTCATCAGAGAGTCTGTTTAGGTACGAACAAGAGAATCGTTGGCGTCCCAATCAACATAGGTGTGAGATACGGGGCCAGACAGAGCGTCAGTAGGATGATATCATTTGCGTTGAGAGCACAGAAAGGTGAAAGACACTCAAATCTGGATAATTTGGGCCCGTTAATTTGGAAGTCTTCCCGAGATTTCCAAATGCACCGAAAATAATTGTGGGTGTATGAGCAGGAGTACGCGGATGGGTCTCCATAGATTAGTTAGATGGGCTAGGCGAGAGCAGAAGTTTTTTCTGTCGGGAGAGAAGTCAATGTTCATATAAAAGAGAAAATGGTTCTTGATATAAGAGAGAAATCGGCTCTGTTATACACAGATGACCGATGAGCTCTATATCTAAGGACCGGCGAGTTCAATGACTCGGAGAATCGACAAGCTTGAAGACTCATAGGTGAGCTTGATGACTCAGAGGATCGGCGAGCTCGATGACGTGTAGGATCGGGAGCGTGTAACATGGAGGATCAACGAGCTTGATGAAACGGAGGATCGGCGAGCCCAATGACGTTGAGGATCAGCGAGCCCGATGTCGTGGAGGATTGGAGAGCTATCAGCAAGTCGTAGTCGTTCGTCGCTTTGCAAGAAGTCGCAAGCCACGCGCAAAGATCGAGACGGGGTGAGGACTTACGGGAGGCTATGTTGTTAAAGGTGCGCCTCAAGTGCACCTAAGGGTCAGGGCTCACCAAGCACAAAAGTTTGCGTCTTCGTGGCTACATTTACAAACACAAAGTTTTCCTTCTAGCCACTGCATCCAAAATAAAAAGAGATGCCTCACTTTAGGCAAAACACACAGGTTCTACCTTAATGTCCTTCTGATACAACCCTACATGTACTAGTCATCTATAAAGTAAAAAATGGAAACATTTATGATAGTAGGGTCTAAAAAAATACCTGCTCAATCATAGCGCTGTTAAGTCCCTTCAAAGAATCTGCACCCAAATCTAGTTCAAGCAAAAACCTTCTGCTGCCGAGGTAACCCCATGCTTCACCGGTAAAAACCCCAAAAACAAGCTGAATAGATTTGTCAATTAAGTATTCACTAATAACTAAAGAGAGAAACAAAGAAATGCTTAATACCATCACTGGCTCAATCAACAACATTCAATTAATGTGGGATGTTGATCAACGCTCTAACAAGAGTTCATGAACAGGAGAGAAGCGTAAGGGAAATTTAAAAGAAAACTATGTGATGCCCTAATTACGAGATGCTTCAAAAGGCAGACAACAAAGAGGACAGTCTTTAAGTATTAAAAATATTAAACATTGCTGCGCGTCACCCAAGGACATTGCCACTCATCATAAAGTGAAATATATTGGTCAAGATGCTAAATTATTCCTAAAAACAAAAATATAATTTCATATTGTACAAACTGTAATTTGGAGATGTCAACCTACTCTCCTAATTCCTAATCAACTGGAAAAGAGTCATGGACATTAAGATTCAAGATCACAAATATAACAGCTATTTAGATGTCCCTTAAATGATGCATGGATGCGACACAGGTAACCAAAATCGGACAATTGGATTCAGGGTGTCTTGGAATCTAATGGCCTTCACTGTCTAAAACAGGATAGAAAAATAAATAAATAATAAATATAGTACAAGAAAGAAGACATCATGCTCAATTTTCAAATTCTGATAGACAAGCCCGCTACCACCATTGCTCTATTCTTATGGGGCACATCGAGCGGTGGCCGGGTACTCTCACCGCAGTACACTGTGCATGGGGACCCCCTACAAATCTGCTAATATTTATAAATTTAATCATTATAATCATTGTATAAAACAAATTTCAATCACATACTCACAAGTCTTGATGTTTTTATTAATCCGCCTCCAAAACAAGCATTAGCCTAATTGTCATTACTAAGTTAATCTAGAGGGGAATTGATTACAACTGAGAATGGGCCTCAATCGATTAATATTAAAGTATATGTGGCTCAATTTAATTTACATGTTAAAATAAATATTATTTTTTGTTTAAAAATTATATTAGTTCCATTAAAGAGTTTAGTGAAATACATTACTAAAGCTTTAATAGCCAGATGCTTGTGAAAAACTTGACGGTAACTCCATTGACCTCCTGGTTCTTCAGGAAAAAAGGTAGAAGTGGAGAGCGGTTGAGCGGGCATATGAGCTCATCGACATCGATCCACCCATTGCTACATGGGGTATGTGTAAGACGTGACAACAATTTACGAATTCTATCAGCCCAAGAAAATTACGCATATCAATAGATCAGACTTCGCCAGAGATCCACACCCAACTTTCTGAGGTGGTCAGAAGCTGGATCTTGAGCAATGAGGTGGACCACCGGCGGTGGATATGAGGCAGTGCCACCCATAATGTGTTTTACTAATTGGAGTTGAATATGTGTTTAAGTTTAGTTTTTCCGCACTACTATACACGTGATATGTCACGTGTGTTTCTCTCTATATATGTATTCAAACTCTTGTATTAGGGCATCATAATATTATATTTCCGTTTCTCCGCTGGGTATCAAAGAAATAGATAAGGGCAATATCTGTGCACCTTTTGTGAATTCTCAAGATCAACTGGCCGACGTCTTCACCAAAGGACTAAGCCATGACAACTTTTTGTACAATACTGCCAAGTTGGGAATGATTGATATATACACCCAACATGAGGGGGAGAGTTGAATGTGTTTAAGTTTAATTTTTCCGCACTACTCTACACGTGATATGTCACATGTGTTTCTCTCTAATATGTATTCAAACCCTTGAATTAGGGCATCATAATATTATAATTCCGTTTCTCCACTATTTGCACCGAGCATGATGTGTTCTGCTAATTGGTGCCATGCAGCAACAGTAAAAAAACACTACAACCGACAGCTTTGTAAATAGCTGGTGAAGGGCAATCCTGAATTGTAAAATTCATGGTCAACATGAAGTTACCCTCTTTTAAATAGTATAGATAAAGCATGCACTTTCAGCGACATGTCCATTCAAAGGAAACTGGAGAACAAATGAACTAACCTGTTTTTTAAGCTCATTCAAATTACTAACATGAGAAAGTGCATCAACGGCAGCCAGCAAGGCAATCAATCCCTGACACAATTCAGGGAAATTTCTTCATTATATTCGAGTATGCAGGAAAGAGTTGGAGCGTTCAGAAAAACATAATGATAGATGAATCAGCTTTGCTTTCAGGATCAGAGTAGCCTTACAGATAAAGAGGAATCAGCACCAAAGCTAATGTCACGGAAAAATGATCCGGAATCCATGGACGCCATTACAAGTAAGATAGATTTTGGTGGCTCACCAGCATTTATTGGTGGTAATGCAGACCAGACACTGCCCTTCACATATAGTAATAAAGAGGTCTTATAGTCATGATCCAGATTTAATTGCCAGAGCATTGTAATTAAAGACATTAAATGAATCTTTGTGAGGTCTAAACCTTTTCAAAGGCTAGAAAGGGTAAAAATATTTAAACAACTAGGAGAAACATAAAGTATAAAAAATATACGTAAGAAAAGTTACAGAAAAGAAAAACAGTGTAAAGCACAACACAAAATGTATACCATAAAGCATAATTCATGCATTATCACCAGTACGCAATCTTGGTAGAATCTCAAAAGATGAGTATTGAGCCATTTACACTGAATCAGATTCCATTCTTGGTCATTATCTGGTTTATAACACTAACTTCAATCCAAAGTTTCAATTAGCCATTTATCTTGGATGACCACAATTGATATTGTATCTTCAGCTCAACTATGAGCAACCAAGAAAATTGGACCAATTTGGTGCAAACCATCCACTAAAAAACCTGATTTATAAAGATTGACAAAATCTGTGAGATAGAGGAAGAATGGTTAAAGATTTTAGGATGTGATATCAAAGAGCTGAATATTAGTTATTTTTATATTCAATATACCGGATATTTTTGGAGGTCTATTTCCAGTCAGTAACTCAGTATCTTTACTAGTGCCCGAAGGAGTATATTTAGATTATCACAAATAAATTTATGCGTTCAGTACAGCAGTCCGGCCAACCAACTCACCAAAGCCACAAGATGTCCTTAGGGTCGGATAGGTATTTGAACTACAAAAACTGCATGTTTTCATTTATAGCACAACAAAGCAAGCTGCCACAAAATGGCTACAAAGGATAAAAGGGAGGAACCCAGCCATGATACAACTTCCTAATTTAGATGTTCCACTGCAAATCTGTAAGTATATAGTTGTCAAGGGTGCAAAGTGTTGCACTAAAACCACAGTTAAAGTGGATATCAAATAATGAATTAGTAGCACTAATATTAATGATGCAATGAGGTAGATAGTATAAATGACACTTTTGTAATTTTCGGATCTCCTGTCCATAAATATGTATGGGTGGGAGTTACGTGAAAGGTGGATCGATTCTAATTTTCATTTCACTTGATATCAAAGTCAGGTTCGTCCGATCCCTCTCCACACACCCCCGCTCGTCAACGCCGCTAGCGATCGCCCCGCTCCCGCTCGCCTTTGTTTTAGCTCATGTATAGTAGCTAGTGATCGTCCCACTTCCGCACGCCTTGGTCTCAGTTCCCCTTAGCGACTCCGCATGAAGGTTCTGAGAGCTTGGGCACTGTCATTGAGCTCGTTAGATGCCCTAGGCATTGTTGCGGGGCCATTCACAATCCAGATTCGCTTTCTGCAGGGCCGTATGTGACTCAATCTGTAGTTGTCGAACCAAGGTTGCAGATGATGTCGGGGGGCACGTCGGTTTTAAGATGTTAGGGGATATATCAGGGATATTTCATATATCGGGTTTCAATATTTAATTGTTTATATGAATAATTGTATATAAATATACTCATTTTTTTAACTTAATAAACTTTAAATCTAAATAATTAGTATAAATATTTTATGTTACATAAGTAATAATGATATATCATAGGGAAGCAAGTAATAAATCAGGAAGTCGTCGACAACAATGGAAGATGAGGAACAATCAGTCCCATCTCCAATGCATCGGGCTGCACCTTGCCAACCACCAGTTCACATCTAGTTGCCCAGTACCTGCCCTGGGTGGTTGGAATTGCCCCCAGCAGTTGGAATTAAAATCCAGACTGCAGTTTTTCTGCTCCACAGTCCTCTATTATCCCCCCATTAAGTCTTCCCAGTCCTTCCTCTCACACATTCTTGTGTCTTGTCCCTACCTGGACCGCAAAAACCCTCACCAGGACTCCTCCAAGCCATTGAAAAGAGTTACTGCCGCCTGCCAGATACCTTCCAGCACAGCCTTCAGTGATTTCTGTGCAATCCAGAGTTCTATCTGTCCACTGCAGTCCTCCACGCTCTTTCCTCACAACTCCCACTTCTTCCACCAACAATTGCCAGAAAATTCAAGCCTCTGAAAGTCCATTTCCAGCCGAGAAAAGTACTCTCCAGCAGCCAGCAACACCATTGGGAGGCCAGAATTTAATGCCCACCTCAGTTCCGACCCGGGAAAGTCCTTCAAGCCTCCTACCTTATAGTTATGTGAGTTCTTAGTTAGTTGATACTTATTCTTTGTTAAATTGGTGTTTATTACCACGCTTGCATCATATCTTTCTTGTAACTTTGTTTCCACGTTGTTTGTGGCTATTGTGGATATTCATTTACTTGTTTATTTATGATTCTTGCACTCTCGCATTAATACTCCAACACGTGCTCTCTATTTTGTGAAGTTTTCTTCTTTGTAGTTTTCCTGTGTTTGCATTTATAAATCATAATTATTGCAAGTTAAAATTCGTCGGAATTGTGCCTGCATTTAGAAATTACCCTTAGCTTCAATAGGACGGTCCTGCGTCAAAAAAATAGTACAAGAACCGACCTATCAGAGCCTCAGAGGCACACAATCAAAGCAGAAGCCAGAGACAGAGCCATCGAAGCAAGGAAACAAGAAAAGGACAGAAAAAGCTAGGGCACAAGAAAGAGGCGTCAAAAGCAGGGCACAAGAAAAGAGGCGTCAAAAGCTAGGGCACGAGAAAGAGGTGTCGACGACAGTAAATGACATAAAAACACCAAATTGGAGCAAGACGAGAAAGTCGTCGAAGCTAGACTCAAAGAGATGCAAGAAGTGAAGCATGAAACAAAATATTATCGCTTATTGATTAAAAGAAATGAAAAAAATATTAATATTCACGCTGACATATCGTCCGCGAGATATCACCTGACATATCGGGTAAAATCAATATATCGGGTAATATATTCAAAAATTACATTTTTTGCTTAAAATGTCAATGTCGTGACGATTTCTCCTCATAACTTTTATGTCGGTCGACATCTACAACATTGTAAGTGTCCTTTGTATGATAATTGTGTGTGTGGGGGAGGGGGGAGTATGACTATGGAGTGATCGGGTCATACCTCATTAATCATGGTATTATCCATCAAACTACATGTGTGCACAACTTCAGTCAAAATAGAGTAGTTGAATGGAAAAACAAACTCCTCGAGATAGCTCGTTGTCTTCTCACCATCATGCACCTTCCCAAGTCTTAATGGGTGATGAAGTGCTGCATGTTGTACCCATTGTATAATTCATACATCACGTTTTCCTCGAAGTGTTTTCGGGTGTGTTGTTTTGTCCACATCCATAGTCCTCATCAGGACAAGTTTGATCCTCGGGCTCAAAGATGTCTTTACTGGTTACCCCTTTACCACGAAGGGATGTCGGTATAATCATCCCCCGACACGTCAATTTTTTGACTATGAATGTTACCTTCCGTGAGGAGGGAGTCCTACTTTCCCGATCCAATTCATTACATTCATCAGGGGGAGACATATGATGTTGACGTGGTCTAAGAAGACATTCATGTGAGTGACATTCCTTTATCTATTATTTCACTCACTCCCATTATATCTCACATCCATAACATACCACAAACATAGGTCACTCCTCCACGGTCTCTGATCTCTCCTCTCTCTATAGTCTATCATCACAAGCATACAAGTGCATAAAAAGCACAGGTTCCTATGGTTTGACCTCTACCAATGCCTACCTCGGACTCAGACTCTAGAGATGATCTTCATCATCCGATTGCTCTTTTGAAAGCTAAATGCCATGTACAAAACATCTTATTTTAAATTCTGTTTCTTACTATGATCTTACTCATGAACATCTAGCTTTAATTTCTTCTTTATCCTCGGTTGCTTTTCTTAAGAATTGACAGGGCGCACCAGAGATCTTTGAATGGAAGAAAGCTAAGCAGAAAATGTCCACACTTGATAAGAATAGGATATGGGACATTTCCCAATTTCCTCCGGGAAAGAGATCTGTTGGATCAAAGTGAGTATTCTCAGTGAAACAGAACCCAAATGACATGGTAGAATGCTACAAAGCAAGATTGGTTGCTCAAGGATATACTAAGACCCAAGGGGTAGACTACAACAACAACACTACAACAACACTCAAGCCTTTATCCCACCATAGTGGGGTCGGCTATATAGATCCTTTGTCGCCATTGCGCCCTATCTTTAATCATAGCCTCACTAATGCCTAAGTACATCATATCTTTCCTTATAGTTTCATCCCAAGTCTTTTTTGGTCTACCCCTGCCCCGTTTAACATGTCTAGTGACTAAACTCTCACAACTCCTAACAGGTGCCTCTAATGGTCTCCTATGTACATGTCTGAACCATCTTAAACGAGCTTCTCGCATCTTCTCTACAATTGACGCCACTCATGTCTTATTCCTGATACATTAATTCCTAATTTTATCTAGCTCGTGTGACCACACATCCACCTAAACATTCTCATCTCCGCAACTCCCATTTTTTGCTCATGTACACCATTCACTACCCAGCACTCGGAACCGTAGAGCATTGCTGGCCTAATTGAAGTACGGTAAAACTTGCCTTTAAGTTTTAATGGTACTTTACGATCATATAAGATCCCAGACACGCCTCTCCACTTCAACCAACCTGCTTGGATTCTATGTATCACATCTTTATCTACACCTCCATCTTTTTGAATTATCGATCCCAGATATTTAAAACACTCACTGCGGGAAATATATTGGGCCTCGGGGACCCACTCAGCGAATACAGGGTTGTACACAATCCCCGCTCTTTGCGAGCGGGTCACATGCTCGGAAAGAAAAGTCCAACCCTGCATATTCGGCGAGTGCTGCTGAGTGGAGTTGACAAGACTCCACACCTCCCAAGACCCCCTGCTCAGCCGGAGGTGGAGAAAAGACTCAGGGATTTCTTTTCGGAATGTCTCTGACGAGCCATCACCCGAGTGGTCTGCTCACCCAACCGGCTAGTGAGAGCCCGGTTAGCGGAACCATCCCGGAAAAAAATTACTTAGCTTCCCCGAGAGGTCAACCTGCCCTGCCGGCTAGTGAGAGCCCGGTCAGCGGAACCATCTTGGGAGAAAAATTACTTAGCTTCCCCGAGAGGTCAACCTGCCCTGCCGACTAGTGAGAGCCCGACACCAGAACCATCTCGGGAGAAAAATTACTTAGCTTCCCCGAGAGGTCAACCTGCCCTGTCGTCTAGTGAGAGCCCGGTCAACGGAACCATCTCGGGAGAAAAATTACTTAGCTTCCCCGAGAGATCAACCTGCCCTGCCGGCTAGTGAGAGTCCGGTCAGCGGAACCATCTCGGGAGAAAAATTACTTAGCTTTTCCGAGAGGTCAACCTGCCCTGCCGGCTAGTGAGAGCCCGGTCAGCGGAACCAACTCGGGAGAAAAATTACTTAGCTTCCCCGAGAGGTCAACCTGCCCTGCCGGCTAGTGAGAGCCCGGTCAGCGGAACCATCTCGGGAGAAAAATTACTTAGCTTCCCCGAGAGGTCAACCTGCCCTGCCGGCTAGTGAGAGCCCGGTCAGCGGAACCATCTCGGGAGAAAAATTACTTAGCTTCCCCGAGAGGTCAACCTGCCCTGCCGGCAAGTGAGAGCCCAGTCAGTGGAACCATCTCGGGAGAAAAATTACTTAGCTTCCCCGAGAGGTCAACCTGCCCTGCCGGCTAGTGAGAGCCCAGTCAGCGGAACCATCCCGGGGCTAAGTACTTTTGAAACCTTCTCGCCACCGAGCGATCCTCGGCCCTGCCAGCTTGGTGGGAGCCTGGTCAGCGGGCCAGCATCGGGGCTAAGTACTTTTGAAACCTTCCTGCCACCGAGCGATCCTCGGCCCTGCCAGCTTGGTGGGAGCCTGGTCAGCGGGCCAGCATCGGGGCTAAGTACTTTTGAAACCTTCCTGCCACCGAGCGATCGTCGGCCCTGCCAGCTTGGTGGGAGCCTGGTCAGCGGGCCAGCATCGGGGCTAAGTACTTTTGAAACCTTCCTGCCACCGAGTGATCCTCGGCCCTGCCAGCTTGGTGGGAGCCTGGTCAGCGGGCCAGCATCGGGGCTAAGTACTTTTGAAACCTTCCTGCCACCGAGCGATCCTCGGCCCTGCCAGCTTGGTGGGAGCCTGGTCAGGGGGCCAGCATCGGGGCTAAGTACTTTTGAAACCTTCCTACCACCGAGCGATCCTCGGCCCTGTAAGCTTGCTGGGAGCCTGGTCAGCGGGCCAGCATCGGGGCAAAGTACTTTTGAAACCTTTCATCACATTAGCTATCATATTGCATGCAAGAAAAAACTAAGTTTGAAAGTAAACCATCGTACTACATGAACTTAAGGGTAGAAACGTTTCTGGTCGTCACCGCTTAGCTCGGGACATCCCTTCTGCCTCTCATTCGTCTCCTACTCCCCGACCTGGTCCTCCTCGATCCCCACTGGTTGTTGTTGTTGCAGTGTTGCTGCATCGATTCCCTTGTCCCCCTCATTTCCAAAAACTCTGGGCAGACGGACGTCGCGTGACCTTCCTCTTGGTGGAAGTCACAGTAGGGTAACGCCACCCTATCCCCTCCTCTTCCTCTTCTTTCTGCTTTTCTGGCTCTCCTCCTTCTCCCCCAGCCAATCACATTAGCTATCATATTGCATGCGAGAAAAAACTAAGTTTGAAAGTAAACCATCGTACTACATGAACTTAAGGGTAGAAACGTTTCTGGTCGTCACCGCTTAGCTCGGGACATCCCTTCTGCCTCTCATTCGTCTCCTACTCCCCGACCTGGTCCTCCTCGATCCCCACCGGTTGTTGTTGTTGCAGTGTTGCTGTATCGGTTCCCTTGTCTCCCTCATTTCCAAAAACTCTGGGCAGACGGACGTTGCGTGACCTTCCTCCTGGTGGAAGTCACAGTAGGGTAACGCCACCCTATCCCCTCCTCTTCCTCTTCTTTCTGCTTTTCTGGCTCTCCTCCTTCTCCCCCAGCCAATCGCCATGGCGTGCTGAGGCGGGGGGAGGAGTGGTCTCGGGCCCTGCCTTCCCCCTGGCTCCGGAGCTCTCAGCTCATCCCTTTTCCTGACCTCCTGTGGTCTCGTCTCCGACTCACCCAGCTTCGCCAATCTTTTCGCGAACTCCGAGTTGGCCGCCTCCCCTTCGATCTCCTCTGTCGCCCGCTCCATCAACTCCTCGAAGGATAGAGGGGCCTTTCGCTTCAGGTTCATTTTGAAAAACCCTTCCCGCAACCCCACTATGAAGGCCAGCTGGAGGGTGAACCCTGGCACCTCCTGGACGAGCAGGACCTCTTCCTGGAACCTATCCACATAATGGGCCAGCGACTCCCCTGGCCCTTGCTTGATCTTGAAGAGCTCCTCGGCATCCCTCTTCCTCTTCTTCGAGGTTGAAAAGCGAAGCAAAAGGCTACGACGCAGGTCCTCGAAAGCATAGATTGATCCCGTGGGCAGCTGGTGAAACCAGTCCCGGGCCTTCTCCTTCAAAGTGGTCGCAAAGAGCCGGCACTTGAAGGCGTCTGACATTGGTCTGATAGAGACCATGTCCTCGAACCACTGCAGGTGTTGAATGTGGTCATCCTTGCCGGTATACAACATCATTGCCGGCTCCCTGAACCCCTCGGGGAGTGGTGCCGAGAGCACCAACTCGCAGAATGGGCACCCCCCTTCACCCCCTTAACCTGCTCCACTCGCCCCGCAAGCTCCCCGGGCGACCCGGCTCCTACCAGCCTCGCACTCGCCGAGGGGCCACTCGTCGGGACCCCACTGGACGAGATCCCGCCTGTCGGGACGACACTCGCCAGGACCCCGCTCGTACTTGTTGGGCTAGGGAAAAGTTCTCGCCCTGCGAGATCCCGCTCTGGTGTCTGGGACATCGCCTCCTTTCCTGCCCTCTGCCACGAGGCATTCTCGCCAACTCCAGCTAGAGGGGCCACCTGAGGCGCAGGGGTTGCGAGACCCCCAAGTGCCGTGGCGAAAGCGCACTAAAAAGCTCCGAGCAGGTCCCTCTTGAGATCTGTCAGCATCTCTACCGTCGCCACTGCCACCGGCGGCTGCGAGTGGCCTGGGTCGAATCCATCTCCTCCATCTTCAGCCATGGAGCTCAGCTTGAGATTTTCTGTGCTGGTCACTCTCCACGCTCACCGCACCATAAATGTTGAAAACAAAACTTGGTCTCTTGTGGAGTTCGGGGTCCCAAAAAAGGGGTGACCTCACACTTACTTCTCTAGAGGGAGAGCGCTAAACTGAAAGCTTAGAGAACTGGGAACGGGACCGAGGGCTCAACGAGGAGGTCCCACCACACACCCGGAAGATCTTAGAGCGCTTCCCCTCCCAAGCCAATGCGGAGCTTGGGCACCTTTGGAGGCACTCTTCCCCAACTAAAGAAACCTAGGGAGAGAGTGGCCAAAAGTCAAATCCTCCTCCAAGGTGCCCCCCTAGGTCCTATTTATAGATTTCTGAGCTTGGTCTGCCAGTAACCAGATTCCGTCCTACGAGATTACAAAAATACCCACAGGTTTGGCCTGCTAACAGCCAAATCCCGTCATTCCGAGATGCTAAACGCAGACCCCTTCTTGGAGCTGGGCGAGAGGGGGCAGGCCGCCTCCTCTCTCGCCCTCCACCTTGGGTTGGGCGAGAGGGGTCAGGTCGCCTCCTCTCTCACCCCCTACCTTGGGGCTCGGCGAGTGGGAGGTCGGCTGCCTCCCCGCTCGCCCCTCTTCTCTCGCCCCCCCACCTTGGGCTGGGCGAGAGGGGGCAGGCCGCCTCCTTTCTCGCCCCCCCACCTTGGGCTGGGCGAGAGGGGGCAGGCCGCCTCCTCTCTCGACCCCCACCTTGGGCTGGGCGAGAGGGGGCAGGCCGCCTCCTCTCTCACCCCCTACCTTGGGGCTCGGTGAGTGGGAGGTCGGCTGCCTCCCCGCTCGCCCCCTCTTGGGGCTCGGCGAGTGGGAGGCCGGCTGCCTCCCCGCTCGCCCCCCTTTGGGGATCGACGAGTGGGAGGTCGGCTGCCTCCCCGCTCGCCCCCCTCTTGGGGCTCGGCGAGTGGGAGGTCGACTGCCTCCCCGCCCGCCCCCCTCTTGGGGCTCGGCGAGTGGGAGGCCGGCTGCCTCCCTGCTCGCCCCCCTCTTGGGGCTCGGCGAGTGGGAGGCCGGCTGCCTCCCCGCTCGCCCCCCTCTTGGAGCCGGGCGAGTGGGAGGTCTGTTGCCTCCCCACTCGCCCCTCTTCTCAGAATAACCTGGGGCTGCGCTCCTCGGACTTGAGCCCACCCAAAGGCTCTGCCGCCCCTCTTGCTTGGGGCAGTGCCTCTTAAAAATATCGGGGCACTGCCCCAGGCAAGAATCTCGAGTGTGTAAACGCGAAACTTGAAGGTAAAGAGATAGGGGCTTAAAGCTGACCCTTGATGTAAGCCAACATCGATAGGGAATTCCTGTGTTAATCCTCCAGATGTCCTCACCCTGGTCACTGAATTTGTATACATATCTTTGATTACGTCAATGTATGATACATTTACACATTTCTTTTCTAAGACTCTCCACAAGACCTCTCTTGGAACCCTATCATAAGCCTTCTCCATATCGATAAACATATGCAAATCTTTGTCTTTCCCGATAGTTGTCAATGAGTCTCCTCAAGAGATGTATAGCTTCCATGGTTGACCTCCCTGGCATGAATCCAAATTGATTCTCTGAGATGCTAGTCTCTCGCCTAACTCTTCTCTCTATTACTCGTTCTCATAGTTTCATAGTATGACTCATTAATTTAATTCCCTTGTAATTGACACAATTTTGTATATCTCCTTTGTTCTTATACAAAGGTACCAAAATTCTTTCTCTCCAGTATATCTCCTTTGTTCTTATACTATCTAGAGATATTTGCTTCTGTTGCAAAGATGGACTATATTCAAGTTTAATTATCTTGAGATTCATGTCTAGGTTGGAATATTCATAAACTCAATGTGAAGAATATCTTCCTCCATGACGAGCTGAAGGAAGAAGTGTATATGAAATTACCTCATGGGTTCATAAGAAAGAGACAAGAAAGGATGATTTGTCGTTTAAGAAAGTCTTCATATGGCCTGAAACAGTCTTATATGGCCCGGTTTGGAAAATTTCACAAGGCCATGATTTAATTTGACTATAAGAAGGGACAGTCCGATCACACAATGTTTGTAAAAAGACAAGGTCAAAAACTCTCATTGTTTATGTGGATGACATTTTGGTGACAAGAGATGACACATTGAAGATTGTTGCTCTTAAAGCCCAGTTGTCCAAGAAATTTGAGGTAATAAATCTAGGGAAACTGAGGTATTTTCTTGGGATTGAAGTTGCTAGATCCATAAAGGCATCTTCATTTCTCAGTGAAATTATATATTAGATCTTCTGAAGGAAACATAGATGTTTAGTTGCACTCCAGTGACACTCTAGTGAAAACTCTCATTGAGGAAATCAGTGATGATATTGTTGGTGATAGGATTAATGTGTCAAGTTATCAGAGACTGGTAGGAAGAGTTATATACATGTCACATATACGTCCTGATATTACATATGTTGTAGTCATTTTGAGCAGATAGATGCATACTCCAAGAGTTCATCACCAAAAGGTGGGATATCATGTTCTGAGATACCTTAAGAAGTCTCTGGGCTAAGGACTATTGTTTTCCAAGAACAACCACTTCAAGGTTGAAGTCTTTACTAATGTTGATTGGGGAGGAAATCAGGATGATAGAAAATCCACCATCAACTATTGTACCTTTGTTGGAGGTAACTTGGTGACCTGAAGGAGCAAGAAGCCAACTGTGGTGGGCAGATCTAGTGTGGAGGCAAAATACTGAGTCATCCCAAGGCCTCTGTGAAGGATTGAGGTTGACATCTATTCTACAGGACCTTAGGATCCTCAAACCCAAACCTCTCTCATTATATTGCGATAACAAGGCTGTCGTCAACATAACTCACAACGCGGTTCAACATGATAGGACCAAACATGTTGAAGTTGATAGACATTTCATCAAAAATCACCATGACAAAGGGAATATTGTTAATCTTTTTGTTCATTTCAAAGATCAGCTAACGAACATCTTCACCAAAGGTCTTGTTGTGATGTGTTTACTGACGATATACTCATATTGGGAATGACAGATATTTTTCGTTCGACTTGAGGGGGAGAGTTGAAGTGAATATCAAATCACGAATTATTAGCTGTAATTTTAATGATGCAATGTAATGAGGTAGATAGTATTAATGGCACTTTTGTAATTTCCAGTTCCCCTATCAAATGTATATGTATAGGTAGAAATTATGCGAAAGATGGATCGACTGTATTTTTCAATTTTCACTACCACTTTATATGGAAACCATTTATTATTTCAACTAATAAATTTATTTAAACTTCAATTTTACCTCAAGGATGTGTCATATCCTCATTAATTTAGAATCATTAATTTAAGTTTAGTTTAAATTTGTTTCAAGACTTATTCAGAGACTGGTTTAATATAGCCTTATTCAAACGTTGGTTCAATCTTGGGTTAAATCTAGCTCAAGTCATTAATCCAATGCAAATCAGATATGCATGTAAAGATCAGTTAAATATATAGCATATTTGTATAACCCATAATTCATCGAGATTAGAAATCCCTAAGAAGACGGCTATTCGCAGAGCTCGTCAGTAGAGTACTGAACATCCTCAAGGAGGCGAGCATGGGCGAGTACCCATTGCAAATCGCGAGTATGGTCAGGTAACTACCCCCCTCCCCCCCCCCCCCCCCCGGATTTGTCTATAAATAGACCCCCAGGGGCACCAGGAAAGACACTTTTTGGAAGAGGTCGAACCCTCCCAAGCGAGATACTCGCCTAGTCCGTGCCTTCCGCGTACCTAGCTCAGCCTTTGGTTTTGGAGGGGAAGCTCTTCTAGACTTCCGAGTACGTAGCGGGACCTCCCTGCTGAAGCGCCTGAGGTGTGCTTGTAGACATTTCTCTCTCTCTCTCTCCTGCTCTAGTCATTAAAGTTGTGGCGTTCGAGCGCGGGATTAGTAACATTCGACTACACTCAGGTCCGAACATTTGGAGTCGGGATTTTCCTGGTTTCAACACTTTGGTGCGGTGAGCGTGGACCGTAGCCGGAGGAAGAAATTTTTGCGAGAAGACTTCATGGCTTAAGATGGCGAGATGGAGGCCAAAGGCAGCAACTCGCGAGCATTCGACAAGTTGGGCGAGTTCATGCAGGCGGCTTAATGGAGGCGAGTATCCTTGTTACTCGCCAATAGGCGAGTTCCAGATGGAGACATCCTCAGGCGAGTTCCAGATGGAGACATCCTCAGGCGAGTTCCAGATGGAGACATCCTCAGGCGAGTTCCAGATGGAGACATCCTCAGGCGAGTTTCAGATGGCGACCTTAGTTGGCGAGATCCTGATCGCTCCGAATTGGTGACTTCAAAGAAGCGAGCTTCCTTGCTCGCCAATATGCAATTCTACTCGCAAGGAGACAAGTCCATGATAGGCGAGTTCATAGGTGAGATCTCTACTCACCCATAGGCGAGTTCTTTACTCACGAGGGTGAGTTCTCTACTCGCAAGCTGTGAGAACCTGGTGCCTAGTTCAAGAGAGGCGAGTTCAGGATGGCGAGTTCCTGAGAGGCGATTTCAAGGTCGGGCGAGTATGGAAAATAAAAAAAAATTAGGACACTTCTCTGCGTAGGGGGTTCTAATGTCAAAAGGGACACTACTCCCCCCTCAGTTTCATCCTTCTCCAATGCTAGTGATTTCCATACATGTTCATACTTACGGGTGCTTTGGTAAAACCCGAACAAACAGGGTGATCCATGACGAGTTCGCCACCAAGGGAAAGCACATAAACTATTCCGCGAGCTCCTACTCACGATGATCTTCATCAACACTTACATTCCACGAGGATGCTTACTCGTGAGATCTTCAAGCTGGTATTCCGCGAGCTCCTACTCGCGATGATCTTCATCAAGGGCTCTGAGAACTACTCTGAATTCAGCCACGGGAGTGTGTACGTCCTCCCTCATTATATTTCCTTTTGATAAATGAATTATCCACCCTTCCTGAAACATGGGATGGTATGAGTCTTTTGTCCCTTCCAGTAAGCGTTTTCAAAAAGATTAAAGAAAGTAGGTGAAATCGATCTCCACGACAGGTTGGGAAACAAGCCTCCGACTTGATTCTCATAAAACCCAGAACGAATGATGGGACAGCGCCTCGGGTGTGAGTTCTCCTAAGACCGAGCCTCTGCATTGACGGTTGAGATCAGCTCCCCCTTGCACGTTGGCCGAAGTTACCCCCCAGTTTTGAACACAAAATATTTTCAATCTGGTATAATGGATTGCACTTCTCATCCGACTGGAGAGATTATCAGGAAAAAATCTGGACGCCGACCTCCCAACTCGACGAAGATGATCGATTTAACTGAATGAGGGAAACTTGAATAAAGGCGTCGTGTACCCTCAAAGAGCTAAAAGCTCGCGGCATGGCATAATGTTTCTGTTGTTTCGTCCCATCATATGAGTTGGTACGATTAACCCCCTCTGATTGTTGAGTAGCATGAGAAAGATACTCGCCAGCATCCAACATCCAAGTAGGATGGAGGCCTCGGGATGGTGTGTCTCCTTGGACCTCCCCGACTGTCATTCCCTACTCGTCAGCATCCAGCATCCGAGTAGGATGGAGGCCTCGGGATGGTGTGTCCCCGTGGACCTCCTCGACTGTCATTCCCTACTCGTCGATCTTCTCGTCAGCATCCAGCATCCAGTATCCGAGTAGGATGGAGGCCTCGGGATGATGTGTCCCCTTGGACCTCCCCGACTGTCATTCCCTACTCATCGATCTTCTCAACATTCGACAGCCGAGTAGGATGAAGGCCTCGGGATTGTAAAGTAGAAGCCTCGAGAGTGTGAATCCGCCAGAACCCCCCGAGTGTCATTTCTCCTCTCAGGGTTTCTCCACCTCCAGTTGAGCTTCGCTCCTACTAGGTGTCGACTCCTCTCCACCTCCAGTTGAGCTTCGCTGCTGCTAGGTGTCGACTCTTCTCCACCTCCAGTTGAACTTCGCTCCTGCTAGGTGTCGACTCCTCTCCACCTCCAGTTGAGATTCACTCCTGCTAGGTGTCGACTCTTCTCCACCTCCAGTTGAGCTTTGACTCCTGCTAGGTGTCGACTCTTCTCCTCTCCCAGTTGAGCTCAATTCCTGGAAGGACCTCGCGCGGCACACCCTCTCGTTCATATCTCTCCGAACTACGGGTTCAACATTATTTTTCCGAGCTCGTATCGAATTCGAAAAAAGCGGGGAGTGTGTATAACCCATAATTCGTCGAGATCAGAAATGCCTAAGGAGACGACTATTCGCAGACCTCGCCAGTAGAGTACTGAACATCCTCAAGGAGGCGAGCATGGGCGAGCATGGGCGAGCTTTAGCGAGCATGGGCGAGCATGGGCGAGTATGGGCGAGTACCCATTGCAAATTGCGAGTATGGTCAGGTAACTCCCCCCCCCCCCCCACAGGATTTGTCTATAAATAGACCCCCAGGGGTACCAGGAAAGACACTTTTTGGAAGAGGTCGAACCCTCCCAAGCGAGATACTCGCCTAGTTCGTGCCTTCCTCGTACCTAACTCAGCCTTTGGTTTTGGAGGGGAAGCTCTTCTAGACTTCTGGGTACGTGGCGGGACCTCCCTGCTGAAGCACCTGGGATGTGCTTGTAGACATTTCTCTCTCTCTCTCTCTCTCCTGCTCTAGTCATTAGAGTTGTGGTGTTCGACCGCGGGATTGGTAACCTTCGGCTACACTCAGGTCCGAACATTTAGAGTCGAGATTTTCCTGACTTCAACAATATCAACCACCTCTCTGGTATCAAAGTTTCATCCAAGCATGGAGAAAAACACAAAAAGAGGATAAAATGAGAATGCTTCCCACCAATTGTTGTCGTGAAGAAAAAAGCAATATAAAATTAGGACTAAATGTGTATATCCTACTATCTAGAACACATGACGCAACACATATACGGAAGCACTGATTTAATCACCGGTTAATCATATAAAAGCTATTAGTCTAGGTGAGGTTTATATACTAAACAAGCAGCATAATGTCATAGAAGGAACAATGATGAACAACATTCTTTAGTGGAAAGGATTCAAATACTTCTAGCTGTTGCGTAGACAAAAGAATGTCAAGTAGAAAACACACATAAAATAGTCACAAATATTATTTATATATACAATAAGCATAAAGCGTCACTTCTGAATCAAAAATGGGATGAAGAGAAAAAGCAATTACCTGTATCCACCTAATGGCAGACAAGACTGCTCTTTAAGACAGGAAGTTGAGTCGTGAGTTTCAGATTTTGTTGTCTGGTGAATAAAAGCACATAGTATCACGTAATGGTAAAAAAATTAATGCAAAATTTTCCATTTCAAATGTCAAGCTCAAAATTTGTTACTAACCTGCATGACCAGATCAAATTCTGCAACATTTGATGGATAAGTTTTGTAATTCTTTTCATTCTGTGTGGCCATCTGCACTAATAAAAAATACTTACTGAAAGCAGAAAATTAGTTAAGTAAAGCCTATCAAAAGTATGTTCACTTAAAGGTAAGAATTAAAGACATTATTTTCCATTTTGTAAAGTATTCTCTGATTGATTATTCAGACTAAAAGAAATACGTTGACAACCAAATAGTACTAACCAAAATAATCAAAATATATGTCTATATATAAACATATATCTATTTGTGTGTGCACGCACACATATACAATTTGGCACGGGAACCCCTGTGCCCCATGCGATTGTACTCGTGTCGCCCCTGCGAAATGTCATAACCTCGCTCAATGTCCTATCACACACGACGACGCGAGCGGCTGACATACCGTCATACGGGGCACAGGGGTCCTTTGTGCCAGACTGCTCGTATACTATATAAGAGCTATATACGGTTTTTTTGGATTCAATATATAAGAGCTATATTATATTATAAATATTATAATATATAATATTATTATATTATATATAACAATTGTTACATGTTTCCACGGGGGAGAGGGAAAGAAACAAATGTTAAACCATTTAAATCAATTAAATAAAGTAAATCGGATCCTTAAAACAGCTCTTTCACGTGGTCCTATTCTCTTTTATTTGATTCCTTCATCCTCACTGTCTCTCCCCTACCTCTCCTGCAGTCCAGCAACTCAAACTGAAGAAAATCAATGGTCACTGCTAACTGCTTTTGGTGGCAGGTTGCTTTTTCCAAGAAACATTGGTAACATTATTTCATGCTATTTGTGCAGGTAGTCGGTTTATAGATGAGTGCTATTTGTGCAAGTAGTCGGTTTATAGATGAGTGCTATTGGCGTAGTCGGTTTATAGATGAGTGCTATTGGCGTAATCGGTTTATAGATGAGTGCTATTGGCGTAGTCGGTCTGGTTTTGAACCTTGGTCTGGTTTTGAACCTTTGTGCCTGATTTTGTTTCCTAAAAACCCATGCAGTAGAAGATCCTGAATTTGAAACTTTCTACACCAAAAAGATTATCTGAAACAAAGGTCTTCGTGCTTGGATGGTGGCCCCATCCCGCAATCCAACCTGATTTTGCTTGCTCTCTCTCTCTCTCACACACTCACTCCCCCCTCCTCTCATCCTATGGTAGCTGAAGACACTCTTCCTGCTGCAACCTTGGCAACCCAATCAGCTCTCCATGGATGACTGCAACAGTGGCCAACCCCAATCGTCCAAGTCAAGGTAACTAGTTTTTTAATATAGAAACAATTGATCTTTGTGTACGTCTTCTCTCCTTCCCTTCCTCCCTTCGTGGCAATTATTTTTGTATCCAGCAGCGGAGCCTCACCATCGCCGAACGTCGTGTTGTTCCTACTTTCAAGGTTAATTTTTTTAGTGCAGTGCCGCCTACAACGCCGATGCTTGTTAAGCTCTTAAGCCCCTCTTGTCTTCATGGTTATTTTTGTGCAGACTGTGCCGTCAATCATGGGAAGGAATTAGATAACTGTTCACGAGCCAATTCCTTTATATATTATAAGATATATATAAGTACAAGCCAATTCCTTTGTATATTATATAAGTATATATATCTTTACAATATTAAAAGAGAAAAGTTGTCTTTGGTTAAACATTCAAAAATGTAAATTATGCCCTCATTTTTATATTTTAATGACTTGACATATATTAATCTATTTAAAAAAAAAAATATAATGTCCATTCAAGTAATTACACTATCTCAAAATTAAAAGTAATGATGATAATTCATTAAAATCCAAAAAGTTTTTAGTAGAGCTCCTATACCTACTATGGTAGGCTATCATTAGGCATATCAGCGGTATTTTCAAAGAGCTACCATTAAACCAATCAACTTTATTAAAGTTTATTAATTAATATTGTATTTATTTTAAGCTGCATCAAATAATTGATAGGGGCGGAGCCCCGAACCTATCGCAGTCGAGATACTATTGCGATTGGCCGTAGGGGCGAAGCCCCGTGTCTGTCACTCGTATGTATATATATATATACTAATATAATAAGCGAATTCTTGAGATGAACAGTTGCTGTGTAGCCGCGTCACTTAATGTTTCCGCCTCCTGATATTAAAAAAAACATATTGAAGGTGTGGTCACCGCGGCGGCAGAGCGGGAGAGAGAGGGGGGAAAGCGGGAGGGGGGCACCGGAGAGAGAAAGAAAGAGACAGAAAGAGAGGGAGAGAGAGGAGAGAGAGGGGAGAGCGGGAGGGGGCCGGCAAATGCAGAACCCGAGCAGTCGCCCCCGCCGGCGAAATCAACACAGAAGTTCTAGAACCTACCGGTAGAACTGTAGAACGCCTCATCGCACGGCTCTGATTATGGGCTTCGTCTCCACGGTGATGGCGGAAAGCATCTCGAGCTGTTCCCGGCGGCCGGCGATGTTAAATTCATAGCTACAGTCACTACAACATTTTTGGCCTTTAGCAACACTTTATTTGCCAACAATCAAAAATGTTGTCTAAACATTGAATAGAGAACAATTTATAAATGTTGCAATTAAGTAGTAGTTTTAGGCAATATTTATGACGCAACATGTAATAAATGTTCTCTTATCAATTATTGAGAACAGTTTCGAAATGTTGTTATTGTCGACGCACTTTAAGCAACAATTGTGCGGTATTACCTTTTACAATAATATTTTGCAACGCATTAAAATGTTCCTACAGCCTTCACCTCCTCTTCGCGTAACAACGACAACCGAATGTACTTTCTCGAGTGGTCTCACGTCGTCTATTCTACTCCCGCTAAAAATCTGGCGTCGACGTCGATTCTAGAAGTGTAGTAGCGATCGATCTTCCATTCTTCTAGATCACCATCATCAAGGTCCGGCATTGACATATTTCTGCTCGATCCCATCTTCCAGATCCCGTCTTGCATCAACATTGGTAAATTTTCCCCATATCTGTTGTAACGCCCCGGGTTTTTCTTATAATTATTTTAAGTGAGATTATGGAAATAATAATGGTTTAAATATTAAATCCATCGTTTGAAGTGTTAATGCGGGAGGACGTTACCATTTCGGAAACGTCGTCGTCGTCCGACGAGTTTAATTTTTTAGGTTGAGCCATATATACAAACATAAATACATGTATAAAAGTTCATATACATATAGAAGTAAAAATATATACAAATATCTTTATTATATAAGGAAACCCAAAATCAGCATGGTGTAACATTCATTCTACTCTAAATACCCTTCTAAAACTCGAGTTTTTAAAAAATAGCCAACTTTTCAGTCATTTCTTCGCTCCAGCACTATTCGCCCACACTCATAATCCCGATACCTCGAGCTTTTCGGTCATTTCTTCTCTCTCGCGATTTCATCCTCACCGCTTCTGCGCAGGTAGGGCATCGCAAGAGGATCCCCGATACCTCGCGCCATTCCTAATCTCTCTCGCTATTTCTTCCTCATTACTTTTGCGCAGCTAGGGCATCGCAAGAGATTCATGGATCCCTCCCCTTACCTCATCCTCATCCCTCCCGCCCCTTCCCCTGCTCCTCACATCCCTTTCAAAACACCTCCAGCGCATGCGCACTGCCCGCGACATCAGACTCCTTCTAGGTATGTGCCCAAAATCGACATTTCCAAGCGACGGGTGATGAAGGATGCATTGCAGACGGCAACAACGCGACTGGAGGATCGCCCGACGAGTCCGGAATCGAGTGGCTAGAAAAGATCGACCCGCTTTGGAAGCCCTGGGCCGTTTAATTATTTCTGTAGCATATGTTGTTTTTCTTTTTATCGTGGCATGTCTATGTTTGCACTTTTATTTCGGTGTGCCATTAGCGGGTGTGCTAATAGCGGTGTTCTCCCCCTCCTAGTATAAAGGGCGGAATATGTTATGTTGTATTCAATTTTTGAAGATTAAGAATTCGGGTTGCCCTAGCCGCTTCCGTCCTCACCCTCTCCGTGCGAGAGCTGGCCCGTCCGGAAGGACTCCACAACCCTGTCCTGGTGATTCCTACGTCAGTTGGTATCAGAGAGCTCCTCGTCGACTTCTACGCTCGACGACTGCATCCCCCGTCCGTCCGTCTCCTCGTGCGGTATCGCCGGACCGGAAGACTTCTGCCAGCTTCGACGCACTCCCCATCGACTTCGACGCACTCCCCATCTCCGCCTCCGTGTTCCGCACGGACGAACCAGACCGACCGAGCCCGCTCCGTCGGCGTTTCCTACGCCTGTCTCGGTCCGCTCAGGGTTTCTCGCCTCTCTCCTTCGTCGACACCGGCCCTCTTCCGCTGATGGGTGACGCGCCGCGGGACGACGCCTCCCTTTGGGCAGCCATCAATGGTATCACCGCCCAACTCGCCACCCTCACCGCCGCCCTCGGCGACCTACAACCGGGCCTCCCACAGCAACCGCGCCCCGCCGACCCTCCAGCGGCTCCCCCGGACCCTTATTTTGGGCGGCAATACCGATGCGGTCGCGTGCCTCCAGCAGCCCCGCCCCTCAATCCGGCCCTCTCTTCGTCCAGTTCCGATGACGATCTCCCCGGCGGCGGCAGCCCTCCACGTGGGGGTGTCCCTCAGCCCCGGTACCAAACGGGGTACCGCCTGCAGGCTGACATTCCCCACTTTCATGGCAACCTGGGCATCGAAGACTTCCTCGATTGGCTTTCGGAAGTCGAAGGTTTCTTTGAAATGGCGGAGATCGACGACCGCCGCCAAGTGAAGATGGTCGCCTACCGCCTTAAATCCGGTGCGGCCGTATGGTGGGACCAACTTCAACTCAACCGCAACCGCCAAGGCAAGGCGCCAGTTCGCACGTGGCTGAAAATGAAGAAGTTGTTGCGGAATCGGTTCCTTCCGCCCGACTACGACCAGCACTTATTCCAGTTCTACCAGAGTTGTTCTCAGGGGACTCGTACTGTGACAGAGTACCTAGCAGAGATCAGACGACTCGCGGACCGCAACGGCCTCACAGAGACAGACGGCCAACGTGTTACTCGTTTCCTACAAGGGCTTGCATGTTCTGCGCACGGTGGATGAGGCTTACAACATGGCCCTCAAGGCTGAACAAATGGAGAAGACAGCCATCCCCCTACACCGCACGACCTCTTGCCGCCCTTGGACGGACGCGTCGGGTTCTAACAGCCGGGACACCACCGGCAAGGAGATTGTGGATCGGGTGCCGGCCTCCTCGTCCGCACCAAAGGGGCGGGCACCTGACCGAGCACCGGCAGGCACATGTTTCAAGTGTCACCAACCGGGCCATTTCGCCAACCGATGCCCCCTGCTTCGCCAACCCGTCCACTGTCGCACCGGACGAAGAGGGAGAGGATGACATCGGAGAGGCTGATGAAGTGATTGATGGTTATGACGAGGAGGGCGAGTTCGCCGCTTGCGTGGTTCATCGTCTACTTCTCACACCACGGGTGGACGAACACGTCCAACGGAACAATATTTTTCGGAGCTACTGCACCATCAAGGGGAAGATCTGCGACATACTGATTGACAATTGCAGTTGCGAGAACTTTGTTGCAACCCGGCTGGTCTCCTATTTACAGCTAACGACGGAGCCTCATCCCCACCCATATTCCATCGGTTGGATTCAGCGCGGCCCGTCAGTTCGGGTCACCCACCGCTCTCATGTTCCTATTGCCATTGGGAAGCATTACCGGGCCGATGTTTGGTGCGACGTCGTGGAGATGGATGCCAGCCACCTACTCTTGGGGCGGTCGTGGCAATATGACACAGATGTTTTTTACAAGGGCCGCGAGAATGTTGTCACCTTCACTTGGGCCGGCAAGAAGATACAAATCATTGCCCGGGTCGGAGAGAAACCCGAAGTCAGCCCACCGTCCGATAGGGAGCGTAGCCTGTTGGTGATGGCCGAGGACGCTTCTATGTTTGAGCGGGACGTGGCAGAAGCTAAGGAAGTGGTGGCACTTGTCTCCTACGGGTTGTACACCACTCGTGAGCAGGAGGCAGAAGCCGCACCGCCAGACGTGCGTGCGTTGCTGCACGAGTTCCGAACCATCACGACGGACGACTTGCCTGACCGTCCTCCTCCTCTTCAGGATATCCAGCATCAGATCGACCTCATTCCAGGAGCTAGCCTTCCGAATTTACCGCACTACCGCATGAGCCCCAAGGAGCATGCCACCTTGCGTGAGAAGGTGGAAGAATTGTTGAAGAAGGGATTCATCTCGGAGAGTCTCAGCCCCTGCGGAGTCCCGGCACTCTTGGTCCCCAAAAAGGATGGTTCATGGCGCATGTGCGTCGACAGTCACGCGATCAACCGGATCACGATCAAGTACTCCTTTCCCATTCCTCGACTTGATGACATGCTAGACATGTTAGATGGTTCTCAGTTCTTCTCCAAGATAGATCTACGCAGCGGGTACCACCAAATCCGCATCAAGCCAGGTGACGAGTGGAAGACGGCGTTCAAAACGCCGGACGGCCTCTTCGAGTGGAAGGTAATGCCTTTTGGATTATCTAACGCTCCAAGTACTTTTATGCGCCTCATGACACAGGTACTGCGACCTTTTCTGGGAAAGTCGGTCGTCGTCTATTTTGACGACATCTTGATCTTCAGCAAGAGCCGGGCAGATCATCTCTCCCATCTTCGGGCTGTTTTGGAGGTGCTGGCGGCGCACCAACTGTTCATTCACCTCAAAAAGTGTACCTTCCTCGCTCCGCGGCTGACATGTTTGGGCTTCATTGTGGGCGCGAATGGCATCCGGGTTGATGAGGAAAAGATCCAGGCGATCCGAGATTGGCCGGCTCCCACCTCTCTAACGGAGTTGCGCTCATTCCACGGTTTGGCCACCTTCTATCGGCGGTTCATCCGAGATTTCAGCACCATTACCGCTCCCATGACCGACTGTTTGAAGAAGGGGCGGTTCCTTTGGGGCGACGAGGCCCAACGCTCCTTCGACTTGATCAAGCAGAAGCTTAGCTCGGCCCCAGTCTTGGCACTACCCAGCTTTGAAAAACTCTTTGAGGTGCAGTGTGATGCCAGTGGCATTGGTATAGGGGCTGTCCTCTCCCAGGACAAGCGCCCCGTGACGTTTTTCAGCGAAAAATTAAGTGAAGCTCGATGGAAATGGGCAGCCTATGATCAGGAGTTCTATGCGGTCGTACGGGCTCTCAAGCATTGGGAACACTACTTACTGCACAAGGAGTTCATCTTGTCCACAGACCACCAGGCTCTCAAATTCATCAACAGTCAGAAACGCATGGATGGAATGCACCTTCGTTGGACCACATATCTCCGGCGGTTTCCATATATCATCCAGCACAAGCCGGGAACGGCTAATGTCGTCGCCGACGCACTTAGCCGACGCAGTTGTCTGTTGGCGACTATGCACCACGAGATCATCGGGTTTGATAATCTCGTCGACTTGTATGCCGAGGACGTTGACTTCCACGAGATTTGGCGCGCCTGTTCCTTAGGCGGCTCGCATCAAGGTTTCCTATTACTCGACGGGTTCCTGCTTAAAGACAACCTCCTGTGTATTCCTCGCACTTCCTTACGGGAGAAGCTCATTCGTGATTTGCATGGTGGCGGGTTGAGTGGACACCTGGGCCGAGACAAAACACTTGCCAGCCTCCAAGAGCGTTACTTCTGGCCGCAACTATCGAAGGACGTGGGGAACTTCGTTCGGAAGTGTTATGTGTGTCAACAGTACAAGGGACACGCCCACAACACTGGGCTTTATACTCCCCTCCCGGTTCCCACCAGCGCTTGGGAAGATTTCTCTATGGATTTCGTCTTGGGTCTCCCGCGCACGCAACGCGGGGTCGATTCCGTGTTTGTAGTGGTGGATCGCTTCTCTAAGATGGCCCATTTTCTCCCTTGTCGCAAGACGTCCGACGCTTCTCACATCGCGCGCCTCTTTTTCCGGGAGGTGGTTCGTTTGCATGGCGTGTCAACCACTATCACATCGGACCGCGACCCCAAATTTCTCGGCCACTTTTGGACAATGCTGTGGAAGATGTTCGACACCTCTCTTCAGTTTAGTAGCTCCGCCCACCCTCAAAATGACGGTCAAACCGAGGTTGTGAACAAGACCTTGGGGAACCTCGTTCGTTGCATTTGCCAAGATCGCCCGAAGCAATGGGATCACGCACTCGCGCAGGCTGAATTTGCTTACAACAACGCAGTGCACAGCTCTACCGGTCGCTCGCCCTTCTCCATTGTCTATACCAAGGTTCCCCGGCATGCACTCGATCTCGCCCGCCTTCCGGCAGCTCCTCCTTCCGCGGCCCAGTTAGCGGAAGAAACCCGCGACATCCAAGCTGATACCCGGCTCAAGCTGCTTGAGTCTAACGCCAAATACAAGGCTATGGCCGACAAGCACCGGCGCGAGAATATCTATGCGGTGGGAGACTTGGTGATGGTTTTCCTCCGCAAGGAGAGACTTCCCGCGGGCCACCACCACAAACTCATGCCAAAGACGTTGAAGGTCTTGGAGATGTTGAGGTCCGGTGGAAGGTCCACCACATAAGCGTTGTCATTGATCTTGCGGGTGATGGGGAAGGTTTATTTCGGTGTGCCATTAGCGGGTGTGCTAATAGCGGTGTTCTCCCCCTCCTAGTATAAAGGGCGGAATATGTTATGTTGTATTCAGTTTTTGAAGATTAAGAATTCGGGTTGCCCTAGCCGCTTCCGTCCTCACCCTCTCCGTGCGAGAGCTGGCCCGTCCGGAAGGACTCCACAACCCCGTCCTGGTGATTCCTACGTCAACGGGACATGCAGCCGCCTCGCCCACGATTCCTCCCACATTCGCTCCTCCGATGCCGCCTGGGCGGCTATCCGCTCCCACTCAGGCCGCCAAGTGAACTAGGGCAGAATCGCGAGTCTCCTCCTTCATTGGCGTAACCACCGGCTTCCCCTCACCTCCACGAAAAGAACGGCGAAACCTTCACCTCTCTGTCAGATCCAGAATCTGGAATGGAGATCTAACTCAGGGAGCCGATCCATCCACTCTTCCTTTTCCACGATCCATCATTTTTGAAAGGACCTTGACTGTGAATCCAGACACAGAATCTGGTACAAGAGGAGGTGCAGCCCTATAGATCTTGGCCACCGATTCATCTCTGCATCAATCTTGCTGGCGACGGTTCTCTCTCAGATCGAGACAAACGCCGGACCTATTTTTCAGATCTGGAGGAAGTTTCTCTCTGCAGCTTTGAAGACTCACCGGCAACCCAACACTTGATTCCCTGCTTCAGCTCTTGGGAAAAGACAAGGTCGTCTATTCATTTTGGAGAAGGAAAGACAAGCAACCTCAGATACTACAGATCAAACACATTGATTTAGTTATTGAATCTTCATGTGATTACACCAAAGGTTTATTATTTATCCAGATTTTATTTGATTCACTAATACATTCAAGGGATTATTGGTACTGTTTCCCTGTTTTAAGATTAAGATCTGTAATAAAAACTGCATCTTCATTTCATTGTAAGTTCTCATTATTCATGGCCTCTCACTGCAGGAAAAAAAAACAAGATTCTTTATATATAGCCCACATATTTCAACCCATGTATGTAAGTTTCTTTTTCAAACAAACTTCTCATCAGGCACATCTAGATTCCCAAGTGAAACCCCAACAAAAGAGACCCGATTTTGAACTAACTTATATATATATATATAGATAGATAGATAGATAGATAGAGATATAGATATATAGACTTGACAGACAAAATGAAAGAGAGAGATAGAGATAGAGAGAAAGATGTGCAAAACACAAGAGGCTCAGATGACTTCCAAAGTAGTGGAAGAAAAAGGAGAAAGAGGGAGAAGAAACAATCATGGCAGTTGCAGGGGTTGCCTGGGATGTCTCTCCCCAAGCCATCCTTAATGCCCTAAACATGGTAGGAAAAACATGTGTTCATGTGCTTATGTTGACCCACTAACATGTGCTCATGTCTATTTTTTGTGGATGTAGTCACTTCGTTTTAATGAAACTTGTTTTTTAAGTGATAGGAAGAGCACAATAGGAAGCTCTACTTTAGCTTCCCAAAAGGAATCAAATACATTCATATTTGCTCAAGACTCATTAACATCACATCATCGAGGTATGCTTACCTCTACACATTAGTTAAAGGCATCATTTGATATATATCATTCTGAATACAATTTTTTGCTCTATTAACTCATCACTACTTAATTTATTGTATATTCATGTAAAATTCATGATTCCCTATTTTTGGTTTTAGTTTTTAATATTAGAACCTAAATTCATAATTCACTTGCACCGCAACAATACGCATATCTTCACACTCACGCCGCACTTTTAATAGTAGCCACACGATTACTCAGATCAAAATAACAACCGTTCGATTGACATCTATCCCCTATAACTCTCAAGAACTTACTTCGACACCCGGTCCTAGAAGCCTCCAACCTGTGTCCGCCGCCTTCCGACTCAAATGTCGTCAATGATTTATTCTAGACCAGCAGTTGCCATTGAGGCTGGGTAAGCACCTCCTTCTCTCTAATTTATGACAGAGAGGCATATGGTGGGGGGAAAGGATTTTTCATGATTTTAGATGTCGGGTTTAGTTAGGAAGAAGGTATGGCCATGGATTTTCTATTGGAGTTCGGCCAACTTTTGTAGTTTCTGTTCATGTTTCCCTCTTTCATTTTCATGTTTTCTGATGCCGGTTTCTTCCAGGAAGAAGACATGGCCATGGATGGGGTTCTAGAATTAACACATAGTTGTGAATGGTACGTAATTTCTTGCTCTTTTAACATTACTGTCTTTTGATATTGATGTACACTATTGTTTTACTGATGTTCTAATAAAACTATTTAGTATGCGTGTAACCCCTTTATACTTTTTTCACAAAACTTTGCAATTTGTTAAATTTGGAGCAGTTAATATATTTGTTTCCCAATTTTAGTATTACTCTTTCATGTAACATTATTTTTAATTCTTATTTTAAATACTTTTTGAAACTAACAAATTCTTGAATGTCGTATATTCATTCTGTTTCTTGAACTTCCTCCTTCTGTGTTTGGTTTATAAGTTCCAGTGCTTTATGAAGGTTGCGTGCTTGAAGTCTTTTTGTGTTTTAGTTTAGGAGCATTATGAAAGAGGTTATTTTTTATAGTCGCCCCCCTGAATGGCTCCACCCCTATCGAATACCGCCGCCCATGTAGAATACCGCCGCTCATGTCGAATACCGCCGTCCCCGCCGAATGCCGATGACATCGCCGAATATTCTTACGGGCACTGTCCGTTGTCTTGCGGGTGCAGCCCGCTTGAATGCGGGCGTAGCATGTAGCGACGCATCGAGCACGGGTGAAGCCCTTGCGAAGATGCTAGGGAAGCAAAATACTCACAAACCGACAAATCCTCCTTCGCCCGTTCGCACCTGAGGCAACTGGGAGCATCGAGCACGACCGGTAGGTATGTGCTCAAAATCGACATTTCTTGCGTTCCTTTCTCCATTCTCCCGTTGATCTATTCTTCCTTCTCCTTTCCAGGTATGTTCCATGCATGCTCAAGTTCTCAGATTTCGAAAGGGATTTCTATGCTCCGCTTAGGGCATGTCCTGTTTCACAGCCTTCTCTCAACATCCCTTCCTCCGCTTAAGGCATTGTTGAAGGTGATTCTATGCTCTCAGATTTTCACAATTTTTCATGCATTTCTATGATTTCATTTTAGTTATAATATATTCTGGACTCTATGATTTCATTTTAGTGATTATGTTTAATTTCAGTCTCTTTTTTCTTTTCATTTTTTGGGTTTTTCTCCGGATCTCACACAGGAATCTCCCCACATAAAGCTGATCTTCCTCCTCTTTTCATACTGATCTCCGCCACACCGCAAATCATCTCAGCCAAGAATCCACATATCCTCATCACTTGGATCTCGGCGCCTATTTCTCACTCGGCAAATCTGTGTTAAATTTGGGTTTAGATTATTTTGTGTTGTTTAGATTTTTAGATATATGTTCAGTTTACTTCACTCTTAGTTTATGTGAGTTCATTTTTGCTCCGAGTTTATTTGATAGCTCACAATAAATTATGAGTAGGTTTTGCTCACACTGTATGAAATAAAGCATGTGAGAATTTATATTCTGCATTGTTAATCTAAAGGAAAACCAATAAGCCTATATTTTCCGGCAAGATATGCTCCATTTCAATTTTCTTATATTGATTTTGTGTATGAGTATGTAGTAACTTCATGCCATATTTGTTCTCTGTGCAGATTTTATTTAGCATACTACTCATTTTCTATGTTCCTAGGTTGGAGCTGATGCTCCTGTGGACAATACAGACAATGAATTGCTTCCAGGAGGAGAACAGATATGCCCCGAGAGGCATGTGAACTTATTTTCCAGTAAGTATATTAGTAAATGGTGAAAGTACATTTTTTCTTATATTTCTTGAATCATAATTGATATTAGTAAGTAGTCTTTCTAATGATAATCTTTCAACATTTTCAACTGATCAATTTTGATCTTCTTCCAGGAGCAAAGAAGAAGCAGCTGATGGTGGATAAGCCGGATGACAACATTATTTTCGGCACATATGATAACGCAGCAGATGACTGACTTCATGTGACTCTCCGATTGCGAATATTTGTTTTTTTTTGTCATTATAGAATTTTTTTCCTGTATTAAGTTTAATTAGAGATGATATCTCTATTGGTCTGTATTGAGGGGATTGGGTTATCTCCCACCCTCTTATTACTATATTAATACAATTGAAATAAAAAATTATATATGTTGATTAATTTAGTATTTTGTGTACTTTTTGGATGTGCGACTTGTATTTCATGCTTTTCATTTTGCTAGGAGCTTCGATTTACGTTTTTTATATGCTTTTGCGTTAGCCAATTTTTTTTAAAAAATGTTGCAGCTTTTTGGAACCATTTTTAAAGTGTTGCATTTGTATCTTTTGACAACAGTTTTAACTGTAACACGACAAGTCAACATTTCTAAAATGTTGTAATAGGTTTATCGAAGAACTGTTGCCTATACTAAGGTTATAGGCAACAGTTTTTGTATAGTGTTGCCTAAATGTATGAAAACTGTTGTCTTTGATCTTTGGTAACACAGTTATAGGCAACATCGTAGGGTAACAGTTTTCAATGTTTTGGCAACAGTTTATAGTTTTAGGCAACATTTTTCAAGTGTTGCTAAAGATCAAAAATGTTGTAGTGAGTACGTTGACCAATTATTATAATTTTTCTGGCGAATCAGAGACAAACGTGTCATCATATATATACCAAGGTAGAGAGAGGGGGGAGAGGGAGGGGGAGAGAGGAAAGCGGGAGGGGGGGGGGGGGGGGGGCGGCGGATGCAGAACCCGAGCAGTCGCCGTCGCCGGCGAAATCAGCATAGAAGTTCTAGAACCCACTGGAAGAACGCCTCATCGCACGGCTCTGATTATAGGCTTCGCCTCCACGGTGACGGCGGAAAGCATCTTGAGCTGTTCCCGACGGTCGGCGATGTTAAATTCATAGCTACAGTACGTTGACCAATTATTATAAATTTTCTGGCGAATCAGAGCCAGACGTGTCATCATATGTATACCAAGGTAGAGAGAGGGAGAGGGAGGGAGAGAGGCAGAGATAGAGAGGGGATATGTATATATAATTATAATTAGATAAAACGTTGTATAAATACGAGCATCTTTTCACGGTGCTACGCCTGTGCTCGAGGCTCTCCGCGCGATAGTACCTCCGCCTCGACAGTGTCCCGGCGCAACGGCGCTCCTGCAGCTCGCAAACCCCCGCGCACGACAATACCCTGACTGCAATAGCGCGCGGGGGTTTGCGAGTTGTAGGAGCACTGTCGCGTCGGGACAATGTCGAGGCGGGGGTACTGTCGCGGGAGAGCATGAGCACGGGCGTAGCGTCGTGCGAAGATGCCCGTATATTATATAAGTGTGTATGTCTAAATAACATTAAAGGAAGTTATTTAAAAAAGTTCAAGTTCCTCATGTAAGACAACCAAAAGCAGTTGAGCTGTAACATCCAGAATCCGATGTGAGCAGTTCGATGAGGGCGGGGAGTTTCTTTGGGGCAAAGAAACACAGAAAAAATAGCTCCTGACAGGCTCTAGGATGGCAGACTTCAAAGTAAAAGGAGGTGCGGGAATGAACCACATCTCGCATCAGAATTGGTTGAAAAGTTACTAAGCTTAAATAATAATTTGAATCCCTCGAATATTAGAGGCGCCTTTTCGGAGTACATGGTTGAGTTGTGTTAGAAACTCCATAGTTGAGTGTGCTTCGGTGGGAGTAGTCCTGGGATGAGTGACCTTCTGGAAAAGGCTTAAAGGCCACCTGCGAAAAAAGACAAAATCGTGCGGTTTAGCAAAATATAGGTTCAGATGAACTAAAGTGAATAATACTTCTGACATTGTGTGGATTTGGTCATTACAAATGGTATCAGAGCAAGACCACCTGCAGTACGATATGTGGTTCGAGGACGAACCATGCGAAAGTTGGTGAGTATGTAGCATCTTGAATCTGATAAGAGCAGGGAGTGTCTTTGGAGCAGAGAGACCCGAAGAAAGATAGCTCCAGGCAGGCTTTTAAGTGAAAGGAGGTGCAAAAATGAATTGAGTCTTGCATCAAAATTGGAGGGGAAGTTATCAGACTTAAGTAATAATTTGGACCCTCAAATATCAGAGGTGCCTTTTCGGGGAAAATGGTGGAGTTGTGCTGGAAACTCCATAGTTAAGCGTGCTCTGGTGAGAGTAGTCCTGAGATGGGTGACTTCCTAGGATGTGCTTGTAAGCCACCTGTGGAAAAAGGCAAAATCGTGTGATTTAGCTCAGTATGGCTCGAGATGAACCAAAGCGGACAATAGTTCTGATTGTGTGGGTTAGGTCGTTACAAATGGTATCAGCGCAATACCTCCTACAGTACGATATGTGGTTTGGGGACGAACCATGTGGAAACTGGTGGGCATGTAACATCTTGAATCAGGTGAGGGCAGGGAGTGTTTTGGGGACAGAGAGTAACATCCCACTTTTCAATTGAACCATCTAGGAGTCTAGTCGCTTCAATTGACCCACGTGAGCGGTCCAGTCGGGTTCGGGTGTCTCGTTACTCGACCGTGTCCGAAATCTATCGATTTCTCACAAACTGAGCAAATGGTCTCAGAATCGAACTCAATCAGTTTTGTTAGACTCGTAAAGTCAATATGAGTTCAACGAAATTGTCCGCGCTCAATTTTGATGGGTATCAGCGAAATTATAAAGTGGACGCGAGTTTAAGTAACAAAATTATCCAAGAAGGTGGAATAGAGCAAACGGTCTTGGAATTCATCTCAATCAGTTTTGTTAGACTCGTGAAGCCAATACGAGTTCAACGAAACTGTCCGCGCTCAATTCTGATGAGTATCGGCGAAATAATAATGCGGGAGCGATTTTAAATGACGCAAATTATCCAAAAAAAGGTGAAATCGGGCAAACGACCTCTGAATTGGGTTCAGTCAATTTTGTTAGACTCGTAACAACAATACGAGTCCAACTGAGTCGTCCGTTTGCAATTTCGACATTGTTATGATGGTTTTTGATACTTAAGCAAATTAGGCGTAAACGCTCCGGGGAGCGTAAAATAAGCGAACGAACTCGAAATTGATCGTGGATCATTTTGATGGGTGCGAACCGACGAGACGGTCGTAATGAGCCCTTCCGGGACAAATTTCGAGTCCTCTAGAGCGTTATACGTTCGTTTGAATAATAATAACAATAATTATTATTATTATTATTTTATATATACGATTATATGTATATATAACTATAGTTTTAGGTTAAGATCATCCTGAAATATAAAAGAAAGGCGGAATTTCGGTCTGGGAGTAACGAGACTGCGACACGTGGCATATGAAAAATTGAAATGTGATGCCTGAAATATAAAAGGCGGAAAAAATGTTTACGTCCTTGTTCTCTCTACGGAGATCAAGATCGAATTCGATCACTGTGGCGACCAATTTAGATTTCCATGGCGACCAAATTCGATCTCCATGGCAACCGATTTCGATCTCCATGGCGACCAAAATTGATTTCTATGAAGATCGAAACCAATTACCAGACGTCTTCCACAGAGTGAAGAATACAACAAATAAGCTATAACAAAAAATTAACATCAAAATGACCAAAAATTAAAGAAAATTAACAAATCAAGCACTGCAGTGGAGAATATACAAAAAAAAAAGAATCACAATCCACTTTCGTTGAAACCGTATTCATTGCATGTGGTTTTGAAACTAGACATTTATCTGCTTAAATTAGAACAAGCGATATAGGAAAAGTAAAACTAAAACGGAGTTTACTCTCGAGAGCAGCAGTTACCAAGTGAAGCATAAAATAGCTTACCCTAGAGAGATCGATGACGACGTAGAGGTATCAGATGAGCCCCTTTTGGTGTCGATGGGACGGAGAAGCCCAGACTCGTCCTCTTGCAGATCCTTCCATGAACGCTCGTCGGCATCAACCCTCTCCCACTCCGCCAAGGGACATCAAGAGCGGGAAGTTGTTATCCGGTGCGAAGTTATTAACAACTCACGCGATTTCACCATGTGTGAGCATAGCGCGTCACCCGGACCAAGATTTTGGAACGGGACACGTATCCAAAAATTGCGCACCGTCAGCTCCTCAAGGCCGAGCTCCCCCTCCTGTTTCCGAAACAACAACTTCTCTTCCCTCCTCCTGAGCTCTGGCGAGCAACCAACCTCATCTACGACAAGAGCTCCAAGCTCCATTTCCATGGCCTCCCCTTTTCGAGCTCCTCCCTCCTTAGCTCCGGCGAAAAAACAACTTCCATCTCCGGCAAGAGCTCCAAGCTCCATTTCCATGGCCGACCCTTTTCGAGCTCCTCCAAGCTCCGGCCATCTGCTCTCCAAACTAAGAGCCTCTAGCCAAGCTCTTTTTGGCGAGCCTCCTCTTCCAGATCCTGCAAGCTCAACCACCGAGCTCCTCCTTACGGCAAGACCGAAACCATCTCAACTCCGACGACCTACACTCCAAGGCCGAAGACCTCCGGATGTAGATCTCCAACTGGCCGAAACTTCAAATCCACGGCAACTCCTCGGCTCTCCGTCCGATTTTCACCCTCCAACAACTTCAAACCGCCAAAGCTCATTTCCAATTCTGAGAGAGTTCTTCTCTCTCCATTCTACAGCGAGCCCTTACCTCCCGAAGAGCAAAACAGTGAGCCCTTACTCTCCGAAGAGCAAAACAGCGAGCCCTTACTCTCCGAAGAGCAAAGCAGCGAGCTCTCAGCTCTCCGAAGGCCGAAACAACCCACTTAAAGAGGTCGACACCTTTTCGGCGTCGTCCGACGAGATCCAGATCGGCGAGATCCTACTATGGCCGGGAACGACGGACAAATGCCGTATACGCGTCTATTGGGTAACATGCATGGACACTCAGTGAGTGCTTCCTCGACTTCTTCCGAGCCCAGGTCTTAATGTTTCTAATTATAGACGTTTTCCCGCAAAACCTCGTTTTTCCAGCGAACCACGGACACCCAAGCGTAGTCGTGCTTGGGGTGGCCGTGAATCATGTAGAGTGGGTTCTTGCGACCCCGCTCCATGAGTCTCGAGGTGCGACACATTCGATAAATTATATTGGTGTGCGCGATCGAAATAATGACGATCACGCGACAATAAATTATATTGGTGCGCACAATTAAAATAACGACGATCGCGCGACGATAAATTATAAGGTTACGCGCGATCGAAATAACAATGATTGTGCGGGGACTAATGATATTAAATCACGCGATCGAAATAACGACTCGCGTGGTGGAAAATGATATATATTCGTGAAATCGAAATAATGACAATCGTGCGATGAAGATCAACGAAGAATCGTGCGATGGAGATCAACAGTGAATCATTCAACGAAATCAACGATGATCGCACATTAGAGATAATCATGAAGCTTGCGGCGGAGACCTTCGACGGTGAAGATAACCAGTTTGTGGAATGCTTAGTCGACTTAGGATAGAATTACTAAACTGACGTTGTTAGCATTACTTTTTTCATGATAATTAATTAACGCGACATAATGTCTGATAAATCATGGTCGTGCCCGCCAAGCATATGAGGTGGCTAAAACCAAATCATATTCTAGGTCTGGGAAGTGATTATGATCTCTAGTTTGATGTGTTTATCGCATTTAAATCACATGTTTATACTTAATCACTTAGTGGTTTTATGGATTTGGCAGAGGTGATGATTGAGTAGTGTTTGGTTGAGTAGAGTAGCAAGTTATTCGTCTCCCTTAATTGGTACACTAAATTGTAGGTAACTCTGCCTGTTTGAAATGATAATTAATCAACGACATGAAGTCTGATAGCCAAAATCCTACTTAAAGTCTGGGATGTGTTTAGGATACCTATACTGAGGTGTTGATTGCATTTATATTAATCTGAATATACATAATAGTTTATTGAGATTGTAATTTGGCAGAGGTGAGATGGTTAGCCTTCTTGGTTCGGTAGAGTTGCAGGTTGTTCACCTACCCTAGCTGGTACAGTAAATTGTTGGTAATTCTGTCGGTGTGATATGATGATGCGTGGATGTAAGTGGTGGGTCGACTGGCCTTGCAGGTGGCACACTCCGAAGGGTTTGGACAGTGACTCTTGGATAGCATCATGGTCGAACGACAGCGTGAGCCCTAGCCTAGTTGATTATGTAGGTGTTAGCCACCTGGAATTTGACATGAGTTATACCTTGGTTCTTTTGGTTATGTCGCCTGTATGGCGAAGAATGAGTACGGCGGATAGCCGTACGTAAAACCTGGGGATGATTGTGCTTAAATACCCTGGTAGTGGCAAGGACAGGCCACTGCCACCGTTTGGCCACGACGGTGGTGCCTGTGGGACTAGTTAACCCACGAATAAGAGATCTCAGTCGTTAGTTTGCACTCGATTACGATCGGGTGTCGGCGTCTCGACACTGTGTGTTTGTTAAATCTAAGTCGACATAGTAGCTTGTGTGTACTTGATGATGATGGTGTACTACCGCTTTTAGATGGTAGTCTTGTCTTACTGTTAGTGGTTAGCATCGTTGAGTGCGTGAGTGTAGACAGTGTTAGGTTCAAAACGGTAGGTTATAAACATTACTCAATTGATATGCACCTGTATAAATAACCTGTTAGTTGTACTTCAATTCCTCACTATACTTATTATTATTACCGTTCTGTTATTATTGTACTGCATGTCACTTTCTGCAACGTGGTATTTCCCTTCCTTTGAGCGTTAGGGCTTGGGGGAGCGGGAAGTCCACTCAGTCTAGTTTGACTGACGCACTCGCGCTTTATCATTTTAGGCAGAGACTTCCGCCGATGGTGATGCAATCATGTCCCGGGTGTTCTCAGTGCTATGATGTGGACTCAGCGTGGACTTGACGTGGAGATAGAAGACATGCTGATGATCGTTGCTACCCTTAGCAACGATATCAGTCTTATAGTTAGCTCAGTAGGTTTATAGTTGAATATCATTTTACATATTAGTTTTTATCTGGCTTGACATCTTTACTTGTGAGCCCCCCAATTTTATATAGATTGTGGGGTCATCGTGTCGTTGTTGTGGTTACTTTCTGTCACTTTTTATTACTCGTATATTTCTGTGATCTACTACGTGGCTGTTAATCTTCTGCTAGTACATCTTCCGCAGCCGCTTATAGCATACCCTAATTGTGATGTGATAGTTGTTTGCTTACCACCATCGTCGGTTCGTAGCGTTAAAAGAGAATGACGGGAGAGGGTTGAGACGTTCATACCTCTACTCTTCTACTATTCCCTTCTTCGTTGTGGATTGGTGGTGGTGTGCGATAAGATACCCTTGTCGTGCATAATTTCGGAGGAGTGGTCTTACAGAGAGGCTCAAAGAAAGATAGCTTTTGGTAGAATTTTAGGTGAAAAGAGATGCATGAATGAACTTAAGTAATAATTTGGATTACTTAAGTTAATGAGCTTAAGTAATAATTTGGACCCTTAAATATCAGAGATCTTTTCGAAGAAAATGAAGTTGTGTTAGAAACTCTATAATTAAGCGTGCACCGATAGAAGTAGTCCGGGCATGGGTGACATCGTGGGAAGTGATCGTAGGCAACCAATCGAAAAAGGTAAAACCATGCGATTTAGCTCAATATAATTTGAGATGAACCAAAACAGACAATACTTCTGGTATTTTGTGGGTTGGTCATTATATGGGTTGTCCGATCTCTACATGAGAGGGAGAAGAGAAAGAGAGAAAGGGTGGGAGACGAGAAATTTTCCTAGACTTTTAAACCTACTCAAATAGCTAGGACCTAGCGAGAGAGGAGGACCGGGTAAAAGTGTGTTTTATTTTCTTTTTTAAAAAATTTCATTCATTCTTTATCTCTAGAATAATTTTACCAATAATGGGATAAGTGACCTCCTGGGAAGTGCTCGTAGGCCACCTGTGAAAAAAGGCAAACCGTACGATTTAGCTCAGTACGGTCTGGGATGAACCAAAGTGGGTAATACTTCTGATATTGTGTGGGTTGAGTTATTACACAGGTTGTCTGATCTTTACATGAGAGAGAGGGAAAAGAGAGGAGAAGTTTTTCCTAAACCTCTTAAGCCTACTCAAATAGCTATGGCCTAAAGGAGAGGGGCGGACCGGGTGAGAGAGGGTGTTTTTTTATTCTTTCTTTTAGGTTATATATATATATATATATGTGCATACGAAAGTGTGTAGGAATAATAATAAAAAAACTCCCCTCTAACTTCGCATAATTTTAGGGACCTCCCCTTTATCTTCAAATTATCAAAACCTTGCCTCTAAACTTACATACATGTACGGAAAACCATGGAAGGGTCTTCCATGAAGTTTTTTTACATGTAACAATGTAACCTTAATGGGTGGGAGGCCTTGGTAATTCTGAGAGATAGTACGGAGGTCCTTGTAATTATCCAAAATTAAACCAGAGTTTCCCGTAAATGCAAATATAAGACAAGATACATAAGCAACAGCAGGTACCTCTTGCAGTACTTCAGTGCTTTCATTAGAAAGCAAAAATATTGGAAAGTTAGAGCGTTTCCACATAATACCAGAACCCTGAAGAACGAAGAATATTATGGTTCATTAAAAAAAGTATATCACAATGACCTCATGGCATAGCGATCATAATCATTGAACTTTGAATTAAACAACTTACACGAGGGTTCCATTCAAAACTGAGGTTCTGATATGGTGCAAATTCAGCTTGCGGGAACTTTTCATCAGGAGAAAACCCTACATATTAAATCAATTGTGAGAATGATGTCATGCACAGGGATATAACAGAAAACACTAATTGCGATTCCAAGACTGACCTAAGGACCTATTTTCAAGCCCAGTTGCCTCAACCAAGACGCCAGCAATCTTTTGGGCTAGTTTTGAATCACTTGAAACTCTGAACCAGTACATATTTGCTTGTTACTGAATAGCACTATATAGTTTACTCCAAAATCTATGAGAATATATTTCAAATCCAATTTGAAGCTTCAAATTCACAAGAATATGGTAAAAACTAATGGATCATTTGCAAAACCAGTATAATATGATTTATTTATTTCAAACCTGCATATCACCATGATAAACATTAAGGGTGCTTAATATGTGGAGGAATCAACGTCATGCATGTCACCTAGAAAATACATACAAGACAGACCACTTTGACTTTTAAAAGTTAAGCACATCAGCCCTTGAGTTGACCTTCGTTTATTCTCTAGTGTTATCTTTTTTTAAAGTAGTACCTATTGATAACCTGAGGGAGACTTATCAGCAAAGCCTCGGCCATTCCTTCTCTTGCCTTGATTAATTCTAAGTTTACACGTGCCATGTGGTGGTGGTACTAGTAACTCAAGTTGTGCTGAATGCTTTCTATTGTGGATGTCTAACAATGAGTCCTCGCCATGTAGCCAGCAGGAATTGATAGAGATTAAAGAAATACAACTAGGGTGCAAGATTAAACTAAGGATGCTTCAAAATGCACAATTAACAAGACAGTGGATTCTTGTCTAACAAGGAGTTCTCACCATGTAGCCATCAGCAATTGATAAGATGAAAGAAATACAACTAGGTTGCAAGATTAGAGTAAAGTTGCTTCAAAATGCACAATTAACAAGACAACGGTTTATTTTTCAATTTCTTTTGGAATTTGAAACAACAAACTAATTGATAGATATATCGGATTCCAAAGAGAGCCTAGGCTCTACAAATAATTAATGTAATTCTAGTTGGCTAAGGTGCTCTGATACTAATTGATACAATTCAAGTTGCAAAATGATGTTATCACACTAAAATCACTATTTAAATGACCTATGACATGTCCGACATGTTTGCCGACATATCGCTTGTGAAGGCAAAACGATATTTTTTTCTAAAAAATAGATTGTCCATTGATAAAATATAAGCTGCTATATCCGAGTTTTTGGCGATATATCAGCTGACACGATTTTGAACATATTGTCCATTATTTTATTTTATGTTACGTTAGTAGACTAACAATATATGTTTAAATCACCTATATACATTGAATTATGTATGTTTAAATCAATTAGATTTATTGTTTCGTTCTTTTTAATATTTTACTCTTACATTCAATTTGGTATAATTATTTCCCGCTATGTTTTTATTTCATATTACAAAAATTGTATAAAAGTTCAAAACATTTAGTAGTTAATTATTTTCATGTATTCAATATAAATTTATAAGTTTGGAAAAACTTATAATCAATCAAACAAATGTAGCTTTTATATTTTCTTTATTTGTTATAAACTTAGTGTTATAAAAATAAAATTGTTATATAATATCAATGTTGTGGATATCTTCCGACATGGCCGACATGTCGGCCGACATAAAGGTTTCATGGACATAACGACACGTTTCCAATATTTTTTTACAAAATATCCTTTTGGAATATATCATCTGATATATTCGCTATCAATCAAAATATTCGCCGATATATCGGCTGATATATCCCGACATTATATCGATTGACTTATTTCAATTTATTTTATTTAGTGTCTATGGTCTAATAGACAATAAACTGAAATTGACGCGTTGCTAGGTTGTTTTGTATCCTTCCTCAGACTTTTTTCCTTGCCCCCGTCCGTCATTGACTTCAATTCTGCTTGGCCATCAAATTTTAGAATGAAGGTTCTTTATCTTCCATCGCTTCCTCTTGGTTTCTTCCATGCGTTATACTATTATTAATTGTATAATATAAAATATTTATACTAGTTTGGTAGATTTAGAGTTCAATAAATATTAAAAAATTAATACATTAATATATATATATAAATAAATAAATGATTAAATATATATATATATCTACCATATATAAAGAAATATCAAACCCATGAATTTTAAACTCATTGAAATGATTACGGCCGTCGAATCTGGCATGATATGTCATCCGCCGTTGGATCAAACTGCTCCCTCTCTCTCCACTTTTTCGTAGGTCACCTAAACCTACTAGGGGCGACCTAAAACTATGAAGGTGTAGGGTACCCTACAACATTAAATTACAATTTTACGCATAAATTTATTGAAAAAGGAGTGTCATATGACCCGTTTTTTAATATCACAAAAATTGTCAATTGTGAGAATTGAACCCAGGTTTCCACTATGTCAAACAAAGATGACAACCATCACACCATATGGTTTTTGTTGAACAACATTGAATTATGTTTTATATAAACATATATAAATATAGACCGCCCCCGCCGAATGTCGCCGCCCATGCCGAATGTTGCCCCCGCCGAATGTCGCCGCCCCTGCCGAATGTCGCCCCCGCCGAATATCGCCGTCCCCGCCGAATGTCGTCGTCCCCGCCGAATGTCGTCGTCCTCGCCGAATGTCGTCGTCCCCGCCGAATATCGCCGCCCCCACAGAATGTCGTTGCCCACACAGGAGGCCCCCGTTCCCTGACACTCGTGTGTGTGTGTGTATATATATGTGTGTGTGTGTGTGTGTGTGTGTGTGTATATGTGTGTGTGTGTGTGTATATGTGTGTGTGTGTGTGTGTGTGTGTGTGTATATATATATATGTGTGTGTGTGTGTGTGTGTGTGTGTATATATATATATGTATATATATATGTATATATATGTGTATATATGTATATATATGTGTATATATATATATGTATATATATGTATATATATGTGTATATATATGTGTATATATGTGTATATATGTGTATATATGTGTATATATGTGTATATATATGTGTATATATGTGTATATATGTGTGTATATGTGCATATATGTGTATATATATGTATATATATGTGTATATATATGTATATATATGTGTATATATATGTATATATATATAATTATGTATATATATATAATTATGTATATAAATAATTAATTATTAAAACCCGACATATGAAATATCCCCGATATATCCCCCGACATATTAAAACCGACATGAAAAACCTAAACTGGCGTGTCCCTGACATCCGACATCTGCAACTTCGTATAATATTGAATATGTTTTACAATGTATAGATTTGTACTTGTTAATAATATTTTATTTTGGATACTTTTTGATGTAGGGTAGGCAGTGAAGTGAATTCCAAAATGCACGCTAGTGATGACTGGGGGTTGACTCCTACTGACTCAATGCATGCAACACCTGTGATTAGGCGCACCAATTAATATTAAGAACTAAATAATATAAAACAACGCACAACATTCCATAAGCGAGATAAACAATTTCTTAAAGCTTGAGGCGTCGGCTTTCCTCCGCACGGAAGGCTAGAGCAAGCACGCAGCGATTCAATCTGTCCTGCAGTTAGAGATTTTTACGAAACAAATAATAATAATAAATGTTGGAATTATGAGTTATTATTATATTAGTCTATTGGAGTCTTTAGGAGTTTAGTCCCACATTGTGAGTTCGGTTTAAGAGTCTTGTTGTAATCCTATAAATAGCCCCCTTTGAGGATGAATATATGCACTCTATTTTCTCATTTCTCCTCTTCTAACATGGTATCAGAGCCAGGTTGATCTCAAATCCTTTTTTTTCTTTCTTTCTCACCCCGGTCAAGCCACAAGAACCCGCTCCCGTCGCATCTCGTGCTTCCGCTCCCGCTCCCGTCGAACGGAATCGACGTCGGATTCCATCGACGGGAGCGGATCTTGGCCCGTCTCCGTCGTTTTCCATCGACACTGCTTCCCGTCGTTCTCGTTGACGCTGCTTCCCGTCAGCGCGTCTGCCGTCGTCGATGCCTGCTTCTCCCATCGAAATCATCGCTTGCTTCTCCCGTCGAAGTCGCCATCTGCTTCTTCCTGCGACGGTGTACTGTGCTTCTCTTCGTTCTCGTCATCGACTGGCCTGCTGGTCATCGTCGATCTCTGCTCATCCTCTTCCGTCTGCTGCTGCTGAGCCCGCTGGAGTCGTGGCCTCTTCCATCTGCTGTTGCTGAGCCCGCTGGGGTCGTGGCTTCTTTCGTCTGCTGCTGAGCCCGTCGGTGGCTTTCTTCCAGGTTTCTTCCGTCTGCTGATTCATCTCCGGCCCGGCAGCCCTCTTGTTGTTGCTGCTGATTTGTCTCCGGCCCGGCAGCCCTCTTGCTGTTGCAGCCCTCTACTTGTTGCTGCTCTTCTTCCGATGTTGCCGGCTGTTGATGTTGTTGTTTCCTTCTTTTTTTAGGTTTTGTTATGTTGTTGTGTTCGCCTTAGTTTGCGTATCTTTACGATTTCTGCCTTTTTGCACGTGTTATCCACGTGAGGGGGAGTGTTGGGATGAAGGCGACTCGGATGATCTTTCCCGACTGTTCGCCTTCGTTCCACACGGCCTCTAGGCTTATGTCGTGTGTTGTATGTGTCTCCCCATTTTTCTTTCGATTGGTCATGTGTTGGGGAGCGATTATGTTGGTGTTCTTGTCTCATCGAGTTGTGTCGTGTGGGACCGTGTCGTGTGGGACCGTGTCGTGTGGGACTGTGTCGTGTGAGACCGCCCTTCTTGCGGATTATCCCCGACAGATTATCCCCGATGGATTATCCTCGATCACTCGTTTGATGATTTGCTCCACATCTTTCGTTCTCTTCGCATGTTGTGTGTGTATGTGATGTTGGTTGACCGGTTTCCAGCGAGTCCATGTCGTGTGTGGGTCCTGCGTCGTGTGTGGGTCAGCGTCGTGTGTGGCTATGTCCCCGGCTTGATTCCCCGGTTTGGTATTTCCCCCGGTGGCTCGTCTGATGATTTGTCCCGCATCATCTACCTCCATTGCCGTTATTTGTTGTGTCCAAGCTGAAGGGTCCCCCTTCAGCTTGAGGGGGAGTGTTGGAATTATGAGTTATTATTATATTAGTCTATTGGAGTCTTTAGGAGTTTAGTCCCACATTGTGAGTTCGGTTTAAGAGTCTTGTTGTAATCCTATAAATAGCCCCCTTTGAGGATGAATATATGCACTACTATTTTCTCATTTCTCCTCTTCTAACAATAAACTTTAATTCCAAACAAGCATAAGCTTGTCACAACGCAACAATGTTTTAACACCGTCAACTAATACAAAACACAACGCGAATATGAAATTAAAATATGACTGCTGTAGTTTTAGGAAAAACTGAAGTTTTGGAGAGGATTAAAGGTTTTCCGGGTGGTGGTGGACTGGATCGGGTTAGGGGTGGTCGAAGTGGACGTAGGGGGGTTGGATCGGGGTGGCACGGAGTTGGATTTGGGCTGTAGCGCCCAGATCTTGACAGATCTGGGAAGGGGGGCTGTTTGGGAGGTGGATCCACGTGGGGAGGGGCTGGGGCAGCCGGACTGGGTGGGGGAGGAGGCTACTGGGCCAGGTTGGCGGCGGGATATGGAGGAGGGGTGGCTGTTGTGCTGGAATTAGAGGGGGCTGGCGGCTATGGAGGGGCAGGGGGTTGGCGGCTAAGGATGCAGGGAGGGGCTGGCGGCTATGGATGCAGGGAGGGGCTGGCGGCTATGGATGCAGGGAGGGGTTGGCGGCTGGCTGGGAGCAGGAGGCTAGCAGCTGCAGGAAACAGGTAGGGGGCTGTTTTGGTGGAGGGGAAGGAGAACAAGGAGGAGATGAGATAACTTACCCAAGGAGTCGTCACCAAGGGGCTCTGCAAAGTCGGCACCGCGGAGGAGATCACCGGAAATGAAGAAGAAGACTCTACAAATTTCAGCAATGCAAAATTACAGCAGCCCTAAGGTTCTATTTATAAGAAAACTGGATTAGGGCAACCGAAATCGACGGCTATGATTGAACGACGATTTCGGGGCCATAAACACATGAAATAAAACTCAAAATACATAATGTCATATATGAAACTATATCAGAACGACGAGCCGAATGCATCCGCGGTGGCGGATCACCGGTTCGATCAAGTCCGCCTGCGAGAATACACAAAGGTGGGATCCGCCTTGCGCCGAGTCGCGCCAGATGGTCCCCCATCACTTTTTGTACATGATTGTTAATCTATTTGTTATGTTAATTATTTTTAGTTTTAGAACATACAATTATACTTAGAATGAATAAAAATAATTTTTTTATTTATAAGATCTAAAAATCCTATATTTTAAAATATATCCAACATGTTTCCGACTTCCGACATCCGACATTTAAAAACCTAATCCGACACGTCGCCGATATTCGATATTTACAATCTTGACTAAAAATTGATACCTTCCTAATTTTCTAAGATAGTTTATACTACTTTGATCCAAAACTGATTTATTGAATTCGGTGGAGAACAATTAGAAGTTGACTAAGAGGTTATGATATCAAAATTGGTGCACTCTGGTTGTCTAAGATGCTTTGATATGACTTTGATCTAGAGCAAATTTCTTAAATCCAATGGAGACCAAATTGCTTTGATTTTCTTTAAACGTGAATAAAAATGTACACTATTACAAAAAAATGGCAAAAAATTATATTTGATTCCAAAGCAAGACTGTCATGGGTCCATGGCATGAGATGCGACGAAAGAAACGAAGGTTGTTAACAATGATGTTTCCCCCTTGATCCTCGGTGGCGACCTATGGTGGGGTCGATGTTTGGAGCCATTCCGCGGCGTTCGAAGTGAGGGTGTCGAGCTTGATGGAGGAGCGGAATGGAGGGGAGTCGGGCGTGTGAAGGGAGACCCCGAGCTGGCTGGTGTACGAAGGACGACTACTCGACTGTGTGTTAGACAACATCCGTGCACAACGGTGGCTTTGAAACAACAATGACGATTGTTGTTGGAACCAACGACAGCAGACGTGCTCGTCAATGCCCCATGGCGCTCTGGAGGAGACCAGAAGGGGGTTGCAGTTGCGCGGCTTGGGGCAAAGGGGGGAGATAGTTGAGAGGATACAAGAGAGCCCTAAATCTTTAGATGTCAAAGCACTCAATAATAGCCAGCATACCCAATTCTAACACGAGCACGCGAATAAATACAAAGTCTCAAATAAATGGAAATGTGTGTGATTCAGACCAACTGTGCCTGTAAATAAATGTGACCTTAATGAAATAACAAAAGCGTGTCAATTAAAATAAATGCGACGTAATTACGCCTCGTCGTCCTGCAGGCTTTCGCAATTATAGTGCCCGAAAACAATATATATGACATCACTCTCCTCCTTCAGATCGAATTTGTCCTTACGCCTGAAGTCGGGGTACCCCTTCTGGAAGTCTTCCAATGTCTCCCAAGTCTCATCCCGCAATGTTCCGTCCCAAAGAATAATCACCTCGCATGTCCCTCGATTGAGATAGGACCAAATGACATTCAATGTCCAACGTTATTTGCCCATCGAACACTAATGGTAACTCTGGAATGGTCATTGAGGGCTCTCCTGTGAATATATTCAGTTGTGAGACATAGAAGACATTGTGCATCTGCAACCTGGACAACAATGCCAGAAGATAAGTCATCGTATCAATCCATACTAGTACCTGGAAGCGCCCGCAGTAACGAGGAGAGAGCTTGTTTCTCAAGCGCCACATGATCACCAGCTGCTTGTGGGGTTGTTGCAACTTCATCCATACTAAGGCATGCACCTGAAACTCCATCGAAATATGTTTGTTGTCATAGTATTTCTTAATCCTCTCCTAAGCTTGAAGGAGATGGTCATGTGTTGTAAACGAGATTTGATCTCTGCTCTGAAGGTGATGATCTATTCCTTCCACCCTGGCCTCTAGTGGTGTGTATGGAATGATGAAATGTGGGTCTCATCCATAAACCACTCTGAATGGTGTTGTCCATAATAAGGAGGGGTAAGAAGTATTATAGCAATACTCGTCCTAAGCTAAGTGAGCCACCCACAACTTGGGTTTATCCGCCACGAAGCATCGTAACGTACATCTCGATTTTCTTGTTCACGATCTCTATCTGACCATCAGGCTGTGGGTGGTACATGGAGGAGAATACTAGTTTGGTCCCACATAAGCGGAACAACTCGCGCCAGAACCGATCAGTAGACATTGCCCAGCGACCGGACTCGATGGCCTCGGGTATTCTATATAGGCGCACAATGTGCTCGAAAAAAGCGTGCGCCACACTGATCGATGTGTAAAGGTGGCTCAAGGATACAAAATGCGCCCCTTAGAGAAGCGGTCCACCACCACAGTTTACAGACTTGCCATGCAAGTGAGGCAACACCTCAATGAAGTTCAAGGATATATCAACCCATATCTGTGATTGAATGCGAAGCGGTTATAAGAGCCCCGTTGGGTGGGCCTGCAGGCTTTTGTTCTATTTGCATACAATGCAAGTGTGTACAACCTCCTTAATTATGCCTTATAACCCCTTCCAGGAAAAATCTGCATGTACCATCTTAAGTGTCATTTCCACACCCTCATGAGTTTGTGGATGATGTTGATGATGAGGGGGGTAAGTGGCGATGTCGGCAAGAGATGGATCTTTCCTTTGAACCGAATTAGCCCCTCTTTGTAACTCCATCGACTATGGGCTCCTCTGCCTCTTGCGCACTCGTATCTAGCCTAGAATGGGCTTGGAAGTCCCTTCCTCCTTGATGGCCTCGAACATTACCATGTAAGACTCTGGAATGGCAGTAAGACCTCTTCCTCATTATCGCAGCAGGAAAGTGTGTCCGCCACTCTGTTGAGCATCCCAGCTCGGTACTCGACCGTAAAGTCAAACCCCTCCGGTGCTACAGGGGGAGATGGTGTAAGACCCGAACTCTAATTGTAGCATAAATAAAATATTTCAATTATAATATGAGAATAATTCCCCGACGATGAAAAGAGATTCAGTGCCAATTCAACGTCGCACAGTTCGAGATTTTTTATGCTTTTGCGACGATTTTTTGAAGTTTTTATTGCAAATTGCTTTTTTTGTTTTGTATCACATATATTGATATGGGAGAGTGGAATTGAATTCTTATTAATGGGTTGTGCTGGAATTGGTGGGCCGACTAGTGTGTATTATGTAGTGGCTGTTTGGGTTATTTAAATGGTTGCTGGCCAGTTTCTATTCTATGCCTAATGGATTAGTTGCTAAGCCTTGATTCAGGAGGATTATTAAGATGGATTTAGAAAAAGATAAGAGGAAGAATAGAAGAGGCGGTAGACTCTTTAATTTTTCCCTTATACTTATCAAGAATTGCCCTCTCCCATTACTGAGAAACATTAGGGCTCGGCTGCACCTCCCCTTCCAGCTCCTCCTGTCATCGATTTTGGGAAAGATTGAGAAGGATGCCTTCTTCTTGTGCCTCTGTTGTTGTTCCCCTGTGGTTTTGCTGTGTTTGGCCATCAACTTTGGGCTGAAATTTCTTCTATATGAGCTCTTCATCCTCTCCCCATCACCCTCCTTTCTAATTACTGAAATTCAGCAGTTATTACAGGTGTTAGGCAATGGCTTGGTCGATTAGGGTTTACAATTGGGGGATTTGATTTCTATATGCCTATGTTGGCCGGCTAGGGTTCCTGATAGGAGGAATTTGATGATTTTGCCTTGGTTTTGATTTGAGCACTGTTTTTGCGCTGAGAAAGTGTTGGCCTGCTGTTTTTGTTGGCTTTGTTCGTCATGGGAAGGACTGATTTCATGTTTTTGGTTGTGGCTACCTTTTTGGGCTGCTGTTACTTATGTTGGTCGACTGTTTCTCTTGGTTAGCTGTTGGGATTAGAGTCCTTATGTGAAAATTCTTCTTGGCTGTCTTTTATTTGCCTATTCCTCTTGGTTGTTGATTAGCCGTCAGTACTTGGTTGATTTCTATTAGCTGTCTACTAGCTGCCTCATTACATGACTTGTTGAGGCCGGTTACTACGTGCTTAGCAAGAGAATTGTCCTTTTCGGCTGATTGTAATTATGCCATTGATGGCTCTTATTGGCTACTCTACCTTAACATATATTGATGCAATTAGTAGCTAAAATTGAGTCTCCTTAGTGACTGAATTCTGATCGTAGGGTGACTGAAATTTGATTTTGACGCTTTCTTCGAGTCATCTAAGCCTTTCCGACCTCAGGCAGCTCCTATATGTCGTAGTTGTGGCCGTCTTAGGAGTCTACTCGTAGCTATTTAACGGCACAACTCTAAAGTAAATGATTTATTTGATACTGCAGAAGATGACGTCCGACGATAGACGCGACGAGAACCCTATGTGCTTAGCAAGGGAATTGTCCTTCTGTTCGGCTAATTGTGATTATGCCATTGATGGCTCTTATTGGCTACTCTTCCTTAACTTATATTGATGCAATTAGTAGCTAAATTTGAGTCTCCTTAGTGGCTGAATTCTGATCGTAAAGTGACTGAAATTTGATTTTGACGTTTTCATCGAGTCACCTAAGCCTTTCAGACCTTAGACAGCTCCTATAGGTCGTAGTTGTGGTCGTCTTAGGAGTCTACTCATAATGGCGAAACCCTAAAGTAAATGATTTATTTGATACTGCAGAGGATGGCATCCGGCGATAGACGCGACGAGAACCCTATGAAGGATAAGGGCAAAGGAAAAACTGTGGTGAGTCCTTACCGCTTTGATTACGTATATTTGAACTATTTTGAAATATGAACATGTAGAATTATTTTAGTCTGAGCTACTTCCTTGCATGCACACTAAATATGAATTGAATTGAAGAAATTCGAAGATTTGAAATCGCTAAAAGACTAAACACGGATTAGCAAGCGATTAGAAACTTTGAGGGAAATTTTATATAATTATTTTCTATATTTTGAAAATGAATATGAATTGAATAGGAAAAGAATACGAAATTAAGTGTGTGTTGACGCATATAAATGCTAACGGCCAGCCTCGTATTGGGAGGGGAGGGGGTAGAACTCCTACACCTCGTAGGGGGTAGAACTCTTACAGAATCTGATGGTTCCACGAAAGGTTGTCATGGTAATATGGGAATGGAAATCCTACCTTGACTTTGACTTTTTACAACCAAAAGAATGAACTCAAGCAACAAAACACATCTCAATAAGTAAGACCACAGTTATAATATCTTAAATTGTCATGGTAAGAGGGTATCTACGACTAAAAGTTAAACATAAGAGGCCTTAGTCTACTAAGAAATCAAGAGGTCAGATTACATAATCATAAGGAATCTTCAAGAAAGTCACATACGCAAATCATGTAGCACAAATAAGAAAGAGCATTGAAAGATAGTGTAAAGATAGACTTCTTAAGGAGTGAGAAAAAGACCAGTTGGCTATTTTACCATGCAGTATTAAATGCAATGACTACATGGAATTAAAAAATGAACATGCCTTAGAAGAAGATTTTCCAACTCTTCTAAAGGGATCAGAACTGCAAATGAGGGAACCACCACTTTGTCAATGTTCACCAGTCTGAAAATTGGTGCAACAATCTTTTCCTGACCTGGATCTGCAAATGTCAATAAATGCATATATCAATACGAAATAAACATAATATAGAGGAAATAAAGGATTAATACTGTCATTTTGGATAATCGTATCTTTGAATAACAAGAGTTAGAAATAACTAAAAACCAATGGAGAGAAATGAGCATATATTTAAGAACAAATTAAGTACCTAAAGTAAAGGTATGTTAGAGAATTGCAAATTTAATAATCCCAAAAAATTATGAAACTTAAATGTTACGCTCACAAATTCGCTAGACCGGTCAAATGTTACGCTTGCATATTCGTTAAAGCGGTCAACCTTCGTCGGAACCATCGGAGCGCATTTCTGGAAGCCGAAGTGATTAAGTTGTATTAATTAATTGATTAATATTAATTAAATGGTATTTAATTAATATTAATTAGATTATATTAAAATTAAATGTAATGTCTTATTAAGTGTGCCCTCCCTCATCTATATAAGGGGGAGGGGGAGGAGTGTTTGTTTTATCTGGGATGAATGTTAAGAATTAGGGTTACTCCCTAAGTGTCCACTCTCTTCTTCCTCCTTTCTTCTCCCCTCATCACCGCCGACCTCCTTCCCTTGCCGGATTCCTCCCGGAAATTTATCTAAACCTTAACAATTGGTCCAACCTGCCACCTTCTGGCCAAGGTTTCCGTCGTCGGAATCTCACTAGCGCTCCCTTCGGCCACCGCTTGGAAGGCCTCCTGTCTGACCATGTCCTCCACCGCCATTTTCGTCTGCGCACGCCTCAATCGGCACGATGCTATGCTCGCCGACCTCCTCACCTTGGTGCAGCAGCTCAACGCCAAACTCGATCGACTCATCGAACTCGATCATGTCGCTACAGCAGTCCCTCCCAAGAGCTTGCTCTTGACACCGTCACCAACAACCAGCTACTATGTTGTCCCAAACGCTCCAGTTCGAGGTTTCTTTCCAGTTGCGGCAACTGCCGCACCGCCACAACCACCAGCATCGAAGTCCAGCCTCCAGGGATCCTCCTCTCCTGCCCTGCTTCAAATCAGCCACCAACATCAACGTCGGAGCACCCCACGCTGCCCCATATTGTTGCATCTCTACTCCTCAGGCGACCCCCACCTTCGTGCTCCCCTTGCTCTACTGCCTCCGCGTACCATGGCCGTCGAGACCACATTAATGCACGCCCTGACCGTCGGCCCCGACATCCCTATCTCGCGAGCGCAACTACTGTCGGAGATGGACCACCTCAATCACGTAAGACCACGCGCGTCCTCCTCCATGGCCACTGTCAACCAGCTCCTCCATGGCCGCCACCGACCAGCTCCACTTCCATGGCCACCGCCGACCAACTCTTCCTGGTTCTTCAACTCTATCTCGCGCATGCCTCCAGTCGGCTATGCCTCCACGTTCGCGCGTCCTGCTCTAGCGAGGAGGGTTACAGGCACTGTAATCCCTAAACGTCCGCACGCCATCGAGCCACCCATCCGCTGCAGTCACGCTGAAACTCCCTCTTCCGCATTGATTTACTTCTCCTGTCTCGCGCCCCCATGCAATAGCTATGACGGTTTCACACCTCCTCCATGTTATATCTTCTCTCCCACATGTTTCTTTTTTCTTTTTCCACCTCAGCGGGTCCCACTGTCCCCTTCCTATCATATCCTGCCAGCCCCCTACCTCCACATATCTTCCCACCCAAAGCTCCACCCAATTATCCCCATCAACATTTCACTAGTTACAATCTCTCAATTTTTGCTCGCATCTTCCCACCCAAAGCACCACCAATTATCCCCATCAACATTTCACCAATTACAATCTCTCCATTTTTGCATTTATCTCACGGACCGCCGCCGCCGCCGCTACTTCCTCGGCTCCCCCATTTACTTTCTCTATTTCGTCACGCTTCAGGTCGCTCCCTCAAGACATTGCCTCAACTCTGTTTACCCAGATATCGTACGCCATCAACCTTTTTAAAGCTCCCGACAAAGATTGGAGCTTCGACCTTGGGATCAAGGTCGATTTTCAAGGGCGATATATTATTACGCTCACAAATTCGCTAAACCGATTAACTATTGCGCTTGCATATGCGCTTGCATATTCACTAAAGCGGTCAACCTTCGTCGGAACCATCAGAGCGCATTTCTGGAAGCCACTGTGATTAAGTTGTATTAATTAATTGATTAATTTTAATTAAATGGTATTTAATTAATATTAATTAGACTATATTAATATTAAATGTAATGTCTTATTAAGTGTGCTCTCCCTCATCTATATAAGGGGGAGGGGTAGGAGTGTTTGTTTTATCTGGGATGAATGTTAAGAATTAGGATTGCTCCAGAAGTGCCCTCTCTCTTCTTCCTCCTTTCTTCTCCCTCACCACTGTCGGTCTCCTTCCCATGCCGGATTCCTCCCGGGAATTTATCTAAGCCCTAACATTAAACTTGGTATCTTTTTCAGAAAATCTAATGCCATTTGGTTGTTGAGATTAAAATTTGCACTCATGACTTATTATATAGACAAATTTGCCCCTAAAAAATTTCTTGTCTTATACTGCACAACCTACTGAAAAATGGATGAACTTACCATCTCACAATATTCTTAAAACTTGAAGAGTCTCATATCACTACTAAAAGTGTGGATCTATTAATAAAGATGACCTGGTCTCCAAGAAGCAATAATAACTCACCTTAAACATTAACATAATTCAAATTTCAAATTTAATGAATTATATTGGGCGTAGAGAAAACTATGTTTGCATACTTGAACAACCAATTTCTCCAGAAAGATTCAAAAGTCGAACGCAAGGATATCCATAGGCATTAAAGTACATTGCCTTCTCAAGGTCTGGTACCGACTCCAATGTGTTAGTGTCCCCTGAAAATATCCAACAAAAACTAACTTTAGCCGACCCGACACAATATTAGTTCAAATGAAAGAGTGAAGGCATAGCTCTAAATTATTGAACAAGTAGAAGGAGATCCACATTGTTTGAATAAATCAATAGCCTGTGCACAGTAGTTAACCTCCCATCTGTAAATGAAGGCACTAAATTTCATAAAATTAATTTCCCTTCGGAGAGACCAGTCATTTTAGATGGTTCTTCAAGTATAACACACTCATCCAATGTTCAAGGAGATTTACTCTCGCCAAAACAGCCACAATAAATCTCATAAAATCAACAAAGGCATTGGAGCCACAATAAAACTCACAAAATCAACGCTGGCATTTTGCTCTTATATTGAATTAATAGAGAGAGAAAAAGAACAAAGTTTTATCTCTAATGTCTCAAGCATAATTTAGTTAGCTAGATATTCTTCTTCTTAGCTCGTTTCATAGTCTAGTAACATGAAAAAGTAGACGGGGAAATTTACTCTTCAAGATGAACTTAAAGTAAACTAAGATTTGAAGTTAGGATATGAATTTAAAAATACAGATCATATCAAAGTAATTATAAGGAAAGATAATGGACTTCAATCGTGCAGCTGTAAGTATAACTAAAAAGAAAGAAGTAAATATAGTTTAGTTCAGAGATGCAGACATGAACAATCATTTTGGTTGTTTTTAAGCAGGGGTAGTGTTACAGATGCGGATGGTGGCACGGAGCTCGAAGGGATGTCGACAGTGTGGCGTGTCTACTCCAAGAGGAATAGGGTCATGACGGAGACACCAGTGAGATTGATAGATACCCAGGCGGGGTGTTCTTGTAAAAGTTATCTTTTAATTAAATTATATTTTGGATTTCATGCATATCAATGTTTTTGCCCGGTGAGGGGTTCTAATACCCCAAACCTCTTGTATTATGTATCTTTTTTGTTATTTGGAAATTAAAAGCATTGGATCCTAGGGCTGGCCAAGAGTACATCTTGGATTTCCTCTCTTCCCTCCTCTTCATCTTCCCAGGTTGGAGAGGTGAAACCCTAAGGGGTAACATTGATCTGACCTGCCGACCCCGTCCACTACTTCCCTAGCCGTTGGGACTCCATTCGCGCCCTAATCCTTCTGCAACCCACGCTTAGCCCCCTACCCCGCTCGCGTCCAGTTGCGGCCAGTTCAGCGCACAATCCTCCTTTCCGCAGGCGTCAGCCCGCGCCTACCAGCAAGCGTCCAAGCCCGTGCATCCACCAGTGTTGCTCGCGCCTTATTCGACTACACCGACCGCCCAATTCCTTTACAACTCTTGGCGCCACCGCCGAGACGATCGAGCACCCACCTCATGACAGAAGCCCACCTCGATGATGTAGAACGTCGCCTCAACAATCAAGTCAGCCTCCTCGCTTCCATCCAGACCAGTATCCAGTGCCTCGAGTCTTACGATGCCCGTTTGGACTCCAATATGGTACTGCCCTTGGAGGACCCGTCCTCCTTTAGTGGGTTGTCGTCCAGCCACACGACGCCTCCTTCGCTCCCCACACATGCGTTGCGCGCCCTCGAAGTTCCGCCATTTCAATGGGATCGAACCTTTTGGGTGGATTGTCAAGGCCGAACAATTCTTTGACATCCAGGGCCCCCGAACACGCAGAAGGTCTCCTTAATGCTCCTTGCCATAGAGGGCTCCGCCTTACACTAGGTTTGTTGTCTCCGCCACTCCACCCCGCTCCTCTTGTGGTCTGACCTCAAGCTGGCCTTGGTCAAGCGCTACGATCGTCGTTACTCTAGCAATGCCGTCGAGCCTATGCGCCCTCCGCCACACTTCTTCGGTGGATCAGTATATTGACGAATACATCGAGCTCGTCAACCACGTCCTCGATCTTCCTCCCGATCATTATATGAGCTTCTTCCTTCAAGGTCTCCAACTCCACATCCGCTCACGACTACGTACTCACCATCCTCGAGATATTACAGACGCTATGGTGGTCGCCCGCTTGGTGGAGGCGAATTTTTCAGTCAAGCCAGTAGACCGGACGCGTTTTCAGCCCGCCGCACCAGATCGATCTTCTTCCTTCTTCCCCTCGACGATAATCCTTCCTACTGGTCGCGTCTTCCACCGTGTTTCCGTCGGACTCGAAACAACCTCTTCACGTTGCCACTGCAGCAGGAAAAAGCTCGATCTTATTCCTTCTTCCCCTCGACGATAGATCAGTACTTCCTATCGACATTGCAGCCCCGGGTTATTGCCATCTTCAACTAGTCAGAGCAGATAACATTCAACGAATGAAATTTATTTTGGATCCCTTTTCTGGTGCCGAGTGCTAGATGTTTTTTATTCCGAATGAAAATGTTGGATGTTTTTTATTCCATTTTCCTGGATCCATTTTTGTGATGTTTTTGTGTTCTCCATATGGCTCTGTTATGAATGAAAATTTGCAGTCGATATGGCTCTGCTCTGAATAAAATTTGTTCCTGATATGGATACATTTTTGTGATGTTATGATTCTGAAATGTCATAAATCACCAAATCATGTTTTTTATTACAACAACATGCGCATGAAAATGATTTCTAATATACAAACCCTAAAATGGCGATAGAAATTGATTTGCTTTTAATTTGAATTTATGTTATAAGATCCTAATTTCAGTATTTGTGATGATGATGATGATGATGATAATTTTGTTTATCCAGAGCAATATGAAATACAAGGACATCAATCTACATGCTGGAAATCTTGTCTTATAATTATATAAAAAAATGTCATTCAATTTTATATGTTATCTATAAAAAAGGGGCAGGCCAATGCACAAACCATCCCGCGCAGTGAGAGTCCGGGGAAGGGTCCCACAACAAGGGTAAAATGTAGGCAAACCTTACACTGCATTTTATATGTTATCTATATTTTGAATAAACTATTGTATTTATTTATGGAATTGTGTTTGACGATCATACCAATTTGAAAAAAATAATCACCAAAACTCCGTTTTTACCAAATGGTTTATTGTTACTATATTCTGAACAGCTCTGCAAACAGAGTTCCATTCCAAATAGTTTTATACTGCAAGCTTCAATTCTCAAAGACAGCTCCTTTTTCAAACTTCATTTCTGACAGCTCCTTTTCAATCAGCATCAGTTATCACAAACAGAGCCTAAATGTACTTTCTTAAATAGAGGAGGAAGGGGGTAGTACGAGATGGAGGAAGATATAATGGGATTAGGTGGTGAGTTTGATGGCAATGTGGACACAAACTGTAAATGACCGAACAACTCATCACCTTATTTCAAGATTCCAATGAATAAACTGACCTCATGAACCAACATCAACAACCGTATGTACAAAGAATTCACCATCACGAAGCACGCATCTTCAGTTGCATGAAGCACGCATCATCAGTTGCATGAAGCACGCATCATCAGTTGCACAAAGCACACATCATCAGTTGCACAAAGCACACATCATCAGTTGCACAAAGCACCCATCATCAGTTGCATGAAGCACCAATCATCAGTTGCGTGAAGCACCCATCATCAGTTGCGTGAAGCACCCATCATCAGTTGCACGAAGCACTGAACTTCATAAGGCACCACCTCAACATTAAGGTAACAACAGATTTGCTGCATTTGGCTCATCCTTGTGCGGTCAACGCACCCAAATTACAAAAACTGACTTATTGAACATGAGTCGTAGAAGAATGATCCACTCCACCACCTTGACCAACTACGTCTCTTCTCCTAAAATCATGGAAGCACCACCGCGCACAGTCACTCATCAGCCGGTAGATACTATCGCGATTTTCAATCTTCATGAGCACAATGCACTTGTGTGTCATTGTCAGTGCTCCACCCTTCGTTGAAAATCCACAATTCGCGGAGTCCATCCTACCCAATGAAATCAGATTCTTGCATAGCTTAGGTACCAGATGTACCCATCGCATATTGCAAGCTAGTAATCGAGGTGGGTACTGACAAGGTTGTGAGATGGAGGTGAGGGTGCCTAGCGGAATAGTTGTTGTCAAAGAAGACAGCCAATGAAAGATGCGAGGTGGGATCTGGTAAAACACCATGGAAAGCATGTTTAGGGCTTGGGTACATATTTGAAAATGGATGGGTTGTGGGATGTTAAGTTGGTGTACCGAGGTTTGGTTAAGTTGGGTGCATCGGTATAAATGGATGCATAAGTTTGAGTGGGTGTATGTGGAGGTAAGTGGGTGTGCTGTTGGAAGTTAGTTAGAATGTGTGTATCGAAGTGTAGTTTGGGTTGGATGTTTCAGTGTGGTTGGAGAGGATGTATTTGCAAGGTGCGGGAAACTTCAATGTTGGAATGTGTTAAATTTGGAAGGGTAAAGGGCATGAAATGTGTATGGCTCAGGGTCGAGGTAATGACAACGTGGAGTAGTAATTGAGATATATTTAGGTACAAGGTGTGAGGGTGACAATGTGGGTGATTATGAAATGGGAAAATCATAGATTAGGAAGAGATTTGATGCAATGGATCATAAACTGGTGGTTAGCAGGGCGGCAAAATTAGTGGAGCTAGGGAACCAAAAAAATGGTGATGGTGGATTTGGTGTCTACGATTAACTCAGACAATGGTTAGGAGTGGTTCTAGGAGGAACAAAATGGTGTGGGTTGTCGACGAAAAGCATGAGAGGTGGAGTCCAGGACACGTCGGTCCGATGAGAATTGGGGGTTGTAAATGTTATGGAAAACAATTTGGGAAGCATGGGTCATAGGTATCGCGACCGGAAGAGGCGGGAAAAAGGCAAAGAATGTAGGAGCACTAGTCAAAGGGGAGGGTCGCAGAGTCAGGGGCCACGATATTGTTGCGAGCTTGTATTCGAAGGACGCTATAGGAATGAAGTGGAAAATATCATCGTTGTTGGATTGTGAGGGCGTACAATGTGTAAGGTGTCACAAGTCGTAACGTCAGTGTCATCTCAAAGACCTAAACTAGAGTTGGCGTCACATTTGGAGATGGGCCGCTCGTTGGCCGACTAAGTTTGTACGAATGGAATACATAAGGGCATCAATACAGTCCATAGCACAAAACAGGAAGCCACCTTATGTTCAAATCGATCCAGGTGGGATTTGTCCACCAACTAGAGATTCTTTAGGTAGGTTGTGGAGGCAAGCCGAACTTACTGTTAGGATTTTATTTAAGCAAGACGTGGAAGGGAGAGAAAAATACATGTAAATAGAACGAAAGAAACATAATATCACTACGGGAGAGAAATCTCGCTCATCGACGTCGAATACACCCTCGAGAGAAAGGTCTCACGCCTTCCCAATTCTAAAGCCAAAACTCCTTAAAACATATGAGATTGATACCCTAATTTCGAACACAAGAATCCCTTAGATAAACTCTAATGCACAATCCCCTATTAGGAAAATATTTTCCTTCATTCAATACATTAAAAATTCACACATTAATTCTCAAAAAAGTGCCAGTATATAATTGATTATTCCTCTTTTCCAGCAAGTGACCCTTGGATTCCTCTTACCTTTGTTTAGGCTCAGGTTAGCATACATAATACATCCATGTATGACTATTAGTAACTCATGTACTTCTAGATATACATGGCACTATGTTAAATACTATGTTATCATATTTAGATTACTTTGTCATTGGTATTATTCTTATTTAACTTCTTTTATCATTAGTATTATTATTATTTAACTTCTTTGATCATTAGTGTCATTAACAATGGCATCTCTAATTATCATGTAAACTGTATTGTGTTTTTCTTATTACTTAATGTATTTTTCTACAAATAGACTATGTAATAGCTATTATAATAAACCAATATCATAAAAAAATCTTCTTCACACTCTTCTTTTTCCAAGCATGATATTAGTACATTACGTTTTCGCTACAAGTTTCTCCCCATTAGGGTTGTGATTAGTCGCCCACTTCTATTGAATCTCAGCCCAGCACTGCATGAACTTGTGTATTCTTCTGCCAACAATTTGCACTGACTCCCTCCTGTTGAACCTAGAAGAGCTGCCATTCTCCTCCATTATTTTGTCCATTGGTTCCAAAGCTACACCAACCCTCAGAAGTAGATGACCTATGAAGAAAACGATGCTCTTCTCTACAACAACTTTCTACACACTCACCAAAAAAATCTAGGTAACACACTTAATCACCAATGTATAGGCCTCCACGAATTTTTTTGAACTTCCCGAGACTTGTACCTTCAGCTCGCATCGGCACTAGCTACTTTCTTTTCCACTTTGATGGATACCTTTGCTAATAATATCCTTGAAGGCTAACCGCAAAGCCGTAAGTTATACACTGAGTTTCTTCTCCTCAACCATCATAACAGCGAGATCCACAAAATATATTTACGCGTAGATTTGCATTTATGCAATTGCAACTGGCGGGCTCCAAAGGGTCCTTGGAGGTCAAAGAGTTGTGACCCAAACCATCAGCAAGTTGATCTCACTCTAGATTTCGAGATAACCTCTAATCCATACTGTCCTAAACCTCCAACACTACTCTTTTAGCCTCGTTCTGCATCGGCTTCTTTCATTTCCATCTCCAAGAACTATACAAGACATCATGTGCATCTTGCCTTCTCATATACCATTTGGCCTCTAGATTCTCACTCTAGACTATATCTTAGCATTGTTATTTACATTTCTCATGTGCCGACTCCCATACAATAGTTAAATGCCCACTGTTTTGCTTCCTTCTCTTGCCCAAATAAGAGTGGCTCTGCCCTGCTGTCCTCACTAACTTAAGGGTCGAATCACTGCAACCATCTTCTTCTCCTTACCATCTTTCATTTCCTGCTATTATCCTCCTATTCTCTATTGACTTCATTATTTCACTTGACACCGTCCGTCACTAGCACTATCTTTCATAATCATAAGAACATTTCTAGCATCCTCCTCACACAACCAATTATCTCGACCTTATTAGGAACATATGCCACCAATCACACCCATCCTTAAAAATCTAAAAAAACATAATATACAATCTACAAGAGTATGCATAAAGATAGGCAGCAGATCCATTGAAGAGAGCCAAGCAATCAGTCGTCATAGAAAAACTTCAATTGCGTTACGATTACATCAATTTATCTTCTTTCATTACAACATAAGTGTTATCATCGAGATGAATGCTTTATTTGCAGAGAAGCAACCAGAAAGGGAGACACAGAAGCAACGGTTCCAAGGGGGGAGAGAACATGGGAGAGATGCAAGAGATACCGGCTACGTGGCAGAGGGAACCAACGAATAGTTGGATGGCGACGATGAAGAGGACGAGCGCTTGATCCATTTGGAGAAAGAGAGCGGGTGAAACCCTAGACGGAAGCCGTCGGGAACTCGTCTCCTCCGACGGTGAATATTTCCGCGGAGGAGCGCACCACGTGAAGCACGAGAAATCATCGCAACCGTTGAACCAATATTAATTAGTTCGATAAGTATGGCTTAAGTTTGATTGGATGATAATTAATTACAAAGATTAAATTTGTATACAATTGCTTACTTGTGTGCGTATACTTTAAGGATGACTGGTCATAATATAATTTAAAACAAAATCAAAATACATATTTATTTAAAATTTAATTTAATCTATAAATTAATTAATAATTGGTTTGTATATCTATTACTATTAGTAATTAGATGAACAATAAAGTTAAAAAAATTCAACCGTGAACTATACTAATCTACGCGGGTGGGAATTCTACCGTGTATCTTTTGTAATCATGATATTTGAAGTGTGATTGATCAAAAGTCAGCATATTTTTTTGCCGTTGGATTACAAATTCATGACCAGATTTACACTCGCATGCAATTAGGCCAGCAATGCTCTACGGTTTTGAGTGTTGGGCAGTGAATGATGTACATGAACAAAAAATGGGAGTTGTGGAAATGAGAATGCTTAGGTGGATGTGTGGTCACACAAGACTAGATAAAATTAGGAATGAATGTATCAGGGATAAGACAGGAGAGACATCAATTGTAGAGAAGATGTGAGAAGCTCGTGGAATAAAACTATAAGGAAAGACATGATGTACTTAGGCATTAGTGAGACTATGATTAAAGATAGGGCGCAATGGAGACAAAGGATCCATATAGCCGACCCGACTATGGTGGAATAAAGACTTGAGTGTTGTTGTTGTTGTTGTATGGGAGGCCGCCCACACTGAACCCTATGTGAGTATGTCCTAATTCTAACCCTCTCTGCCTCTCACCTATTGTCTATTTTATAGTTGAAGGCTAGACGATTCTTGTATGTATCGCGATGTTATGGAAATTACATCTTTTATATAGAACTTTGAGGTGGCTAAAATACTTAAAGTTACTGGGAATTTAGTGAGCAACATATTTTCGAAATAAGATGAGAAGATCGGGTTGGATTCAATAACTTCTGAGAGAACCTAAGGCTCCGTTTTGAAATTAGAGGTTAAATTCAATTGAAAATGAACTGTAATTTTAATTCGAGATCCTCAATTTCATGCAAACGAGTTGAGCCTAAGGGAACTAGTTGATTTTTCTTTTAGGAAGAAGAAGATTGTGAGTAGTCATCAATCTCCAAGTCAATTTAGGAGACTAAGTAATTATGAAGCAAAATAAATTAACTATACAATACATCTTTTTAAGTCAACATAAAATTACATTTTTGGCTAACCTCTCCTCAATTCTTTACAAGTCAATGCATCTATGCCACACTTTCCTACCAAATCCACTACGTTCTGAGAAATCATCATGGCATGTCTCACGGACCCATCGAACCGATAGATACATGGCATGCCTCCAAATAGAGAGAATATTTGCTCGTCCCACGGTGACTATCTTCGATACACGTCGAAGCACCACGCTGACTTCATGCATAAAAGTAGACTGTGTGCCAAGTATGATTCAACTCGCTAGAGTCGTTTGACTAACGAGTGACGAATAGACATGACCAGTTGTCGAGCACTTTGAATTAACGAAGTCAACCCGCCATGCACTGTGAATTATTACGACTTATCGAGCACTTTGACTAAGCAAAAGATTGCGGAGTAAACTTCGAGCAAAAAACAGGTTACACTACTTCCCACTCAACAAAGAATCACGGAGGTAGATTAGAATCACACTCTATAATACTCTTAATTAACAGCATTCATCAATTATTCTTCAAAGCACATAATTTAAAAAAAACTGAGAAAATACACATTTTAAAAACTTCCACACTAAAAAGGTGAGTAATTAAATAATTAATGCGATTGCCTAAATCATTATACTCCTCATTCTCTAACATATGTGCTTGTTCTCCAGTCAAATTTGTCCACGTGGCACTGCAAAAATTAAAAAAAGTACAGTGACAGTTAGCATCATGAGAATGAGTAACAAAGAGTTTCTCATCATCTGACAAAAGATGATAAAATTTTAGCATCATGCAACTTCGACGACATTCCTCCAATCAAAGTTTCACATGGATTACATGTGCAACTTTTTTCTTGATTTTTGAAGGGAGCCTTGACGCACCGGTTGAGGTGTTGCAATGTGACCTTGAGGTCACGGGTTCGAGTCTTGGAAGCAGCCTCTTGCAAAATGCAAGGTAAGGTTTTGCCTACATTTCACCTTTGTGGTGGGGCCCTTCCCCGGACCCTCGCTGCGCGGTGATGCTTTGTGCACCGGGCTGCCCTTTTTTGTTGGCAAATCGCCTTCGGAACAAAAAACATAATAGTTTTTGTACTATTTTTAAAATATCTGTGATCAAACTATAAAGTAGAAGAAAATTTATGGTTTTTGGAGTGCTTCGCCTCATCGGTTAATGATGCGCACCATCGTCGGATGTGCATATGCTCTCGGACGACCGGTCACGGGAAGGGAGATTGAGACCCGACGCCCCATGTGTATCTCTTATTATCATGCACTAGTGTTTGCGTTTCTTGAAATGTGGAGTGCAGTGGCATTTTGGTAAATTAAGTGATGTTATATATGAAGGGATGAATCTTAGGGTTATAATTTCGAAGTATTGTCACTCTCTAGACGAGTTCTTGGAAAAATTCAGCCTTCAAGAATGCTGGCACGAGCATATCTCCCGAATTGTATCCCTAGACTTCTAAATAAAACTTATGTCGCTATTGTTTATCTATTAAAGAAATATTAGAGAACAAATACGCTTTTCAAAACTACTTGATGATTTTTTTTTTTTTTTTGAAGAAATGTAGGGCGAGATAGGTATAGTGTATTATGGGGATCTAAGATTAGAGTGATGAAAATTATACCACCTAAATGCGTTAGCGGGATCCCGACACAATGCGCAAGCCCCATATAAAAATTGCATCATCATAATATAATACAATCTAACATACCTACCTGCCTTTATTCCAACATGTAGTCCATTGTGGCCCTCCTCAGGACCCCAATCACCATGTCATAGAAGGCTGGTTCCTCTTTCTTTATGTTTGCAATAGTTGTAGTCTCATGCACCTCTGCCTGAAGAATAGTAAAAGTTTAAAGCATGACATGATAGTTTGCAGAACATAAGAGAGCAATATTTCCTAAATGAACAAAGTCAACACGACAAACTTCGGGCGCGATTTGAGTAACTTAATAGATTGAAATCGAAATTGAGAGGCAAAATCACTTTTTTTCTTATCTGATTAATGATAATAAAAGTAATTACTTTTGCGAGAAGGGACATTAATTACAAAGATCAGTCAACAAATTATAATTCTGCAGGGAATGGTCTATGAAAAAAATTGTATGTGTTCGCATTTTTTATGTAAAGCCACAACAACAACAACACTCAAGCCTTTATCCCACCATAGTGGGGTCGGCTATATGGATCCTTTGTCGCCATTACGTCCTATTTTCAGTCATAATTTCCTTATAGTTTCATTCCAAGTCTTTTTTGGTCTACCCCTCCCCCGTTTAACATGCCTAGTGGCTAAACTCTCAAAACGCCTAACAGGTGCCTCTAATGGTCTCATTTGTACGTGTCCGAACCATCCTAATCGAGTTTCCCGCATCTTGTTACGTCGGGCGGCGCGTCACGATTTCGAGGGTGCCAATACAAGCGCGGGCTGAAGGAGGCAACGGAGGAAGAAAGGGATGAACCATCCGGTTCAGCCCACCAGCAATAAAACAGAAGAAGCGGGGCTGAACCGAACCGGTTCAGCCCCTATGAGGGCCGGCCGGCCCCCTTGGGTCCGGGAGAACTATATAAACACCGACCCCCTTGATGAGAGGATTATTGAAGACTAATTTCAGGTTCATCTTCTTCCTAAACCCTAGTTTCTTGTAGCCCTAGCTCTCCTTCTCTCTATTTTCCTCCGTAGATCGTAACATTTGGTATCAGAGCACCGCTCCTGCGGCCATGGTATCAACACGTTCCGAGGCCGAACTCGCTCGCCTAGCAGCCATCGAAGAGAACTATGTCGGGTTGACCGATGCGGTAGCGGCGATCGAAGATCAGATGAAAACAGCCCCAAAAAATATGGAGGAACGCACGGATGGTCGCCTGGAGGAGTTGAAAGCACTGTTGGTGCAATCGTTAAGAGGAAAAACTGTACCAAACAGCGATTCGGAGGCGGAGGCGTCTCACGCGGCGCTACCATCCATGAATGGTGCCCCAGGAGGATCGAGCGTTCCCCCCCTGTGCGGATCCGGACCCGATCCAGGCCGCACGGAACACGCGTGGACGGGGTCGACCCTAGCGGCGTCGGGATCGACTCAAACCGCGGGTGATGCGCCGTATGGGCAAGGGGGAGGCTTCACCGGATCAGATGGGACCGGCTACGGCCGGCCAGGTGGCGGTTGGCCGGTGCAGCAGCCGCCGGCACGGCCGGCTACGCAGCAGCCAGCACCGGCTGCCGCGCCAGGGTGCGGCCCTGGCGGGCTTCCAGCAGAGCAGGCACGACATTTTGCCGGCCCGTGGCGAGGTCGGGAGGCGCCGGTGGGTCCTTTCAGACCACCCGGGGCCATGGGTGCTCCGATCGGAGGAGGAGCGGGGCTATTGTCGGCACCACCAATGTTTGGAGGAGCAATGGGGATTCGAAATGGAGAACCGTGGAATGAACGACCCCCTGGCAGGGTTTTCACGGCGGAGGACAGCAAATGGGCAGCGGCCATGGGGGAGTTCCCTATCCGGAAGCAGGGGGTCGACAAAATCAGCCCGCAGAACAACAATGGCAAGGAGGGTATGGCCAAGGTCAAGGAGGGTATGGGGGGCAAACCCCCGACCTTACATGCAACCCAAGCGAACGCGCATGAATTTTCCAAAGTTCAAGGGGGCGATGCTCTGGAATGGGTGCAAAAAGCGGAACTTTTTTTCAATTACCAAGAAATTCCGGAGGATCAGTGGGTGCAGTTAGCGGCCTTCCACCTGGAGGACGACGCTTATCAGTGGACCAAGTGGTTCATGAGGGCCCGTGATTATTCCCCATGGGCAGAGTTCGTGGGGGCCTTCTCGGCCCGCTTCGGCCCCCTGGACTATGAGGACGTCGAAGCTACCTTACAGAAATTGAGGCAACAGGGAACGGTGATGGAGTACAGGACCGAGTTCGAGAGGTTGGCGAACCGGGTCTCCTGGGTGGAAAAGACCATGCTGAGTTGTTTTGCCTCCGGTTTGAAGGATCATTTACGAGACGAGGTCCATGCTTATATGCCTCAGAGCCCGAGACATGCCATCAGCCTCGCACGAATACAGGAGGAGCGGTTCAACAGACAGCGAAACAGAGTCCCCACCCGAGCCCCAGCCACCCAAATGGCGGCTCGGAAGGATCTTCCACCACCCGTCCGTCCAACAGTGACGAAACTCACGTGGCCAGAAATGCAGGCGAGGAAAGAAAAGGGCCTGTGCTTCAATTGCGACGAGAAGTACACTCGGGGACATGCTTGCCAGAAGGTCCAAGTGTTTATGCTTCGGGAAGAAGACGAGGTAGACGAGGAGCTCAGCACAGAGCTCGAGGAGGGGCTGGATCTGACAGACTTTGGGGTATCTATCCATGCCATGGAGCGGTGCACCGCACCACTCACCCTACGCATCGCTGGTAAGGTGGGTCAGGCGAAGGTGACCATTTTGGTGGACAGTGGAAGTACACACAACTTCATCCACCCTGTCGTGGCTCAGAAGACAGGGTACGACATCGACCGTGGCGCGGCCTTCCACGTCATGGTGGCGAATGGAGGCAAGCTGCAATGTGAGGGAGTCATCAAAGGGGTGGAGCTGAGGATACAAGGCTACGTCGGGCGGGCGGACGTATATTTATTACCTATCCGGGGTTCCGATATGGTGTTGGGGGTACATTGGCTGCAACAGTTACGGCGGGTGACTTTTGATTGGGAACAGATGGCCATGGAGTTTAGCCAGAGTGGTAAAGAGTATTGCTTGGGGGGCCTTAAATCGTCCCCACTGAAGGAGATTTCCCTCCGCAGCATGGAACGACTGGGGGAACAGGATAGGCCGATGGCCCTCATCATGGAGATCAAGACAGATCCTACAGTTCAAACTGACGTGCCATTACAGATGCAGGGATTGCTGAGGCAGTATTCTGACTTGTTTCAGGAGCCGCACACTCTCCCACCTCGGCGGTTCAGGGACCACCAGATCCAGTTGAGGGCCGGGGCAGAGCCAACAAATATCCGACCATACCGTTACCCACACATACAGAAAGCGGAGATCGAAAGAAGCGTCAAGGAGATGCTATCGGCAGGAATCATCCGACCCAGTACCAGCTCGTTCTCTTCTCCGATCATTTTGGTAAAGAAGAAGGACGGGTCGTGGAGATTCTGCGTGGACTACAGGGGGCTGAACGCTTCAACCGTTAAGGACAAATTTCCAATTCCAGTGATCGAAGAACTGCTCGATGAGCTACAGGGCGCCGCATTATTCACCAAGCTGGACCTACGGTCGGGCTACCATCAGATACGCATGCACGATGGGGACGTTCACAAGACGGCCTTCCGGACGCACGACGGGCACTACGAGTTCCTCGTGATACCTTTCAGCCTCACGAACACCCCCTCTACCTTCCAGGCCGTCATGAATGAGATTTTCCGACCTCTCCTTTGGCGGTCCGTACTGATCTTCTTCGATGATATCCTGATCTACAGCGCCAACTGGGCGGAACACGTCGCTCACGTGGAGCAAGTTTTCACCATACTCCGTCAGCATCAGCTCTACGCGAAGCAGTCCAAGTGCTCTATTGGACAGCCGGAGGTGGAATATCTGGGTCATCTGGTCTCCATACACGGAGTCAAGGCGGACCCCAGGAAGATCGAGAGCATGGTCACATGGCCGCGTCCTCAAACCGTTAGAGCACTTCGGGGCTTTTTGGGGCTCACCGGTTACTACCGACGGTTCGTCAAAGATCATGGCAAGATCGCACGACCCTTGACACAGCTGTTACAGAAGGATGCGTTCCAGTGGCAGGACGACACCGAGGCTGCTTTTTAGGCTCTAAAAGGAACCAAGACGACCACTCCAGTTTTGGCACTTCCAGACTTTACTAAGGAGTTTGTGGTGGAGACGGATGCATCCGGGGTGGGGCTCAGGGCGGTTCTGATGCAGGAGGGCCGCCCTCTATCCTTCTATAGCAGGGCATTGGCGCCCCGCACTCTGGGATTATCGACATATGAAAAGGAGCTGCTGGCTATTATCCATGATGTCGCAGTTTGGCGGCCGTATTTGCTTGGGTGACACTTCAAAATTCGCACCGATCACCAGAGCCTGAAACATTTCTTGGAGCAACGGGTGGCATCCCCTCTTCAGCAGAAGTGGGTCACCAAATTACTGGGGTACGACTATGAGATCATTTACAAGCAAGGCAAAGAGAATGTGGTCGCCGGCGCCTTGTCCAGGTTGCCTGAGGGCACGCTTCATCAGATCTCAGGTCCGTTCATCGATTCCTTGGACGAGATTCAGGAAGAGGTCCGGCGAGATACCGAACTTGGGATTATTGTGGCAGCTCTTCAGAGAGGAGAGCTCACTTACCCAGGCTATCAGTTAAGGAATGGGCGATTGTACTATCAGGATCGAGTGGTCATTCCTCCCACCTCCCCATGGAAGACGGTGCTGCTCCATGAGTTTCACTCCTCACCTACTGGGGGGCATGCAGGTATCCTTCGGACACTCCAGCGCCTTAGGGAAAATGTATTTTGGAAGGGGCTCAGACGCGATGTGCAGAAATTTGTTCAGCAATGTGACGTCTGTCAAAGGCAGAAGTATGAAACTACCGCTCTGGCAGGCCTCCTTACTCCTCTCGAGATCCCTCAGCACATCTGGGATACGGTTTCCATGGACTTTATCGAGGGGCTACTCAAGTCGCAGGGCAAGTCCGTCATTCTAGTCGTCGTGGACAAACTCTCCAAATATGGGCACTTGCTGGCCTTACGTCACCCCTACACGGCCGAGTCAGTTGCAGATCTATTCATCCGGGAGATTGTTCGGCTTCATGGCATTCCGCGGGCTATCATTTCGGATCGGGACCTCACGTTCGTAAGTAATTTCTGGCAGGAGTTGTTTCGCTTGCAAGTAGGGTTGTTCACAAATAGTATAGTTCGTGAATAGTTCGAGATTCGATTCGTGAAGATTCGATTAAAATTCGTATTTTTCGAATTCGAATTCGGATTCGAATTCGGATTTGAATCCGAATTCAGATTCGAATAGTTATAAAATTATATAAAACATTATAAAATTATATTTTAACATTATAATTTGAATTTAAAATTATATTTAAACATTATAAAATTATATTTAAACATTATAAATATTAAATATAATTATAATTAAACATTATAAAATTAGAATTCGAATTCAAATCCATGTTCAAATCTGAATCGATTCGATTGAATAGTTATTCGATTAGTTATTCGATTCGATTCGATTTCGGTTTGAATTCGAATTGATTGGATTCGATTGAATAGTTATTTGGTTCGATTCGGTTCGTGAACACCCCTACTTGCAAGGCACTTGCCTACGGATGAGCACGGCGCACCATCCCCAGACGGATGGACAAACAGAAGTTCTCAACCGCGGCGTGGAAACGTACCTTCGATGCTTTGTGATGGATGAGCCACGGACCTGGACCCAGTGGCTGCACTGGGCTGAGTACTGTTACAATACCGCATACCACTCCGCCAGCAAGATGACCCCGTTTGAGGCCGTCTATGGCCGTACCCCACCCACCTTGAGTAGTTATGAGCCGGACAGCACGACCGTACCAGCGGTGGACCGAGCTTTACGGGACCGCGGCCGTACCTTGGCTACTCTTCGAGACAATCTGCGTATTGCACAGGATCGGATGAAGCTACAAACCTACAAACACCGGACTGAGCGAGAGTTTGCAGTGGGTGATGAGGTCTTCCTCAAACTTCAGCCCTACCGACAGTTATCTGTGGCCCGCCGAACGAACCAGAAGCTTGCACCTCGTTACTACGGACCTTTTCGCATCATCCGCCGAGTGGGTCCTGTCGCTTACACCTTGGCTCTACCAGAAGGGTCGCGTATCCACCTGACTTTTCATGTCTCTCTCCTCAAGAGAAAGCTGGGTGAGTCCGTGCACGTCAGTCCCCTCCTACCGGAGGCCACTACTGCAGGCGAGCTACGTCCACTGCCCGAGCAGGTTCTGATGGTTCGCTGGAAGCAGCGGGGCACTGAGTATCGTCCCGAAGTTTTGGTACAGTGGCAGCACATGACACCGGACTACAACACCTGGGTTGACATGCTGGAATTCAAGGAGCTCTATCCGGATTTCCATCTTGAGGACAAGCTGGCTCCTTATGGGGAAGGGAATGTTACGACAGGCGGCGCGTCACGATTCCGAGGGTACCAATACAAGCACAGGTTGAAGGAGGCAACGGAGGAAGAAAGGGCTGAACCATCCGGTTCAGCCCACCAGCAATAAAACAGAAGAAGCGGGGCTGAACCGAACCGGTTCAGCCCCTATGGGGGCCGGCCGGCCCCCTTGGGTCCGGGAGAACTATATAAACCCGGACCCCCTTGATGAGAGGATTATTGAAGACTAATTTCAGGTTCATCTTCTTCCTAAACCCTAGTTTCTTGTAGCCCTAGCTCTCCATCTCTCTATTTTCCTCCGTAGATCGTATCACATCTTCTCTACAATTGGTATCACACTCATCTTATCCCTGATACATTCATTTCTAATTTTATCCATACTCGTGTGCCCACGCATATTTTCTATGTAAATCTATTTACAAATTAATTACAATTAGATTTAGGTAAATTGCATTTATTCACATGCCTTCCAATTGATTGATGTAAAAAACAGAGCCTAAAATTTGTATTTAAATGTTGAATTTTGTACGAGTCAGTAAATATGAAAGAGAGTACCTCTTTGAATTTCAGAAGAATCAAATTCGAAACTGAAGCTGGCTTCTCTCTGTCCCATCTGCGGGCAAATTAGGATGCGCGCAGAAATTACCAAAAATAAAATGGGAATTACAAGTTTATTCAAATAATGCCAAAGAAAAAAAAAATAGATTTGGAGAAGAAACTTTTGCAGTTCACAATAGTATGCCTGAATGAGCTGATGCCCTATAAAGATTAATCATTTTTTTAAACATGTGTACATAAAATAATTGTCTGATAGAAAGCAGATTATGGAAATATGCGATTGTCGACAGAGAAAATGCAATAACTAGGCAATATTCGAAATAAATAGGGTACACAACAATATATATTTTGAACCAAAGAGCAGCAGAGAATATTTGTGCTTCTCGTATATGACAACCCTCTTAGAAAAGCTATCACCCTCATCAACAGTAGTACAAGCAGAAATAAATTGTAGAGCAAGAACAGTATTCCAGCGATATACATATCATTTTTGTACAAACTCAACAAAATAATCAAATCAAAAAATCCATTAGGGCATTAGGAGTTCCTTTTAGTCCATGAGCCTTAAATTTACAGCAAGAACGTGGTAACAAAGTTCATAAGAAGGCCAACATATTGTCAATTGAGAAACAAAAGAAATTTTTACAAAATAGGCTGCAAATAATAGAGCTTATTCAAATAGATATCAATGCAACAACACTTGCAGAGAAATGAACAGTACCATAACATTGAATTACCTCACAAGCATCAACTCATTAATAGAGCGCCACATTTTACGACCAACATCTTTGCTCGATTGATCTCGAGCGCTTCGGCCATGCCACAACTCTTTGACAATGTAGATCACCTCCTCAACACCTACCTAAAAGATAATTAACTTTCAGAACTTTTTACTTGAAGGAATATAAAGAAGCTAAAATTCCTCAAGCACAGACACCTAATATAAATAAATGAAACATTATAAAACATAAACTACAACTACTCTTCGTTAGTTATATTTTCTCCAAATATATATATATACTCGATCCTTTCCTAAATGTTCCTTATTAAAAGGGCAGCCCAGTACACAAAGCATCCCCGCGCAACGAGGGTCCGGGGAAGGGTCCCACCCAACGTTGTCAGGATCGCGATCCGGATCGTAGGATCGCATGATCCTACGATCCGGAATATGATTTTCGATCCGAGTCGTTATCGGGATCAAATTCGGGCTCTGAGAGCAGAAGATCACGTATCGGGTCGTGGGATCGTTTCACGATCCTTGCACGATCCTAACTATCCGAAAGGAGTCTGCATACTTAAAAACAATTGTGCGCCTATTTTTATTTCACAACAATCGCGTCTCCTCCTTCAGAAAACCCTAGTCTTCTTCTCTGCGCTTCGACGGCGAAGTCCCGCTTGGTTCGTGCTCTCTCCGGCGACGCTCGACCCGGCCCACCACAAATTTGCTATTTTCGGCATGGTTCAGCCCTATCCTGCTGTCGTTCAGCCCTTTCCTGCTGTCGTTCGGCCCTCTCTGCCATTCCGCAGTTCGGTTCGATCAACCTTCCATAGCGCTACAGTAATTTTCTGGTTCTCTTTTTTTTTTTGTTCCTCTTCTAGTCTTCTCCGTGCTTTTCTTATCATTGAGAGAGATCTCCTAAAGATTTAATAACATCCCCAACAGTTAGCATCGAAAATGCACCATCACCACGAACACAACAGTTGTGCACCATCACCATGAACACAGCAGACAACTAGCTTTATCTAACAGCTAGCTTTATCGTGAAGGCTAACATGTGCAGTACTTGTGCACCATCACCATGAGCACAGCAGACGCCAGACAGCTAGCTTTATCTAGTATCTAACATTTAGCTTTAGCTGCTTTACCGTAAATGCCTCCAAAAAAAACTGAGTGCCTGAAAAATTAAAGATTAGAGTATATTAGTGAGGGTGAATAGGATGATGATGATAATGTCAGTGGTGATGATGAGGAAAATGTGATACTTGATGATGAGGATATGATCGATGTACAGATTAAGGATTTGTATTGATATGATTTTACGATTAACCATTGGGCCATCGAACAAAAACTATTATTTGATATTTTATAATCATGTGTACTTTTTATTTGCTAACGTAGAACTTCTAGTTAGGGGTGCAAATTTGGCCCGGGCCCGATTGCCCGGGTTTGCCTGGGTCTAAGCCCGATAAAGCCTGGGCCCGGTTAGGCCGGGGCCAGGCCCAGACCAGGCCTAAGGGGGCTCACCAGGCCCCCTTATTTGACCATAGCCCGACATGGTGCCCGGCCCAGGCGAACCCGGGCACCAGGCTTTGCATGGTGCCCGTTGGGCACAATCAGCTCGGCACTGCCCAGCTGTAAAGCTGGGCAGAACCCAGCATTTAATGCTGGGCAGCGCCAACATTTAATGTTGGGTAGCGCCAGCATTTAATGTTGGGTAGCTCCTTAGGGATTTCCTGATAATTGAAAAACAGTTCCGCCTTCTGCACCCACTCCAACGCATCTCCTCCTATGAATTTGGGGAAATTCATGTGAGTCCTCTTCGGAGGCATGTAGGCCCTCTGGTTCGCCTGCTCGTACCCCCCGGTTCCTGTCCGTACCCCGATGCCCTCTGCTGCTCCATAGGGTGTGCGGTCCTTGGGGTCTGGGAAAGTGCATTCCCCCTTGGGCTACGGCCGAAAAAAATCGTTCCCTTCCTTGTCCGCCACCCATGTGTTGGCCTCCTCCGTAGACACTGGTCGGTAGTGGCCGCGTGTGCCATTGGTCGCCATTCCCGTAGCCCTAGGCTGTCCGGCGGCTCGTAGAAGGGGTAAAAGTTCGTCAACTCCTCCAATCGACGCGCCGGAATTCCCCGTAGGTCGAAATTGTCCCGCAGTGTGCTCCGCAGGGCGCCCATTGGTCGTACGGCCTGCCCTGACCTCGCTCCAGCCCGCTGATGGGCCGCCCAGGACGAACAACCCCGCCGCTGGCTCCAATGGTCGCCAGGGAGCCATGCAGCCTGCTGCGGGTTCGCTCCAAGCCGTCGGCGGCATGCCCAGGTTGAACGCATGCCGCGTATTCGCGTCGGAGCCTCCCGTCGCGGATGTCGTGTGCGTTCCCACACACAGGTGCTGCGGTTGGATTCCGCCCGACCACGGGGGCGGATGGTGCGGCGGAAGCGGATCCGATGCTTCCGCCTCCGATGCTTCGTTGGCCGAAGCTTTGCCCTTCAGATTTTGTGCTAGGAGGGATTTGATCTCCTCCATGCGGGCGCCCATTCGCTCCTCCAATTGTTGGGTCGAGGTCTTCATCCTTTCTTCGATGGCTGCTACCGTGTCCGTCAAGCCGACGTAGTTCTCTTCTAGGGTTGCCAATCGGCTGGCCTCTTCATGCAAGCGGGTGTTCACCATGGTCGGAGGAACAAGCTTTGATACCAAATGTTATGAACGCAGAAGGGAGAGAGCGAGAATGAAGAAGATCTAAAGAAAAAGGAGAGATTAGGGTTAGGGTTGAGACGAAAGGAGGGAGAATACCTGAATAATAATCTTCATAGCCCATTCAAGCAAGTCCTGGGGTTATAAATACCCCGGGACTAGAGGGGGCCGGTCGGCCCCCTCAAAAGGGGCTGAGTCGTGTGGTTCAACCCCGCAGGCTTCCTTTTAGTGATTGGAGGCTGAACCGGATGGTTCAGCCCCGTTGCTCCTTGTGGCCTCCTTTGGTCGTCGAGCATAATGATGCTCTGTGAATCGCGGTGCGTTCGGGAGCGGGAGCATAACACAAGGAGGGACAGCAAATTCATTTTACTTCAAAATTTCATATTAGGCATTTGGTTCCTATGTAATTAATAGGTAATTAGATTTCTCAAGGAAATGTGAATAAATAATCACATTTCCCTTCACAAGAATGGAAAACTCAATTTATCATAAACCAAATAAGTAACAATATATGTTTTCACTACATTTCTCATACATCCAAACAAGTGGGTGAAAACCAACTCATCCAATTTCTTCCATCATTTCCATTTACATTTCAATTTCTTCCATCATTTCCATTTACATTTCAATTTCTTCATAATTTCCTCCAGTTCTGTAAACTCCAAATTCTGCATCACCAAGTGCTTCAAGGACATGAATTGGATCATCCATGAGAGTGGGATAAAATAAAACATGACCCCAGGAATCGATGAAGCAGATCAATCTGTTGTAAACATTTATTTATTAATTCATAATTTTATGGTTTATAATTTCACATTCACAGTAACCACCCATGCAGTGTTAACTATCATTAAGTGAAAGGGTGCATTGGTGCTTGATGGAAGCGCACTTATAAATATAAGGAGGGTTTTCGGTCCCCTTGATGGAGATCAACCGCAGGATCAACACTGGACTTCGGGCCACCACTTAGCGAGGCCCGCATTTGTGTACTCGCGCATAAGGCGTTGATCGAATCACCGATCCGACACCACGAGCGCATTCGGAGTGCCGTTTCTACAAATTTTTTTTTTTAACATCTTTAGTGCTATTTGGGCATCGGGCGTAGCGGCCAATCATAGTCGTTCACGTCAGGTGCTCTAGACCCCCTTCCTCTATAAATAAGGGGGGATGGCTGCCAATTTGAGGCATTGTTAGCCCTGTAAGAGAATCCAGAGCCGGCAATTAAATCGTGGTGCGACGTTGCGAGATCCCGAGGCGCGACGTCTCGGTTAGTCATTTCAGTTTTTCCATCTTTCCCTTTTTTCCCGTAATCCCCACCGCCAAATACCCCCCATCCACGATCAAATCAAAGAACCGCCCCTTGTATCGTCTTCAAACCGACGCCCCCCTTCCCCCTGTCTGTCGTGATCTGAGATCTCGCATCATGTGACTTCACGCTACAGTCGTGCGATTCCGCCTCCCGCAAACCATCCCTCGACCCTGCTACAGTCTCGCGAGCCCCCTCCCGCACAAAAACCACAGTCCGCCTCCTCCCTGTCGTATCCTACTGCAAAACCAAAAATTCCCCACGCTGCAAACCGAAGGGTTGATTCCAGCATCTGCCGCAAGCCACCCATTTTCAGTCTTTACCGCAACACCCCGCCTCCCTGCTTACAGTCGAGTCCTCCTTCCACAGCCACTACCCCTTCCGCCTCCCAACCTTGTTCCCGCACAACATCATCAGTCCACCGTCGGGTCAGAACACAGTCGTTGCTTCCTTCTTTGGATATTCTCCCACAACCACCGTTGGATCTCCGTATTCGTGAGTATCTAGTATTGTGTTTCTATTTTCTTTATTGAATATTGGAAGAATATTGCATAGTTGACTGGAAGTTGAATTTTGTTATGCATATGTTGTATTTTCCTATTACCTAAAATTATCATTTGCATAAGTTTAGCTTTAAAGCCCTTCGTGCGAAGGTGAACGTAATTATGCTTGTGTACTTGAAAATTATGGCGAACGTTGTGTATAATTGCTAAACCTTATAATTGTATTGCTAAGAAATTAATTCCGGTTCAATTACATCATACACATATCATTTGGATTGGGTTTGTCTGAGTCCATTCCACCCCACTCACATAGACTTGCATTAGTGTCGGCACATCTCTCACAGTCTACTCTGCGTCACCCCTGAGTCTAATCATTCACACGGATCTACATCATCTAGAGAGAGTGATTGAGAGCTTGAAAGCACTAAAACCACAGCAGAGCGTAGAATTTCTATAGTACGAAGAGTGACAATGGCTAAAAGTTTACGATCTTTTTTCCGCCTTCATTTTCCATCAGCTTTCTACGTGTTTATGCATGTCGTTTGTGTAGATTTGTCTTATATTTAGTCAAGACTACATTGTAGTAAAAAAAGTTTCATTGAGAAAAATACTAATTCAAAATTAGGGCACTATTAACTGAATGTCAAATGTGAAAATTATGCCATTAGAATGCACAAGTATATGAAAATTTTCATACCAAAACCTCCTCGGCCGATCCGTATAATAGTTCCTCGTGCTCAATAAGGCGCTGATGAAGAATCCTGTAGTGGTTCAAATCCAGATTTACGATCGGTTCAGTATGAACACGCAGCCCGGCAAGCTGGGTCAAAACATAGGATGCCATCACTTGCCCAAAAATTGCAGGGATGGTTCCCATGACAGGTATAATGCGAACCCTGAAACCTGGCACAATCTGACATGTAGAGTTAATTTGTATTTTAAGACAATCACTTAGTAGCTGTATTATTTTAATGCTTGTGAATGAGACAAATGAATTTTGCCAACTTAAGTCGAGAAAAAGCATATTATTGTGATACTTGTGAATGAGAGTTCGACAATTATTTTAATGAACTTGACCAAATAAAAAGAACTTGAAAAACATATTGACATTTCATTCTGGTTCCCTCTAAGAGTGACAGGCTTACTCTGATATGCCTAGTTATTGTTCGAACAAAAAGTTGTGCTGCATTAAATGATTTGGAATCAAAAACTAACTTTTTGGAATGTAAGTTGTGCAGTAGAAAAACATATTCATTATCCAGCATCTAACCTGATAATCTGATGGGTTTTCTTCCTCTCCAGGTGAACCTTTAAATGGCAAAAGTTTAACCTTGGGTTTCTCTAATGAGAAAACAACAGGAATTCCACCATCAATTCCATGGTCCTTGCGCAAACGATATCTTACCTATAGAAGGGAAAACATGCAATACAGCACAATTCCAAAAAGCAGTATGAAGAAAAAATATAAGAATGGTAGAAAATTGATTAAGTGGAATATGCCAAGTCAACTTTAAAGTGAAAAAAAATCACGTTTGCAACTTGCCAAAAAGGGCAGCTGGTGCTGAAATTATTTCAACTTCACACCTAATGTGTCTTATAAAGGTGGGGGATATATGAGCTTGTGCATGAGTTTGAAGTTGGGACTCGGGTTTTATTTGGTAAACTTGGGATTATATGATTTGCTCTATAGTAGACTTGAAATAAAATATGATTAATTTAAGAAAAAAGTGGATCTCAATTTTACAAGCCAAAAAAAAACTTTAGCATAAACTACTGTTGAATAAAAGTTTTTGACATAGCCTTCTAACTAGCTAATGATCATCTGGCATGAAAAGGGAAGTTATCGGCATAGTCTTCTAGCTTACTAGACACCATTTATGATGTAAACCAAAGTTAGAGTTTTGAAAATAAGATATTTTATTGCGACCAATTTTAATTTCGAAAATAGGCCAAGCGGGTCAAATCGAATTTTCGGGCGCAAATCTTTTTCAAAACGTTGGATTTTCTTAAAAGGTCGTTAATCGTTATTTGGAGAGAATTCTTGAGTGCTTAAAAATGCGATTAAAAAAAAGACTTCATGACTTCCGGCAAGCTTAATCGCAATAACAATTTATGAACTAGGCGGTAATTAAGGCAACAAGAACGTTCGAGGCAAGCTTAGTATTAATTAGTTGGATTGCATACGACTAAAGTTAATAATCCAGAGCAAGAGAGGGGGCAGAGTATACCCGAGCATATGCAAAGCTACGGCGAGGAAGAGGTCGCCTCAAACGAAGACGCGCAGAGGTGTCGTTGATAGTTTCTCTGTTGAACTGTGGCCAAAGATCGGACGGTGGAAGTTTCACCGATCCCTGGATGGAGATGGACCAAGGCTTTAGGGTCACCGGAATAGAAAGTTGTTGACGACAGTGACCAAAACTGATACGTCATCGAACAAAGGACGAGACATGCTTGCATTAAAAGGGAAAAACGGATACAATCCGGAGCAAACTTCGGCCAAGATCTAGGATGTTGGTTCCTCCTAAGACCCCTCTCTCAAATGAGAGTCAAAACCCTAATAACAAAAGATAAAGAAACACTCGCCACACCTCCTCCTTATATGGGGGGGGGGGGGGGGGGGGGTCGCATGACACTAAACATAAAATGATATTTAATTAATATTACAAGAAAGATATCATGGCGGCTTCCATAAGCGCTTCCCAGACTCGTGTGGATGCATCGTCGTAACAATAGGACGCTCTTGAAAATTGACCTTGTCCCCAAGGTCAAGACCAAAAATTTTGTCGGGGTCCTTCAAAATGTCGGCAACGGGTATAATCGAAGGGAACGACGATAGACTGTTTGTGTCATCGAAAGAGGGGGTGAGGTGAGGTGCGGTGAGAAGAAGGTGAGAGTCAATGATGGAGACATGTAGGCAGCTAGCTTGGGTCTCACTAGAGAAGGAGAGGAGTTCACATGATGGTGCAAGGGGAAAAAAGAAAGAAAATTTCGTCCTTTAGTGGAGGGGTATAGCTGGCGGTATGGGGAAGGGGAGACTTGAGTGGGGTGCACCACAGGTCCATAAAGGTTGACACAGTAAGGCGGGGGGCTCGATAGGGAAAAAGGAGGCGTAGGCCTCGATGGGGCAAGACGGCGGCTTCCGCGTGGTCTGCGATCGCGGGAAGGAGAGTGCGCGGCTAGATTTGACGGGTGTCGGCGGACGCAAGAGGGAGGTGCGACGACGCTGGAGGTGCGGGAGGGAGGGAGTTGCGGGCTTCTGCTTCTGCTTCGGCAACCGGAAATGACGCTGGAGGTGCGGCTGTTGCTAGGGTTGTTGGACTCGCTGCGGGTTGGGCCGGGCGGCAGACGACGCACGAAGGTGCGTCAATGACGCTGAAGGTGCGGGCTTCAGCTTCTACAGCCGGACTCGGTGCTGGAGGAGAGGCTTGTATGGTCGGGCGGCGGACGACGCTGAGATTGGCCTCTGCTGCTGCTGGAGACGGCTGCGGCTGGCCGGAAATGGTTGTTGCCGGAGTGGGAAACTGTTGTTGGCCGTAAACGACCGTTGTTGGCCATAAACGGTCGTTGTTGGTCGGTCGTTGTTGGTGTGTGCTGCTGCTGTGGGTGGCTTGTCGGCATGGCGTTGGAGCAAGGCCTGCAAGGCTGTAGACAGCGAGGCGAGGAGGTTGTCGTGGATGTCGTAGCGGCGTTGGATGGAGGCGAGATGACGGTCGATGGAGTTGAGGTGTCCATCGTGGCATGATCCCTGACGGCTTCGAAGGAGCGGACGGGGGCGGCAGGTCGAACCATTGATATGCCATCGAACAAAGGACGAGACATGCTTGCATTAAACGGGAAAAACGGATACAATCCGGAGCGAACTCAGGCCAAGATCTAGGAGGTTGATTCCTCCTAAGACCCCTCTCTCAAATGAGAGCCAAAACCCTAATAACAAAAGATAAAGAAACACTCCCCATACCTTCTCCTTATATAGGAAGTGGGGGGCTCACATGACACTAAACATAAAATAATATTTAATTAATATTACAAGAAAGATATCATGGCGGCTTCCATAAGTGCTTCTCAGACTCGTGCGGATGCATCGTCGTAACAAAAACCCTCAGCAGTGCCGCCGGTAGTAGATCTGACGGACAAAATAGGTCCCAACAGTGTCGTCGGCAGTAGGGACGACAGACGACGCAGGGATCAAAGCTTTCATCGAAGCGATCCTGGCACTGTCGTTCTCTGCTGGAGAGCCGAGAGTCGGCGTTGGAATCCTGGAGACCCGTCGTCTGGTTGGAGGGGATGATCGTGCGATCCTTGTTGCGTGCACAGTGGACCTTTCGACCGACAGAGGGGGGAAAACGAAGGATTCGTTGTTGTTTTTTTCCTCTGTAATTGGCCGCCACTTTGAGATGAATCCCCTTTCTTTTTATAATATTTCCATGGCTTTTACCTTTGTATTTGTTTCCATAATTCTGAAACAATATCTTGCCTTTTGTAACAATAATTTATTAATTTCTCACTTCCTCTTTATTACAAAATCAGATTTACCTCTAAATTCCTCCACATTGCAAATTAAATCTTTCTAACTAGAACTATTGCCTCCTTAGTTGTATGCGTCTATAATTAATTAAAACTTGCTTTTTACGTCTTAGCTACTCAAATTGTCTGACCATTTATTCAAGGTCTCACCGAGTGGTCAAACCGATGAGCCGGAACTCAAAATAACACTGGTGCGTGAAAATAGACAGAAAATAAATGACAGATAAAAAGACAGAAAATAAAATAAAACAAAAAAAGATAATTGTCGCGTGACGAGATCACGCGTCCTTGTGTGCGACGACGGTTGCATTAATTTACCATGAACAGATAGATTCTTTAGAGCTGGGATTAAACTGGACACAAAGATGCCCAGTTAGGATAGTTGTGATTCGAGTTATTATTTTACAAGTCGTCATTATTGTGTTATCCCCGTTTGGGGGTAGTTTGGTCCTTTGGTATGTCTAGGTCTTGTATATGTATGAGTAAGGTCTTGTATTATAACACAATGGGTTTTATTTTCGGCTCAACTTGGTATCAGAGCGAGAAGGAACCCTAGCCGCAGCCGCGCGTTGTCGTCTTCGCTTCCGCCTGCTCGTCGATCACTTCCGTCCCTTTCGGTCCTTCCCTCAGCCGCTTTGAGGGCTCTCACCGCATCGTCTCCCTTCATGTGGCCCCTAGGCGGACCAGTCGCCGGTTGCTGAGAAGGACGTCGTCGCCGCCCTTCTATGACGTCGTCGGACCTCCTGATACTCCTTTCTCCTTAATTTGGCTATCCAGTCGCCGCTTCAAGCTTCTTCTGTCCGCTTCTTAACGGTAGTGCCTCCTGTTGGTCGACGAGTGTCGTTCCTCATTGTTGTACCTTCATTCCTCTGTCGGGACGTCCCGATGTGCCCTTTGCTGCTCTCATCAGTCCCTGACTTTTTCTGATGCCGATTGTCACCGACGAAATGATTGCTCGTGTCGTGATTGCTCCTACTGCTTGAGCTCCAGCGTGCCTCTTCGTCGATATGGGTGATTCTTCTGCTTCGTCGCCGGGTGTGATACAGCTTCAGATAAGTAACCCTCAGTGGCCTCATGGTCACTCAGGCTCTTTGAAGATTACCACGGTTCCTTTGGATGACACGAATTATCTCGAATGGTCTCGCGTTGCACAACATGTCATTCGCAGCCACCAGATGTTTGGTTAAATTGATGGGACGACTAAGGAGCCCCGCCAAGACCGACCCCTCATGGAAGCGTTGGGACTTGGGACTCTAAAAACTCTCTAGTCGTCTTCTGGCTCCTGCATTCGATGTCTCCAAAGGTCTATCGGAGTTATATGTTGATGGACTCTGCATGCGAGATCTAGACCGGCACACGGAAAATGTACTCCCAAATTGGTAGTTCCACCCAGGTTTATGAGCTTACCCGCAGCATTTTGGAGTTGCGGCAAGTATCTATGACGGTGTCGTCTTTCTTCTCGGAGTTCGAGCGACTGTATCAGGAATTGGACTACTTTGCGCACTTTAACCCTGCTTGTACTGTGTATGTTGTTCAGTTAAAACAACAGGAGGACCGCTTTCGTCTCCATGTCTTCTTGATGGGCTTGAACATGGAATCTGATATGTTGCGGACACATATCCTTCACCGCTCTCCTTTCCCGTCTCTTCGGGAGGCATTCAGTATGGTTCTTGGTGGTGAAGGTCGCTGGAAGTCCCTCGGTGTTATTGCTTCTCCTGATCGCTCTGCGCTGTCTGGTGTGGGTCGCGGCCATGTTTCCAGTCCTGGATCAGCTGTGCCTACTTGTGATTATTGCGGTCGCATGGGACACACTCGGGAGGTGTGTTTCAAACTTCATCTACATCTTGCCCCACCTGGTCGTGGTCGTGGACCTGGGCGCGGGGGCCATAGAGAGGGTGGCTCTCGGCCCCATGATGTTGCTTACTCAACAGATGTTTATGACGAGACATCGTGTTCCTCTCCCGGCCAGCTCAGTGTTTATGAATTGGATGTTTTTCGCCGCATGCTTAACTCTCAGTTTGATACTTCCTTCGGTGCTCCTACTTCTCTTGCTACTGTTGCTATGTCGAGTGCTCATGCGGCCACTGCCTCCTCTTCCGAGTGGGTGATCGACTCTGGTGTCACCCAACATATGACTGGCTCTTCCTCAGGTTTTCTTTCTTATACTCCTTTGTCTGGTAAGGGCAAGGTCATTTCTGTTAACGGCAGTTTGTCCCTTATTGCGGGCAAAGGCAACATCTTATGTTCTCCGACCATTTCACTTCCTTATGTTCTTCATGTCCCCTCATTTTCGCACAATTTACTCTCTATCAGCAATATTACTAGATCTATTAACCGTTCTGTAACTTTTTTTCCTGACAGTTGTGTTTTTCAGGAACTGAGTACGAAGCAGAACATTGGCAGTGGTAAAAACCGTGGCGGCCTATACTACCTGGACTCCTAGCTTCCCTCTCAGGCTCTTTCCTGCTCTACTGTTATTGCTGATGATGTTCGTCGCTGGCACTTGCGCCTTGGGCATCCGTCCCCTGTTTACCTTCAAAAATAGTTTCATGCTTTTTTACCATTTCTACAAACTTTTGTCTGTGATGTCTGTGATATGTCAAAACATATGCGACATAATTCATCGCATTTATCTTCTCCTAGTAGCATTCCATTTGCTATAAATTTGGATGTTTGGGGGTCTTCCCATGTTTTATCATTGTCTGAATTTTGTTGGTTTGTTACTTTTATTGATTGTTTTTCTCGCACCACATGGATTTATCTTTTAAAAAAGAAAAGTGAGGTTTTTCCATGTTTTCAAGCTTTTCATAAAATGGTGCAGGCCCAATTTGATGGATCTATTCGGGTTCTTCGAAGTGATAATGGGGGGGAGTATGATGATCGTGGTGTGTTTGGCTATTACCTTACCAGTCATGGTATCATCCAATAGGCTACTAGATTTCCTCCTCTACCAGTGCCCACTTCAGCCTCAGATTCTGATGATGTTGATCTACATGTTCCTCTCGCATTGCTGAAAGGTAAAGTTACTAGTACGCAACATCCTATTTTTAATCATGTGGCTTACCAGCAACTTCCCCCGGCCCATCAGGCCTTTGTTTCTTCACTCTCCTTGGTTGTTATTCCTAAGACGTGGCAGGATGCTTTGGGTATATCGGTATAGACTCAGGCTATGAAAGATGAAATGTCTGCCTTGGACAAGAATCGCACATGGGATGTTTCCTCCCTTCCTCCTGACAAGAAAGTCATTGGTTCAAGGTGGTTCTTCTCTGTTAAGCAGAATCAAGATGGTAAGGTAGAACGATAGAAGGCACGGCTGGTTGCCCAAGGATACACCCAAACTCAGGGAGTAGACTACCAGGATACCTTTGCTCCTGTGGCAAAGATGGATTTCATTCGGGTGTTGTTATCGTGCGATGTTTGCATGGACTGGGATCTTCATCAACTGGATGTTAAGAATGTGTTTCTCCACGATGAGCTTGATGAGGAGGTGTACATGAAATTCCCTCCTGAATTTGTGAAGAAAGGAGCTGAAGGGCTTGTCTGCCGCCTAAAGAGATCCTTATATTGGCCTGAAACAGTCACATATGGCCTGGTTTGGCAGATTTCTCACAGCAATGCTCAAATTTGGGTACAAGCAGACACAGTCTGATCACACAATGTTTATCCGGAGATGTGATTAGAGGGATGTGGTTCTTATCGTCTACGTGGATGAGATCACCGGAAACGACAGACAAGATTGTTAATCTCAAGTCCCTTTTATCTGCTGAATTTGAGGTGAAAGACTATGAAGATTATGATACTTCATGGGTATCGAGGTGGCTAGATCTACTCAGGGACTGTTTATATCCTAACGTAAGTATATATTAGATCTCTTAAAGGAGACTGGGACGCTCGGTTGTGTTCCTGTGAGCACTCCTATGGAAGAAAATCATGGGATTGGGGAAGATGGTGATGGTGATTGAACTGATGTATCACACTATCAGAGATTGGTTGGGAAACTCATATATTTATCTCGCACACGTCCTAATATTACTTATGTGGTTGGAATTCTGAGTAGATATGTGCACGCTCCCAGGATCAGACATCAAGAGGTAGCATATCGTGTGTTACGGTATTTGAAGAAAACCTCTGGTCGTGGTCTCTTGTTCTCCAAAAACAACCACTTGAAGATCGAAGTTTTTACTGATGATGATTGGGTTGGATGCAGTGATGATCGAAAATCCAGAACAGTATATTGTTCCTTTGTTGGTGGAAACTTGGTGACTTGGCGTAGTAAGAAGCAGAATGTGGTGGTCAGATCTAGTGCTGAGGCAGAATACCGTGCTATGTCACAAGGCCTGTGTGAGGGTCTATGGTTGCGTACTGTGTTACAAGATCTGGGTTTTTCCGAGACCGCCCTTTTTTCCTGGTTTTGTGATAATAAAACAGTTATTAGTATAGCTCATAACTCTGTCAAGCATGACAGGACAAAGCACGTTGAGGTTGATCGACACTTTATCAAAGATCGCCTAGATAAAAAGACTGTGGTCACACCTTTTGTCGATTCTAAGGATCAACTGGCTGATGTGTTCACCAAAAGCTTGGGAAGTCGGGTGTTTACTGACGATATTCAAGAACTTGGGATGACCGACATCTTCCGTCCGACTTGAGGGGAAAAGTTGTGATTCGAGTTATTATTTTACAAGTCGTCATTATTGTGATATACCGTTTGGGGGTAGTTTGGTCCTTTGGTATCTCTAGATCTTGTATATGTATGAGTAAGGTCCTTGTATATGTATGAGTAAGGTCTTGTATTGTAACACAATGGGTTTTATTTTCGGTTCAACTAGGATAGGCTAAGCCCTGTTTGATTGGTCGTACTCCATTTCGGTGAGATAAAAAAAGTCACCGGAGAAATTAGTGTGTTTGGTAAACTTCTATTTTGAAGTTTTGGTGTGGCGGAAAATGCCAAATACTTCATTTCGAGCTTCATTTCCCTCCAAAGGGTTTGGAGCATCATTTCTTACCGGGGCTTCATTTTCCACCATAGTCACAGACGGTGTGCTCTCCCAAACGGACCCAAAATTAAAATTTTATGCAATCAATGCTTTCAAAAAATCAATTGTAACACAGTGAAAGATCTTTACCACTCTAGACAGAGGATCAGTGCTTGATTCTCCTAAATCTGCAACACGAATCCTTGTGGGGTCAGCTCTCGCACCAGCCCCCATTGCAGAAAAAACTTTCAAACCTTTACGAACACATGCGGCAAGGAGTGCAACCTGTTACATCCAATCGACAAGGTCAGTACTTGGTAAAATGGCACATCGAATTGAATGTGCTTTTGTGTGAACTCTCCACCCCAAGTTTCAATTTTTTAACTTACAGTGCATTATGTCCAAGAAAGACAAAATAAGACCTTTTTATAAACTTGAAAAGGCCAAATTGTGATATTATTGAAAACACTTAAGTCACGATATCCAAGGTTGTACTCTTAAGCTTTTGGCCATGCTGGAAATAATTACCATAGTGTGCTGTGCTCAATATATGGTAGAAAGCTTCTAAATTATGGCAATCGGTGGTTTAAAGGATATCCAATGAACAAAGTTCAAATGCTATTGGAAAAAAATAAAGATAAAAAAATTTGGAGAATGAACGTCTCAGTAATGCACCTTCAGCATAAGCTATCACAGAATTACCAATCAAAAAGTCAATTGTATGGCTTGCGTTAGCAGAGTTCAAATTAGCCAATATGGGTTTATGGCTTATTCACAAAGCACTACCACTTTCTCCTTTTTCAGCCCAGCTGGGTGCAGAATGTTACGGATGTCAATGTGACATCTCAAAATTTTTGTTACACTGATAAAGACTTCTCCCAGGTGAAGATTCACATGTTCATGACCCTATTATTAATGGAAAAATTATTTTGGGACGAATTTATTTAAGATTTATGAAAAAAAAAATTTAAGCATTTTAAGCCCTTTTAACAAAGAAAAATCCTATTTTAATCTATTATTATAATTATTTATTATGAAAAATACCATTAAAATTTTATTTGTTTAATGGTAGCAGTTATTTTGATTTATCTAGAAATTTTTACAAATTTTGGGTCATGCGATCAATTTATGAGCAATCTAAGTTATCAAAGGCGCAAGGTGCACCGAGGCGCAAAGGGGTCCTGGAGCCTAGGCACAGGCGAGCGTCTGAGGCATGTGAAGCGCAAAAATGAATTGAATGCCCAATTCACTGAAAATCAGTGAATTGGGTGCCCAATTCACTGCAAATCAGCGAATTTGACGTCCAATTCACTAATTTTCAGTGAATTGGGTGCCCAATTCACTGCAAATCAGTGAATTGGATGCCCAAGTGCGCCTAGGTGTGCCTTGGGTGCGTCTGAGATTATGTTTTTGCCCACCTCCCAAGAAAAACAGGTTGAAGAAAACACCTTGAAAGGCCCAGGCGCGCCTTTGGTGCGCCTGGTGCACATCGCTCGCCTCTGCTTTTTTATTCTTATATATTTATTAGGGTCCACGCCTAAAAGTAAGATTCAATCCTAGCCATCAAAATATCCTCTCCAATCCATGGTTGATTTTAGCACCGAGGATTATAATTTTCCGAAAGAGATTGGTTTCCTGCAATTTTCAGGAACTGGTGTTTGCCTAAAGATCCTTCATTTGCCCCACTATCTACCACAGCCCAGAGTTTCCCACACCACCTTTCATTTTCAGGCTTATCATGGCGGAGTTTACACAGGTCTTGGTTCAGTAGCATGATGGTAACGGAGTGGTGCCAAATCGACGTTTGGAATTCCTAGTTACAGCCTTGCAGGCCACATCACAGTCTCGACGGGGTCGAGCTCTTTCAACCCTAGCAGAATTGATGCAACCTACGTCGCATTTTAATTTTATGTTATTCACATATGTATTGCGCATGTTTTCCGCGCACTTTTATTTTATTTCGCGGTCGTTGTTACGGCTTATTGGAGTAATCGTCCAATAAGACCCAGAATAAAATGATCCGTCAAATTAGGTAATATGTTAATTAAGGCAAGCACACCAAAAAAGGATCAATAAAAATGAAGCATATTCAAAATTAATATTGAAATAAAAAATTAAGTTCTAATTTTGAAAATTATTTATGGTGTGAAATATTAACTTTTTTGAAATTGCTGAGATTTTGATCATTAGAAACTTTCTGTTAAAAATAAAAGAAATCTCTTTTATGGTGTGAAATACTAAGGAAGTAAATTCTTTGAAATCCCACATATTTTGATCATTAGAAATTTTCTACCAAAAATAAAAGAAATCTCTTTGATTTACTCCTTAAAAAAATCTCTTTCCTAAAATATCGTTTCCCCTATTAAAAAGACCGGCCCTCAACCGCCCCCCCCCCCCCCCCCCCCCCCAACAACAACTTGGAGAAATCGAAACAGAGATATCTCTATGTTTCTGAAGTCCAGCCCGATCTTCAGTCGCGCAAGCTTCGTTACTCCTCCTAGCACTCAACATTCCACAACCCAACACCGTCAGCGACCACCTCCACGAGCGTCGACGACCTTTTCCCTTCCTTTCTCGTCGGCTTCGGTGAATCTTTCGTCGGAACCCGTCGACCTACCTACAGGAGCTCGACGACAACATTTGATCCCCCTCCCTCCATCGCCAAACAGAAAATACACTGGTCCCGCAGCCCTCTGAATCTTTTATGTTTTATTTAGTTGATCTAAAATTTCATAGCGTGTTTGCCCTAATTTTCACTCTTACTTATTTGTCATAAATTTGAAAAACTTTATTGTTCGCCTTCTCTTACGCTTGTGGATAATTTATTTCATGTTGTTAATTACGTTCGATGGCTAGGCTCTTGTGCGCATCTTAGGCGACTTTTGATTTAATTAACTCAATTTGTCGTCTGCGGAGTCGAGCTTCTTTATTAAATTTAAATTGATCTCAAATTCATTATTTAAAATCAAATTGTCATTTTGGATAAATCCATGTATGATGTATCCAACGTGGGTGGACGAGAGAACATAGACCTTCATAAGCATACATAAGCAGTAACTAAAATCAATACAACAAATTTCATAATATACCAAAGCATTAACAACATATTACTGCAAAGTATATAGTAACAATTCAAGGAAAAGGTACACGTAAAGATTTAATGTTGAAGAAGAAAGAAATATATCATAAGCAGTAACAAATATCAAACTGCAAGGAACAAGGAATTACCTTGGTATCAATGTTATCTATGCAGTCAAGAACAAAATCAGGTCGCCCAGAAAGAATTTCTTCCTCTGATGATTCGTCATACAACTGGACTTTTGCTTCTACCCGGCACTCTGGAAATATCGATGAGAAATGCTTTTGGAGGCATAGAGCTTTTGGCAACCCAACATCAGCTCTAGTGGCAACAGCGTGTCGATTTAGTGATGACAGTGAGACCTTCCCATATAATCATGTCATTAGGTATAGAATTGGAAATTCTTAAATACTACAAATATTTAAAACAAAATCATGGATGAAAAAAACACATACTTCACATTAGACATCATCTTGGGAGCGAAGGATAATGGATAATCCATTCACAGGTTTCTTTGACTGGAGAAGAATGGACAAAAGCGGAATAACAGGATGATTTTTTCATTATTTTTGCATATTTGTGAAGATAATAATCATGCAATCCAATATAAATATCAATTACCCTTTCAAGCAAAGTATGAGAAAATTAAAATTAAAATCAAAACAGGACACTTTATGGTCTTGATTCTCGAGTATGAAGAATAAATCTGAAATATGGATAATCCAACATGTCTTCCATCAGTTAATTTCAAGGGTAACGTGAAATGACACAGTATTCACCTGCTCTCAGGCAAGTAAATGCTCTAGTCAACTGATCATATACCAAACACGTTCAAATGATAATGTTTAAAACATATAGCAACTTCTTAATATGGGAATTATCAATTAATATCAGCTAGGTTCAAAAGTAACCTTTGTCAATGTTTACTAAATTTCAATGACTAAGTTATCCCAAAAAAATACAATGAAGTTGGTAAGCTTTAACTTAAAGTTTTGATTCCCCAAAATGTAGCATCATAATCTCATTAATTAGACAACATATAAGAACAACAAGATTACCGTGGTTAACCTGACTTATAGAAGATCGTGCATATAACATGTAGAGTTAAAAGTTGTGCGGTTAAAATGGAGAAGTTCCTCAGAAGTAATATATGTTAAGAAGATATCATTGGAAACAAAGGTAATTTTTTTTCATAAAACAATGACTAGAGTTGTGATATTGTACGAATGTGAGTGATGGTAGTAGTTTATACATGAGATTAAGTTTGTAAATATCAGATGTCGGCGACATGTCGGATTGAATTTTTAAATGTCGGATATCGAAAATCGGAGACATGTCGGAGATATTTTTAAATATTGGATTTACATATCTACTAAAAACAATTGTATTACTAACTACTAAGTATAATTATATGTTCTAAAATAAAAAAAATAACATAACAAGTTTACAAATACTGAGTCATGTATATCCAAAATAAATTTAAATAATAAAGGCAGCCCGGTGCACAAAGCATCCCCGCGCAGGGAGGGTCTAGGGAAGGGTCCCACCACAAGGGTGAAATGTAGGCAAACCTTACCCTGCATTTTCGCAAGAGGCTGCTTCCAGGACTCAAACCCGTGACCTCAAGGTCACACGACAACACCTCAACCGGTGCGCCAATCTCCCCTTCATAATAAATTTAAAAAATTTCTAAAATAAAATATTAGTAACAATCTATGATTACTATTAATAAGTACAAATAGATATTTTGTAAAATATATTTAATATTGCACATTTACTTACATAATACTAAACCCCTAGCAAATAAATAAAATCTAAAAGTTAAATATTTTGGCTTGATTATAACTCTTTTCATGCTTAACAAATGTATGTTAAAAATATAAATAAATTCAACTAATAAATGTCTGAAAGTTTTAATATTTTGAAATACGAAATAAGAAAGGTAGAGTGAGAAATCATTTAAAAAAATAATTATAAGAACAACACATATTAAAGAGAACTAAACAATAGGTCCACTCGATTTAAGCATATATAATAAATACATATAGATGATTTAAACATATACTGCTAACATAATATAAATAAAATATCGGATGATATGTTAAGAAGCCGTGTCAGCCGATATATCGGAAAAAATAACATAGCGACAGACATGTCGGTGGACATTTAAAACAGTGCATAAAATGGGCATGACGAAAATGAGAACATTAAAACATGTGCGCAAAACTAGTAGAGATGAATTAAGGAATGATTATTGACTCAGAATAAGGTTAATAGTGTAATATCCTGAATCTGATGAGTGCGTTCTGATGACGGCGGGGAGTGTTTTGAGGGCAGTGAAACCCAGACAAAGCATCTCCTAACAGGCTTCTAGGATGACAAACTTATAGGTGAAATGAGGTAGGAATGAATCGGATCTCACATCAGAATTTGAGGGAAAATTATTGGGCTTAGTAATAACTTGGACCCTAAATATCAAAGTCACTTTTCGGACAAATTGGTAGAGTTATGTTGGAAATCCTTAGTTAAGCGTGCTCCGATGGGAGAAGTCTTGGGATGGGTGACCATTTGAGAAGTGATCATAGGCCACATGAGGAAAAAAGGTAAAAGCGTGTGGTTCAGCTCAGTATGGGCTGAGATGAACCAAAGCGGACAATACTTCTGATATTGTGTGGGTTGGGTGGTTACAAATGGTATCAGATCCAAACCTCCTACGTACGATATATGATTCGAGAACGAACTATGTGGAAGCTAGTGGGTCTGTACCATCCTGAAGTTGAGGGCGGTGAAGCCCATGTAAAGCAGCTTCTGACATGTTTCTAGGATGACAAGCTTCTAGGTGAAAAGAGATGCAGGAATGAACTGAATCTCACATCAAAATTGGAAGGAATGTTGATGGGCTTAAGTAATAATTCAAAAACTTAAATATCAAAGGCACTTTTTCGGAGTAACCAGTAGAGTTGTGTTGGAAACTCCATAATTAAGTGTGCTCCGGTGGGATCAATTCTGGGATGAGTGATGTTGGAGTCGGAAACCCGACTCACAAAGTTCGCACCAAAAGTATGGTCAATGGTTACTAACTTACTAACCAAGGGATTAACAAGCGCGGGCACTAAAGCAAGCTAAGGTGTGCACTCCCTATGAATACGATTTACGAGCTGCAGCGAGGAGATCCCGCCACACACCCAAAAGTATATAGGAATTCTCCCTCCCAAACCAAGGCCGAGCTAGATTCAAGGAAGAGGTAGGCAAGTTCAGTTAGGCGAGCACATTTGTGAACTGACGAGTGATGAATCTTCCCCGAACCATGGGGGTCGTATTTATAGGTAGTCGAAACTAGTGGGGAGGTACCCAGGTGTCAGTGGCTGGACCCCACCCACCTACGAACCTGATCAAGTCGTCTGCTAGGAAGCGAGTTGATAGAGGTTGATGAAGAGCTCCTGCAGTCCAAAGTCGTCGGCGAGCTAAGCAAGACCAAAGATGAGTTGTTGGCGAGTGGCCTCCGTACAATTATCATTTGGTCAACGATCAACTCTCTGTCCTTTGGTCAATGGACAACTCTTTGTCATTTGGTCAATGGTCAAGTCTCTGTCGTTGTGCTATCGCTTGGTGATACGCATCCCACTCAGTGAATACGGGTTGAACAGGTGACTTCCTAGGAAGTGGTCGTAGGCCGCCTATGGAAAAGGCAAAATTGTGTAGTTCAGTTCAGTATGAACTAGGATGAAGCAAAATAGATAATACTTCTGATATAGTATAGGTTGGGTCGTTACAAATGGTATCAGACTTAGACCTTCTACAGTACGATGTGAGATCTTGGGACGAGCCCTGCGGAAGCTGGTGGGCCTATAATATCCTGAATCTACTGGGGGTGGGGAGTGCTTTAGAGGAAGCGAATCCTAGGCAAAGCAACTCTGGCAGGCTTTTAGGATGACGGGCTTTTATGTGAAAAGAGATGCGGGAATGAACCGAATCTCACATCGGAATTAGAGGAAAAGTTGTTGAGCTTAAGTAATAATTCAGAAACCTGAATATTAGAGATACCTTTTCGAATTAAATTGGGGGATTGTGTTGGAAACTTCATAGTTAAGCGTGCTCCGATGGGAGTAATTCTGGGATGGGTGACCTCCTGGGAAGTGATCGTAGGTCACCTATGGAAAATACCAAAATTGTGCGGTTCAACTCAGTATGGGTTGAAATAAACCAAAACGGACAATACTTTTGATATTGTGTGGATTAAGTCGTTGCAAACAAAAGGGCAATAAATAATGTAATCGGGCATGCATCAAATGTCGCAAATAATGCACCTATATGAATTAGCATGCAATATTATATAACACGCAAATAATTTAATAGGAATATTTTACAGCTTGAGTGATAGTCACACTTGATTACAAATAATTCAAAAAAAAAATCGCAAGTGATAATTGCAAGCACACCAAGTGGTTTAAAGTAAATACCAAACAAATAAGTTGTGCAAATTTTGCAATATAGATGAGCCAAAATAATGAAGTGATAATCACTAAGATAAAGGTAAATTCATACAATGCAATGAAATATGACAGTAAATATGGAACTCACCGAGTAGTCGGGCCCGAGGCAAGGATGATGAGGTAGGCAGGCTTAGGCACTGGTGGGAGGGATGTGTAGGTGTTAGTGCCCGGTTGGCAATCAAGTTGAAAAGGAATATTAGTGATGTATACTAAATCTGGATTTGATTTTAAATGATAAAACTTGGAAATCAATTTTAAAATGTGGTGCTAGCGGATTTCGCTCAAGCAATCTCTACCGTTAACCGGCCTTAGTTACGTGAATACTCATAAGAGCCTAGCATATGGGCGTATTTACTAACATGAAATAATAACTCCACAAGTCAATTGGAAAGATTAAGAAGAACTCAGACATTTAGAAAATAACGACAAAGGACAATTATGATGTTAAGGCAAGCTCTGAAATATAAAGATCATGTAATATTAAGCATATTTATTATTCTAACGCGTTGTGAGCAAAGAGGAGTGTTATACCTCCAGGTTATGTGGCCGTGTTGGAAACAACCCCTGCAGAAAATAAATTAGGAGGGTGGAGACTGGGATGGCTAGGTTCAGGAGGTAGGAAGTCTGCAAGTCACGAGAACAACAGGGAAGCTGGCGGCTAGGCAACTGGCGACCAACCTAGGTTGCGGAACCGTCAAGAAGGCACAATTCTGTCTGAGGGTGGACGTGCACAGCTCGTCGGAGCTTGCAGTGGTTGTCTGCAGTGGCGGAGAAGCTCTGGAAAGGATCAAAGGGGGCGGAGCTCTTGAAGGTAGGACGACGGATTCGCTGACTTGTTTCATCGAAACCCACAGAGGAGGAGCAGAGGGGATCGTCGGTGCTTGTAGAAGGCGGGACCGGCGGTGTTGGGATTTGGGCAGTGGAACTTCGTCGACTGGAAGGGGGAGATTGATTGAATGGAGTGGCCGGCTACCGAAAAGAACGAAGACAAAAATATTGTTCCTTTGGTTCTGCCCAACTGCCCTAAATGGAGCCCGATTTTCTTTTAAATAGAAGTGGGGAGGATTTTGGCAGTTTTGGTTTAATATAAGAGAAGGTTAAATATAAGCGCGGAAAAGGAAACACCTAACATGCGCAAAAACTTGCGCTACAAAAACAAAATACTGGAAATAAATATAATAAGGATGCGCCTCAGGTTGCATCAATTAGTCACTGGTGGGAGCGATGTGTAGGTGCTAGTGTGTTGTCGGTAAAGGGTTGAAATGGGATATTAGTGCCTTGGTGGTGGTTCGGTTGGGAAAGTGGAGAGGTGGATAGAGCTTGTGGTTGGCGTATTGTTGAATGGCGGAGGTTGGACAGGGTTGAAGGTGGAAGCTACCGATGGAGAGGGAGGAGTTGGTGGTGGGAATAGAGAAAAAGAAAGAGGAGGCGTTGGCAATTGGGGTGGAAGAACGGGAAGGTTGGGTGGAGGAGACCCTGGTTGTAGAACGAGAGGGAGGTGGCAGCAGTGGCTGGAAAGGGAAGTCAGCCAGCAACTAGAAGCAGCAGCAAACTCCTGACTTTGGCACCGAGGAAAAGTAAAACAAGATCCTGAATTTGACACAAGGAGGAATGAGGCACGTGCTGATGTTTCCAAATCCCAAACACTCATACATTTGCCAAACACGTACGAGCTTATTTAAGCAGCTAAAAATTATGTCAAGTGTAATGAATGGCATAGATCGCTTGATCATCGCACTTAACCTAAAAATAAAAAATTACAACTAAAAAATAAAAGAAAACATACAGAGAATAAAAAAGGATGCTATGAAGAATCCACGAACTACAATTATATAGGTGACACCCCATCTATCTGGGGTGAAAATTGGCCCTAAGAGGACCCTGATGTGTACGCTCGGGTCAAAGCACTTGAACCCACCAGTTATAAGAAAGGAATTGTTGGGGTAATAACTATTTAATACAATTTATTAGAAAATATATCTAAAGTGGTTTGGACATGTACTAAGAAGGGTTAGAAAATAAATAAAATTAGTGTCGGATGATTATGAAGGAAAATCGTCAAAACTAAGGAATAGGAATAGGAGTTGTTCAAAATGAGAATAGGTTAGAACACATTGCTTAATAGGAATGAAATTGAATTTGACGATTCATAAATTCAAACTATCATTGGATTAAGGCTAATGATTATAAAGATGACAACATTGTTAACTTGTGAAGCAAAATTTACGGCTTTCTTATCCTAAATCAATGAATTTTTTAGCTTTATTTTCTCTTTACTGATTTTATTTAAAATATAGTTCAAACTGATCAATCCTACATAACAAAGTATGGCCACTACAAGTCAGAACAAAATTTGAGAGTAATTCAGACAATTAATTAATAAAAAACTCGTACATTCAAGTTCTATAAGTATGCAAACAGTTTGAATAAAAAGATGAACTTGCCAGGAATAATACCTGATCAAAATCCACAAGGAGAAGCCGGCCAATCCCAGACCTTAAAAGCATGGAAGCAGCATGACTACCAACTCCTCCAAGTCCCACAATTACAACAAAGGATTCAGCCACTCTTTGCTGTGATTCCATGCCAAAGAATTGTATATTTCTATAGCAATGGGAGCAAAAGGAGAACGTTCAGGAAATTTAAATATCAATGAATTAATTAATAATTTTTTTTATGATAATTAGGATACTTCCATTGTATACAACGGATGAAAATCATTTACAGCTTCAAAAAATAAGACAAACCTCAAGGTGCTAACAAAATAAAACATGATGCATAATTGGGGATGCAAAACAGAACCCTTGTGAAGGGCCTCAGTTACTCCTAACAAATATACGAGGTCCTATTGCTTTAGGACATAATGATAAAGATTTATAGTGAAAAAATTAATTATAAAAATGCCCATGGCTACTTAATTCAAAAATATCACATATAGCTTCTTCTTTTCCACATTCTCCCTCATTAGAAGATATATTCAATAACAAGCTATCTAATTAGGTTTCAAACCAATTCTTACACAACCTCTCAGCGAGACTGTCTGTAACTAGATCAATTATTTCAATGCATTGCATAAAAAGCATTCCATTATCAAGTTTTGTTATCATCATAGACCTGTACGTGTGAAGGGATAAAAATCTTCATTTCTTCACGTAATCTTTTCATCTAGATCAATACACAAATTCATGAGCTACTGAACGGAACTCAACCTCATTCCTTACTCCTATAACATATTCTATTTACTTATCCTCCAAGTGACAAGATTACCAACAACAAAAATACAATAGCCAATGGCTGACCTTTTATCAACATTACACTTCCTTCTCAGTTAGCATCATTGTAAGCGTCAATTTGTAGATGTCCTTGCGTTTTAAAAATTAATCCCCTTCCAAGTATTCCTTTGTGGTAAAGTATTTAACTTTCGATGAATGCATAAATTGACTTGCTACATTCACAATAAAAATTGTATCAGGATGAGTCTATGATAGATAAATTAGTTTAGTCCAACTGGCCAAGTCTTCGGTATTTCTCTATATTACTACCTTTTTGGCATCTATAGATTGCAACATCATGTTGGGCTCTAACTCTCTAAGGGAGTTTCAGTTTTCTTGCATACAAGTATCGTAGTTTTACAGACCAAGTCCAAAATATGCTTCTCTCGGTTCTCAAAGGTTCTCTCCTTAGATCTAGCGAATTATATGCTAAAGAAATATTTTAAGTGACCCCAGGTGTTTGATCTAGAACCCGTGTGCAAGTTTTCTCTTTAAGTTCTTCGATTCTGATACAATCATCATTTGTCATTATTGACATATGCATACACAATCAATATAGCAAGGTTACATGTTTTTAAGTTCTTGTGATTATTTAAGATCATACAAGGATTTTTTTCTGCATACCTGGTTGTTCCTAAAGCTCTTCTCAAATCTAAGGTTCATAAACACTTCCAATATCAACTACAGGCCAAAACGTCATGAATAAAAAAACAAGCACATACTTAAGGAGAAGGGGAGAAAATTATTATTCATAGGCGGCTGTTGGTTAGGCTATGACCAAAAGTGCATAATGTTCGTTATGAGTTTGAAATTTCGTTTGTGGACACATCCTCCAGTACGAACCTAGATCTAGTGGTAGTGAGACCAAAGGAAGCTTGGAAATATGAGTGTCCCCGTGTAATTATTGTAGCTCTTCGATCATCGAAATAGGGTACTTGTATGCCACGGTTCAGTAACTAAGATCGCAATAATCCACGTGAAAACGTCAATGCTCGTCTTTCTTGCATACAAGAACAACATTGAAGAAAGAACTAGCACCAACGAATAATCCTAACAGTGAGCATATTGTAGACCAATGGCTCGATCGCGTCTTCTTGTGCGTTGCCATAATAGTGCAATTGAATTAAGATGAAGTCGTCGGCTTCAAAATTGATGAGGTATGATGGTCGGCTTGCACCTTGCAGAGATGCCTTGAGGTTCTTCGAAGAAGTGTAGGAAGGAACCGAGGACTTCCTTTAACTAGAATCATTGTGTCTGTGAAATAAGATCCGTGGAACCAGTTGGGTACTCAGTGGGTGAGATGTGTCATAAAAGGGAGTCGAAGTCGATATATGTTGTTCTGCAGACAGATCTAGGAGCAATGGGCATCTAAGGGATGCACTGTTGTAAAGAGTATGTGGGTGACCGTGATAGTCAAAATTCATGGTAAATTTGGACAAATTGACTTTGACTTGGGCCAATGTACATAATTAAGCGACCCCAAAGATGACGTCAATCCTCTTGAGGCTGAAAGCATGAAAGTCAACCTTGATCAGTCATGTTCCTAGTGACATTGAAGAATCTCTGCAGATCCCGCAAGTGGAAGCATGAGGTTGTCCGGTGGCAAGTTGAAGGCAAGAGACCCAGAAATAAGGTTATGACTAGCCCATGTTAACTATCATCACGCAATAAAGACATTTGTTTAAGGCAGATGCAAAAAGCGTGTACAGTGGCAAAGAGTCCAAAGGGGGGTGGCCGTCATCATAATTCTGTATGCAATGTAGAATTAAATGATGGCATTAAATAGATTCTTTAAAAGTTACAGAAATAAAAATTTACAATTTCACTAAAGCAGTAAATTATGTATGGCAATATATTCGATAGTAACTGAAGAAAATGCTCAACTAATAATGACAAAAAATACCTATCAAAGCACGATCATAACTCATCAAATTTTATGTTCATAAGAAGATGAAAAGCAAATCCTATGCAGGATTGCAACCTTAAAGGAAGAACTTCAGCTATATACTCGTGAAGGTGGACAAAGAGCAGGAATCTGCAGAAGATTAAAAGGCGGGTAATGGCCAAAAAGTAGAGATGTAGAATGACTTTAGGAGTCAATTATGAGAACAATGATGAGGAAAACAAATAGAAATTGATTATAGATGACTTTGGGGTCAGTAGCAAGAAGGCATTTTAGGACAGCGAAGACATTATCCGTTGTGGGTGCAAGCCTAAAAATTCAGTAATGGGAGACCCTTCGTGGCTGGACCACAAATAAAGGCTACCGTGAGGAGGTAAGGAAAAATTAATGTCCGCAGATAAAGCAAGAAAAACTAACGGTTTACTGGAAGTCATGCATCATCTCATGCACGTGATGCATGTATTTGTGCAAGGGCGCATGATGCGTGCCAAAAAAAATCCTTGAGTTGGAGATCTCGATTGGCAAGATCATAAAGAAGGTAGGGAATGAGTAACACAAACAAACCATGAATTAGATACAAATGAGTTGTTGCAAATGCAAGTTGCGGGAACTGCAAAGAAGCAGGCGGGATCTGGGACTTCATGACAAGAGAGCAAAAGGAGAGATATTATGTGGAAAACCTCCGAAGTTCAGAACCAACAAAAAAAATTTACTAGTATATCAAATTAGTAGAAATAGAAACAAAAAACTAGCTACCAAACAACAAATCTTCAAGGATTGATGTTGAAGTCTTAAGACATCATCAAGTTGTCGATTTCTCTTAGGCAAGAATATCAAGACTTCGAGCAAGGATGCAAAAACTTCTTATAATTTTCTTTCAAAATTCTAAATATATGGAGCTACTTAAAGTAAAACTAAAGCCTAATAAAAGAAAGTAATATGTATCCTTATTAAATCTAAACTAATGTTGTTATTTAAAAATGATGGATATTTAGCCAAAACTAAAATAGGTTGATGAATGCTTAAAAAAGGTTTATGTGCAAATATATTATAATACAGAGAGACCTTCATGTAAAGACCATGATAGGCAAATCATGTGGGCATGGACATCCTGGGGATCATCAATAAAAATTATATGTACTCTGGCTTGATTAAAGCATCCCCGCACAACGAGGGTCCGAGGAAGGGTCCCATGTAGCATGGCTGGAACAATAGAACAGGAATAGGCCATGGGCCAAGGAGGAGAGAAAAAAATAATGAGGGAGAGAGAAATACTAAATCTTTATTATCATTGTACAACTGTTACAAAGGTTCATCATACTATTTAAAGATACAAAAAGAATTGTTACATGGCTCACGCGCAACGCGCCTGCTAAGTATCATAATGAATCGTGTGGCCTATTATGTAGCACTTTCCTAGTCATTTATGAGTGTCACAGCGCTACATCCCTACTCTGCCCCAAACAAGCTGCCCGTGCCCGAAATTTACAGCTGGCATCCAGCCTTTTTAAAAGGGGAGGCGAGGAAATCTCCAACCCTAGCTCTAGTTGTGTGAGGTTTGCTGAGCGGAGCAACGGCGTCGAGGCACTCTTGGAAATCGGGGCAAGCTGCGAAATACAGAGGAAGAGGAACACAGGGATCGCCGTAGAGGGAGAAGATCACCACGAACAGCAGCAGAATGAGAAGTCAATCCTCTGGATGTGGGCGATCCAGGTAGCTCTAAGACTTCTGTGGTGGTGTTTTTTAATGGGAAGTTCCGTGAGTTTGTTTAGTCAAAGCTAAAAGTTTTTGCTGCAAGGGAGTTGAGTTAGAAGTATATTTAGTGTGAGTTAGTGGGATCACATGTGTAAAGTAAGGATCATTGTCTTCCAAGTTGCCAAAACATGGAGAAGGAACTGGAAGAAGCGAGCCTGAAGATGTCCGACCCAGAACTGTGCATTGTTCACTAGTAGCGGTCAGATCTGGTGCTCCATCCGAGTTTATTTTCCTGGGTCACATTAAAAACACTGTTAAGTATAGAGTTCTGCGGTGAGTGAGGGATGACATGAAATTGAGATCGTATGGAATTTTCCATGTCTGGAATAGTGGTAGAGTCTGGATCTACAACTCTGCCCGAGCTGTTATGATCCTGTGTCCATAAAAGATCATTGTTAGACGAAGATGTCTTCAAGGAAAGGAGGATGGCATGTTAGAAATAGAGGGAAATGATACTTCCCTGTCTGGAGGTACTTTTTCTGCTTGATCTAGCTCCGGAGTCGGTCCTTGACCAGTAATGACCTCATCGAAGGCGTTGTCGTGCTTAGATGTAGGAGGGGTAGATGTGTCGTTATCCAGGTTAGGTTGGTAGGAACAGCTTTGTTCGAGTATGGATTAGTATCCCTGTCCAGATCATCCAGATTCTCCCACGTAGCTTCTTCCGGGAGAAATCCTTCCCGACGAAGCAGACCTTGTTTCACTTTTTTCCATTTTCTTCTATGAAACAAATATTTAAAATGTCGATTGGTGCCAGATGGTGGTGTGTAGAGATGCCAAAAGTGGGTAATTCATGAGTAGAAAAATCTTGATTAGGAAAATCAGGTTTAAGAAGAGAAACATGAAAAACTAGATGGATCTTACTAGAGGGGATAAATCTAATTTGCATGCTACATTTCCTAATTTCTGCAGAATTGTATAAGGCCCATAATAGCGTAAATTAAATCGTTTGCAGGTTTAATATGCATAGATGATTGCTTATAGGGATGGAGTCGGAGCAACACCAGATCCCCTGGCATGAAGATAACTTCATAACGCTTTTTATCTGCTAGCCTTTTCATTTTTACTTGAGCCTGCTGTAAATAATTCTGTAATCGTGGTAATAAACAAGCTCTGGATATGGTAGTGATAGGAAGTAAATCCGCAGTCGGCCCCCCTTGTGGACACAGGAATGAAGTAGGGTGACGACCTGCCAAACATGGCCTCAAAAGGGGTCATGCTGGCAGCGGCGTGATAAGTAGTGTTATAATGATACTCCGCCCAACTCAGTATGAGGTCGTTTGGTCTGGCGGAGCTGCGGGAGGCCGGAGTAGCAGGACCACCAAAGGAGCAACGGGCTGCAAAAATGAAGGGGTCCGGCGGAAATGGCGGTGTGGTGCGAGGCAGCAACGGCCATGCGGCCGAAATGGCAGACTGAGTAGTGGCCGGCAGCGGAGGCAGCGGCGGGGTCGGAGGCGGTAGGGGCGGCGACGACGGCAGCGGCGGTGGCGGCGACGACGGCGGTGGCGGCGACGACGGCGGTGGCGGTGACGACGGCGAGGACAGTGGAGGCAGGTCAAGCTGTGCGGGCTTGGAGATCGGGACCGGCAAGGCTGGGGCCGGTGGCGTAGGCGGCGGAACGGTCGGCGGTGGAAGCAGCCTCGGGAGGCGGTCAGAATGGGCTGAGGAGGCGGCTAAGGAGAGCCGCAAAGCAGAATGTACCGTAGGTGACGGTGGAGCGAGAGGAACCTCGGCGAGCAGAGGAGGGACAACTGGCGTAATCGGCGGTCTGAAGTGGCCCGACGTGACCCATTTGTCTATGGTGGTGTCGAGGCGAGATGCGGAAGCCTGAAGAGGCTGCAGCATTTCCCACAACTTCGAACAAAGGGCGGCTTCGTCCGCGGCGCTTAATTTTATGTCGCGTATCTGCATGTTCATCATAATGAATTGATTAATTTATTAATTCAATAAGAATTAATAAAAATCAATTAATTGGAGAGGGTATGACGTGTTTAGGAAGGGGATAAAAATAAGATTTATGTGGGGAAGAGTGGTTGTGGGGTCCACAGAAATTAACACAAGGAAATTAAAAGGGTGTATGGGAGGCGTGCTGCACAGGGCTCGAGGACAACGCTGCCTTGCGGGCTGGGCTTAAGGCAGAGATCGGGCTTCCCGCTCACGATGGTAGACGATGTGTTGGGGGCTTGATGGCGTGCGGCGCGAGGACTGTTGCGGCGTGGGAAATGAGTCGAGAGAGGCGTCGGAATGGGAGATCGACAATGGTGGGGTTGCAGCGGCATGGAAAGATGAAGAGTAGGTTGGCGTTGTTGACGAAGTAGGTGGTTGGGTACAGTGGGGTTGACGATGAAGGATGCTGGTGGTCGGGGTTGCTAGCGTCGACAGTGGGGTTGGCGAGTGAGACGGCTCGGCCGGAAGAGGACGAGGAAGATGAAGCAGTTGTGGCCTCTGATGGCAGCGGACGAGGAAGATGACGCTTGATCTGATGGTTGGCCTCTGGATCTGGTTTCGACGAAGATGTGGCGCTGATGTGTGGGCGTCGGGCTCGTGGAAACCGAAGCAACAGAAACAGCGGAGGCGGCGGTTGTGGCTTGCGGAAAACAGCGGAGGCGGCGGCGTGGAGCAGCGGAGAGTAACGCCGAGTAAGGATAACTCTGATACCAAGTTGTTATGGGCTTGGTTCGTTGCAAATTGTTGGAGGCGGAGATACAAGGGTCAAGCCCTAGAACGGTGGAGGCGGAGATGAGAGAGGAAGAAAACCCTATGGGGTGGAGGAAGGAGAGAGGAGCTTAGAGAGAGAGAGAGGAGTTAGAGAGAGAGAGGGAGGGAATTTCATAATTCATTTCATAATCCCCAAATACAAGAGAAGGGTCTATTTATAGAACCCCGGGTGGCATACCCGTAAATACATAAAATGCAAACAATATTAAAATACTAAAACATTACTACGAGTCTAATAACTATGACTCCCTACACGCAACGAGAGTATAAGATAACTGGCGGAGGATTATAACACATAACAGGTTGTGTAATGTGAAGGTAAAGGAGAAAAGTGTGCTCCTTTAGAAAGATGATCGACCATAACTAAAATAGTAGAAAAAGATTTTGAAATCGGAAGATGTATAATGAAATTGATAGTGATGTCGGCCCAAATTTGGGTCAGGATTGCAAGGGTTGAAGAGGTGCATAGGCTGCAACAAGGCGGTCCTTGGCCTTTTGGCAAAGATCACAGTGCTGGATATATAAAAGGACATCGTTGTGGATACCCGGCCAGTAGAAGTATTGTGATAAACGTTTAACTATTGTCGTTATTCCAGAGTGACCACTCATACGTGTGTCGTGTGCTTCGCTAAGTAAAATGGAATGTAATGAGTTGTCGGGTATATATAATTTTTGTTTATAGAATAACCTTGAGCCGATGAGAGTCCAGCCAAGAATTCGAATTGGCATAGTTTTAAGTAAATTTAAATTTTCTTGGTTGTTGGGTCAGACTCATAAAGAGTCATATTTTCAAAAAAAAAATTTGAATATGAAAATGAGACATTTTGAAAACTATTAATAGAGATATTTTCTGAAAAAACTTCAATTTGAGATAACGCGTCAGCTACTCGATTATCTTTGTCGGGTTTATACTGAATATTATAGTTAAATCCCAACATTTTTTATAAAAAAAATTGTTGCTCTGGTATGGTAAATTGGTAATAACTTGGGAATTTAAATTATGCAATGTTTTATGGTCTGTAAGTATTGTAAAAGTAGAACCCATCAAGTAGTGTCTCCATTTGTTGACGGCAGACATAATAGCTAGCATTTCCTGTATATAAGTAGATTGAGCCTGTTCGCGGGCGGTAGGTTTTTTGCTAAAAAAAAAAGCAATATGGTGTCCTAGTTGATGTAGAACAACTCATATTCCTACACTAAATGTATCACATTCGATAGAAAATGGTATGGAAAAATTTGGTAATGATAGAATAGAGGTGGGCATTAATAGAGTTTTAAGATGTTGAAATGTTCGGTCGGATTCTTCTGTCCATATAAAATTGTCTTTAGTAAGTAAGTCTGTAAGGGGAGCAGTAATATGGGCATGGTGGTGAATGAAGCGGCGGTAATAACCTACTAGACCTAACCTGAAATGTTTGGTAGAACTATAAACTAAGATATCATCAAAGAATATAACAACGAATCGATGTAGAAATGGTTGAAAAAGAGAGTACATTAAAGACTGGAAGGTGGTTGGAGCATTAGTGAGGCCAAAAGGCATTACTAAAAACTCATTCAGCCCCTCATGAGTTCGGAAGGCAGTCTTATGAATCTCTGAGGAATTCATTCGAACTTGGTGATACCTGAATGTAAAACTAGCTTAGAAAAAATTTTGGCCCCATGTAATTCATCGATTAGTTCATCAATGGTAGGCATTGGGAAGTTGTCTTTGATTGTTAAGGAGTTAAGAGTGCGGTAATCGAGACAAAAATGCCAAATCCCATCTCGCTTTTTAATTAGAAGGACTGAAGAACTAAATGATGAATTGCTCGGCCGAATTAAACCATTTTGTAACATGTTGGCAATGAGAAGTTTGATTTCATTTTTTTGAACATAAGGGTAACGGTATGATTTTACCTTAGTAATTTTAGTTTTGTCTAAAAGAGGAATTTTATGATCGATGGTCCTGGGAGGGAGAAGTCAGAAGGGGAGCTAAAATAAAAAAGAAAAAGTTGAGAGTAACGAATAAACTGAGGAAGAAATTGGTTCGAGAGATTCTTTGGTAAGAATCTTCTCATTATCAGTCTCAGGAAGTGTCGGGTCGGCCTGAAAACATAATAGCATTGATTCGACTGAGCCCTGAACAATCAGTTTGTGTAGTTGAGAAGAGGAGACATTGCTTGAGTGTAACTGTGAGAAATGTAGTTCTTTAATTACACAGGGTTTGTTTTGGTATGGGAAAGACATTTCTAAGGTTTTATAATTGGTTGTAATGGGTCCTAACATTTCGAACCAATGAAAACCTAGTATAATATCCGCACCATGTAAATCTGTGATGCATAAATCTAGGAGAAAAACGATATCCTGAATACTCAGTCACTTGGGAGCATTTTTCTTCGCAAATCATTGTTTGGCCATTTCCAACATGAATTTTAAAAGGAGGTATGGAAGTGATAAACAGTTTTAAAAATAGGACAGTTCGTTTAGTAATGAAGTTATGTGTGCATCCATTGTCAATGAAAATGTGTACCACGGATTGGCCTATTTTTCCTTGAACTCGTAATGACTTTGCTGAAAAGGTTCCCATTAAGGCATTGAAACTAATTCTAGAATTTTCCAAAGGATCTTCTATAGGCTCAAAAAGTCACATGTAAAACATGGACCTTTCTCTCGTCTAAGTTGTATTTCGGCAGGGGAAAAATGTTTAAAAGACCTTTTGTCTTGTCGTGTAGAAATAGAAGTGGTTGTAGGAGGAGCAAGTTGGCGAGATAACCAATTTTTTGTGCACGAGGGTCTTCTGGGATTTGATCTTCAAATAGCCTAGCCATTTTAAATGTTTGGTAAAGAGAGTCAGGTTGTTGTGCGATGACAACTTGTTTTATATGGGGTTTGAGGCCAGCGATAAAATTTCGTTTTAAAGTATCCTGTGAAAAACCCGTTGCACGGCAAGAAAGCTCTTCAAAAGATTCTTGGTAATGAGAAACGAAGGAAGCTTGAACAAGTTTCATAAACTACCTAGAGGATCCTCATAGTCGGATGGGCCGAAACGGTCTTGAATGGCTTTTTTGAATGTATGCCAGTCCGGGCACATGTTATCTCGTAAGAGGCCTTGGAACCACCTGGACGCCAACCCTTCTAAATGCATTGATGCAAAGAAAACAAAATCAAAGGGGTTAATGTTATTGTACCTGGAAAACATTTCGATTTTGTAAATCCATTATGTAGGATCTCTGGCTGTAAAATGCGGGCATGTCATTTTGGCTGATTTATTCTGATAATTATCCTGATTGCTGGTGTGACCGGATGAATCTGGAATCTGGTTGAAATGTTGTTTTGATGGGCCGGAATAGGAAGAACATGGTTGAATTGACTGTAGATAAGGAATTATTCAGAACTGGGGTGGATTTGGTAAGGGGGTGTAATTCAAGCGGTGCCGATGGCTAAGGACAAGATCCAAGAAGACTGGATTGTGAAGACTCAAAACCTCCAGTGTTTATTATCTGAGCCCGAAACCGGAGAGGGCCTTCCAATGCGTCAGATGGCTCAGGAGGACTCCTGTGGACGTCGGGCAAGGATGATGATTGTGAACTGGGTTGTTCAATGTGTTGAGCCTGTAAAGTCATTGGAATCTCTTTGTTCGTGGATGGAGTAATTGATCGTATGAATGACTGCAATTCCCCTCGAAAAACCTTGATTTCTTGGTAGAAGGTATTGTCATTTTGAAGGAGATCTTGTTGTTGTTTGATATGTTCTTGTTGTTGTTCGGATTTTGATGGGGACAAAGGAACCTGTTGTAAATCATTGGAAAAATGATCTTGTGTGGATTGAATGGTCTCACAAACAGTGGAATGTTGCTCCATGTAGAGGGCATGACGAACGTCAAGGTCTTGCCAAGTGATTGGCCTGGATGATTGTGGAGGAGCGAATTTGTCGGAGGTGGTGGAAGGTGTCGCCTCCATAGAAGGCGATCTCAACGAGGGAGCACCAGTTGTAGCGTGGTTGGAACAATAGTACAGGAATAGTCCGTGGGCCAAGGAGGAGAGAGAGAGAGAGAGAGAGAGAGAGAGAGAGAGAGAGAGAGAGAGAGAAATAACGAGGGAGAGAGAAATACTAAATCTTTATTATCATTGTACAACTGTTACAAAGGTTCATCATACTATTTAAAGATACAAAAAGAGTTGTTACTTGGCTTACGCGCCTGCTAAGTATCATAATGAATCGTGTGGCCTATTATGCAGCACTTTCCTAGTCATTTATGAGCGCCACAGCGCTACATCCCACCACAAGGGTGAAATGTGGGCAAACCTTACCCTGCATTTTTGCAGAAGACTTGTGTATATATATATATAATTAAAGAAAGATGTCAAATCTTTTATATGGAACAAAAGAAACTAATGTATAGTTGTATTTAGCATGTAGCAGAGAGCCAAAAACATAATATAAATAATATAAAAGAAGCCAACCTGGTAAGTTGTTCGGACACCACCTCATCTTTTAAAAGGTCTATTCCGCTCAAATTATTTAGAACACCATTACAGCTCTTTCCGCTTATTACAGAGAAAGTTTCTGGGCCTACAAAAGTGGTAGGAGAGAGGGATAATTTTTTGTTACTCAAAAATGCCAACAATGTCGGTATAAAACTCTATGGGAATGAAATACAAAACTGAGAAAAATAAGTAATCAAAGGAGAAAATACATGGGTTGGGAGAGCAGATAAGTGAATATTCAAGAACAAAATTTAACTCAAATGTGAAGATACAGCTTCAGGGATAAATCCTCGTCAATTCTCAAGGGTTGTCTCCGTAAACCTTCCTGTCCAAGAGAGATGCAGAACTCAAATGATCCAAAGACACCTAATTCTACTTCTAACGCCTCACTATATAGGATAGAAGCCCCCCTAATAAGACGAAAGGGAAAAAATGCAACAAAAATAATAATTTAAATACACATTCATCGTCTCAGGGATGCAGATGCAAATCAATACCTACCACTTGAAAATGTGTATTGTCCTCAAATAGAAAGAAGACAGTAGTGCTCAGTAATTAGGAGTCGTCCAGTAATAATGGCAGTGGATAGTGAAAGTGTAGAATGTGGATGGCGGAATAGAGCGCCCCTAGGAAGTCGCCGTCGTGGAAAGTTGGTGCGTGTGAAATGGCGGTTTAAGGAGCAGATTGGATAGGGGTAGGCCAACGGATAATAATTAAGTGGAGAGGGGAGGAGTGAGATTGGGGGTGGTAGCCTTTGGGTGGTTAACTTGATGCAATAGACTTGAGGTGAAGTGGATGAAATGTGGTATGGATGGATTAATGTGGGAAATATGAATTCTTTTGGGGAAGTGTGGGGTCCGGCCAGTGGGCCAAATGAATGTGGGTAGTTTGGCGTATATAGGTGAATGTGCTGGGTCAAGGAATTAACTCTCACAGGCTAGAACTTGGGACAAGATCTATCGGGGCATAGGGTGTTGGTTTTGATGGGTTCAAAAAAAAGAAAAGGAAGCATGTGTTATGGGCGTCACGCCCACTATTATGGGGTCGCTTTTATTTCGTCTTGATGTGCATTTATTCTGTCTTAAAGCCATCCTTATATGATGTCGTTATTTATATCGTGTCTTTATGTGGTGTTCTATTTAGTTGCATGTCCAAATCTGTCATTTATTTCCATTTAAGTATGTTGTACGTCTTATTTAAAGGACACTAGGGGTCTTGTCTGGTTAAGCAATGAAAGAAACTCAATTTCTTGTCTTTGAATGAGATCTTGGAAGCTCTCTCTCTCTCTCTTGAGCACGCCCCGCTTAGGCAGTCGCGGCCAAGGCTATGTAGTATCTCTGTCACCGTCATCTCCACCTCCGGCCACTCTTCCAACAACCTCTGAGTAGGCCCATAACAACTTGGTATCAGAGATAGGTTGTTCCTCCGTTCCGCTGCACGTCCACTTCATTCTTCACGCATGTCGACGTCCTCTGTGATCGACATCCCTTGTCGAAGAAGATGTGCCATCTCGGCAGCCACACTCGACGACTTCAAACCCCATCTTCTGTCCCAGAACCGCTGCCATTTCAATCCAGTCGTTGAGCCCTTCTGCATCGACGATAACGGTCGTTGAACCCTGAAACATCTGTGTCAAGCCCAGTAGCAGACTTGGACGAGCTCGACGACTTCTTCGTTGCTTGCATCGTCTCGTTCCAGCGGAGACCGAGACGCCAGCTTCCACCGAGCCCGGGCTCATTTCCCGCTTATGTTGCCTTCGACATCCCAGAACAGTGACGTCCCTGTCGCGTCCAACATCGACCGCAGTTTACCCCTCGAGCCCCGGGCTGCACGCGAGCCCACGCACGCTCCTTCCGATCTTCCATCTAGCCGCCTTCTGCAGTTTCGGGCCCCTCGCTCTCAAGCCCTGTGTCGCCTGCATGAGAAGAAATCGATTTAGACCGGTCTGAATTTCAGGAGCAGCGCGCCTTACGCTTATAGTCGCACGCCTCTGACTGGTTTCTTGATTAAGTCGTTGTTATTTGAATTAAATGGGTGATCGGTTAATGAAGATGGGCGACATGCTTAGTATCGCGGATGAGGCCGCCATCGGTTCGATTTGTTCTAGGTTACGACATTTCATGGCCTCCAAGGACGCACGCCTTCGGGACGCCGACACACGCCTCCACCAAAGTAAGAATCCGACAACCGCCTTTCAGCCGCAGTCCATGTCGTTGTCGCTTCTACAGCCACCACCAGTTCCTGCCGCTTCTACCGCCACCACCAGTCCCTGTCGCTTCTACCGCCACCACTAGTCCCTGCCGCTTCTACCACCACCACCAGTCCCTGCGGTCGTCCCTCCACCGCTCCCAACGCCAGACGCAGCAGCACCACCGCTCTCCACTGTGGTTGTCCTATCGCCGCCCCTTCTGCGGCTACCTACCTTGTCAACCCCTCTGGATCCATCTCTTCAGTTGCCCGCCCCAAAGTCAGCACCGCCATTTCTGATGGATGTAGCTCTTTCTCCGCCCAAACTATCATCTCTTTCACCTGTCTGCAATTGTCGGGGACCCCCGTTCAGTCCGTTCATAACCATCTCTTCTGTCACCGTTACAGCTACACGATATCGGGAGTTGTTATGGCGGGAAATCAAAGAGACCAATGATCAAGAGATTCAAGCCTCATTCGAGCTTAAGGACAAGCTTGATTTGAAGGACGAAGGAGATGTTATGGGTGTCACGCCTACTATTATGGGGTCGCTTTTGTAAAACCCCACCTTAGTTTTACCGCAAATCAGCAGTCCGGTCGGGCCCTGTGATAAGAAGCAAACCAAGAAACGGTAATAAAATTTGGTACATAGATGGTATAAATTAAAAGTGCTAAGAGTACTTACAGCGGAAACAGTAAAAGATACTAAGGGTTAAAAATGTACCTCAAACTTGATTTCACAGAGCCACTAAAAATGAAAATGTCCAAATACTTGAAATACTGAAATTTTAGACATAGTCTGATACAAGAACCATTAGCGAGATTCCAATACATGTCCAAAAACACAGAACATAATTATAAGAACAACTAAAACATGAAAACGAACTAAAAGCAGGGTAAACTGCAGGCAGCTCATCTTAGGCGCAACACCCCACCTGTGACTCCTGTAATGAGAAGCCCAAAAATGGGTCAGCCCAACTGGAGAGTAAGAAAGACCATTTTTCTTAGTGACACTAAAAACATTTGCAAGTAACATGAGTGCATGCTTTTGTTTAAAATAATATATATATATATATATATATTTATACTAAAGACTGTTTTCTATATACTATGCGTACTTTACAAGAAAACATTTAATATCAAATGTCTGTTCTGGTTTTAAAAAGTCTTGTGCATAAATTTTCAAGCCCTAACAGGGAAAGACTATCTATCTCACTATTTCTAACTTTTGTCGCGTGCTCAGTTTCTATTTAACTAGTGATTATCCTCTATAATGTCTTATGCTGATAATCTGTTTGTGCGCATTCTACAGATCCGAGCCCCTACTAACGAACGCAGAGGTTCTAAAGTCACACGGACATGGACTCGCATCTTCTAAATTTCTAATGAAGAACGCGGCTCCCTGCATTTGAGGCTCATAGGGTCTACTACGCCCCATGAGTATGATAGTGCGCCTCTATCTATCATGATGGAGGGTGTCTCAATCATGCCTCCTAATTAAATTTAAATAATCGTTGGTTCTCTTATTTATTCAGTTGGAAGACGCGGTTCTTTTTTTTTTTTTTACGCTAAAGAACTGTCCCGCATACATTTCTGGAGTTTAATATATTATCGCATATCTAAAGAAATGCAATGGTTATGTGTACTATACAGATCCATATTTTTCAAACGAGTATATTCTCATTTCACAATAATCTAACTTGTACAAACTACTATGCGATATATCTAGCCAAAAAGAATAGCATTTCTTACAGTGGTATTGCGGCGTTCGTACACCTGACGCGGCGGCATGGTTCCTGTTTAATCGCCTCGCAAACGCTTGATTCTTTCTCCGATTTACGCGGACTCGAACCCTAAATTTGGGGATCATATACTCCATAGTTAAATTCATTTCCCCACTTACAAAATTTGTGATGCAAAATAGACTATTTTAAATGAACCCTAAAGCGTCAACGATTTATAAGACTATGGATCACTCATCGCTACATCTTGAGGGGAATAACATAAACAAAAGGGTTTCACCTTGCTGGAGGATGAAAGGAGAAATCCCAAATGACAGTCCGGCGAACAAGAATCCGACCCTGCGGCTGTCCTGAGAAGTGCTCGGCGGTAAACTGCGCAGAACAAGGAGACGAGGAGATTTCTCTAGTCGAGACTTCACGCTGAGATCGTTAGATCTGGAGGGGAAGATCGGGGGCTGGAGACGCCCAACGAGGAGGCTAGGGTTCACTGTCGTACCCGACGAACGCAGAAAACACCGCGACCTTGAATCTCTCGCTCGTCTGCCAGGAACGAGAGCGGGGAAAGGAAACGTCTGCGAGAGGAAGTGGCTCTGCGAAACGAACTGATCGGCGGTTTCGTCAAACTGAAGAAGGGCTACTCGCTTACGCTTTTTATTGAGATGGCAGTGACGATAACGCTCAGCGCCGGTTACGAAGAGGCGTGAGCGTGGCTTGCGGTTTCTACCTAAAATATTTGTATGCTAATGAGGGGAAGTAAAAGGCAGAATCGCTTAAGAGGAAAACATTTAAACCTTTAAAATCGTAGTATGATAACGACACACCTTAATAACTGCTAGTTCTACGCGTCACGATCTCACATTAATAAAATGCGTCATATAAACTTCCAAGTATTTTGTTTAATAACTTATTAATATGCGACTACTGATCATAATAAATTGTACCTCGACTTGACGTGGGCTTGCTCAGCCTTGCTCGAGACCAGGCTCTGCAGTTAAATTTGTTTGGCGAATTAATTTAAGGGTGTTACAAATCTCCCCTCCTAAAAAAAAATTTCGTCCTCGAAAATTACAACCATACCTGTGTCAAATAAGAATGCATAATCTTCAATATTCCGGAGCTCATCTTCTCTTTCCCAAGTATATTCAGGTCGACCACAATTCATCCAAAGGACCTTTACAAAAGGGATTTCTCTGCTTCGGAGCTTCTGAATTCTCGAGTCCACTATTCTGACTGGCTTAATCGTGATACTAAGATTTGATATGATTGGTGCTTCCTCGGTACTGATTACTTGACTGGAATTTCTGACTGCTCTCCTTAAGTAGGATACGTGGAATACGTCGTGTAGACCACTCATTTCTTCGGGCAAGGCCAATCTATAAGCAACCTCACCTATGCGCTCCAGCACCTTGAAAGGACCAACGAACCTTGGACTCAACTTCTTCATCCGCTTGATTCGAGAGACACCCTTGACTGGTTTGACCTTCAAGTAGACATAGTCTCCTACGCTGAACTCCACTGATCTATGCCTCTGATCATAGTATTTGGCCTGACGATCCTGTGCTATCTTCATACTCTCCTGAATGAGTTTGATTCGAGCTGTGGTCTTGTCCACCCAAGATTCTTTGTTGGAAGACCTCTCCTCAACTTCAGCCCAGCACAACGGTGTCCGACACCGCCTACCATAAAGAGCCTCAAAAGGCGCCATCCCAATGCTAGCTTGAAAACTATTATTGTAGGAGAACTCTACTAAGGTGACATACTTCTCCCACTTACCTCCAAAGTCTAGAATGCACATACGGAGCATATCTTCCATAGTTCTATTTGTGCGCTCTGTCTGCCCATCCGTTTGGGGGTGGAAGGCTGTACTGAAATGTAGCTTAGTGCCCATACGCTCCTGAACGTACTTCCATTCCTTGGAAGTAAACCTGCCATCTCTATCTGAAATAATAGTCTTCGGAACACCATGGAGTCGGACTATCTCATCTACATATAACTGAGCCAATCTCGGTCCCTGATCCGCTTTCTTATTGGGAATGAAATGGGCAACCTTCGACAGACGATCAACTATAACCCATAATGAATCATTCCCACTTTGCGATCGGGGAAGGCCGTGAACAAAATCCATCGATATATCTTCAAAGTTCCACTCCGGAATAGGTAGGGGCTTCAACTTGCCCCCTGGTCTCTGGCACTCGGCCTTAACCAACTTGCATGTTTCACACCTTCCAACATATTCTGCTACATCACTCTTCAAACCTGACCACCAAACTGACTTTTTGAGATCTGCATACATCTTCGTGCTACCCGGATGTATCGAATATCTGGAATTATGAGCTTCAAACAGTATATCCTCTCGAAGGTGATCAACGTCTGGAATGCATACTCTATTATCGAAAAGGAGTAAGCCCTCCTGAATGCTGAACCTCTCCTTCTGACCAACCTGGGTCAAATCCCAAACCTCTACCATCTTAGGATCTAGGGGTAAAGCCGTTCTGATCCTGTCTTTAACATCGCAAGTGACTTCCATCCAATTTAACCTTGCAGAACCAAGGCTAGAGCGTGGTAAGATGCTGATCTCTAACCTCTCCAGAGCTCGCACAAGCTCTTCCTGCTGAGTAATGAGGGCATAATTCGCACCTCTTCTACTAAGCGCGTCAGCCACCACGTTTGCTTTCCCCGGGTGGTATTGAATACCAATATCATAATCCGAGAGGAATTCCACCCATCTTCGTTGCCTCATATTAAGCTCTTGCTGATCATATATATACGTGAGACTTTTATGATCCGTAAAGACCTCACAATGAATACCGTAGAGGCAGTGTCTCCAAATCTTCAAGGCGTGGATGACCGCTGCAAGTTCCAAATCGTGCACAGGATAATTTCTCTCGTGAACCTTTAACTGCCTGGAGGCGTAAGCTATGACCTTACCATGTTGCATAAGTACACAACCCAACCCTTGACCTGAGGCATCGCTATATATCTGAAATCCTTCTGAGCCTGAAGGTAAGCTCAAAACCGGGGCGCTCATCAATCTAGATTTTAACTCCTCAAACGCAAGTTCACACTCCACTGTCCATGTGAAGGCTTTCCCCTTCCTGGTGAGTGTAGTCATCGGTAGCGCTATCTTCGAGAAGTCCTTAATGAATCTGCTGTAATAACCTGCCAGGCCAAGAAAACTGCGAACCTCAGTCACTGCCTTCGGCCTTGGCCAATCCTTTATTGCTTCTATCTTTTTCGGATCCACCGCGAGACCCTTCTGACTGATGACGTGTCCCAAGAATGCAACCTCTGAGAGCCAAAATTCGCACTTTGAAAACTTGGCATACAACTGATTCTTTCTGAGAATGCTCAACACTGCCCGGAGGTGCTCGGCGTGATCTTCATGACTCTTTGAATAAACCAAAATGTCATCTATGAAAACGATAACAAAACGGTCTAGAAATTCTCGGAACACCCTATTCATCAGATCCATAAAGGCGGACGAGGCATTAGTTAGCCCGAACGGCATGACCACGAACTCATAGTGCCCATACCTAGTGCTGAACGCCGTCTTCTGGATGTCCACATCTCGAATTCTCAACTGGTGGTAGCCCGACCTCAAATCTAGCTTGGAGGACGTGCTAGATCCCTCGAGCTGGTCAAACAAATCATCTATCCTGGGGATAGGGTACTTATTTTTAATTGTCAGCTTGTTAAGCTCACGGTAATCGATGCACAATCTCATGCTACCATCTTTCTTTTTAACAAAAAGAACAGGGGCTCTCCAAGGTGAAGTGCTGGGGCGTATGAAACCCAAGTCGATCAACTCCTGCAATTGAATCTTCAACTCGGCAAGTTCTCTGGGAGCCATTCGGTATGGGCTCTTGGCTACTGGCGCCGCTCCCGGAATAAGATCTATCTGGAAATCAACCTCTCGGGTAGGAGGGGCACCAGGTAATTCCTCTGGGAATACATCTGAAAAGTCTTTAACAACCGGCACTTCTAGCAGATTAACCTTGGCTTCAGCATTCATCAGTATCAAGAAGGTTGCACAACCCTTATTGATGCATCTTATAGCCTTGATTGAGGAGATTATTAGCTTGGAGACTCCCTTCATACCCTGGAAGATAAATGCAGCTTGGTTGGGTCCTTCGAATTGAACCACCTTGTTCCTGCAGTCAATTCTTGCATTCATAGCTGAAAGTCAGTCCATACCCACTATCAAATCAAATCCTGCTATAGGGAGGAGTGAGGCTTCTATTGAAATTTTAGTTTCTCCAAACCACACTGGAACTCTACACTTATTCCTGGTCTGCAAACAGGATCCATTAGGCATCATAACTTCCAGAGATGCAGACTCTGGGAGGACTTCTAAATCCAGCCTACGCACCAGAGATTCTGCTATGAACGAGTGTGAGGCACCCGTGTCAAAGAGAATCTTAGAGGGAACGTTTCGTATCATAAGTATTCCTACATGCATGAACGCAACAAGGGTATTAACTTTAGTGTCACTAAGGGGAGAAATACTAAAATGTCTAGGACGTACACATACCTGTCACCACGTCCTCCTGATCCTTAGCTTCCTGTTGGCCTAGCCCATAAGCTCTGGGTTGCACCGGACCTCGTCCTGCGGTATTTTTCTCCTCGGTTCCAACATGAGCCTTTCCTCTGTCGGTTCTGCTAGGACCACCGACCTCAAACTTGGACTATACAAGAATCATAATTAGGCCTAATGAGGGAATGGTATAACTTAAGAAGATTAACCAAATGAAATTTCGTACCTGAACCACGGGAGTTCCCTGGCAGTAACGGGCTATATGTCCCGGTTGATGGCATTTGTAACAAACTCCTGCAGCAGCTAAACACTCACCCAGATGGTGCGGTAGCATTTAGGACAGAGGGGGTAATCTTTGACCTTGGACTCGGTCTGACCACCCTTCTTATCATCAGTTCTCTGCTTCTTGTTCCAGTTCTTTCCTTGATTATTCCTGTTCTGATGTTGTTGCTGCTGCGGTGTATCCTGAGTCCGCTTCGAACGAAAATTATTTCGCTTTTGCACCTTCTGCTGATCAGCCTCCAGTTTCCTCGCTGTGTCCACTAAGCTCCTGTAATCGGCATGGACCATTGTCATCAAAGGCTGCCTCAGCGAGTCACGTTGTCCGTCCACGGACCGGCTACATTTCTCGTTCTCATCCCCTTGCAAATTGCCCGCATAACGAGATAGGTGAGTCAGCTCCCGCTCATAGGCTATTACAGTCTTGTCCCCCTGAAAGAGTCGGAGGTACTTTTCCTGGAGACTGCGGCGCTCAGATGGGGGCACAAACCAGGTAGATAGTGCCGTCGAGAAATTGTTCCACGTGAACATATTTGTTGTACGGCCTATCATAAATGACAATTCATATTATTATACCGCTAACAGGGCAAAGTATTCTAGGAAAAGGAGATTAAAACAACGTCACTTACCAGCGGGGTCGTCCGCCAGATGCCTAGTCCACCACAGATTTGCCTCACCTGTCAGGAGGAAGGCAGCTAGAGGAACCTTCTTGTTCTCTGGGCACTGCATCACTTCGAGCAGGTCGCGGGTCTTAATCAACCAATCATCGGTCTCCATTGGTGTTTCTTCCCCATTGAAATTGGAGGGCTGAAGATTCCGGAAATTCCTCAGATAACGATCCATTCCTAAGTCTCCGGCAGCTGGTACAGGAACTGCTGCTGGATCTGCTGCAGGTAGTCCATTTTTGAATTCCAGCAAAGCTATGGCCACTGCCCTGGCAATAATGGCCGCTAAGTCAGTAGGTTCTGGCACTGCCGGTGTTGCTGGTGCTGCTAGTGCTGCTGCTGGTGCACCACCATCATCCATGACTATCTCGGGAGTGGTGTTCTGCCGCGAAGGCTCGCCCGCTTCGTTGGTATGCGGTGCCAACATGTTGGAAGGAAAATGATTATTGATATACGGATCACCATGAAGGATCTACTAGAAAGATATTTATATGCAACTCATAACTAAGCTAAATGATATTTGATGACTCTAACGCCGAAGGAATGATCCAGTTGATATCCTAAGGCTCTGTGAAATTCCTGGGTCGTGGGATCCTAAACCTGGCTCTGATACCAATTGTAAAACCCCACCTTAGTTTTACCGCAAATCAGCAGTCCGGCCGGGCCCCGTGATAAGAAGCAAACCAAGAAACGGTAATAAAATTTGGTACATAGCTGGTATAAATTAAAAGTGCTAAGAGTACTTACAGCGGAAACAGTAAAAGATACTAAGGGTTAAAAATGTACCTCAAACTTGATTTCACAGAGCCACTAAAAATGAAAGTGTCCAAATACTTGAAATACTGAAATTTTAGACATAGTCTGATACAAGAACCATTAGCGAGATTCCAATACATGTCCAAAAACACAGAACATAATTATAAGAACAACTAAAACATGAAAACGAACTAAAAGCAGGGCAAACTGCAGGCAGCTCATCTTAGGCGCAACACCCCACCTGTGACTCCTGTAATGAGAAGCCCAAAAATGGGTCAGCCCAATTGGAGAGTAAGAAAGACCATTCTTCTTAGTGACACTAAAAACATTTGCAAGTAACATGAGTGCATGCTTTTGTTTAAAATAATATATATATATATATATTTATACTAAAGACTGTTTTCTATATACTATGCGTACTTTACAAGAAAACATTTAATATCAAATGTCTGTTCTGGTTTTAAAAAGTCTTGTGCATAAATTTTCAAGCCCTAACAGGGAAAGGTTATCTATCTCATTATTTCTAACTTTTGTCGCGTGCTCAGTTTCTATTTAACTAGTGATTATCCTCTATAATGTCTTATGCTGATAATCTGTTTGTGCGCATTCTACAGATCCGAGCCCCTACTAACGAACGCAGAGGTTCTAAAGTCTCACGGACATGGACTCGCATCTTCTAAATTTCTAATGGAGAACGCGGCTCCCTGCATTTGAGGCTCATAGGGTCTACTACGCCCCATGAGTATGATAGTGCGCCTCTATCTATCATGATGGAGGGTGTCTCAATCATGCCTCCTAATTAAATTTAAATAATCGTTGGTTCTCTTATTTATTCAGTTGGAAGACGCGGTTCTTTTTTTTTACATTAAAGAACTGTCCCGCATACATTTCTGGAGTTTAATATATTATCGCACGTCTAAAGAAATGCAATGGTTATGTGTACTATACAGATCCATATTTTTCAAACGAGTATATTCCCATTTCACAATAATCTAACTTGTACAAACTACTATGCGATATATCTAGCCAAAAAGAATAGCATTTCTTACAGTGGTATTGCGGCGTTCGTACACCTGACGCGGCGGCATGGTTCCTGTTTAATCGCCTCGCAAACGCTTGATTCTTTCTCCGATTTACGCGGACTCGAACCCTAAATTTGGGGATCATATACTCCATAGTTAAATTCATTTCCCCACTTACAAAATTTGTGATGCAAAATAGACTATTTTAAATGAACCCTAAAGCGTCAACGATTTATAAGACTATGGATCACTCATCGCTACATCTTGAGGGGAATAACATAAACAAAAGGGTTTCACCTTGCTGGAGGATGAAAGGAGAAATCCCAAATGACAGTCCGGCGAACAAGAATCCGACCTTGCGGCTGTCCTGAGAAGTGCTCGGAGGTAAACTGCGCAGAACAAGGAGACGAGGAGATTTCTCTAGTCGAGACTTCACGCTGAGATAGTTAGATCTGGAGGGGAAGATCGGGGGCTGGAGACGCCCAACGAGGAGGCTAGGGTTCGCTGTCGTACCCGACGAACGCAGAAAACACCGCGACCTTGAATCTCTCGCTCGTCTGCCAGGAACGAGAGCGGGGAAAGGAAACGTCTGCGAGAGGAAGTGGCTCTGCGAAACGAACTGATCGGCGGTTTCGTCAAACTGAAGAAGGGCTACTCGCTTACGCTTTTTATTGAGATGGCAGTGACGATAACGCTCAGCGCCGGTTACGAAGAGGCGTGAGCGTGGCTTGCGGTTTCTACCTAAAATATTTGTATGCTAATGAGGGGAAGTAAAAGGCAGAATCGCTTAAGAGGAAAACATTTAAACCTTTAAAATCGTAGTATGATAACGACACACCTTAATAACTGCTAGTTCTACGCGTCACGATCTCACATTAATAAAATGCGTCATATAAACTTCCAAATATTTTGTTTAATAACTTATTAATATGCGACTACTGATCATCATAAATTGTACCTCGACTTGACGTGGGCTTGCTCAGCCTTGCTCGAGACCAGGCTCTGCAGTTAAATTTGTTTGGCGAATTAATTTAAGGGTGTTACAGCTTTTATGGCAGGAAATCAAAGAGACCGATGATCAAGAGATTCAAGCTTCATTCGAGCTTAAGGACAAGCTTGATTTGAAGGACGAAGGAGATGTTATGGGTGTCACGCCTACTATTATGGGGTCGCTTTTATTTCGTCTTGAATCTTGATATGATTTTATTCTGTCTAAAAGTCGTGTCCTTATATGATGTCGTTATTTATGTTGTGTCTTTATGTGGTGTCTTGTTTAGTCGCATGTCCAAATCTGTCATTTATTTCCATTAAAGTCTGTTGTAAGTCTTTTTAAAGGACACTAGGGTCTTGTATGGTTAAGCAATGAAAGAAACTCTATTTCCCGTCTTTGAATGAGATTTTGGAAGCTCTCTCTCTCAAGCACGCCCCGCTTAGGTAGCTGCGGTCAAAGCTTCGTAGTATCTCCGCCACCGTCATCTCCACCTCCGGACACTCTTCGGACAACCTCTGAGTAGGCCCATAACAGCATGACAAAAGAAGTCATGATCGGAGTGAGTAGAAAGATGTCGTGATCGGAGTGAATAGATACTCCATGTGACGTGCGAGGCTGGGAAGGAAAAGATGAGATGGAGATTATGGAAAGGATGTGATGGATGGTGGAACGTAGGGAGCACAGAAGGATCGGGATTTCGTATGGTGGAGGAGTACAAAACAGTGTGCGGTAGAGGTCGGTTGACTATGTGATGAGGTTGCGGGAGGATAACAGATGACAGATGGTGGGGTGAGTTCGAAGGACGACGACGGGGATGTTGGTGTCTGAACGAGTGTTGTCAGTGTCAAAGTTGGAGTGGGAAGGGAATCAGTGGAGGGATCAGTGTATTGTTGTTCCTAGCTATCGTTCGGACAGGTTAGTTGGGCGAAGCCGTCTATTGAAGCATCGATCTTCGAACAAGGACTAGGTTTCTAGTGTTTTGATTGAGCGTGGCAGAAGTTTTTTGAGAGGTTGCAATGGAGGATTTGGTTGCGTTGGGGTTACAAATGGTGGTTGTTGTGGGGAAGAAACAATTGAGGTAATTGGAGGACCCGTAGGTGTTGTGGGGAGAACTGGGGATGCGATCGAGATAATTGAAGGTGTTACCTGGAGGAGAAATCGTGGGGCTGCAGTTTTGGAAGTTGCTAGTGTGTGGGTCAAGCAATGATGGTAGTGTCTTTGTGTTGGCGGGAGATTCCTAAGTTTTTCTTGATAGGGCAAACGGTGGCTAACATGTTGTTGAGAGCAGTTGTTTGTTGGACGTTGTCTACAATGGTTTGCTCAAAGGAGGGGAAGGGAAGAGCGGCATAATGGGCTTTATTACAAAGCAGGAAATATTAAAATGAGAGCAAAATACCTTCGCGAACTAATATCCCCCAACTCTCGAGGGTTGATTCCCTTTTAGAGTTTCCTCTCCAAGAGAGCTACAAATCGCAAGCGATCAAAAGATACAAAACTCTACTCATAAGGCCTCTTTATATAATAGAAATAGCCCATAATAAGATGAAAGGTCTAAGAGAAACAAAATACAAATATTAATTTTAAATATAATAAATTATACTCCTAGGGAGGCAAAATATGGTTCTTCTCGTAAAGTGAGTCGGACCGCCTAACATGTGTATAATATGTATTAGTCATCCAACGGACGTGTATGCCTATCAATAAAGGTTATTGCCAAAAACTATGGCACAAACATTTAACAAAGGCGACAACAACCTATTTTCTTTTTTTAATGCACAAGAAAACTAGTCAAAAAGGAGAAAGCAGCGACTAGCCATGTTCTGGATACCTTCTATGAAAGATTGTATAACAGGAAGAATCAATGTGACAGGGGCGTGAAGGGACCGTGAAAAGCACGCATATTTTATTTTTAGGCGATTGTTATCAGCACAGCGGTTTTGGGTATCCGCAAAGTTTTGATATCCGCAAAGCAGTTTTTGATAAAATTATATCCGCAAATTAAAATTATATCAGCAAATCAATTGTCCTCTCCAATCTCCCACACAAACTCTCCATGCCCCCCCCCCCCTCCCTCGACCGCCGCCCCACCTCCGACGCCTCCTTATCCGGCCTCATCCTCCAAGATTACCTCGTCGGGGCTTTCGGCGAGCCACCGCAACCCCCTCACGACTCGCTGGAACTGCTCTCCCTGCCCCCTTCCCTGCAGGTTTTTGTCATGTCTGAATCTGCAATGTCTCGTAAACAATAAAAAATTTACGTTGAAAATCCGAAAATAAATAAATCAACGGTGAGTTAAATTCAAAATAATCCAGAGAATTTGAAGGCTTTGATGCGGCAACTACAGACTCCCCCCATGACAGCACATCAAGTAAAGGTGAAGAGATCACTGACGGCGAGCTTTGCAATGAATTCCGCTAAACTCCCTCTTCTATCATCATCTTCAACCATGGCGTGCCGGACATTGATGGTCTCCAGGTCGGCAAACCACACTTTAAAATTTTTAAAAAACATCGAGCTGAATATACCCCAATAGCCATTAAAAGTCAAGTTTCACAGAACTCACTTCTTATTGAATTTTCACCGGAGGTGAAGGAAGAGGCTTCCAAGAAGCGATGCGCTCTTTTCTTAATGGTCAATCATCTTCCTTCTTGAAATCTGGCTCAAAAAGAAGTGAGCTCGTTGTGTGGGTGGTCGCTGAACACGATGGTGTCGCGAGGAGCAGCAGGCAGCCGAGAACCCTTTCAACGACGTGCGATGCTAAGTGAGGGAAGGCGGAACCCTAGCCGACGGCGAGCGATGCTAAGTGAAGGAGGTGAACCGAGCAGCGTGTGATGCGACGAAACCGAAGAGGTGATAGGCGAAAATAGTGTTTTGTGATTATCCAATTGAGGGAAAAATAATACCTAATTTCGAGTGTTAATAGACAAAACTGAAGTGCTGATAACAATCGTCATTTTTATTTAATGTTATTAATTTTTATTTTTATGTAAGGCTTTAATTATTATTGTAACGGGTATACCTATTATCGATTTCGTTCATTTTAAACTCTATACTTGGACTAGTCGAACAAGTAAGGTTAAGCAGAAATTTATCCTTTTGAGATCAAGAGCTCCCTATTGTATGCATCGACACTCTCCACTATGGAACCACTGTAAGGCTCCTGCGGAAACATTGTAACTTACTGGGGTTCTCATTGGAACAAGAAGAATTTATCAACCACCTCCTTCACCAGCGCACATCGTCCTACGACCTGATCCTCTTCATGGGTTCCTAACATCTTGGTAAGATAAACATTATGGAAGAATCTGGTAAGCAACTAGGGCAACTATGAAGACAATGAGGAATTTTTAGTCTCAAATGCACGAGAAGATGTGGACCTTGTTGTCTCATCCCACCTACGTGTAAAACCACAAAAATGGACCATAACTTTGTCGACGACAATCACGTACATGAGCTGCGTCTTGTGCGCCTGGAGACACAACTGGTGGCCTCAATGACGCCAACTAGGGCTGAAAGTTAAAAACCGAAACTGCATAAAACTGCAAAACTGCATTGCACCACACCGATTTCGAACCACACCGAACGGTTTGGTTGTGGTGCGGTTTGGGGGATTGAAAAATCGCACAGTTTGTGGTGAGGTTTGATTTTTTTGTCTACACAAAATCAAATAAGCCACACCGCACCATGAATATTACAAATATAATATATTTAGTTAAAAACTGAAACCGCATAAAACTACAAAACTGCATTGCACCACACCGATTTCGAACCACACCGAACGATTGTTGTGGTGCGGTTTGAGGGATTGAAAAATCGCACAGTTTGCGGTGAGGTTTGATTTTTGTCTACACAAAATCAAATAAACCACACCGCACCATAAATATTACAAATATAATATATTTAATATTTCTAATTTTATTTCCTAATCCAGCAGCTTGCCATCCCATCTTTGTCTTGCATTCCTTTCGGCTGTGTGGAGTGCGGACAGGATTTAGTCTTCATCTTCATTACAAATATAATATTAACAAATGAAAATATTAATATCCTTTTAGGCTTTAAATAATTAAATCTTCCCATTTCCCTGCTATTTGAAACAGCCCGAGCTCGAGAGAAACAAGTGTCAGCGTGCGAAGCTCCTGCCTCTGTCCCTGTCGTCGTTAAGATAAGAGTGTGTGGAGTCGTGGTCTAGAGAAGCTTGTGTGTGGATCCCTGACATTATCTTCCTTCCTCTTCAGCTCTTCCTCCACCGGTAATATCCCTGTGATCTTCCCAGTTCTCCCATTCCCACAGCAATATCGGGCTTCTGATTTATGAAAATATATAAATAGCTCAATTCCAGTCTTCCAGACATGCTGATCTTCCCAGTTCTCACATTCCCACAACAGTTTCAGGCTACAATTAGATTTGTTTTTCATTATTATTACTAAATACTAGTTGTATACCCTCTATATTTTTAGCACAAAAGATTTCAGAAAAATATGTGAGTAAAATTGTAAATACATTACATAACTATATAAAAACCGAAACCGCACCGCAAAAACCGACTCCAAACCGCACCAGTGTCAAACCACACCGCACAGTTTTGGTGTGGAGCAAATATGTTCAGTCCAAAACTGACCCCCTTCAGTGTGGTTGCAGTTTGAGTCAAACCGCCCCAAACCGCACCAGTTTCACCCATAATGCCAACGCAGTTCCCCATTACGTCAACTTGAAGTTTTTGACCTATGATGGCAGGGAGGATTTGTTGAGATAGTTGACTCCTTCAAGAAATTTTTTGGTAATCGGAGAACATCGATGGCAGAATGAATTGGCTTGGCTTCCTTCACCTTCTTGGAGCAGCTCAAATGTGGTTTGTTTGATTCAAGATGGAGAGACTGGATATGTCTGAGAAGATTTCACACAACATTGCAATATAAGGTTAGGCCCACCAATAAGAAACACTTTTGGGGGGATTAATCTCCTTAAGACAAATGGGTACTCTCAAAGACTAGAAGAAATTCCATGTGCATCTTCAATTCTACCTAAACAACAGGTTGTGGTCTTCTAAACTTCACAAGGACTTAATCCCGAAAGTGAACTTTGAGAATTCACCAAACCTAATATATGCACGATCAACTTCAGTAGTGGTGTAACAACACATTACTTGCATTAAAGGGGGAGCAAGAGTGAAAATGACGGTGGCCGATGAAGAAAGGATGCCTACCCCCAATTTGTTAGACAAAGTCATACTTCTAGACTAAAAAGCAATAACAAATATGCTTAGTGTACAAGTTTTCTTTTAGGATTACCTTACAATATTTAATATTACCATACAATATTTAATATTACCACACACTATTTACAAAAATACTTCAAAAAATTATAATATAGATTTGACAAGCTTTATGGGCCAATATAAATGAGGTAAATGAAATTTTGAATTAAACCAGAAAAAAAAATAAGAATAAGTCAAGAATAAACACATCAATAAAGCAATGCAGAACAGAGAAAGTAAAAGATCAATTTAGAAAAGTTAAGCAAAGAATATGATCAAAAAAAACTTACAGTTTGAATAACTCTCTTTTGAGAAGCTATCTAGGTTATTTTGTTTCTTGGCCACCTTTGTTTTTGCACTCCATCTGTCAAAAAAATTTATATATATATATAATATTATATGTAGTGGAAGATTGAACTTTATCAGCAAAATGATGTCCTGAGAAAGTTAAGAAAACCAAATTCAAAACTTATGTACTTATTCTCTTGAAACCGCTATTAATGATTCAATAAATGTACTATGTGATATATAAGAAAAATGGATATTCATCTACTGTAAGAATAGAAAGCCACCATAAATTGTGAATAAGAATATAAAGCTCATGCCAAAAATTGAAACTGTATAACTCGTATTCGTCGAGGGAAGGCCAAGCTTAATTATAGACTCATGTCAGCAGGAAATTGATCGTTGACCAAGAAGAAGAACACCAAAGATACGTAGAAAGCAGTCAAGGAACAACGCAGGCCATTTCATCTCGCCAGCGAGCCCCTCCTGAGGTCGCATAGGTGAGATCCCTCCGAGCTCGCACTGACATGGTCGGGTTCGCGAGATCATTCCTAGCGACCCCAATCAATTCGCCAAAGTCATACTGCACAATGGATCCAGTATTTTGCGGGGACGGATAATCGCAAACCACAAAAAAAACCAGTATGGATTGCGTATAAATAAGACCTCAGGGCACACAGGAAAGACACGTTGACCCCCCCCCCCCCCTCTCTCCCCTAAGGTTCCTCATTTCGCCGAGATCGTGCTTTCATTGTGTCTAGCACAGTCTTGGTTTTAGGAGGAGAAGTTCCTATAAACTTCTGGGTGTGTGGCGGGAACTCCTCGTTACAGCTCGTGGGTCTTGTTTATAGGCAGTCTAGCCTTCAGCTCTCGTCAATCGTTTCTCTTGTCATCAGGTTCGTGGTATTCAACCGCATGATCAGTAAACTCGGGCTACCCTTTTGGTCCGAACTCTGTTGAACCAGTATCCTAGTTCCAACAAAAACATTAAATAAATTAAATTGTACCAGTAGCCCTTGAAAAAATATTTTTTCTTTTTCACTTCAGAATCAAGGAGTACTTGTGTGTGTGTGCATGCGTGCGAGTGATCGTGCATGGTGGCCCCCGTGCAGCCGTGGAAGTACCCTGCCCATGATAGTCACACTACTCGTCATCTCGGTAAGTAGTGTGCAACTGCAACAGTACTTTATTATCACTCAACATCCCCGTCCACAATATGTGACACCGACAAAAAAACTCGCTCTTCACTCAGCATCCAACGTCTCTCGTTGTGGCGACAACACTCCCGTCGTGCGCAATCCCCCTGGACGTGATAGGATATCGAGTGATATTATTTTTTGATTTTATGATAGTCTTATATATTAAAAAAAACTAAACTATCTGTTAGATTAAAGAAAGTAGAATTGAAGTGCTCATATTCATTTGATGGTCCTATTTAAAGATCATGGATCCCCAAATTTTTCTTTTTAATACGGTATATACACACACACACACAAATGAAGTATAGTAAGGAAAGAACTGACATTGTTTCTGAACTTGCATAAAGTGTCACTTTACGCTATCAGCTTGCACTTGATATTGCAAGAACATCGAGAACAACAACAATTAATAATGCTTGAATAATTGTTAAAGAACGTGTAAGAGAAAGTAATGAAGCAACCAAAACAACTCTATATAGTTCAACCTAATAGTGGCATAAAAATTAAAAAATCACAAGAGTTGTCACAGATGATCAGTCTGAAGCACATTGGATCATTCGATCCAAGGAAAAAAAATGCAAGTTTACCAATCATGTTCCACTTAACAGAGTGCTCAAGACTTGTGAAGTTGAGATGATTACTTTCAGTAAAAATACCCACCCCAAAGCAAAACTATTACATGAGTTCTCTAGTTAAAAAGTTTATATTAAAATCTAAGTTAATAATTAGTAAAGGAGTTTCATTGCATGACATTATAATAAAAAGGGGGACATAACTTGTGAAATTGTTGCCTTATCTCAAATGGAGATTTTGAGATTAAATGCTCCGTCTTGAATCGCTAGCAGGTTGACCCTAAACTGGTCACAATTCCGATTCGATTTGCTCTCCTAACCAAGATTGTTATTGAATTAGTCTGACTCTAGTTCAATTGGTAACCTGGTATGAAACAATATTGATTTCTTTAACCTAAGGGCCCGTTCGTTTGGACGGAATTGAAGACTTGGAATTGAAATTCGACGTCGAATTCCAATTACGCCGTTCGCTTGTTAGGTAGCTTTAATAATTAGAATTTGAGTTGAATATCATGGAATTGATTTTAGCCTAAGCACAAAATCTAGCTGGACATATCAGAATTGGGCGAGTCTGGCACGCTCGATTTATTACGTTTTTTGCTCGGGCGCGAGTTTATGCGCCCGGGCGCGCAATTTTTTCCGGGGCCCGATTTTTTCGCACGGACGCGAGTTTTTCGCCCGGACGTGCGTTTTTCGCCCAGATGCGCAAATTTCGCCCGGGCGGAAGTTTTCCGCCCTAGCGCACATTTTTCGCCCTGTCGCACGTTTTTCGCCCGGGCGCGCGTATTTCGCCAGGGGGCTCGTTTTTAGCCCGGGCGCATATTTTATCGCCGGGGCGCGAGTTTTACGCCCGGGCGCACGTTTTTTCGCCCAGGCATGCATTTTTCGCCCGGGGGCGTGTTTTTCACCTTAGCGCACGTTTTCTCGCCCGGGCGCACAATGTTTCTCCTAGGCGTGAGTTTTTAGCCAGGGCGCATTTTTCGCCTGGGCGCGCGTTTTGTCGCCCGGGAGCGCAATTTTTCGCCCGGGCGTAAAATTTTCTCCCGGGCATTTTTTCCCCTGGGAGCGCGTTTTTCGCCCGGGGGCGCGTTTTGTCGCCCGGGCGCGGAATTTTGCCCGGACGCGAGTTATTCGCCCGGGCGCGCGTTTTTCGCCCGGGCGCACATTTTTCGCCCGGGCGCGCGTTTTTCGCCCGGGCGCGCATTTTTCGCTCAGGCGGACATTTTTCGCCCGAGCGCGCGTTTTTCGCCCGGGCGCGCGTTTTTCGCCCGGGCGCGCGTTTTTCGCCCGAGCGCGCATTTTTCGCCCGAGCGGGTGTTTTTTCGCGCGAGCACGTGTTTTTTGTATGGGCACGAATTTTTCGCCCGTGCGCACAATTTTCGCTTGGGCGCGAGTTTTTCATCTGGGCGCGTGTTTTTCGCCCGGGTGCGAGTTTTTCGCCCGGGTGCGAGTTTTTCGCCCGGGTGCGAGTTTTTCGCCCGGGTGCACAATTTTCGCCCGGGCGCGCGTTTCTCGCTCGGGAGAGCGTTTTTCGCCTTGGCGCGCGTTTTGTCGCTTGGTCGCCTAATTTTTCGCCCGAGCGCGAGTTTTTTGTCCGAGCGCGCATTTTTTATTATATATGTAAGAAAATATTAGTTTCTTTATAATATTTTTCAATTCTTAGATTGAATTTTATTTAACAAACGAACAAAAAAATTGATCAATTCCACAATATTCAACAATATTGTTTATTAGACGAACGATAGAATTGAAATTAGATTAATTCCAATTTTGAATATCGAATCCCAATATCGAATTCCAATATCAAATTCCAATTCCGTCTAAACGAACGGACCCTAAGGGACTTGCCAGACCATTAAATGCCTAAATATCAAAATTACGAAGTAGCGAAGAAGATAAGAGACAGTAAAATGAAGTAGCAAACTTAGAGTATAGAGAAACCCCAAATATCCTTTCCTCGTCAGAATGAGTGAAGAAGACAGAGAGCTCGATAGCATGAGCCATCAAGATTTACAGCACACCTTGGTTGACAATCCAGAAAAAGTTGTGGTTTTGGCAAGCATCGTCAATGGATGTTGCAGACTCTTTTCAGTTGTTAGCATCACCTTTGTGGGAGAAGGGGAAAATTGACAATGGGGATGCAGATGCAATGGTCAATGGAAATTTTTCACATCCTAACTCGAGACAATTGTATGGGTCACTACTCACTAGTCAGTAGCTACCATAAGTGAGTTGCAGTCTTATAGTGATGAAGTGTATATAAAGCATTCTAGAAGACAATCAATTTTATTGGTAAGGTAGGTTTTTTAAATAATAGGATAACAATAAGGACATATGAACTCAAAAGCTAGTGGATGCTATAATAGTCTGCTGGTCTACCAGGATGATGGAACCAATGGACCGTGATTGGTGTTCGCACGGAAGATCGTTACATCTGATATATAAGGGAGTTCGTGCGGCATCAATCATCAGACCGCTCTAGCTGGTTGGCCGCACTGTCTCATTTCGAGACCGCCTAGCTCAGTCAGCTCATCTCCAGCAGCGGGCTCATCAGTTCGGGCCGCCAGCCGTCTCCGAGTTCGCGCGGTCAGTATCTCTCTTTCATTTCTGATATCAGCGCACCAGGTAACCTCTCACCTCTGCCCGGCTTCTCCTGAACCCCGAGCAGCCCATAATTTTGGAAGCTGCCCGTTTGGGCAGCCTCCGCGTCTATAAATAGGGGGTAGGGCTCCCCAGAAAAGGACTTTTTTTTGTGTGTGTGTGGGGGGGGGGGGGGGGGGGGGGGGGGGGGGGGGAATCGAGCCTTGAGCTAACGGTGGAGCGAAGCGGTCTTGATTTCAACTCGTTTCTATCTCCCTTGCCCGGTCTGCTTCGAGCCTCTTACAACCGCTTTTCTATTTTTGTAAGATCACCGGCGACTAAGAGTTGTCAGTCGCGGGAAGTCTTACCTCGTCGCTCAGCGACACCATGTTTGGTGTACTCGGCCACCTAGTAACCGACAGTCCTAAGTTTCCCTTCCGATTCTCAAGTGCGAGTTGTGGAGGTGCAATTTTTGCATCAACAATTGGGTATTCTACACCCAAATAATAACCCTTCACCCTCAACTCACAATACACTCGAACCTAAAATAGTTGCAGAACCATCTCCTTAATCGAGTGTGCTCTCTTTTGCACAGGAGGGGTAATTAACTATGGAGGCTTGCACCCACGGGAACTCTTGACTCCTGATTTGAGTAAATTGTGATCCACCGGTCAGGGAATATCTAGTTACAAGCATATCAATCTACCGCGGGAAAGTTTGCAAGTCGTTTTGGTCAAAAACCAATTCTCTCCTCCCAAAACCCTCCAAACGTGTGCAGTTAATATTTCATGAGGAGATTGTCAAACGTGTGCAGTTTTTTAGCCAAATTAATCGATCCTTGGGATCAAATTCGGTGTTTAGAGATGAATGCACCGAACAGGGATCTGAAAAAGATAGAATAAAACCTGGATATGAACTTCAGAATAGCGATGGTGGAGAAGGATCCGAGTAGAGCGCTCGTTCCGACCAAAGTCCACTGAATCCGCCTCTCACTCATTAAAACTTCCCCGTCAATGCCTTGGCTCCGTCGATCGTCTTCCGTCGTCCTCTCACTCTTCGAAGCTCTCGTGGTGTCCGCCGTCCGTCGGCTGTTTGTTGCCTACGCTAAGAACTCGAGATGAAACAAACAACGCAACCGGCCGACTCGGTAGTAGAGAATTTTTTTTTGCTTCCGGCTGGTTTATACAGGTTGCGGATATATGCAGATCAAAAAATTATTCATGCAAACCAAATTTTATATTTACATATTATATTCAAAAATTAAATTAATATTTTCCTAAATAAAACACCAAGCAAAATAGCATTCATAAAATAAGTAAGTAAAATATCATGCGTGTGAGGAGAGAGATATCGCCGCCATCGACGACGTCGTCGCCATCGCCGCCATCGCCGCCATCGCCGACGTCGCCGCCATCGCCGCCATCGCCGCCGACAACGTCGCGATCGTCGCCATCGTCGACGACGTCGCGGACGCCGCCATCGCCGCCATCGCGGACGCCGCCATCGCTGCCATCGCCGCCATCGCTGCCATCGCCGCCATCGCCGCCATCGCCGACGACGTCGCGATCGTCGCCATCGCCGTCATCGCCGCCATCGCCGACATCGCCGCCATCGCCGACATCGCCGCCATCGCCGACGAAGTCGCGATCGTCGTCATCGCCGCCGTCGTCATCGCCGTAGCAAATACCCATGAATAGCTTTAGGTCAGTTGTAATTTAAAAACACATCGGACTCGGACAAACGAGTAAACTCAAAATTTGCATGCGTTTAACATCGTTCTTTTTAAAAAATTGTGACCTGCATATAGCCAGAACTGGCCTGCGTTTAACATCGCTCTTTTTCAAAACTCTAGGTTTAATCATGTGCCAACACATGGTGTGATTCTCGTGCACCTAATAATAAATATATTTTTCAATAAATGTCAGACGTCACGTTCATTTTTGAACCTTGTGAAAATTATTATTAGGCGGTTTTCCCGTAACATCAACATAACTCTGTTGAAGCGAAAGAAGTTGTGACGCTACCTGCGACGGTCATGTCTTCGGCATAAATAATTGGTGAGTTCAATTGCAATTCATTTGGGGTTTTGGGTTTTTTTATTGTTGCGAGTCCAATGTCACTGGTGAGCTTCGTGGATGATATGGTCCTCCTCTATTTATTGGAGTTTCGGGCTGCAAATAGCGGAATTTTAATGTCCCTCACTAACTTAGTAGGGGTCATGAATGTAGAAAATCGTGGGATGCCGAGAAGAGAGATTCGAACGCAGAACAAAAGATACAAAAACACAAAGAACACACAGATTTAAGAGGTTCACCCAAAATCGGGCTACGTCTCATATCCCGCCTCCGCTTCGCCTTCTTGTATTCACCAAAAAAATTACACGCAAGGTTACAAGGATCAAAACCGATCCTACCTCACACCCCTCTCTTTGGACAAGAATCGGAGGAACCACCGCCGGAAACGCCTCTCCACGAAACTCCTCGTTGGCGTCTCCAAAACCCTCAGCCGAAAAAAAACGCTGAAATGAACCTTAACCCTTGAATCGGGTTATCCGCCTTTAAATAGGCCACGGAACCGAAACCCGGATATCCGCACACCCGGATATTACAATCCAAAATTTGGCTCGGGGGCGTTGCTCCCGAACCCCCACCCGCTGGGACCGCCGTCGGGGGCTCGCCGCCCCTGAACCCCCGCATTCGCTGGTACTTCAGTCACCAGAGAGAGTCACGCTCCGACATCTCTAAGCTCACGTGGGCTAACCCGGTGTGAGAAACAAGAGAGCCGGAAGTGTTCCCCAACTTCAACAATGAAGGGAACCGCAGTCGGCCGCATGCACGCGACCGCGAGGGCTCGCGGCCGACCGACACCGCGCCTCACGGCCGTGAGGGCCCGCAGTCGACCTCCGGTCGGGCGCCGCCTCGCCGCCGCACACACGTTGTCGCGCCTCACGGCCACACGCGCATGGCCGGAGGGGCCGCTTTCTCCTCCTTGGCTGGCCACCCGTCGTCGGGGTCTCGTCGCAGACCGCCCCCTTCCGGGACGGCCTTTCTCCGTCGTCGGATCGCCGTCACGCGATCTCCACCATCTGGTCTACGCATAACCAATTCGTAACCACCCATCAAAGGGGGTGCGCATAGCCAAAAATAATGATTGGTATGCGCATAATAATTCTCCTAAAAATATGCACGACATAAAATATATGGTTTCGGTCTGCGAATAGCGCATAAATGGTTATGGCCTTCAGATAATCGTGTAACCACCATAACCACCCGGGAAGCCTATAAATAGGACCATGGGGTCTCCTACATTTCCATCTTCTACTCCTCCGACTCCGCCCCCTATGCACGTGAGAGCTCCTCATGAAACCCCTTGAAGATCTCCTTCGTTTTCCAAGATTCCTTCAAAGATCTTCGAGCATTCGGAAGATCCTTTGAAGGTCTTCTTCCTCCTTCGAGTGCACCGCAGCAAAACACTTTCTGCGCACCACAGCAAGCAATCTGTGTCCAGCTCAACACTCACAACACCCTGAACTCCGCAGCAAGCCTTCTGGACAACAAGTCCACCGCTCCAGATTCCTCTACACACTCCAGGAGACAAGCCGCAGACACTGAGACGCACAAAGCACACCCAATTTGCTTTCGAGCGCCAGTAAAAAATGTCAAAAGTGCCCAGAATGCAGTGCTCCTCACTGCAGCAAGCAAAAAGACATAGCTTCGCGAGCGGTGGTTTGTCACCCTCCGAGCACATCTCTCTCCCCCAATAATTATAGCGAGGAGCGACATGTTGCACTCGCCTTCTCTCAAAATCATTGTGCAACCAAGAATAGTGAAGTTTGGTCGGTACAGCCTCGGCCGCGTGGTTTTTCACCTCTTTCTAATTTTCACGTTAAAAAGTCTCTTGTCAGCCGTCTCGTTCTCATTGACTGTTTGCGCTTTAGACCGCTCTCGGGCTAAGACGGTGCAATTTATACTGGTCTATAGGAGCCTCGAGTTGACCATAACAGTGGATATTAAAGTAGCTCTCGTGGAGATCATTTTTGATCTCCATGGACATCAACTTTGAGTTCAATGAAAATCAATAATCTCATTGGAGATCAAAAGTGATGTCCGCAGATATTGCAGTAGTTGTTGTGGAGATCATTTTGGATCTTTATGGGCATCACCTTAGCTCCTTGGAGAACAATAATCTCTATATGCGTAACTGACATTGTTACTTGGACTTCGATTGTGGTGGACTCCACGAAGATTATTTTTGATCGCCATGGAGATCAATAGTGGTGGAGTTCATGGTGCACTTTGCGAACACCAAAAACTTTATTTTCATTCTTATGCAACTAGATGGAGAAAAAGAAAAGTACTGAAAGATGTTAGAGTGTGGTCCATTTTTCATGATTTGGGATTCCCGCAGAACATACCATTGATTTATGTGATGTTGATGTTAGAAATTTTAATTATAAAACATTATAAATTAAATGTTTTGATTGGAGCTAAATGATGTTTGGTGTTTGGGCTCCTCATTGTGATGGAAAAGCTCAAAACCAAATTTGGAGAGAATCCAAATATTTGGAGGGAAGCCTTTCATGATGAAAGGGTATTCTTTAGTCCCACCTTACCATTCTACTTCTTCCCTTAAGTGTATATAAAGAAATTCACACATTCTTATTTGTTCAAAAGAACATAAGAAGAAACTATGGACCACACGCGCGCGCGCACGCACCGCACCGGACCGGATCCGGATTTGGGATTTGGGATTTGGGGAATAATTGAATTGAATTGTATTTTTTGTTCCAAAAAGTTTCATAGCATTTTAACCGGAGTTGCGTCGATTAGAATTCGGAGCTGCGTCGAATAGATTTCGACGTAGCGTCGTTTTGCCCGCTGGAGTGGCGTGGCGTCGAATGGAATTCGACGCATGCGTCGATAAGACTCGACGCTTGCGTCGATAAGCCTTGCGTCGATAGGACTCGACGTAGCGTCGATATGCACTCGACGCAACGTCGATTTGCGTTCACGCGTTCTGCCGTTTTACGCGCTTTTCTTTGCCGCTCCTTTATGCATGTTTCTCGTCTTTATTTACGTTGGAAATATTCAACGTATTACTTCCCGGTTAAGATCTTTACTTTTCTAACCGTTAATATTTATTATGGCATTTATTTTCTTGCCGTTTTCTGAGATCCTATTTTGGAGGAGATCTTGCGATCCGAGTTTTATATATACTCGTTCTTTCTGCAATTCTAACAGGCTCTCATAGGCTCTTGTGCTCTCGGTTCCTGTGACAATATTCTTCGTGTTTCCTTTTCTTTACGTTTGCTTCATCAAGTGGTGGTTCGGGTGCTCTGTGCTTCTTCGGTGTCCGCGCACATCGGAGTTTCGGGATCTAGCCGGGTGTTGTACCTTGGAGGAGTGAGCATCGGTTGAAAGCCCTGTCGGAGGGTGGTGCAACTTGGACGCGGGTGAGTGGATCTTAGGTTGACATCCGGGAAAACATTAGCCTTGCAAGATGTGCTTTATGTGCCGAGAGTTAGGAAGAATCTTGTTAGCGGATCTTTGCTAGTGAAGAAAGGCTACAAGATTGTCTTAGAGTCAAATAAAGTTGTAATAACATTTAATGATATTTTTTTGGCAAAGGTTTTGTATGTGATAGATTATTTAAATTAAATATTGCTGATTTGGAAGTTAATCAAATTTCTTCTTCTTCAGTTTCAAATTCTTCTCCTGATTTTTGGCATGCTAGATTAGGACATGTGAATTTAGATTCAATGAAAAGAATGATGACTTTAAATTTAATTCTGAAATTTAATATTGCACCAAGTTCTAGATGTGAAATTTGTGTACAATCTAAATTTTCTAGGAAATCTTTTAAAACAGTGGAAAGAACTTCAAAACCTTTAGAGTTAATTCACTCGGATGTGTGTGACTCGAACCGCCAACCCACTAGAGGTGGAAATAAATATTTTGTAACTTTTATTAATGACTTTACTAAATATTGTTACATATATTTATTAAAAACTAAAGATAAAGTCTTTTCATATTTTAATATTTTCAAAGCGGAAGTAGAAAATCAATTAGGATCATCGATTAAAATTCTTAGATCCGATCGAGGTGGAGAATACACTTTGAATGAACTAACCCAATTTTGCCAAGAACATGAGATTATTCATCAAGTGGCTGCTCCATATTCTCCCCAATCGAATGGTGTAGCTGAACGTAAAAATCGGACCTTAATGAACATGGTCAATGCCATGTTAGCCGAGTCCGGTGCCCCGAAAAATCTTTGGGGAGAAGCGTTGCTCACTTCCTCCTTCATCCTTAATAGGATTCCATCTAAACAAAACGATAAGACACCTTTTGAATTATTCAAATTAAGAAAACCTAACCTCCAAATTCTTCGAGTGTGGGGGTGTTTAGCTAAGGTAGCAATTCCTGAACCTAAGAGAAAGAAAATAGGACCAAAAATATTAGACTCTATTTTCATAGGATATGCATCCGATAGTAGTGCTAATAGATTCCCCATCACTAATTCCCTAATTAGTGAAATATCTAACAACACCATTATAGAAGCTAGAGATGCAGCTTATTTTGAAGGTAAATTTCCATATAAACTAAATAACTCATCTCAACCTTCAACTAGCTCAAATCAACCTTCCACTTCTTCTATAGAACCATTAGAAAATGATGAACCTAGAAGAAGCAAAAGAGTTAGAACCGAAAGATCCTATGGGGAGGACTACTTCACTTATCTAGTTGAAGGAGATCCTAATACATATGAGGAAGCAATGACCTCATCTGATTATCCCTTTTGGAAAGAAGCAATTAATTTAGAAATTAATTCTATCTTAGAAAATAAAACTTGGATCCTAACCGATTTACCTCCCGGTGCCAAAGCCATAGGATGTAAATGGATTTTTAGAAAGAAATTAAATCTGAATGGATCCATAGATAAATATAAGGCTCGCATTGTAGCTAAAAGCTATGCCCAAAAACAAGGAATAGATTATTTAGACACATATGCTCCCGTAGCTAGAATAACCTCTCTTCGTATTCTAGTCGCATTGGCTTCGATCCATAGGATGATCATTCATCAAATGGATGTCAAGACAGCTTTCTTGCATGGAGATTTAGATGAAGAAGTCTACATGTCTCAACCCGAAGGTTTTGTGGTCAAAGGCCAAGAAACCAAAGTTTGTAAATTAATTAAATCTCTTTACGGTTTAAAACAAGCACCTAAACAATGACATCAAAAGTTTGACTCCGTAGTCTTAACTTTTGGTTTCAAATCTAATGAATTTGATAAATGTATTTATGCCAAACAAGACGGAAATAAATTGTCTTATTATGTCTCTATGTAGATGACATTTTAATTTTTGGAAACTCAATTAAAATTATTAATGAAACCAAAAATAATTTATCATCCAATTTTGATATGAAAGATTTGGGGGAAGCAAACATTATATTAGGAATGAAACTAATTAAAAATGATTCTAGCGTATCATTATCTCTTTCACACTTGATTGAGAAAATGTTGACTAAATTCAACTTATTTGATTCCATTCCCGCTTCTACTCCATATGACGCTAGTGTAAAACTTTGTAAAAATACTAATGAACCTGTTGATCAACATAGGTATGCACAAATGATAGGATCACTCCTATACATAGCTAACCGCACTAGGCCCGACATTTCTTATGTCGTAGGCCGCCTTAGCAGATATACTAGTAATCCAAGTGATGAACATTGGATAGCACTAAATAGAATATTTAAATATCTTCGTGGAACTATGGATTATAGTTTAGCGTACACGGGATTTCCCGGAGTACTAGAAGGATACTCAGATGCCAATTGGGTAACTGATTCATTAGACGTTAAGTCAACAACGGGCTATGTATTCCTCCTTGGAGGTGTTGCCATTTCATGGGCTTCTACAAAACAAACAGTTATTTCTAGAAGTACCATGGAATCAGAGCTTATAGCTTTGGATACTACATGTGCCGAAGCAGAATGGATTAAAAATTTACTTAGTGAAATTCCATTAATTGAAAACTCCATGCCTGCTATCTCTTTACATTGTGATAATAAAAGTGTTATTGATTTAACTGCTTCTAATAGTACTAATTCCAAAATGAATAAGTTCATGAGAATCAGGTACAAGTCCGTGAAGCAAAGAAGAAAATAAGTGATATCACTCAACTATGTAAAGTCAGAATTGAATCTGGCTGATAATCTTACCAAGGGATTGTCTCGAAGGGAAATATTGTTGTCATCGAGGGGAATGGGGCTTAAGCCCACATGATTTGCTGCCAACGGTGGATACCCAACCCATGTGATTGGAGATCCCATGAAGTGGGTTCAATGTGGTAGAAACGAAGCCGTTGATGTAGCGTAGTTGGGAGCACAAAATATAAGGTTGAGAAAACATTCTCCCCATTCCTATGATGTTGTGCTCTACGTAATAAGTTAGGATGAACTTAATTAAGTTCTTAATGGTTGCCAAAGGCATATTTCTTTGCGAGATATTGGTTACGATTATCTCTTGAGGCACCACCTATGTGGGGGTTGTTGTGAGGCCGCAACTTTGGGATCCGGGCTGAACCCAAAATAACTCTCATGAAAAATCAAGGAATGCGCATGGCCATTAACGCGCCCACCGCCATAACCCAAGAACAACCAATCTTTTGTGTGCTTATTTAATTTACCGGTCAAAAGTTTATAATTCAAAGCCTCTGACACATTATACTCTTCGGTAGAGGAAGTAAGTACTAAGTATAGATTCAAGGTAACCATTCCATCTATACCCATTGCATTAGATACAACTTGATGAAGCAAATTTGTATTTGATTTTATTTATTATTAGTAATATCATATTTATGAAGTTCGTCTTTTGGTTTTTTCGCTTTTGTGGGGGATTGTTAGAAATTTTAATTATAAAACATTATAAATTAAATGTTTTGATTGGAGCTAAATGATGTTTGGTGTTTGGGCTCCTCATTGTGATGGAAAAGCTCAAAACCAAATTTGGAGGGAATCCAAATATTTGGAGGGAAGCCTTTCATGATGAAAGGGTATTCTTTAGTCCCACCTTGCCATTCTACTTCTTCCCTTAAGTGTATATACAGAAATTCACACATTCTTATTTGTTCAAAAGAACATAAGAAGAAACTATGAACCACACGCGCGCGCGCACGCACCGGACCGGATCCGGATTTGGGATTTGGGATTTGGGATTTGGGATTTGGGATTTGGGATTTGGGATTTGGGATTTGGGATTTGGGATTTGGGGAATAATTGAATTGAATTGTATTTTTTGTTCCAAAAAGTTTCATAGCATTTTAACCGGAGTTGCGTCGATTAGAATTCGGAGCTGCGTCGAATAGATTTCGACGTAGCGTCGTTTTGCCCGCTGGAGTGGCGTGGCGTCGAATGGAATTCGACGTATGCGTCGATAGGACTCGACGCTTGCGTCGATAAGCCTTGCGTCGATAAGCCTTGCGTCGATAGGACTCGACGTAGCGTCGATATGCACTCGACGCAACGTCGATTTGCGTTCACGCGTTCTGCCGTTTTACGCGCTTTTCTTTGCCGCTCCTTTATGCATGTTTCTCGCCTTTATTTACGTTGGAAATATTCAACGTATTACTTCCCGGTTAAGATCTTTACTTTTCTAACCGTTAATATTTATTATGGCATTTATTTTCTTGCCGTTTTCTGAGATCCTATTTTGGAGGAGATCTTGCGATCCGAGTTTTATATATACTCGTTCTTTTTGCAATTCTAACAGGCTCTCATACGCTCTTGTGCTCTTGGTTCCTGTGACGATATTCTTCGTGCTTCCTTTTCTTTACGTTTGCTTCATCAAGTGGTGGTTCGGGTGCTCTGTGCTTCTTCGGTGTCCGCGCACATCGGAGTTTCGGGATCTAGCCGGGTGTTGTACCTTGGAGGAGTGAGCATCGGTTGAAAGCCCTGCCGGAGGGTGGTGCAACTTCTTTAGGGCAGTGACCACACGCCTTACCCAGGCTCGATTCTGATCTATATATTTACTCTGTTTTATTTCTCATCCCTTCATGCAATTTTATTATTATTGCTGTTCATATTAAAAGTTCTGTTTTTTCAGTAAAAGTTTTTAAAACGAAAATTATCATATTTTATATTAATATAGGAATATAATAGTGAAAATATTCCAACAGTTGACACACTATGATACCAGTAGGGATAAATTCTGTCTGGTGTCGAGAGATCTCACATTCACCTTGAGTGATGTTGCACTTATATTGGGGTTGTAAAACCATGCGGAAGAAGTGATATTTCAGCCGAAACCCTATACCAGTCATGCCAAAATAGACATGAAGAATCAATTGCTTGAAATGGCTAGTGTGAATTTGAAATTAATTTGTGTACATGTATTGTGCATTTTCTTTCTTTTTAGTAACGAGCGCATTCCATAGATATTGGTGGACTTATGCATACCGGTGGAGTTCAGAAAACATAATTGGCCCAAGGCCATATATTCATTTCTAATGAACAATGTCAAGAGTATTACTAAGGGTCTGTTTGAGAAGGCTTTTTAGCTCCTTTCCATTTTCTAAAAAACGTCACCGCACCTACAAAACCGTTTGGATTGTCTACCGGTGGGAAAAGCTACCGCGGAAAACTCCTTTTCTCCTCTTTTTGAAAAGTCACTTGGCCCCTACTTTTCATCCTTTTCGAAAAGCACTTCCTCATCCCAATACAAGGTTAGCGCATTTTCCGTCCGAACGCAAATTTTTCTCTCATGCAAACATTTTTCTACCCGGGCGAGCATTTCTTCGCCGATGGGCGCATTTTAGGCCCGGACGCGAATTTTTCGCTCGGTCGCGTATTTTTTTCCCGGTAGCACATTCTTCGCCCAGGTGCGCATTGTTCCGCACGGGCGCGCATTTTTCCCCGGCGCATTTTTCACGCGAGCGCACATTTTTCGCGCGGGCGCACCTTTTTTGCGCGGACGCACATTTTTTGTGCGGGCGCACATTTTTCACGCGGGCACGCACTTTCGCCCCGGCGCGCATTTTTCGCCCGGACTCCCATTTTTTCGCCGGGGAGCGAATTTTTCACATGAGCGCACTTTTTTCGCGCGGGCGCGCATTTTTTGTCCCGGGCGCGCATTTTTCGTCCGTGCTCTCATTTTTCTTTCTGGCGCGCTTTTTTCGTCCGGGAGCACATTTTTCGTCTGAGCGGGCATTTTTCGCCCGGACGCCCATTTTTCCCCCGGGCGCGCAGTTTTCGCCCGAACGCTCATTTTTCGCCCGGGTGCGCATCTTTCGCTCAAGCGCGCATTTTTTGCCAGGACGCACATTTTTCGCCCGAGCTCGCAGTTTTCACCTGAACGCCCATTTTTCGCCCGGGATCGCATTTTTTTCGCCAAGGTGCGCATTTTTCGCTCGGACGCGCATTTTTCGACCGGACGCACAATTTTCGCCCGAACGCCCATTTTTCGCCCGTGCTCGCATTTTTCTCCCGGGCGCGCATTTACGCCCAGGCGCGTATTTTTTAGTCTGGACGCGCAGTTTTTGCCCGGATGCGCATTTTTCGCACGGGCGCGCATTTTTCGTCCTAGTGAGAAGTTTTCGCCCGTGCGCGCATTTTTCGCTCGGGCGCTCTTTTTTCTCCCGGGCGCGCATTTTTCTCCCGGGCGAAAAAGCGCGTTCAGGTGAAAATGCGCGCCCGGGCGAAAAAATCGCGCTCGGGTGAAAAATGCGCGCCCGGACGAAAAAATACGCGCCGGGCAAAAAATGCGTGCCCAGACGAAAAAATGCGAGCCCGGGCGAAAAATGGGCGTTCGGGTGAAAAATGCGCTCCCGAGCGAAAAATGAGTGCACCGACAAAAAATGAGAGCACGGGCGAAAAATGCGCGCCCGGGGTAAAAAATACGCGCACCGGCGAAAAATGAGAGCACGGGCAAAAAATGCGCGCCCTGGGCGAAAATGCGTACTCCGGAGAAAAATGCGAGCCCGGGAGAAAAATGCTCGCCCGGGCGTAATATGCTCGCCCGGGCAAAAAAATTGCACGTCCGGGTAAAAAATTCGCACTCGGGCGCTCATTTTCCCCCGGGAGCGTATTTTTCTGCCCGGAAGCGCATTTTTAATAAAAAAAGTCACCGCAACGAAGATTTGCCAAACAGTTTATAAAGTGCTTCTCATATTTGAAAATTTCTGCAAAAGAAGCTCACCCAAACAGATCTTCTTTTGGAGTAGACATTTTCGAAAAATACATTTTCCTATCATCATTTTGTCACCACTCCTTCTCCTTTCTGAAAAGCCTTCTCAAACTGGCCCTAAGAAACTCTCTCATTCTTGTTGGACAAATATTTCAACATAACTATTGGAATTGATGGAATACATGTATAAATGTGCACATGCATTGATTATAAGTGTTATATATGTTGATATACTATATTTATATCTTTATATTATGGTTTCTAATTCTAGTTTGAATATGCTTACAGATTTGATTCTTAGAACATTCTACAAATTTTCCCATCTATTTCTTGATAGCAGACCGAGACTACTACGATGCTCTGATAAAGCATCATTTAATCTTAAAAAAATTGTTGCACGACATACCTCTCATGTTTGATGAGGAGATAAATGATTATCTAAGTTAATTTAAAAGCTAGTGGTGATCACTTTCATGTCGTGAAATTTTGCTAACATATGGTACATTTGCTTTTGTAAGTGATGGATCAAATGAAGGACGTAACTCTTAAATAATTGGTGTTATGTTCTAATGTTAGTGAGGAGCATGTGAAATATTTTGTAGTCGGAAGAACACGTCAACCAACCAGAGAATAAGGACACCAAAGATGAACACAAGCTTTCACAATACTAATTTTGGTAGCTAGTTACAACTGAACACGGCTGAATAAAAGTTGCATCCAACTTGAATCACAACAGCCAATAGAAGTTAAGAACTTGGTCACAGACAAGGTCCGCTTCTCCCCCGGAGCACACCGCGCTGGTGATACTTGCTCCGATACTCGCTCCTCGCTATCGCTGGCGGTATCGCTAGCGTCGGGCGTTAGCTCTGCTACTCGCAAGCTCGCTACTCGCGTACTCGCCACGCGCCGCTTCCTCCAATACTCGCTATCGCCGGCGGTATCGCTATCACCGGGCGTTATCTCCAATACTCGCTACTCGCTCTATGGAGCTGGCTGAACTTACTCCAAGTCCGATGCTCGCCAGCCGAACTTACTCCAAGTCCGATGCTCGCCTGGTGGCTCTCTGGTACCTCTAACTCGCTCAAAGTTGATGATACTCGCCAGATCCAGAATCGATACTCTTTAGGGGGGGGGTACCCCTCTATTTATAGGCAAAACAAGGGGGTGACGAGTATGAGCTACCGCCGGCGGTAGCGCTATCGCTGGCGATAGCTCACTTCAATTCTAACACTCCCCCTTGAAGTGAGCTCCAGGAACAACTCCAAGCAATGAGCGAAGCCTCCGGAACGGCCCCGCAGATAGGGGCTTCGTGAATATATCCGCAAGGTTCTCTTCACTCCGCACATACTCCACATCGATCAAGCCACCCAGCACCTTCTCTCTGATGAAGTGATGATCGATCTCAATGTGCTTGGTTATTGCATGACAAACTGGATTGGTTACCAGTTTCAATGCACTCTCATTGTCCCCGCAAAGCACAGTAGGTCCGCTGACCTCCTCGTCCACATCCTCCACTAGTCTCCTTAGCCAGACACACTCCTGAGCTGCTAAGGACGACGCCTTGTACTCGGCCTCCGTGGTAGAAAGGGAGATAGAGTCCTGCTTCTTGCTACACCACGAGATAGCAGCTTCTCCACACAAGAACACGTAACCTGATGTCGACTTGCGATCATCAGCGTCACCACCGTAATTTGCATCTGTGTACCCATGCAGCTTGAAGACAGACTTCTCTTCATAGGACAACCCCATCTCAAGGGTGCCCTTCACGTACTTCAGTATCCCTTTGGCTGCCTCCAGATGAGGCTTCCGCGACTCCTGCATATATTGACTAACTCGGCTGACAGCAAAGGCGATGTCCGGCCTCGTGATAGTCAAGTAGATAAGACTCCCCATCAGTGCCCGAAAGATCTTCGGATCAGGAAGAATCCTCCCCTCTTCCTTCCAAAGCTTCAGCCCAGCCTCCAGAGGAACGGAACTGCTCTTTCCCTCCTTCATGCCGAATCTTTCGACGATCCTCTCGGCATACGCCCTCTGGGAAACATACAGCCCGCCTCTTCTCTTCTCAACTTGGAGGCCAAGGAAATGGTGCAGTTCACCAAGATCTTTCATCTCGAATCGAATGGAAAGCTGCTGTCTCAGCGCCGCGACCTCCTCAAGGTTGTTCCCTGTCACGATCATGTCGTCGACGTACAACAGCACCAGCACGTGAAGACCTCCACTCTTCTTCACGAACATGCTGGATTCTGAGTCTGAGGCATCGTAGCCGCAGAACTGCAAGTACTCCGCAATCTTCCCATACCAGGCTCTCGGCGCCTGTTTCAACCCGTAGAGGGCCTTCTTCAGCTTGCAGACATGACGTGGCTGAGACTTGGACACGTATCCAGGTGGTTGCACCATGAATATGTCCTTGTCTATCTCTCCGTATAGGAACGCATTCTTCACATCAAGCTGCCACAGCTTCCAACCTCGGCACGCTGCCAGAGCGATGATCGTCCTCACCGATGTCATCTTTGCGACTGGACTAAAGGTCTCCTCATAGTCCTCTCCGTAGGTTTGCGAGAAGCCCCAAGCGATAAGCCTCGCCTTGTACCGCTCCACTTCTCCACCTGCTCTCTTCTTAACCTTGTACACCCATTTACAGGTGACAGGTTTGATGCCCTCCACCATGGGAACCAGGTCCCATGTCTCATTCTTCTCAAGGGCCTCCATCTCCTCGATCATGGCCGCGTCCCACTCCTTGATGCCAACTGCATCCTCAAAGCAGGCAGGTTCCCTCTCATCGAGTGGCCCTGCGAAGAAACAGGAAACCAGACTCACGAAGTTCCCCTCCTTATAGCGAGCAGGCGGGACGATCGTCCTCTTCGACCTCCTCAAGGCTTGGCCACTATCTACCACTCCGGTAGACTCCTCTGCTTTGTTGAAATTGTTGAAGTGGAAGTTTGGAGGGCCTTTGGACCTGGGCGGTCTAGGAGGAGGTCGGGCGGTCTGGTGTGACCGCACGACCTGGCGGTCTGCCGCTGCGGTCTGGCTGGTCTTAGCCTAGCTACGGTCTCCTGGCTTGATCGCTGGTATGGGTCCAAGGCGGCTGAAGGTGAGGTCGCGCGGTCTGTCTCTGATCGCGTGGCGGGTTGTTCGTCTTCAGGTGTGCGCGGTCTGTTCGTGATTGTGTGCCGGCTTGTCTTCCTCAAGGCTGTGGCGGTCTGGTGTGACCGCACAGCTTGTTCCAGGTTTTCTCCAGAATGCGGTCTGGTGGCTGACCGGGCTTTCTGGTGGTATTCGCGGACTAAGGGTCTTAGTCGCGCGGTCTCAGTTCGCGGTCTCAGGAGGAGACTGATATGCGAGCTGGTCGCTGTTCGCGGCCTCAGGAGGAGACTGGCATGCGGACAGGAGTTCGCGGTCTGTTAGCGAACTGGCTGTGTTCGCGGTCTCGGGCGAAAACAGGGGGTGAACAGCTTCGGGCGGTCTGGCGATCTCTCTTGGAGTCGCGATCTGCTGTGAGAGTGGCGGTCTCTCATAGTCGATGTTGAAGCTGGCGAGTTCACCAAAATGAAGCAGGAGTACTATTGTTGATCGCGCGGTGTGACCGGTAAGGTCGCGCGGTCTGGGGGTGGTGATCCTATCTCATAGGGTGGTGACTGGATCAGGTCTCACGCCTATAAATAGGACCCATCGGCAGCAATAACGTGACACACCAAGTGTAAGCAAAGTTCTCTTCTTTCCTGCGGTCTGAGATTATCTGACCGGGCGGTCTGCTGATTGAACTTCTCTTGTGCAGCTTCTGCGGATAGTGTGGGCAGCAGCGATCACCTCTTCCTCTGAAAGTGTTCGGGCGGTCTGCGGCTTGGAGTTGTGGTGCTGGAGTTCGGGAGAATCAGGAGTTGGAAGAAGGAGTGCAGTTTGGTGGTGTTCTGTGATCGGCAGGTCGCTGCGGTCTGGCAGCTTGCTCATGTCACAGGGAGGTCGCGCGGTCTGAGCGGTCTCAAGTTATCTTCATCTTTGTAATTTTCTCTTTGATGTTTGTGCTGGCGAAATCATGTCTCGCCAATCATGCCTTGCCTTGTAATTGAAGTACTGCTATCAATAAAGATTACTTGTTTGCCTCCATTTGCTTCTGGTTGTTTGGCTTGTGTACTTTAAGTTGACTAACTCCTGCTCGCTCCATAAAGATTCATAAAATTTCACATGGTATCAGAGCCAGGTTGGAGTGGTTGAGCAGTGAGTGACTTAGAGTAGCTATCGCCTTTGTGAAGAAGGAACCAGTGGCAGAGCAATGGAAGCGAGGGGTCTTGGAATTGAGATGCTTACATCGACTAACTTCAAGAAGTGGAAGTCGTGTATGCAGAGCTATCTTCTAGGTGAGGACCTCTGGGAGGTAGTTGGAGGAGATCAGACGCTGGAAGTTGTCCCGGAGGGGGATAATGGGGCAGAGGTGAGAACTTGGAGGAGGACGAATGTGAAGGCAGAGTTCACTCTGAAGAGGGCAAGCTCACCTGATCTGTTTGATCACATTCTGGGATGCGGATCAGCTTCGGAGATCTGGAGAGCCCTGGATGGGCTGTTTAACAAGAAGAATGTAGCAAGGCTACAGTTCTTGGAGAATGAACTGGCAATGTCGGCTCAGGGTGATCTTTCTATCTCCACATTCTTTCTGAAGATGAAGAACTTGCGCGCTGAAATCTCAGCATTGGATCCTGATGAGCCTATCTCTGAGGCGAAGCTGAAGAGGCACATCATCCGCGGCTTGCGGAAGGAATATGTTGCCTTTGTGACGTCGGTGCAGGGATGGGCAAATCAGCTGTCTCTGTTGGAGCTGGAGAACTTGCTTGCATCGCAAGAAAGTTTGGCAAGGCAGATGGCGGGGATGTCGGTGGCTAGGGTAGATGGCGAAGTGCTCTTCTCAGGGAAGAAGAAGAAGTGGGATAAGAAGAAGAAGTGGGATAAGAAGAAGAAGACCGCTGGAGGAGGCTATGGGCCTTCAACTTCTGGGCAGCAGGAAAGGGGGTATGCTCCCAAGGCTGGCGGGAAGAAGAAGGGGGAAGGTCCGAAATGCTTCAAGTGTGGCAAGTATGGCCACATCAAGAAGGATTGCAAGATGGTCACCCAAGCTGGGCATACTGCGGAAAAGGAGGAAGCTGAGGCCAGACACTTTGAAGGAGGTTGGGGAGGAGCCTTCTCGGCTTCTGTTGGAGCTTCTGCTCCTATCAACTATCTGGAGGACTGGATCGTGGACTCGGGGTGTGGTCATCACCTCACCGGAGACGGGACCAAGCTTTCTTCTGCACATCCCTATACAGGTAACAATGCAATCATTACTGCTGATAATACTGTGCATCCAGTAGAGAAGGTGGGGGTTGTTTCCTTGGGCAGTGATAGAGGGCCACTTACTTTGAAGAGTGTCTATCACGTGCCTGGTATGAAGAAAAACCTCTTCTCCGTGACCAACGCTGTAGACGCTGGGTATCACGTTCTGTTCGGCCCAACAGAAGTGAAGTTTCTACGCAATTTTGAGGCCGTAAAGGCGGAGGTCGTCCATGTCGGGAGACGGGCAAAGGACTTGTTTGTTCTATCAACAAGTTCCTACGTCGACAAGATGAAGATGAATGATGGTGCCGTTATATGGCATGAGAGGTTGGGGCACGTAGGGATGGACAAGCTGAAAGCTATGGCGGTGAGAGGTCTGGTCAAGGGCCTGCCAAGTCTATCTTCCTACGGTGAAGGTCATATTTGCACGGGATGTCAGTTCGGCAAGTCTCATCGACTTCCATTTGACAAGTCGCAGACAAGGAGTAGTGTGCCGTTGGAGTGCATCCACGGTGACTTGATGGGACCAACTGCTACCCCAAGCCTCGGAGGCAGCAGATATATGCTGGTGTTGATCGATGATTACACCAGATATGTCTGGGTATATTTCCTGAAGGAGAAGGCGGAGGCGTTTGCCAAGTTTGTGGAGTTCAAGGAGCTCGTGGAGGGTCGGCTAAGACTGCGGGTGAAGAAGCTGAGGACTGACAACGGAGGGGAGTTCACCTCCAGTGAGTTCTCTACCTTTTGCAGGAAGGCAGGCATCCGGAGAGAGCTCACTTGTGCACATACTCCACAGCAGAACGGAGTTGCAGAGCGGAAGATCTGTCATCTGACGGAGACCTGCAAGTGTTGGCTGCATGCCAAGAGTATCCCAAAGTCCTTCTGGGCGGAGGGAATGTCTTGTGCTGCTTACGTCATCAACATGATGCCTTCAAGTCCCATCAACATGTTGACTCCGCATGAGATGATGTTCAAGGAGAAGCCAAGCGTGGCACACCTTAGGGTGTTTGGATCCACCTGCTACGTGCATGTTCCAGATGCTCTTCGGACGAAGCTAGATGCGAAAGCAAGGAAGCTAGTCTTCGTGGGATACGATGAGCGGAAGAAAGGATGGAAGTGCATGGACCCGGAGATGCAGATGTTTATGGTATCTCGTGACGTCGTGTTCGATGAGGTGACATCTTACAAGGGGTCTTCTGATGTGGAGCTACCAGAGAGCAGGGTGGAGGTGCCAGAGAAAGCTGTGGAGGATCTTCAGGTGGAGCTACCTGTGTCACCAGGTGGTCCATCTCCTTCTAGTTCCGAGACGGGGGCTTCTGGTTCAGGAAGCAGGGGGAGCGATGCTCCTAGCACGTCTGGAAGAGGAGCTAGGGAAGAAGCAACTGGTGATAATGCGGTTCAGGGGAAGGAGCTGAGGAGGTCGAAGCGAGCGATCGTCGCCCCTGATCGCTATACAGGAGGAAACGCAGTGAGCTTCGTCTCATGTTTCTTCGCTGGTCCCTTGGATGAGAGGGAGCCGTCTAGCTTTGAGAAGGCAAGAGGTGTGAAGGAGTGGGACATTGCAATGCAAGAAGAGATGGCAGCTCTTGAGAAGAATGAGACCTGGTCTCTTGTGCCCAAACCCAAGGGCACCACTCCTGTGACATGCAAGTGGGTCTACAAGCTTAAGAAGAAGGCTGACGGCAGTATCGAGCGGTACAAGGCTCGCCTTGTAGCTCGGGGGTTCTCGCAGCAGTACGGTGAAGACTACGAGGAGACTTTCAGTCCGTTGGCAAAAATGACTTCAGTTCGATTCATCATTGCTTTGGCGGCGTTCAGTGGATGGGAGATTTGGCAGCTCGACGTCAAGAACGCTTTCTTGTACGGAGAGATTGACAAGGACATCTTAATGGTCCAGCCACTAGGTTTTGTGTCTGAAGATTTTCCGGAGCATGTCTGCAAGTTGAAGAAGGCCCTGTATGGGTTGAAGCAAGCGCCGAGGGCGTGGTACGGGAAGATCGCAGAATACCTCCTATTCTGTGGATTTGGTGCTTCAGACTCAGACTCAAGCTTGTTCGTCAAGAAGAGCGGGGAGCTTCAAGTCATCGTGCTGTTATACGTCGACGATATGATCGTGACGGGGAACTCGAAGGAGGAGGTAGCGCAGCTTCGGGCCGAGCTGTCCATCAGGTTCGAGATGAAGGACTTAGGTGAGCTTCACCACTTCCTTGGACTCGAGGTGCAGAGGAAGGAAGGTGGAGTGCTGGTGACCCAGGACGGTTATGCGGAGAGGATCGTGGAGCGATTCGGCATGAAGGAAGGGAAGTGCACCTCCACACCTCTGGAGAAGGCTATGAAGCTTCGGAAGGATGAGGGGAGGATTATGCAAGATCCGTTGGTGTTCCGAGCTCTGGTTGGGAGCCTGATCTATCTGACGATCACGAGGCCGGATATTGCATATGCAGTTGGCAGAGTGTGTCGATATATGGCAGAGCCACGGGTACCTCATCTGCTAGCGGCCAAGAATATTCTGAAGTATGTCAAGGCGACCTCGGACATGGGTCTCCTATACAGGAGAGATGCGGGCCTCGAGGTGCACGGGTACATGGATGCTGACTACGGGGGAGATTCGGATGATCGGAAGTGGACGTCTGGATTCGTCTTCATGGCGGGACCTACAGCTATATCATGGTGCAGCAAGAAGCAGGATTCCGTGTCGGTCTCCACCACGGAAGCGGAATACAAGGCTTCGGCCTTGGCAGCTCAGGAAGCCATCTGGCTTAGGAGGTTGGTGGGAGACGTCCACAAGGAGGTTCGAGAGCCGACTCTGCTACGCGGTGACAACGAGAGTGCTCTCAAACTGGTTACCAATCCAGTTTGTCACGCGAGGACCAAGCATATCGAGATCGAGCACCACTTCATACGGGAGAAGGTGCTGGAGTGATCTCTTTCGGTCGGGCATGTGCGGAGTGCGGACAACGTGGCGGACATCTTCACAAAGGCGCTGGCAAAGGGGCCGTTCACACGGCTAAGGAGCTTACTGGGGCTAGTTTCAACTTCCCACTTCAAGGGGGAGTGTTGAAATTGTTGAAGTGGAAGTTTGGAGGGCCTTTGGACCTGGGCGGTCTGGGAGGAGGTCGGGCGGTCTGGTGTGACCGCACGACCTGGCGGTCTGCCGCTGCGGTCTGGCTGGTCTTAGCCTAGCTACAGTCTCCTAGCTTGATCGCTGGTATGGGTCCATGGCGGCTGAAGGTGAGGTCACGCGGTCTGTCTCTGATTGCGTGGCGGGTTGTTCGTCTTCAGGTGTGCGCGGTCTGTTCGTGATTGCGTGGCGGCTTGTCTTCCTCAAGGTTGTGGCGGTCTGGTGTGACCGCACAGCTTGTTCCAGGTTTTCTCCAGAATGCTGTCTGGTGGCTGACCGGGCTTTCTGGTGGTATTCGCGGACTAAGGGTCTTAGTCGCGCGGTCTCAGTTCGCGGTCTCAGGAGGAGACTGATATGCGAGCTAGTCGCTGTTCGCGGCCTCAGGAGGAGACCGGCATGCGGACAGGAGTTCGCGGTCTCGGGCGAACACAGGGGGGTGAACAACTTTGGGCGGTCTGGCGATCTCTCTTGGAGTCGTGATCTGCTGTGAGAGTGGCGGTCTCTCATAGTCGATATTGAAGCTGGCGAGTTCACCAAAATGAAGCAGGAGTACTATTGCTGATCGCGCGGTGTGACCGGTAAGGTCGCGCGGTCTGGGGGGTGGTGATCCTATCTCATAGGGTGGTGACTGGATCAGGTCTCACGCCTATAAATAGGACCCATCGGCAGCAATAACGTGACACACCAAGTGTAAGCAAAGTTCTCTTCTTTCCTGCGGTCTGAGATTATCTGACCGGGCGGTCTGCTGATTGAACTTCTCTTGTGCAGCTTCTGCGGATAGTGTGGGCAGCAGCGATCACCTCTTCCTCTGAAAGTGTTCGGGCGGTCTGCGACTTGGAGTTGTGGTGCTGGAGTTCGGGAGAATCAGGAGTTCAGAAGAAGGAGTGCAGTTTGGTGGTGTTCTGTGATCGGCAGGTCGCTGCGGTCTGGTAGCTTGCTCATGTCACAGGGAGGTCGCGCGGTCTGAGCGGTCTCAAGTTATCTTCAGCTTTGTAATTTTCTTTTTGATGTTTGTGCTGGCGAAATCATGTCTTGTCAAGCATGCCTTGCCTTGTAATTGAAGTACTGCTATCAATAAAGATTACTTGTTTGCCTCCATTTGCTTCTGGTTGTTTGGCTTCTGTACTCTAAGTTGACTAACTCCTGCTCGCTCCATAAAGATTCGTAAAATTTCACATGCTTGAGCTCCTCTTTGAGCTCCTCTCTGAACTCCTACTGAAGCGGTGCTCTCCATGCTTCTTAAGTTCGTAGCTCCCCCTGAGCCAGAAGCTCCTCCCGAGCCAGATGCTCCTCCCGAGCCAGATGGCGATGGAGCACTTGGAGATAACTCCAACTCCACAGTAGGGTCCTCAGTGAACCACTCTTCTTCCCTGCTAGCTTCTCCACTCTCCGGCAGCTCCACTGAAGAGACTCCCTCGTATGAGACCAGTTCGTCAAACACTACGTCGCGTGAGACGACGAACTTGTGGGTCTGCGGATCCATGCACTTCCACCCCTTCTTCCGCTCATCGTAGCCGATCAAGATACACTTCCTCGCTTTCGGCTCCAACTTTGTTCTCTGAGCGTCCGGGACGTGCACGAAGCAGGTAGAACCGAACACCTTCATGTGACCCACATTGGGCTTCTCCCCGAACATGAGCTGGTGTGGAGACACCATCCTGTTAGGACTCAGAGGTAGCCTGTTGATCACATGAGTAGCACACGCCATTCCCTCCGCCCATAAGGCCTTGGGAATGCTCTTGGCATGTAGCCAACTCCTGGTAGTCTCCACCAGATGGCGGATCTTCCTCTCTGCCACCCCATTCTGCTGAGGGGTGTGAGCGCAGGAGAGCTCCCGCCGAATGTCGAACCTCCTGCAGAAAGAAGCAAACTCATTGGAGGTAAACTCCCCTCCATTGTCGCTTCTCAGCTTCTTCACTCTGCGGTCCAGCCTCCCCTCCACAAGCTCCTTCTACTCGAGGAACTTGTTGAAAACTTCTGACTTCTCTCTCAGAAAGTATACCCACGTATAGCGGGTGTAGTCATCCACCAGAACCAGCGCATACTTATTGCCTCCATAAGTAAGGGTGGCGCACGGCCCCATCACGTCATCATGTACGCACTCAAGAGGTGCCTTACACCTGGTCTCCGACTTGTCAAATGGAAGTCGATGTGACTTTCCATATTGGCATCTGTCGCACACATGGCCGTCGCAGTAGGAAGAAAGATGAGGCAGGCCACTCACTAGGCCCTTTGCCGCCATCATCTTCAGCTTGTCCATCCCCACATAACCTAGCCTCTCATGCCAGATCACAACGCAATCGTTTGTCTTCAGCTTGTCTACGTAGGCATTTGCAGACAGAAGATATAAATCCTTCACCCTTCTCCCGGTGAGCGTGACGTCAGCATCGATAGACGAAAGGTTCTTCAAAAACTTCACCTCCTTTGGTCCAAACACCACGTGGTATCCAGCATCCACGACGTTCGCCACTGAGAAGAGGTTCTTCTTCATGCCAGGCACGTGATACACACTCTTCAGTGTCACTGGCTTCTCTCTACTCCCAAGGGACACCTTCCCTTCTCGCTCCACGGGATGTACCGTATCATCCGCAGTGATGATAGCATCCATTCCTTCATACGATTCCAAGGAGTCGAACTTGGACATATCTCCAGTGAGACGATGCCCGCAACTGGAATCCACTATCCAGTCATTCTCAAGGTTGATGGAGGCTAAGACATCGACTGATGTTATCGTCATCTCTGCCAGGAAATAATTGTCCCCCCTCTCACCGCCCTGGTGACCTCCACCTCTTCCTCCACCTCTCTGGTGATCTTCCTCCTTGTTAGCAGCATGACCGGCCTTCAGATTAGACCGGCAGTCCTTTGTCATATGCCCATACTTCTTACAGTCAAAGCAAAGGGTTCTCCCCTTCTCATCGCGCGCAGGGAGGAACTTCCCCCCATCTCCCTGAGAGGACGTTGAAGGTCCATCTCCGGAGTTCTTCTTTCTCTTGTCCTAGGATCTCCTCTTTCCTGAGAACAAGGTCTCGCCATCTCCTCCTGAGATGGATACTCCCGCCATCTGCTTCGCCAAGCTCTCCTGTGACGATAGCAGGTTCTCTAGCTCCAGAAGGGAGGGCTGAGTAGCCCATCCTTGCACGGAAGTAACGAAGGGGACATACTCCCTCCTCAAGCCTCGGAGTATGTGCCGCCTCAACTTCGCCTCTGAGATTGGCTCTTCAGGATCCAAGGCCGAGTGTACAACCCGTATTCGCCGAGTGGGCCCCTCAAGCCAAGTGGCGAGACCTGGGTCAGCCCGATCATTTGCCCCGGCTAGGAGGTGGAAGTACCCCCGGTTTGGTGGGGGTAAGGTGCAGAAGAGAAGGAGCTAGGCGAGTGGTGCTCTCACGGACCATTCGCCCGGGAGCGTGGGCACTCGCCCAGCTAGGCGGGTGCCCAGCGAGTGGTGCCCTCACGGACCACTCGCCCAGGATGATTTGAGGGGGAAGTGACCCTAATACCCCTGGTGGGCTGCAAATAGCCCCTCGGAACAGCGGAGTTAGGCTGTTAGCAGACCAATTTGGGGTGCTGTTAGTAAAATTAAAAGGCGGATTCATGTTATTTGCAGACCAGCCTAGGAAAATCTATAAATAGACCCTTAAGGGCACCTTGGAGGGGATCCGATTTTAGAGAATCCTCTCCTCCAGGCTAGTTTTTGGTCGGCTGCTAGTGCCCTCCAAGGTGCCCGGTTGAGCTCTGGTTTGGGAGGGGAAGCTCTCTAAGATCTTCCGGGTGTGTGGCGGGACCTCCTCGCTTCAGCCTTGGGTCTATTCACATTCTCACATCCACCGTCAAGAGAGTCTAGTGAGGGAGAAGTAAGCATCGGCTACACCCCCAGTGGGTCCGAACTCAAGAGACCTGTTGCAGGTTTCAACATTTTTGGTGCGGTGAGCGTGGACCGTAGCCGGTGAAGGAAAATCTTGAATTAGGTTCGATGACAGGAGATGGCGGGAATGGTTTTGACTCAGGCCACTCGCAGCCACCCGCGACAGGGGAGTGGCTGGAGATGTTTGAGAAGTTCAAGCGAGAGGTCCTGCAGACAGTTCTCGCAGCAAGGAGCGAGTGCGAGACCCCGACGGTCCCCGTGGTTCCACCCCAGCAGATCGGCGAGAACGCACCGGGGCAGCGGCCGGGGAAGGAGGTGCCAGCAGAAGGAAGTGCGCGAGATCTCCCGGGACGGCAGCTGTTCGGCAGTCCGGTGAGTGTTGAGGTGTGCGAGTTGGGTCCATGCGAGAAGATCATTCGCCGAGCAGGGGAAGGGAGCCCCTTTTGCGAGATGATCCTCTCGGCCCCAGTGCCAGAGGGGTTTCGTGGGCCGGAGATGTCCTACTACATCGGCAAGGAGGATCCAGTCGTGCACCTGCAGTGGTTTGAGGACATGACCTCAATCCTTCCCATGTCGGATGCTTTTCAATGCTGACTCTTCGCAACCACCCTGAAGGAGAAAGCAAGGGACTGGTTCCACCAGCTTTCCGCGGGTTCCATCTACACGTTTGATGATCTGCGTCGAGGCTTTCGGCTGCGCTTCTCGACGTCAAAAAAGAGGAAGAAGGATGCGGAGGCTCTCTTCAAGATCAGGCAGAGGGAGGGAGAGTCCCTGGCACATTACATGGATAGGTTCCAGGAGGAGATACACCTCGTGCAGGAGGTGCCGGGATTCGCCCTCCAGATGGCGTTCATCGTAGGGTTGCGAGACGGGTTCTTCAAGATGGACCTGAAAAGAAGACCTCCTTCATCCTTTGAAGAATTGATGGAGCGAGCAGCAGAAGAGATTGAAGGGGAGGCGGCCAACCCAGAGTTCTACAGGAGATTGGCAAAAATGAGCAAGCCCGAGGTGAGGCAGCAAGAAGGAAGAAGGCGGGATGAACCCAGGGGTCACGGGTTCGAAAGACCGCCTCGGAATTGGAGGAATCAGGAGCCCAACAACAGGTTGGGCTGGAGGCACCAGGAAGGACCGGCGAGAGGTCAGGAAGAGGGGTACCAAGGAAGAGAAGCGGGAGGAATGAATCCGGGGTGGAGGCAGGGTCCCAGACCCCCTCACCCCCCAAGGGAGCAAGCTATGGCAGTAGGCCGGGGAAGAGGAGGCAGAGGAGGAAGAGGAGGAAGAGGAAGAGCAGGGAGAGGGGGCAGGGTGGCGTTGCCTTGTTGCGACTTTCATCAGGAAGAAGGTCACGCGACCGCCACCTGCCCAGAGTTCTTGGAGATGAGAGAGAGAGGTCAGCCACGACGGCAGCAGGCAAGGATCGAGGAAATGCTCCCGGAGGTGGAAGAAGACCGATGCGAGGACAGGGCAGATACAGGAACCAGGGGAGGAATCGGGGTGATTCATGGAGGGGTTGGGATAGAGGCCTCTCGCAAGAGGAGCTTCCAGGCGATGTTTCGAAGGGACGTCGCGTCGACTTCCCAGACCCCACCCCTCTCGGAGAAGCTCACCTTCTCCTCGGAAGACATGCCAGATTATGAAGATCCATTCTGCGACGCCCTGGTGATTCAGACAGCAATTGAAAATTTCACGGTCTCTCGGATCCTGGTAGATAACGGGAGCTCAGTGAACGTGATCTTCAAGAAGGCCTTCGACGTAATGGAGGTGGAAAAGAAGAGGGTGCAGGCCTCCGACGGACCGCTGTTTGGTTTCTCAGGAGAGCGGAAGGAGGTCGAGGGAGGTGTTGGTCTCCAGGTGACGCTAGGAGGAGTCCCAAGAAACTGCCGGTTCGTCATTGTGGACGCTCCGAGCAGCTATAACGCCATTTTTGGACGACCCCTCATCAGCGCCTTCCGGTGCGTGCCCTCATCGTACCATCAGTGCTTAAAGCTCCATAGTGGAGGAGTCCAAGTCCTCGTCCGAGGAGATGCTAAGGTGGCGAGGCAGTGCTATGTGACTGCCGTCAACACCATTTCTTGGATGGCGGATGCCGAGAAGATGGATGAAGAGATGGCGAGGCCGGAGGGGCCAGGAGAAGAAGTGGAGAAGAGAGAAGTAGGGGGAGAGGGCGATGCCCGAGAGGAGAATATGGAGGTCGCCCGAGAGGAGAATATGTAGGTCGCCCGAGAGGAGAATATGGAGGTCGCTCGTGAGGAGCAGGAGGTCGAGTTGTTGGAGGTCGCACAGGAGGAGCAGGAAGTCGAGCCGGTGGAGGCGGAAGGAGTCGCAGAGGAAGAGGCCCGGATAGAAGGGCGAAAAGCAAAGGGCCAATGGGAAGAGCCAGCCAGACTCGAGGCGGCAGAAGAGGTGGTGGAGATGGAGGTCCTCACCCATGAGGGAAGGGTGAAAGAGGTGCGAATCAGCGGGGGTCTCGGCCCGGAGGACAGGGTGAAGATGCTGGAGTGCATCCAGAGGAACGTGGATGCCTTCGCATGGAGCGCAGCTGATATGCCAGGCCTCGAGGCGGACGTGGCTTGCCATCGTCTCAACCTCGATCCGGAATCCCGTCCCATCCGTCAGAAGAGGAGGACTTTCGCCAGCAAGCTCGAAGGACCCATCCGCGAGGAGGTGGCAAAACTCCTCGAAGCAGGTTTTGTATCGGAGATCCAGTATCCAGGCTGGGTCTCCAATGTCGTAATGGTAAAAAAGGCCGATGGCCGCTGGCGCATGTGTGTGGATTTTTCATTATTAAATAAGGCCTGCCCTAAGGATTGCTATCCCTTGCCTCGGATCGACGCGCTGGTTGACTCAGCCGTCGATTTTTCTGTGATGAGTTTTTTGGATGCTTTTTCAGGTTATCACCAGATCAGGATGCACCCCCCAGACGTCAAAGACGTCTCGTTCATCACCAGGGAGGGATGCTACTGCTATAAGATGATGCCCTTCGGGTTGAAAAACGCAGGAGCAACCTACCAGAAGATGATGGACCGGGTGTTTAGGGAGCAAAGGGGAAGGAACCTAGAGGTCTATGTGGATGACCTTATGGTGAAGAGCAAGTGCGTGAACTCTCACATCCAGGACCTCGAGGAGACCTTCACCACCCTACGCAAGTACAAGATGCGCTTGAACCCCCTGAAGTGTGTGTTCGGGGCCAGTAAGGGGAAATTCCTGGAGCACCTTCTCACCTCTTGGGGGGTAGAACCTAACTCGGGCAAGGTTAAGGCCATAATGGAGCTGGGGTCGCCGCGGAACGCCAAAGAAGTTCAGCGCTTGACCGGAAGACTCGCAGGGCTGAGCAGGTTTCTCTCCCGAGCCGGGGAGAAATGCTCCCCCTTCTTCAAAACATTACGAGGTAACCAGAAGTTTGAATGGACAAAAGAATGCGAGGAGGCCTTCCAGGCCTTGAAGAGCCAACTCACCAAGGCTCCACTGCTTCAAGGTCCCAAGGAGGGGGAGGATCTATATCTATATCTCGGGGTCGGGACAGAGGCCGTAAGATCCGTCCTGGTTCGGGAGGAAGGCAAGAAGCAGCTGCCCGTCTACTACGTGAGCAGGGTCCTGAGGGAAGCAGAGCTCAGATACCCGATCTTGGAGAAGTTGGCCTTTGCTCTAGTCGTCGCAGCAAGGAAGATCAGGCCATACTTCCAGGCCCATTCAATTCAAGTGGTGACGGACCACCCTCTCCGCCAGATCTTCGAAGGAGTGGAACACTCGGGAAGGCTCGCAAAATGGTCAATAGAGCTAAGTGAATTCAACATTGTCTTCGTCCCTCGACTATCCATGAAGGCACAGGTGGTGGCTGATTTCATGGCAGATTATGTGGCCGAGATGAAGGAAGATGGAGCCCCGCGTCACGTTCCGTGGAAGCTGCTGGTGGACGGGGCTTCAGGCAAGAATTCACTCGGAGGAGGGGTGGTGCTGGAGAGTCCCCAAGGGGTAAAGATCGAGCAGACACTAGTGATACACTTCCCAATCACCAACAACCAGGCGGAGTATGAGGCGGTGATCGCCGGTCTACGGTTGGCCCAGGAGCTCGGTGTCCATGACGTGGAGGTCCTCACCGACTCAATGGTAATAGCCTCTCAGATCAAGGGAGAGTTCGAGACGAGGGAGCCTGCGCTCATAAGGTACTTGGCCAAAGTGAGAGGTCTCGTGGGAACGTTCAAAACTTTCTCCATCCAGCACGTCCCGCGGGAGGAGAGCACCCCGGCGGATCGGTTGGCCAAATCCGGTCCTCGGGCCGGGGGAACCCTGACGGATCTATTCCGCCCTTCGATTGAAGAAGGAGAACTCATGGAAGTAGAGCAACGGCCCTCCTGGAAGGATCCCTTCGTCACCTTCCTTGCAACAGGAAAGTTTCCAGAGGAGGTCCCGGACCAGAGGCGCTTCTGATATAAGTCCGCCTACTACGTGCTCCACGAGGGGGACTTGTATCGGAAGACCCTCTCGGGCCTCCTGGCCCGATGCGTTTCAGAGGAGGAGGTCCCAAAGATCTTGGAAGAAGTCCACTCTGGCGAGTGCGGCAGCCACTCGGGGAGCAGGATGTTGGAAGCAAGAATAGTGAGGCAGGGGTACTTCTGGCCAACCCTAAGTAAAGACGCGGCAGCCTTCGCCAAGAGGTGCCAGAAGTGCCAAATGTTCGCCCCGCTTCAGCTCGTGCCAGCTCAGAGGCTAAGGAGTATCACGGCGCCCTGACCATTCGCCATATGGGGAATGGATCTGGTAGGACCCTTCCCCCAGGCTAGTGGGCAGAGGAGGTTTCTCATAGTAATGATTGACTACTTCTCAAAATGGTTAGAGGTCAAGGCGTTGGCTAAGGTCACCTCCCAGGTAATCCGAAACTTCGTATGGGGGGAGATCATTTGTCGACATGGGCTTCCACAGGCCATAGTCACGGATAATGGTCCGTAGTTCGCAAGCGAGGAATTCATCAACTTCTGTGGCCAGCTGGGGATAGACCTCAGGTTTGCATCCGTTCATCATCCCAGGAGCAACGGACAGGTGGAGGCGGCAAACAAGGTCATCGTGAACCTGCTCAAGAAAAAGGTGGAAAATCTGAAGGGAAATTGGGTAGAACAGCTTCCATCGGTCTTGTGGGCCCTAAGAACTACCCCCAACACCGCCACAGGAGAGACCCCTTTCAAGCTCTCTCACGGCTGCGAGGTCGTCATCCCCATAGAGTTCGAAGTTATGACACCACGGGTAAAGGTCGCCGCAAGCAGAGAGGAAAGTTGGAGAGCCGAAAATGAGATGGAGTTGCAGCTCTCCCTCGACCTCGTCGAAGAAGCTCGGGACCTGGCAGCCATTCGCCAAGAAGAGGTCAAGCGACGGATGGCCAAATATTTCGATAAGCACGTCAGGGTCAAGCAGTTCGAGAAGGGAGATCCGGTGCTCAAGAAGGTCGACGCGGCAATAAGATCCGCCGCGGTGGGAAAACTTAACCCCAACTGGGAAGGCCCCTATGTCGTGGAAGAGGCACTAAGGTCTGGGGGGTATCACCTTCAGAATGTGGAGGGCCAACCTCTCAGCCACACATGGAGTGGTGACGATCTTAAACGTTTCTATCCCTGAAACTATGTAATGAAAATGTTTTTGAAATAAGAATATTTTGTTTAACATGTGTTTGAGATTGATACTGCAGCTGGTAGGAAAAACTCCGAAAGCTCCCAAAAGGCCCCGAGCAGACCCGCTGTCTAGGCTCTCATCTAGCTGGCAGGTCCGAAGGCTCACTCGGAGGCAGGTTCTATGTGAAAGAAAAGAAGGCCCCGAGCAGACCCGCTGTCCAGGCTCTCATCTAGCTGGCAGGTCCGAAGGCTCACTCGGAGGCAGGTTCTATGTGAAAGAAAAGAAGGCCCCGAGCAGACCCGCTGTCCAGGCTCTCATCTAGCTGGCAGGTCCGAAGGCTCACTCGGAGGCAGGTTCTATGTGAAAGAAAAGAAGGCCCCGAGCAGACCCGCTGTCCAGGCTCTCATCTAGCTGGCAGGTCCGAAGGCTCACTCGGAGGCAGGTTCTATGTGAAAGAAAAGAAGGCCCCGAGCAGACCCGCTGTCCAGGCTCTCATCTAGCTGGCAGGTTCGAAGGCTCACTCGGAGGCAGGTTCTATGTGAAAGAAAAGAAGGCCCCGAGCAAACCCGCTGTCCAGGCTCTCATCTAGCTGGCAGGTCCGAAGGCTCACTCGGAGGCAGGTTCTATGTGAAAGAAAAGAAGGCCCCGAGCAGACCCGCTGTCCAGGCTCTCATCTAGCTGGCAGGTCCGAAGGCTCACTCGAAGGCAGGTTCTATGTGAAAGAAAAGAAGGCCCCGAGCAGACCCGCTGTCTAGGCTCTCATCTAGCTGGCAGGTCCGAAGGCTCACTCGGAGGCAGGTTCTATGTGAAAGAAAAGAAGGCCCCGAGCAGACCCGCTGTCCAGGCTCTCATCTAGCTGGCAGGTCCGAAGGCTCACTCGGAGGCAGGTTCTATGTGAAAGAAAAGAAGGCCCCGAGCAGACCCGCTGTCCAGGCTCTCATCTAGCTGGCAGGTCCGAAGGCTCACTCGGAGGCAGGTTCTATGTGAAAGAAAAGAAGGCCCCGAGCAGACCCGCTGTCCAGGCTCTCATCTAGCTGGCAGGTCCGAAGGCTCACTCGGAGGCAGGTTCTATGTGAAAGAAAAGAAGGCCCCGAGCAGACCCGCTGTCCAGACTCTCATCTAGCTGGCAGGTCCGAAGGCTCACTCGGATGCAGGTTCTATGTGAAAGAAAAGAAGGCCCCGAGCAGACCCGCTGTCCAGGCTCTCATCTAGCTGGCAGGTCCGAAGGCTCACTCGGAGGCAGGTTCTATGTGAAAGAAAAGAAGGCCCCGAGCAGACCCGCTGTCCACGCTCTCATCTAGCTGGCAGGTCCGAAGGCTCACTCGGTGGCAGGTTCAAAATTCTCAAAGGGTGACCTCAAGAGCACTCACATTGACCACGTGCGGGAGAAACGACCTCACTTCACTTTCATGATTACCTAAGCGAAACCCCAGTTTGGGCGAATGGTAAGGAAGTGCGAGTGGGGGAGGCAGCGGGAAGCGAAGAGGAGAGACACGCCCAGGTCACCCTCGAGCATTCGCTAGGTGGCTGGGACAGTTGCACTATAGTTTAAACGTCCTAATGAGCCTAGCGAGATATAGCGGCGAATGAGAAAGAATTAACGTCCTAGCGAGCCTAGCGAGACATAACAACAAATGAGAAAAAAGTGGAGATAGCACAAAAATGGAGAGCACAAAAATCGTGACCAATATACATATATTTCAAGGGCACTCGCCCCGTTCATGATTACATTCAAAAGATTTTAAGTAAAAGACGGCAAAAAGCACGGTCCATCTCAGGGGTCGGCAGACTTCTCGCCAGAAGATCTATCGCTCTCGCCTGAATCCGGTAGGAGGGCGTCTTCTCGCGGCTCGCCATCCTCATCTTCCGGGAAGGGGATCAGGATGAAGAGCTCGGGGACGACCAGTCGAGCAGAGAGGCATTCAGCCTCTTCCTTCAAGTACCCAGCCTGCCGCAACACCTGCAGCGCATGCTTCACGGCGCTCTGGGCGTTCTCCTGCATCAATTGCTCCAGCTCATGGTGGGGGTAGAAGTGCCCCCCGCTCCCCAAGGCGAGTGTCGAGACCTCGGCTTCTCGCGACCGCTGGGCCTCGGCCTTGGCCAGCCGGACTTCGTCTTCAAGGCCAGCCACCCGAGCACGAAGCATCTCGGCAACCGTGGTGTTCTAAGAATAATGATAAAGGTGGTAAGAAGAAAGTACATCAATCGGCAACAGGCCACTCGCGGGGAGGGAGAAAATATATACCTCCGCAACGGGGCGGCTAGCGAGAAGGGTTTCCGCAGCTGCCAGCTTCGTCCTGAGTTCCAGCGCCTCGGCAGAAACAACGGTCCTGGACTCCTCAACCTCCGCCAAGCTCCGCGCCAGTTTGATGCTCCGGCGCGAAGACATATGCGCGAGCTCGAGCGCCCGCAGCATGGCCCTGGCGGCCTCATGGGCGAGGACCTGAGTCGTCTCGGCATCATAGATCGGCCTCACTCTCTATCCACGATGGATGAAGGGTGGAGAGCGAGACCCTGTTGGCGTTCCTGTCCCACTTTACCAGGGGAGCCCCTGAGGGGTCCACGTACTTCTCGCCGCTGGGGAAGTTCTGGTGGTCCCTAGGCAATGGAGGCGGCGGCAACGACGATCCCGCGCGAAGGGTAGTCTCGCCTGGCGCACCCACCCCCGGGGTTTGAGTCTGAGCACTCGCCCCTAGGGTCTCATCCAAGACCCCCTTCCCCTTGGCGGAGGGGGGATTCTTTGATTTCTTGGAAGAAGAGGAGGTCAGCGCCCCAGGTTTCCGCTTCTTTCCGCTAGGCTTGGAGGAGGAGGGTTCCTCCCGATAGGCATCCGCTGCAGCCTGTGCGAAGGACACGGAAGCCCCAGCGGGACGCGGCGGATGCAGGGGGAAGCTACGCACGCCTGCATAATATTGTGAATGATTTAGCGAATGGTATAAGAGTCACAAGATCGAAACGAACGAAGTCCCAAAAACTTACCCTCGCCCTGCGGAATGAGCAGGAGCGAGTTGACGTTTCGCCGGAGATAGACGAGGTCCATCCCGTGCTCCAAGATGTATTGGTGGAGTTTCGCCTCGTGCCCCCCTAGGGTCGGGGGGCGGAAGGTTGACTCCTCCTCCTGCACTGGGGCGAGAAGTGTATTTCCCAGGTTCCCGCTGACGAAGAGGAAGCGCCGAACCCAGTCGTGGTTCTTATTCGGGAGCCCATAATGCTTGAGCGGGTTCAGACCCGAGAAGAATGAGATGTCGTTGGTGCAGCGAAAGGTGTAGAGTTTGCGGAAGACGGGGAGCGAGAACTCGATCCCCTCTTCTCGCAGATAGCTCGCGTACCCGACCAGCATGGCGATGGAGTTGGGGTTGAGCTGGCCGGGCACGAATCCATAATATCTGAAGTTCTGGCGGAGTTCTGGCCAGATGGGAAGGCGAAACCCCACCTCGAAGTGCTCTAGCGGGATCGCGAGAGCACAGGGCGAGATGGAGTTTAGGCGCTCGTCCGGCCTGGGCTTTCGCGCCTCGAACCCAGGCGGGATGTAATCCGCGACCACAGTCAGGTAAGCCTCGTCGGAAAGGTCGCATGAATCGAAGGTGTGGTTGACGAACGCGCTGGCGCACCTGGCTCTGCCTTCCGCATCACCACCCATGACGCGAATGACGAAGGATAAGAAAGCAGCAGAGAAGAGAGAAGCGCGAGTGCTAGCGCGAGGAAAGAGAAGGAGCAGATGGTAAGGTATTTAATACGGTGGTTGAAAGGCCTATTTATAGAAGGGCTAAACGGCGTTTGGGCTTTCAAGGTAACAGGTGTGCAGATAGCAGTCGCGCCTTCTCGACGCCTCGGAACCCGGGCCGACCCCTCTCGCTCAGTAATGACAAGTGCCCTGTGGCCATTCGCTCATCGACTACACGAAAGAGGTTAAGAAAGCATTCGACAATAATAAAACGTTCGGCAATACCCAAGCAAGATATAGGAAATAAAAGACAAAGAATAGTGCATTCGCAAAACACAGGACATAAGATTATTACAAACAGAAATAAAAGTTCAGCATCCGCGCTACAGAAAGCAGAAAAATTACAAGAGGGGCGAATGAAGACTGGCTCAATACTCCTCCCAGACCCACCGACCTCGCTTTCGCGACCCAGCTTCCAGGGGCATTCGCGGGCGGTAATATGCGAGTATGTTGGTGATCTCATGGGAAGCCAGTTGGAGTTGGTCCCGGGCTCGCGCGGCGTGTGTTTCGGGAGACAACTCCCCTCCTTCACCCCCCAGGCGCTCCACCGTTGTAAGAATGCGCGAGTAGTCCCGATGGAGGTCCTTTAACTCACGCGCGACTCTCAGCCACACGTCGTCCACCTGGCCGGCGACGTTTCGCTGGATGTGGATGAGCTTCCCCAAGACCTCCGAGATCCGATCCTTCAGGGTCGCGTGATCCGAGGAGTCGCCCAGAAAGTCAGCGAGATCCCCAGGGGAAGGGAGAGGCGAGAGCATCCCCTCTCCCCCCTCGTAGTAGGAGTCAAAGGGGGAGGCTTCCCGATAGACTGCGGAATCACAACTAGGTCAGTAGTGATAAAATATGCGAGTACGATAGGGGCGGGTGAGTGAACTGACCTGGGGTGGGGTCCTGCTGACCTGAAGGACGAGACGAATGAGGGTGCGTTCCAAACAGCCAGGCGGGAGGTAAGACCTTTCCCTTTCCTGGACGGTAAGGCTGTGAGGTAGGAGCTGGAGAATCCGCAGGATCATTCGCGCGGCCCTATTGACCGGATCCCTTCTGGGGGGACACCCCCGGCTCATCCGCAAGCGCAGAGGGGTTCGGTCGAACAGGGGAACTCGGAGGAATAGAGTTCCGCAGCGAAAGGTTGGGGTCGAGGGCTATAAAAAACAGTGGTCAGCAGCGAGCAGCATGAAGGATGAATCTAAAAGGGGTTACAACTTACCGGACTGCAATGAGGTCTCGCCCGGAGGAGGTGGAGGAGCAAGGTCCCGATCTGGAGGCCTCTCGCCCGGGGGAGGTGGCACCACGACACTGCTCGAGACGGCCCCGTAGCCAGTCTCGGGCATCGAGATCCCCTGCGAATGGTCAGAGCGAAGGCAGGGTAAGGAGAGGAACTAAACAGAGGGACGAGAGGAATCCTCATACCTGCGTCCCGAGGTCCGGAGGATTCCTTGCCGGAAGAGTATCCGCCGGCGGAGTCCTCGCCGGAGGAGTGCCCGCAGGGGATTCCGAGGCGGTCTCGCCTCTCTGACGATTCAGTCGAATCGCCTTGGCTCGACGCGAGACGTAGGGGGCACTCGGGTCCCGCTTAGACATAAGACAGGGAGCAAATCTGGCTGCCTTGGGGGCAGTTACAGCTTGGGCCGCGGCCAGACGCTCGATCATCTCCAGCGAGAGGGGTCTCGCGGAAGGCTTGTGAGAAGACATTGATCTCGGTGAAGGGCTAAGGGAGGGAAGAAGCTCCGAATCGAGGGTTGTCAACGCTCCAGGAAGTTCTGACATGAAGAGATATATATAGGATAACGATGGGACCCACAGAACCTTGTGAGTCCAGTCAGCAAGCACTCACCGAATACAGGGTTGGACTGTTCTTTCCGAGCGTAGTAACCACTCGCAAAGAGCGGGGATTGTGTACAACCCGTATTCGCCGAGTGGGCCCCTCAAGCCAAGTGGCGAGACCTGGGTCAGCCCGATCATTCGCCCCGGCTAGGAGGTGGAAGTACCCCCGGTTTGGTGGGGGTAAGGTGCAGAAGAGAAGGAGCTAGGCGAGTGGTGCTCTCACGGACCATTCGCCCGGGAGCGTGGGCACTCGCCCAGCTAGGCGGGTGCCCAGCGAGTGGTGCCCTCACGGACCACTCGCCCAGGATGATTTGAGGGGGAAGTGACCCTAATACCCCTGGTGGGCTGCAAATAGACCCTCGGAACAACGGAGTTAGGCTGTTAGCAGACCAATTTGGGGTGCTGTTAGTAAAATTAAAAGGCGGATTCATGTTATTTGCAGACCAGCCTAGGAAAATCTATAAATAGACCCTTAAGGGCACCTTGGAGGGGATCCGATTTTAGAGAATCCTCTCCTCCAGGCTAGTTTTTGGTCGGCTGCTAGTGCCCTCCAAGGTGCCCGGTTGAGCTCTGGTTTGGGAGGGGAAGCTCTCTAAGATCTTCCGGGTGTGTGGCGGGACCTCCTCGCTTCAGCCTTGGGTCTATTCACATTCTCACATCCACCGTCAAGAGAGTCTAGTGAGGGAGAAGTAAGCATCGGCTACACCCCCAGTGGGTCCGAACTCAAGAGACCTGTTGCAGGTTTCAACACCGAGATCTCCCCACATAGGTTCTTCACCTTCAGGAAGAAGGTGGATATCGCCATCTCGCCTTAAGTCGACTTCGCCAACTTATTCTCCAGGAATTGTAGCCGCGCCACATTCTTCTTGTTGAATAACCCATCGAGGGCTATCCAGATCGCAGACGCTGACTTGCAACCTATGATGTGGTCGAACAAGTCAGGTGATATGGCTCTCTTCAAGGTGAACTCCGCCTTGGCGTTGGTCTTCCTCCAAGCTCTCACAGCTGGACCATTATCGCTGGCAGCTACTACTTCCTCTTGCTCCCCACCACCAACAACCTCCCAGAGATCCTCTCCAAGAAGGTAGCTCTCCATACAAGATATCCACTTCTTGTAGTTGGTTTGAGTAAGCAGCTCAATGCCAAGTCCCCTAGCATACCCTCCTCCGCCGTCCATCTTGGTTGCTTCGTCCTTGTTCCCACTATCCCTCTGATACCATGTGAAATTTTTTGTAGTCGGAAGAACACGTCAACCAACCGGAGAATAAGGACACCAAAGATGAACACAAGCTTTCACAATACTAATTTTGGTAGCTAGTTACAACTGAACACGGCTGAATACAAGTTGCATCCAACTTGAATCACAACAACCAATAGAAGTTAAGAACTTGGTCACGGACAAGGTCCGCTTCTCCTCCGGAGCACACCGCGCTGGTGATACTCGCTCCTCGCTATCGCCGGCGGTATCGCTAGCGCCGGGCGTTAGCTCTGCTACTCGCTCGCTGCTCGCACTCCAAGCTACTCGCGTACTCGTCATGCGCCGCTTCCTCCAATACTCGCTATCGCCGACGGTATCGCTATCGTCGGGCGTTATCTCCAATACTCGCTACTCGCTCTATGGAGCTGGCCGAACTTACTCCAAGTCCGATGCTCGCCAGCCGAACTTACTCCAAGTCCGATGCTCGCCTGGTGGCTCTCTGGTACCTCTAACTCGCTCAAAGTTGATGATACTCGCCAGATCCAGAATCGATACTCTTTAGGGGGGGGGGGGGGGTACCCCTCTATTTATAGGCAAAACAAGGGGGTGGCGAGTATGAGCTACCGTCGGCGGTAGCGCTATCGCTGGCAATAGCTCACATCAATTCTAACAGAGCAAGCCTTCCCCACAAAAGGGGAAAAATTTTTGAACCCAATTCGTGTATGACAACAAAAGTTGAAGATGCGTGGAGCACATCAGAACCCTCATCACCTCCACCGGTTTCCACTGCAACTTCTACTACAGGAGATCCCACCCCCTCTTCATTTGAACAGTTATTGATATCATTAGAGCGGAGAACGCTTGCCCGCTTAGATGATATAGTAGCTTATGTTAGTAAGGATGATAATAAAATAGATGCACTAAGTGCGCGTTTTGATGAGTACATATATAGCTACAAACAACTTCTAGTGTGCCTACCACGCCCTCCCATACAGGTGTTTCCATAGAGGTTGTTACAATAAAGGGCTCACCATATAAGGTTGTAAGGACCTCCAGTGAGAATGAGCAAATGGATGATGCATATCTGGAAGACTATCCCGAGAGGATGCTACTTTCTCAAGAACAAAGGGATCTCATCCACGCCCGCATAAGTTCCATACCAAACACGTAAGATATGAAAATTATAGTTTATATGATAACTTGGCACTGAACTATTTTATTTCCAAATAAATTTTAGAAACCATATTGCATTTAAGAGATGGAACATCATGAGATTTCGAGATTCTATGAAAGACCTTTTTACAACTGGCTACGTGATTGATTTTCATGTTGATGCATTTGTCAAAATCCTGGAACTTCGTAGAGAGAAGGACGACAAATTGTGTCGGCCCTTTCTCTACGCAAGTAGTGTACACAAACCAAATTTGCATATTGTCGAAAACTACATACAGTGGATGTTGTTGCGGGTCGCTCGACGCTCTTTCAGACTGGGCGAGTTGAAACGTCTTAGCCCCGAGAGTGAGCCGAGCGCGCAAACAGTCACGGAAAGAACAGACGGATGACAAGATAATGTTTTTAGCGTGGAAAATCCGGAAAGGGTAAAAAACCACGTGGTCGGATCTGCGCCAGCCAAATTTCACTAAGTCTTGGAGTGTTACAAGTAAAGTTGCGAGAACCGAGAGCGACAGGCCGCGTCTCGTTACAGTTATAGTTGAGGGGAAAGTCTCTGAGGGTGACAGACCACCTCTCAGAAAAACTAAGTATTTTGCTGTCACAGGAGGTCTTCGTGGTCCGAATAAGATCTTCAAACGACGAAGGAGATCTTCAAGTCACGAAGGAGATCTTCGAACTCTGAAGGAGATCTTCGAACACTGAAGGAGAACTTGGAGTCGCGAAGGAGATCTCTGAAGGAATTCTTAAGAAAGCTCTCTCGGATGCAGAATGTCAGATCCTTTGAAATGAAGGCTCTGGACTCCTTTTATAGCTTTGGCCGGGGGTAGACCAGTAATTTTGTCATCGTATCCACTGTAACCACCTGACGAGTGAATCACGTTTGCCAGTTTGGAGCACACTGATGATTTCGCCCCCCGGTCAGTTCGGGCACTTCGGGAAGCTTCGTTAACGATTCTAATTGCAATGTGCGAATTCTGCAAGCTCAAGAAAGAAAGTGGAGTTAACAACTGCGCGCGCTATGAACTTTGCAATGTTCAAGTGCACGTGGGTCAAAGGCACGTTACGAATTTAGCGGTGCTAAGTGCGCTTCGAGCGGGAGTGCCGTAAAAGCATGATCGGAGTCGCGCGAGGACGACGCAAAGGGGCGGCGGGCGTACCGTGCGGCGAGGGAGATCGACCGGCACCGAGCATGTCGTGCGCGGTTGCGCACGACACTGCCGTGTGCGGTATTGCACGCGCCGCATGCGGTACCGCGCACGGCATGCGTGGTGCCGGTCGATCTCCCTCGTCGCACGGCACGCCCGCCGCCCCTTTGTGTCATCCTAGCGCGGCTCCGATCATGCTTTTACGGCACTCCCGCTCGAAGCTCGACGAGCACTTAGCATCGCTAAGTTCGTAACGTGCCTTTGGCCCGCGTGCACTTGAACATTGCAAAGTTCATAGCACGCGCAGTTGCTAACTCCACATTCCTTCTTGAGCTTGCAGGATTCGCACATTGCTATTAGAATCGTCAACGAAGCTGCCCGAAGTGCCCGAACTGACCGGGGGCGAAATCGTCATATTCGAAAAATGACGATCCGTGTGCTCCAAACCGGCAAACGTGATTCAGCTGTCAGGTGGTTACGGTGGTTACGATGATAAAATTACCGGCCTACCCCCGGCCAAAGCTATAAAAGGAGTCCAGTGCCTTCATTTCAAGGGATCTGACATTCTGCATCCGAGAGAGCTTTCTGAAGAATTCTTTCAGAGATCTCCTTCGCGACTCGAAGATCTCCTTCAGTGTTCGAAGATCTCCTTCAGAGTTCGAAGATCTCTTTCGCGACTTGAAGATCTCATTCGTCGCTTGAAGATCTCATTCGGACCTCGAAGACCTCCTGTGATAGCAAAATACTTAGTTTTTCTGAGAGGTCGTTTGTCACCCTCAGAGATTTTCCTTCAACTGTAACTGTAACGAGACGCGGCCTGTCGCTCTCGGTTCTCACAACTTTACTTGTAACACTCCAACACTTAGTGAAATTTGGCTGGCGCAGATCCGACCACGTGGTTTTTTACCCTTTTCGAGTTTTCCACGTTAAAAACGTTCTCTTGTCATATGTATGTTCTCTCTGTGACTGTTTGCGCGCTCAGCTCACTCTCGGGCTAAGACGGTTCAACTCGCCCGGTCTGAAAGTGCGTTGAGCGACCCGAACAGATGTAATATTTTTTTATGGATATAATAGTTTTTACGTTTCACCGAGCAACATGGTACAAAGTCAATGACCAGATCATGGATTAAAATCAAAACTAGTACAACTGAACTCTGTTGAATATTCTTTATAGATTGTATTGTGCACATCGAAATATTGAATTGATTGGATCATGATGTCATCGAACTCCATTTTCATATCTTAGTTTACGCTACATTCCTTGATGGGTCGAGGTTCCCCTAAAATGATTCAGGATGAGACGGTTTGGACTTCGACCAAGACACCAAAGCGGGTCAAGCTAGACAAGCAAGATATACACGCACCTGTACAGCGAGCACATGCGTCCAGCCCGTGCGCACAGGCAGGGCACGCGCGGCTAGTGTGCATGGGCAGCACACACACGACCAGCGCACGCATGTGCAACCCGCACCCTCACGCTCCCTCGCCGCCACCGCACCACCATCCGTCAGTGCCTCACGAGCCTAGCTACCCGGGCCGCCCAAATTGCCTAGACCGCTTGGGGGCATCGACGTCCCTTAACTTTATACTTTATTTCGAATAAGTTCATAAACCACCATTATTCAGAGTACTGGGCATTGACGGAGCTTTAGGCGGCATTAATGAATCTTTTATGTGGTAGTAAAATAAAATTTTATAATTATCTAATAAAAATAAGGGTCCGTTCGTTTGGACGGAATTGGCTTCCTGGAATTAGCATTGGAGATTAAAAATCCAATTCTAGTGTTCGGCGCAACGAAATTTAAGCGGATATTGGCTTTCATGTTAAAACTCATGGCTTTTACTATGAACTAAAAAAACAAATAGCAATTCTTACATCCGCCCATAGGTTTTCCGCATAATCAAATGTTTACACTAGAATTTTTCAACCAACGCGCGAGTTTTTCGCCCGAGCGTGCATTTTCCTGCAGGGTGTTTTTCGGCCGGGCGCGTTTATTTCACCCGGACGCATATTCTCGCACGGGCGCGATTTTTCGCTCGGGCGCGATTTTTTCGCCCGGGCGTGTTTATTTCGCCCGGGCGCGTTTTATTTCGGCCGGGCACGTTTATTTCGGCCCGGCGCGATTTTTTCGCCTAGGGCGCGATTTTTTCGCCCGGGCGCGTTTATTTCGCCCGGGCGCGTTTTATTTCGGCCGGGCACGTTTATTTCGGCCCGGCGCGATTTTTTCGCCCGAGCGCGATTTTTTCGCTTAGGCGCCCGATTTTTTCGCCCGGGCGCGATTTTTTCGTCCGGGGCACGATTTTTTCTCCCGGGCGTGATTTTTTCGTCCGGGCGCGTTTATTTCGCCCGGGCGGATATTTTTGCTCGGGCACGATTTTTTTCGCTCGGGCGCGTTTATTTCGGCCGAGCGCGGTTTTTTTGCCCCGGCGCGATTTCTTCGCCCGGGCGCGATTTTTTCGCCCGGGCTCGATTTTTTCGCCCGGGCGCAATTTTTTCCCCTGGGCGCGATTTTTTCGCCCGGGCTCGATTTTTCGCCCGGGCGCGATTTTTCTCCCGGGCGAGATTTTTCTCCCAGGCGCGATTTTTTCGCCCGGGCGCGATTTTTCTCCCGGGCGCGATTTTTCTCCCGGGCGCGATTTTTTCGCCCGGGCGCGATTTTTTCGCCCGGGCGCGATTTTTTCGCCCGGGCGCGATTTTTTCTTTCGGGGCGCAATTTTTTCGCCCGGGCGCGTTTATTTCGCCCGGACGCATTTTATTTCTCCCGGGCACAATTTTTTCGCCCGGGCGCGATTTTTTCGCCCGGGTGCGACTTTTTTCGCCCGGGCACGATTTTTTCTCCCGACCGCGATTTTTTCGCCGGCCGCGATTTTTTTGCCCTGGCGCGATATTTTAGCCCGGGGGCGCACTCTTCGCCCGGGCGCGCGCTTCTCGCCCGGGCACGCGCTTTTCGCCCCGGCACGCGCTTTTAAAAATTTGAATTTGAAAATTTTCAATTCCAGAAAGCTAAGTACATCGTGCAGCCGAACAACTTACAGATATCAATTCCAATTCTGTTCACTGAATTCCAGCATGCAACCGAACAGCGGAATTGGTTTTATGCACAAAACCAATTCCTGCAGATATTGGTTTTCTAGCCAAAGCCAATTCCAGAAAGCCATTACCTGCGCGCCGAACGGACCCTAATAATTATTTTTTCTAATTTATAATTTTTCAGAGAATTTTTTCAACACATTATAAATTGATATCCATTTATTAAAAATAAATATAAAAAATGAGGGATTATAAAAGACATCACACCATTGAAATATCAAAAAAAAAAAATTTTAAAAAGTAGAATTCTCACAGACTTTTATAATCCCTAGGTTTTTGTTATTATTTCTAAAAAATTGATATAAATTTATACTGTGTTGACAAAAAATAATTAGAAAATTTATAAATTAGAAAAAAATAGTAATTATTTTTATTAGATAATTACAAAGAAAATATTTTATCAACACAAAAGATTCATCAATATCTCGGTAGTGCCTAGTAATCTGAATAACGATGGTTTATAAACTTATTTGAAATAAAGTATAAAGTTAAGAGGCTAATTTGAAGCAAATAAAATTAAAGAACCTATTTGAAACTATGTCTAAAATCAAAGAACTAATTTGAAGCAAATGAAAATTAAAAGACCTATTTGAAACCAGACTTCAAGTTAAAGGACCTATTTAAAATAAATGAAAATTAAAGGACCTATTTGAAACTAAGCCCAAAGTTGATCGACTAATTTCAATATTTTGCCAAAAAAAGAGAGAAAATCTATAGAAATGAATTGGCGGTACTCTAATCCAGTTTTTGTGCGTATAAGTACAATAGTGAATTCGACTATATAACTTACAACGAAGTGAATGATATTACTACTCACTTGAAGAGTCAATATTTTACTCATCCAACAACAACTAAATTAATTAATATGTTTCCAAACACTTTCTCGATTGAATCGCATGTTAAAAGTTTCGGCCGTAGCTAGATGTTGTCATAGGGAATTGAGGGGATAAAGTGCATTTTTTGCACTTTATCGTGAAGTGTTGGGGATCCAACCGTCCACATGACTATCTAAAAATACACACATCTCAACGTGTACACGACCAGTAAACAATTGGATGACCGTACTTCACGGTAAAGTGCGGCAATGCACTTTACCACCCCCGAAATCCGTTGTCATGCACCTAAAACTGTGTCAATCTTTTCCCAGTTTTGAAAAACTTATCACAGTTTGCGAAATTTTAATCAACTATATATACTTCACGTGCAGTTTCCAAGTTTTTGGTATAAATAATTTCATCAATAACCGTTTATTTATAGCGCAAAATATTGATTTTAAATGATGTTATTGAATTCTCATAAAAAAAAATATTATTAAGTAAAAAAATTCGAGAGATACAAAGATGTTTCGCTCTCCAGTATTGTTTGATGAAAAATTTTACTCGACGTTGTTCAAAATTTTCTAATATTTGATGATTATGAAATTTTATATTTCATTTGTAATTTTTTTAAACTTTTATTGTTAGTAAAATAAAATTGATGATTGAGGAATTTTCAATTTTCTATATTTAAAAAATTAAATTTGGGCTGCAAATATAATTATATGGGCTGAGATTAATAGTGCGCTGAGAGTATCCATTGTTAATATAAATGCCCAAAAATAAAAAGTAAAAACATGTGTGTTTAAGAAGTACTCCATAGCAACAACAATATTAATAATAATAATAATAATAATAAAATAATAATAATAATAATAATAATAATAATAATAATAATAATTGCTCAACTATCCAACTCATGTTCCATGGAGTTCACTTTGACTCAAAAATAATATTTGTAAACAAACGGTGCATGCGTGTTTCCCACCTTACCTAATTCACTGCACCCTAACAATATATAGACTATAGTTTGTGGCATTATAAAGCATATAACAATTTTTTTAAACCACTTTAGATTGTCATATAGGCTCCGTTTGGCACGGCGTAAGCGATCGTGAACGCGGTGGTTATGAACCGTCAGCGTTCGTGAACGCCCGACCTCACCTAATGAACTTCATTAACTTTTATGTTCAAAACTAGCTTTATTTTCTTGATAACGGTCACAACCTTTAATTATCACAACAAACATATATTCTATGACAGTGGCGTTTTTGTCCAAACTCACCGGAGCAAAAACGCCACGCCAAACGAAGCCGTAATTTGCTTTTATGATGACATCTAGCTAGAGTACTTGGGATTAGCCTGATAACACTATCCCTTTTGGAGCACTTGTGTTGAACACAACATTATAAGAGCACTTTAGTCTTTAGCATAGTATCTATATCTATATGTATATCTATATTGTATTGTTATTATTGTGGGTCACTCGACGCTCTGGTAGACCGGTCAAATTGAACCACCTTAGCTCAAGAGCGAGCCGAGCATGCAAACAATCAATGTGAGAGTTAACAAATGACAAGGAGACTTTTTATCGTGGAAATCCGGAAAGGGTGAAAAATCACGCGGTCGGAGCTGTGCCGACTAAATTTCACTATCTTCTGGTTCGTTACAATTAAAATCTGAGAACTCGAGCACGACAGGTCGCTGCTCGTTACTATGCGTGCTCGGCTATGCGGTTTCGACGCCCCCACTAAGTGGGGTGTGGTTTCGGCCTCCCTCACTATGCGGGGTGCGGTCTCGGCCGCACTCCACGAGCGGGGAGCGGTCCGTACCCCCTTAGCGGGGGGCGTGGGGTGGGGGGGGGGGGGGGGGAGGGGGGCTCAGCCGCACCCCTTAGTGGTGTGCGCCCACACGACTTTGTCTGCGCCCGACGATGGTGGGGTGCGGCCTCGCTGTCGCTTGAGCGGGCTCCGGCGCGCAACGCCCGTTGTCATGAGATTTAGCATAACCCCACAAATCCACTCTTATGATGAGGATACGGCTAAACGCGCCCCTGAAGAGTTATATAAATGCATGACTGCATATCAGTTATAAAAAAAAAAATTTGAAGAGTAACGAACAATATTGTTAATCCGAGCACAAACATTAAGACATAATATTTCTCAAGCATAACCCACAATTCCGTCGCTTCCTCTCTCGCAAAATTAGTTCATGATTAGATGGAAGCTGTACCAAGGCGAGCCCCACTTCTTAAATTTCGAGCCCCAGTCCCAATAGCTCTCTCTACAGCTTCCCATGTGAGATCATCATCATCATCATAAACTAAAGCCTCCTCTTGTTGGTTCATCATCCACTCACTACTCCAATCTAGCTCATCAAGCACTAAAGGGTTGTAATTTCTTCCCTTTTCACGTCTTTCTTGGAATCGAGCTTGTAGACGATGATTGTATTGGATGTATACAAGATCATTAAGCCTTTGATGCTCCAATCTATTTCTTTTCTTTGTGTGAATCTGAATCAAGATAGTTGCAATTTGCAAACTTGTTATTTGTTAGTAGCTAAAACAAGTTTAATTTTAAATTAAAAATTTGTATACTTAATTACATACAAACTCAAAAGTACTCCAGTTGCGCTCACAACTAGAAGAAGAACAACATAAGTCAAGTATGCGCAATGCTACCTTTGTAAGGTCAACATTAGGTCCTCCATGTGCACCCCACCAATCCACTATTTATTTAAGACATATAAATTAGTATAAGTGTATAACATTTAAATATTTAAGAATAAATAAAATAGTAATCAATACTTACTTGGATTTAAGGTGGTTCGTTGCCTAATAGTCATAGGCTTTCCAAAACTATTTCGAGATGCTTTATAGTTAGTGCCTTGCTCTGCAATCTTGTCTTGCAATTGTTGATCGGGCACTAGTCTTGCAATAACATCATTGAAAGCATCTTGAAATTTCCAAGCATCATCAGCATGTTTTTCCTCATATTCAAAATATTTGTTTGGATTAAGAAACAAAGCCGCCCTATACAACTTTTGCTCCATTTGCTTTGTCCACCTATTTTGAACAATGTCAATAATCTTTTTATATAATCTTTCTTTATTATCAAAATGATCTTTGATTTTTTGTTTGGCTTCTTCCATTACCACATACACTTCAGGCATAACTGGCCTTTCATCTCCATCTACTAATCGCAAAACGACTATAAGTGGCTTTCCGCCTTTTAGACAATCTCTTACTCCATTCCAAAAAACAGTTGAAAGTATTGCTTCAACAACTTGTTTTCCGGCTTCGGTTTTTGCTAGATTAGGAGCATTCCATGAAGGCGACACAAAGAATAATTTCAACTTCTCCTCATGCTTAAGCACACTTTGTAGAGTAAGGAATGATGTTGCAAACCTAGTCACTGAATGCCGGACTAGATCACCACCTATAGTAGTCCTTACTGCATCAAGTAAACGAGTGTGCCTGTAGATGAAATTTGTAATCATCCTTGCTTTTTTTTATCACTATTTTGTTTTGTTGCAGCTTGCCTATATCTTCTAGCATGAGATCAATGCAATGAGCTGCACAAGGAGTCCAGAATAATGTGGGTCTTCTCTCCATTAAAATTTTACCAGCTGCCTTATAATTGGAGGCACTGTCAGTCACTACCTGCAAGCATACAACAAAATTTTGTATATATCAAAAAGGTAACCTGAACAACGCAATCAGCTCCTATCTCTGTAATTTACTATCAAGCAAATCAGATAGCATTGCAGCATCTTGAATATAACTGGATGCATCTACGGAACCCATAAAATAAGTTCCTTCTGGACAGTTTACTAGGAAATTGATCAAATGTCTCCCTCTCCTTTCTGTCTAACCATCTGACATAAGAGTGCAACCATATCTCCTCCAATACGCTTCATACTTTGTTTTCATCTCCTTAACTTTCTCTTTTGTATTTAGTAATAGAGGGACTCGTAAATCATGATAACTAGGGCCTTTATAACCAGGCCCATATTGTCCAACTGCTTCAAGCATTACTTCAAAACTTCGTGCCTTTGCAGCATTGAATGGAATTCCACATTCATAGAACCAATCATCAACATAGCCATCAACTCTTTTTTTCTCTTCAGGAGATCTAAAACATCTCTCAATAGTAGTTTGTGCAGGACCTTTAACACGTCTTTCATCAACTACATCTTCGGGAGCACGTCTCACATGAGCATCCATAGGGCCCCGTTTTTGTGGAAGGTGCAGAACTTTTCTCTTTTTGGCACTTGTCCCAGAACTTGGGACAAATGAACTTTTAGCTGTAGATACATTCTGTGAACTTGTTCGCTCTATTTCTTGTTCACTCGCTTTATCATCATCAGCAGTCAAATCCACCTTGTCCTTTTTTTTACCATTTAAAGTCGCATACATTTCAGTTGTTATTTCCGAAGTAGTCTTAAAACACTTTGCTACATCTTCATATCTGCCACATAAGTGTTGTTTCAATCTTTTGATTCCACCTTTATATACTTTATCACACAAATTACATTTAACTGTATTTTTATCCTTGATGTCAGGCCAATGTCCATACTTCCATCCAGGATCCTTTGAATTTGCTTTTCTTTTAAGATCAGTTTTTGGGTCTAGCTCATTGCTATCAACGGATGGAGCAAGACTGTTGATGTTTTGGTCTTCCATCTTTCACAAACAACTGAAGCAAGAGCTATAAAATGCAGTTACACAATTAATTATGAAGCAACACACTAACACATAAAGTTAAGTAATAACTAATAAGACAAAATTCAATCTTTCACAAACAACTGAAGTAATAACTAATAAGAGCTATAAAATTCAGTTACTTTGTTTCTACTATGTTTCTACACAATTACATTTGATTAGCAATAAGACAAAATATGTTTCTACTTTCTAACTTTCAATTTGATTAGCACATGTATTGATTATATAATCACAAATCTTATTTCGCATATTATCTATTTTCTCAGGCGAAAATTCATTCACTCCATCATAGATCTGCAATAAAAAAAAATATTTGTTAAAATAAATTCAACACAATTATTATCATGTATGAAACTATATGCAGTTAACTTACACTTGATGACATTGTCGTACTCCTAAGAGCATCAACTATGTCAATCATGTAGCACATGATATAATACCCACATTGAATAATATCCGGTTGTTTAGGGCACTAAATAAACAAATGGTAAACATTAGAATTTAGAATTGTAAATATGAAAATAATTATATAACATATACTCATATAGGTTATAGCTTACCGACTTCCACCGTAAAACCTTTGGTTTTTTAAATTTGAGACTCTGCTCCTTTGCCAAATCCTTCAATGCACTTCATAAAATATTAAAACAAATTAGTTTACAGTCGAATCTAAATTTCAAATAGAAATTAGGAAATATACTAATTAATAAACTTACAGTGCAATGACATTTTTAAGATCATCACGAATGTCATTATTTAAAGGATCAAGCCAATAAATGGTATTGTTATCGTAATCAAGAATCGCCAACATCCAATGTACTCTGTGTAACAAATAAAATCATTAATAAGTAATAACTTAATTAGAATAATAAATAATAATAATTATTGATACTTACTCTCTATGATATGGCAAAAATAATAAAGAATCCGGTTGTAGTTGAGCAAGCCTATTTTTTAGCTCTTCTGCTCGTGATTTAATACGATCCTTGGCAAACTTATCATTAAAAGCAAAAATTGATGTCGGATTATGAAAATATACATTTCTTGTGTATCTAAACTTGTTTAGTTGTGAATCTATGTACCTGTAAAAAAATATGTAAATTAATAATCAATATATATATTAACTAAAAATCTTAGGTTTGTAATATTTGATAATCATTACTCACCCAATACATGATAATATGATGTTAACTCCAATCTTTTCCATATTAAGAAAATCAAACAACTCTGAAGCTTCAAAATATGTACATGTTGATGTTGGAGTTCCAAATACATTTGGATGTAATACCAGATTTATTATTTTGTCCTGTGTCTCCATCATCTTAATGAAATTGGGTAACATGACAATGACATCATTGGCATTCTGTGGAATTATAAATAATTACTATTTAGTATTTCGGGCAAAAAAATTAATTACATAAAGATCAAAAATAATAATTATAAATTTATAATACCGAAGACGGTAAGCACCCATGTGATGTTTCAAGCTGATGTGATGTTTCAGGTTGATGTGATGTTTCAGGCCCTTGTGAGGCTAATGCAAGTGCTTGCTGACAAACCAAAAATACATTTGGATAACATGATATTTCATAAAAGTATAAATAATTAAACATAATACATAATAATACCTGAGAAGTTTCAGTTCTAGCACTAAATATGCGCATAAGATCATCCATTTTCATTTTCTTACTAACCATCTCTGCTTGATACGCCTGTTGTTGTTGTTCGTTGAGTTGTCTTATTTGGCTCGCATAGGCTTGATGCTCTTGTTGTTGTTCTTGCCTCCACAACTCTTGTTGCTTGCTCAATCTTTCTTGAACAATAGACTCCACATCATCAATACGAGCTATTGTACTTCTCTCCTTCCGCTTATCATTCTTGAAAAAAATTTGTAATGGTGGAAAACTTGCCACCAGCTCTTACTCTGCCCGGATGTTCCTTGCCTAAAACAGATGCAAGGATGTCATCCCTTCCCTGTGACACTAATGCAGCAGACTGAGACTCTTGGCTCGAGACCTCATCCTAAGTGAAATCAAGAAATATTAATGCAAATGATGTAATGAAAATTTACAAATGATGAAATGATAATTTAAACATACAATTCTAGCTGCCAAATCAGCTGCAACTTGACTAATGTATTCACCAGTCTTTCTTTTGTGACCGGCTTTCCATAGCTCCGCACGTGAAAGTGGTGCATTTGCACCTTGTTCAATCTTGACAATAAAATGCAAATAAATTATCATTTAAATTATTGAGAAAACCAAGTTTTAAAACAAAATATATGAGAGAGAAGTAGAGAACTAAATAGTAAATACTAATACCATCCTTTTTTCTAATCCAGAATAACCCATTCTGGAAGTAGTATGAAACGACTTTTGTGCTTTTGCTCTCTCTGAATTAGCTTTACTTTTCTCCTACACAAATAAGTATTTGTTAATACTTAATACGTAGAGTAGAATGCTATAAAACATTGAGTTTATTAAGAAAACATAATCATAGATTCCGTAGTGGTGCGACTGTCGACAAAAACTTTCCAATCGTCGGGAGTTATGAAATTATACTTGACAGGAACATTGTAACTGTTTGCCCAGAAAGCCCGCGACCTCCTCTTATTGTTCAGTTTTCCGGGTCTCAGCGATCTCAATATAAGTGATCGCCCAGATCGTCAGATGCCTCCTCAACCGAGATTTTCTAAGTACCAAGCGGTCAGGGCAGTGCGAGATCGCCAGCTCAAGCGGTCTGGTCATTTTTCTTATTTTTGTTATTTGTACCCCATTTCCCTACCCCGGCTCTCCTGTACCCCGGGCAGCCCGTAGTTTTCAGTTCTGCCCGTTTGGGCAGCCCCCTCGTCTATAAATAGAGGGGTAGGGGTACCAGAAAAGCACTTTTGGCTCCGAGGCTCCAGCTTACAACCTGTGTAAGCGGTCTCATTTCTTTGTGATCGCCATTTCGAGATCGATTTCCCTTTGTTCCTGCATCTTCTGTCTTAGTAACCTGCACTTCGCAGTTTTCTCCCATCCCCTTTAGTGTGAATTTTGGAGGTACCATTTTTGGCACCAACAGTAACAATGCTCCAAATCAACATCCTTTACATAAGTGACATACAGTTTGGATTTCCAAGACCTCCAACTTTCACCCATGCTTTTCATTAATTGATGGCGAACACCATCAACATTATCAAAATAATTCTGAAAATAATAGACAATATTAATTAATAATTAACTAAAAAAACACAATTATGTAATCACTAAAAACGAAATTACGTACATTTACTTCTTGCCACATTCGATCTTTAATTTATTTATCAACTTCCTTCCATCTAGCAAATGTAACTGGCACATGCATCCTCACAAGATAACCAATTAAACTCATCAATTTATTATACTCAGGCCCGGGAATAATGTGGTCATCATCACTAACAGAAATATAAAGCTTCTTCCCCTCTACTATAAGCTTATTCAATCCGTACATCTTAGTGTAGCCTCTTGTTGACTTTGATGAAGATCCTTTATCAGCCATTTTCCTAGAATAAGAAAACCCTACAAAAACCCTAAACCATCCAAAACACCTAAACAAAATACTTAAAAAACCTCAATAATATTGAGGTAAATAAAGAACAGTAAAACACACATATAACTATCATAGAGAGACAGAGAGTATGCTTGGCAATCACACATATAAATAAAGCAAAAAACCTAAACCATAAACAGTGAATCGTAAGAAGAAAAAAACCCTAAACCACAAACAGGAACTTGGAAATTATATGAGCAAGGAAAAAATCGTAAGAAGGTAGAAGGAATTAACGAACCAAAGGAGATGAGAATCTTTGAAGAAATCGCCGTTAGGATTTTCGCATAGTCGAAACAGAGCAGCGGCGAGTAAAAGGTAAAATGTCGAGGTAAAAATGATAATTATATGTATATTGGACAGCGATTTTTATATAAACCGCTGTCTATTGTACCAGGAATGATACAATAGACAGCGGTTATATATAAACCGCTGTCTATTGTACCAGGAATGATACAATAGACAGCGGTTTATATATAAACCGCTGTCTATTGTATCATTCCTGGTACAATAGACAGCGGTTTATATAAAAACCACTGTCTATTCTCCTATTATTCGAAAAAAAAATAAAGCGGTCGTCGCCATGTTTCCAATCGGCCGACTGGACGCCTAGGCGACGCCATGATAAAAATGGTCGCAAGACATCACTATAAGATTTGTTAGTAATTTTATTTTGTTTGCAAAAAGCTTTCGGCGATCAGGAAAGGAAATCGCGGGCAATCGACTAACCGAAAAAATAGAACATATATCGTAAAAAGTAAATTGATGAATAGCCAAAACACAACACGAAACAAAGTAAACTAAAAAAAATGTAAAAAAGAATAAAATTTCCAACAAAATTATGGATGAACGATGAACTTCATGCATGGGGGAACATCTTGGTATAGTAAACAATTGATTAAGGGTCTGTTAGAGAGCGGTTTAATTGTGGCGGCAATCGAGCCGCTGCAGTCCCATGCATTATTTATTAAAAGACAGTTTGGCGATTGAAATATCGCCACACAATCATGGCCTCAAGTCCTTGTTGAATAATTAATAATATATTCTCGCGTGTCAGAACCGACTCGGTAGTTTTAACGAGTTTCTTGTCAACCTATGACACGGCTCTACACTGGAGATACTATATAATCTCATTCCAAACTAGATAAATATTGTAGAATATCTTGACCAACCCTAGCCCCCAACCGTCTTTAGGCACACAAAAAGTAAAATTTGAGACCAAAAACGTATCACCGATGTTTCAAATGCTTGTAAATCATCGTCACTGAGTATTTGTTTGAGAGAGGGGCGACACTTTTTAGCACAATTCTGAAAATATAGGTAACTTTTGGATGAATGTTGCCTCGAATAGGGGTGTAAACGAGTCGAGCTCGAGTCGAGCTTGGCAAAAATCCCAAACTCGAGCTCGAGCTCGAGCTAAATATTTTGAGCTCGAGCTTGAGCTCGAGCTCGAGCTAAATATTTCGAGCTCGAGCTCGAGCTCGTCGAGCTCACCCTGCTTGGCTCGAGCTCGAGCTCGAGACCAGTATATTGAGCCTCGCGAGCTCGAGTCGAGCTCGAGCTGCTCGCGAGCTTTTTGCTCATGAACCCATTTTTATTTTTATTTATATATATTTAAAAAAATACCAAAAAAAAAGCTCGCGAGCCGGCTCGCGAGCTCATGAACAAGAGTAATCGAGCTCGAGCTCGGCTCGAAACCGAGCTCGAGCTCAACTGGTTCGAGCTCGAGTCGAGCTTTTTTCGAGCCGGCTCATCGAGCACACGAGACGGCTCTACTCAACTTGCAGGGCTAGCCTCGAACGTTATTATCTCAAGAAGATAATTTGTGTTGAAACATCATCACCAATTGTAGTCGTGAACTTCTAAGCCGTACGTCAAAGGTGAAATATTTGTTGAAAAAAAAACTATCGTGAACTTTTCAAACACAAATAAACTATTACCATTTGTTGCGGGTCACTCAACGTTCTTCCGGTCAGGAGAATCGAATCGCCTTAGCTCAAGAGTGAACCGAGCGCACAAACAGTCAAAAAAGATACAACAACAATGACAGCGAGACGTTTTACGTGGAAAAACCATGGAGCCGGTTCAGTGCAGGCCAAATTCCACTATTTTCTTGGCGGTTACAAGAGGTTGAGATTCCAGGAGGGTACGTGATAGGCCACCTCTCCGCCTACAAGCCTTGTGAAGAAAGAAAGGGAGGGAAAAGACACAAGTCTTCACAACGTCCATGGGAGCGTTCTCTGGAGCTTACTCTAGCGCTCACAGGAGCGTTCTCTCGAGCCTTGACAGGAGGGGACTTGGGTAAGAACGAAGCAAATTCAGAGTGAAGGAGCGAGTAGAGTGCTAAGTTATCGTCGGAAAACCTCAGAACTCTCTATTCTCTCTTTTAATTTGCTGCATCTCTACAAATGAAAGTCTGAAGGCTTTTTTATAGATCCAAAACCTCAGGTCAATGGATCTCTCCAACAACACGTTCACAAGCGAGGTACCGATGTCTTTCACCAAGCTCAATAACCTTACGCTATATGAATCTATTTCACAACATGCTACACAAAACCAACCCTGATTTTTTCGACGATCTGTCACAGTTGGAGGTGCTCCAACTTTGAGAAAATAACTTTACCAGAGTCAATTTCCTCTTCGTCCCGTTCACGGAGTCCCTAGGCCGCTGCCTGTCTCTAAGCCGAACCGAGATGGACAAAATATTGGTATGCACTTAAATGAGTAAATATTAATTGTTTACTAATAAAACTGATGCTTGCATAACTAGATTTGGTGTGCTTTTAAGACCACACAAAATAAAATATCGCCAGTTGACTATACAGATCACACGATTTTTTGTCCCGTTTGGTGCAACGTTTTAAGTCTGGTGGCGTTTATTTAAAAATGTCACTGTTATTTTGCGAATGAGAAACATATCAGGTAAAAGCGCGTAAAATGTGTGTAGGTGGATCGCACCTCCCCCATCTTTCGCGGACTAGATGAAGAAAGAATCGAAACTTTGGAGAGAGCTTAAGCGGGATAAGATTGGTTTGGATTGGAACCTCATCGAAAAAAAGATCGATGCGCCTGTTAAGTTGTGGGATGAGAAACTACAAGTAATAGTAAACCTAAAAGTGCCAAGATGAGAAGGATCGGCACTTGACAGCCGAATATTTTATCGTGCATTAATAGATCAGAATAGTAATTTCCAATTTCCTTCATCAGGTATGTGTACTGCTAGTATTTAAAGCCTTTTTTGCAACTCCATTTAATTATGCATAAACCTATTTGTAACGAGCTAAAATCTGCAGGTAAATATTACTCGGTAAATTATGGGTATCCATTGCAGTGAGGGTTCTTAATTAAAATCCTACCTGGATACCTGATATCATTTACCCGAATTTGCATGTGGTAGTCGTCCAATCAAGGGACACATGATTTTTTTTAATAAATCACACTCATCACTGTATAATGTCATTAAGGGTCCGTTCGGCGCGCAGTTAATGGCTTTCTGGAATTGACTTTGGCCAGAAAACCAATATCTGCAGGAATTGGTTTTGTGCATAAAACCAATTCCGCTGTTCGGTTGCATGATGGAATTCAGTGAACAGAATTGGAATTGATATCTGTAAGTTGTTCGGCTGCACGATGGAATTGACTTTCTGGAATTGAAATTTTTCAAATTCAAAATTTTAAAAGCGCGTGCCCGGGCGAAAAGCGCGCGCCCGGGCGAAAAGTGTGCGCCCAGGCGAAAAGTGCGCCCCCGGGCTAAAATATCGCGCCAAGGCAAAAAAATCGCGGTCGGCGAAAAAATCGCGGCCGGGAGAAAAAATCGTGCCCGGGCGAAAAAATCGCGCCCGGGCGAAAAATCGCGCAAATCGCGCCCGTGCGAAAAAATTGTGCCCGGGAGAAATAAAATGCGCCCGGGCGAAATAAACGCGCCCGGGCGAAAAAATCGCGCCCGGGCAAAAAAATCGCGCCCGGGCGAAATAAACGCGCCCGAACGAAAAAATTGCGCCCCTGAAGAAAAAATCGCGCCCGGGCGAAAAAATCGCGCCCGGGAGAAAAATCGCGCCCGGGCGAAAAATCGCGCCCGGGCGAAAAATCGAGCCCGGGCGAAAAAATCGCGCCCGGCTAAAAAATCGCGCCCGGGCGAAAAAATCGCGCCCGAGCGAAAAAATCGCGCCCGGGAGAAAAATCTCGCCCGGGCGAAAAATCGCGCCCGGGCGAAAAATCGAGCCCGGGCGAAAAAATCGCGCCCGGGCGGAAAAATCGCGCCCGGGGGAAAAAATTGCGCCCGGGCGAAAAAATCGAGCCCGGGCGAAGAAATCGCGCCGGGGCAAAAAAATCGCGCCCGGCCGAAATAAACGCGCCCGAGCGAAAAAAATCGTGCCCGAGCAAAAATATCCGCCCGGGCGAAATAAACTCGCCCGGACGAAAAAATCACGCCCGGGCTTAAAAATCGTGCCCCGGACGAAAAAATCGCGCCCGGGCGAAAAAATCGCGTCCGTGCGAAAAAATCACGCCCGGGCGAAAAAATCAAGCCCTAGACGAAAAAATCGCGCTCGGGCGAAAAAATCGCGCCGGGCCGAAATAAACGTGCCCGACCGAAATAAAACGTGCTCGGGCGAAATAAACGCGTCAGGGCGAAAAAATCGCGCCCTAGGCGAAAAAATCGCGGCGGGCCGAAATAAACGTTCCGGCCGAAATAAAACGCGCCCGGGCGAGAATATGCGTCCGGGTGAAATAAACGCGCCCGGCCGAAAAACACCCTGCAGGAAAATGCACACTCGAGCGAAAAACTCGCGCGTAGGTTGAAAAACTCTAGTGTAAACATTTGATTATGCGGAAAACCTATGGGCGGATGTAAGAATTGCTATTTGATTTTTTAGTTTATAGTAAAAGCCATGAGTTTTTACATGAAAGCCAATATCCGCTTAAATTTCGTTGCGCCGAACACTAGAATTGGATTTTTAATCTCCAATGCTAATTCCAGGAAGCCAATTCCGCCCAAACGAACGGACCCTAAAAGAACATTTGGTGTATGAAAAAAGAAATGAGTAATACTTTGGGACATGCCTCAATACTCTTTCAAAAAGTAAATTTTCAGTGCACATCTAAATTCATGAACATCCTTCATGCCAAGACCCAAAATCTGTAGTGTGTGAGGATGATGAAAACTTTGTATATTAGAAGTTGCTGGAATCAGATGAAATAGATGTTGCTTTCATTGATAAGGGAGGGGCTGATGAATTGACGGACTTAAGGAATCATATAGCCAATCAGTTAGAGATTGCAAACCTGTATTTTAACATTGTAGTTTATAATTGTCGATGTATTTCATCATTATATATTATTCACAATTTTGATGGTTGCCTAATGTGCAGGTGATGCCAAACAGAGGGAAGAACGAGGATAATGTAACTTTTGAAATATTTTGATTTTTTTTATATTTATTTGAACAATTTGATTTTATCTTTTATTCCGCACTTCTATATTTTAAGTGTAAACTGCAATTTGGGGGCCTGTTTGGTTAAGCTGTAGCACTGAGAGAAACAATGGTGAGAAGCAGTGGTGGGGGGAATCAACTGTTTGCAGAGTGTTGAAAAAATTTATGGAATTGTTTGAAAAACTAAATTCTCAGTGGTGTGTGTAACAGTGGTGCGGAATTAAACAGTAATGAAAATTAAACAGTGATAATAATAATTAAACAGTGATAATAATTTACGAAGTCCAAATAATAATTAAACAATTTCCTCAACATAGCTTCCACTCACGCTTCAACTGATCCGATTTGTTCTTCAATTGTGCACGAGTATAATTAATGTTGTGCGCTCTTTGAAGTTCTTAATCAAGTTTAGCCAATCATCTCTGCTGAAATGAGTGTTTAGTCTATTGCCTAATTCAATCTCTTGTATATAGAGACCGCAAAACAGCATCACATGCGTAGACTCCCATTGTGCATAAATGTCATCATCCTTTGGTTTACCCATCACTCATCTAGAACATTGAATTGATGTTTTCTAATTATATCTGGAACTACAAACCGAGAAATCGGTACTGATAGGTACCCCCTAATTCGGGCTGCGAATAACCAAAGCACCTGCCTCATTTGGTGGAGGAAATGAGATTGACCAAAGTAAACCTCACTAGCCTCGTAACAACCCAACATGAGATGCAAATAGTGAAATCCCTCGTCGTGCGGTGCAGATAGTAAAACCCTCAAACATGGGGTGCAAATAGTGAATTCCCTCATCGTGTGGTGCAGATAGTAAAATCCCACATCATGGGGTGCAAATAGTAAAATCCCACATCATGGGGTGCAAATAGTAAAATCCCACATCATTGGGTGCAAATAGTGAAATTCCGCATCATTTGGTGCAAATAGTAAAATCCCACATCATGGGGTGCAAATAGTAAAATCCCACATCATGAGGTGCAAATAGTAAAATCTCACATCATAGGGTGCAAATAGTAAAATCCCATATCATTGAGTGCAAATAATAAAATTGCTCATCATGGGCGCAAATATAAAATTTCATATCGGGGGATGCAATAGTAAAATCCTTCAATACGGTCTGTGTATAACAAATAATATGGTTATGATGTGCGTATAACCATATCCATCATATGAGTACATATCACCACAAAACTATACAAAATGGTATGCGCGTAGCCATGTTCATAATGAGTGTGCGTATAACACATAAATTGATTATGGTGTGTGTATAACACATAAATTGGTTATGATATGCGGGTAGCCACATAACCACCATAATCACCCTAACCACTCATCTAATTACGAAAGCGCCTCCCTCAAAAACTATAAATAAGACCCAAGTCTTCTCTTTTTTCCATCTTTCTCTTCTCCCTCCTTTCCTCCTAAGTGCAAGAGAGAGAACTCCTCCCTCCTTTCCTCCTTCGAGTAAGGAAGATCTTTGAGCGCCTTCAAAGATCTCCTTCGCCTTCAAAGATCTTCGAGCATCTTCGAAGATCTTCCAGCGTCTTCGAAGATCTTCAAGCACCTTGAAGATCCTACGAAAGCGTTCATTCTCCTTTGAGCGAGCGTTCCGCTCCAAGCGCGCCTCCGAGCGCTCCGCTCTCAAAACCACTCCAAGCCCGCCTCTGCGCGCTCCGCTCTCAAGACCGCTCCAAGCGCGCCTCCGCGCTCTCCGCTCTCAAGACCGCTCCAAGAGCGCCTCCGCGCGCTCCGCTCTCAAGACCTCTCCAAGAGCGCCTCCGCGCACTCCGCTCTCAAGACTGCTCCAAATGCGCCTCCGTGTGCTCCGCTCTCAAGACCGCTCCAAGCGCGCCTTCGCGCGATCCGCTCTCAAGACCGCTCCAAGCACGCCTCCGCGCGCTCTGCTCTCAACACCGCTCCAAGCGCGCCTTCGCTCTCAAGACATCTCCAAGCGCGCCTCCGCGCACTTCGCTCTCAAGACCGCTCTAAGCACGCCTCCGCGCGCACTGCTCTCAAGACCGCTCCAAGCGCGCCTCCGCTCTCAAGACCGCTCCAAGCGCGCCTCCGCGCGCTCCGCTCTCAACACCGCTCTAAGCGAGCCTCCGCTCTCAAGACCGCTCCAAGCGGGCCTCAGTGTGCTCCACTCTCAAGACGACTCCTCCGCTCTCAAGACCGCTCCAAGCGCGCTTCCGCACGCACCGCTATCAAGATCGCTCGAAGCGCACCTCCGTGTGCTCCACTCTCATGACCGCTCCAAGCGCACCTCAGTGCGCTCTGCTCTCAAGACCGCTCCAAGCGCGCCTCAGTGCGCTCCGCTCTCAAGACCGCTCCAAGCGCACCTCCGCGCGCCTCGCTCTCAAGACCACTCCAAGTGCACCCCCACGTACTCAAGAACAAGCACTCCGCGCACTCAAGAACAAGCGCTCCAACCTCCAGCAAGATTAGCACTCAAACCTCCTCTCGCGCAACAGGAGACAAGCTGCAGAGACAAGGACGCACAAGAGCACATCAATCCAACCTTCAAGCTGCAGTCAAAATCTCCAGAGCGCTCAGAGCGCAGCATTCCCGTCTGGAGTAGACAAAAGACAGCTTCGTGAGCGGTGACCTGTCATCCTCCGAGCACCTCTCTCTCTCTTTCTCTAAACAATTGTAGCGAGAGGCGGTCTATCGCCATCGAGTTCTTCAAAACAGCTCTGTACAACAACCAACAAATAGTTGAGGTTTTGGCCGGCACAGACCCGACCTCGTTATTTTTCACCCAGTTGATGGATTTTCCACGTTAAAAAAATTGTCTTGTCAACTTTCTCTTTTTCTGTGACTGTTTGCGCGCTCGAATGCTCCCGGGCTAAGACGGTTCAATCTAGTCCGATCTATCAGAGCCTTGAGTGGTCCGTAACAGTTTGGCGCCGTCTGTGGGAAGGAGTTCCCCCAAAGCTTGAAGAAGACTCTGAAGACATTGCCCACTGCACAACGGTACTCGTGACTAGAGATCATGACAGGAAATGTCGTCCGCATAAGTGAAAGATCAATTCCTCGGGGGCATGCCGATCTAGCTCCCCTCCACTCGCTCATCACCAAACCTGAAGGTGAGCTCCCCAGTTCGAATGTCCAAGGCCGCGGGACCCATCCCGACGGAGGACCTGAAGCTCAGTATCACTGCAACCGCCCTGACGTGGCAGGCCATGAACCTGCATATGGGAGGCTCACACGTGAAGAAGTTCATGACATAATTTTTAAAGAGCACGAACGAGCAAGGCAGTGTGCCGCTTTGTCCCCTCACCCTCTCCATCGTCGCTCACCGTTCGCACCTGAGATTCTGGCACATCCAATCCCCCTTGGCTTCAAGCTCCCAAAGATTGAGACGTACGACAGAGCGAACGACCCGTCGGAGCACGTCGGACACTTCGCGATCATGATGCAACTCTGTAATCCCAGATCCATTGTTGTGTCAGATATTCCCGATGACTTTGAAAGGACAGGCTCACACCTGGTTCCTATCCCTGAAGGAGGGAGAAATCAAGGATTTCGCAGAGCCGACTCAACAATTCACTGACCAGTTCATCGCTAGCCGCCAGATAATCAAAGATCCCTCCCACCTGTCCGGAATCCATCAAAGCAAAGGGGAAACCCTTAAAGATTTCTTCCGTCGTTTTACCACTGAGGCACGACAAATCCTTGGAATAAAATCAGTGCTCCTTCGTGGGTTTGTCCTCGGAGGGCTCCGCCCTGGTGGATTTTACTCGGCACTAATGCGGGAAACTATACCCAACTACCTAGACCTCGTTCACCGAGTTGAGACCCAGATAGCAGCTGGCGAAGCAATAGTGGCTCATCGACAACAATTTGAAGGCAGTCTAAAAAGAAAAAAACAGAACAATACCCACCAACAATACCGAAGAGGAATGACAGGCCTCGTGGCGTCTCCCGCCAAGCCGGGGGCACCACCGACATCAAACCTTCACCCCACTCAATGCCTCGCGAACGGAGTATTGCTGGACATTCGCGATCATCCCTCTCTTCAAAGGCCTAAAGCTCTTGCATTAAACTCTGGAGATCAATCCAAGTACTGGGACTACCATCGAGGTCACAGGTATAAAACAGAAGGCAGTTCGCGACTGAACGCAGAAATTGAACGATTCATTCGTCTGAGACTCCTTGGAAAATTTCTTCAAACCAAGGACACTTAATCAATAGGTCAAGAATGACCCAGCAGGGGAGCAATCCCCAGGGCGACCGTCCCGAAGAAGAGTATGTTCTCTGCCTGTGGAATGTTCAGGGCACCCGACATATATACTTGTATCTCATGTTTTCAGCATCAATGTAACAAACAAATGTCATTCTTTTTTTATCATGCGCCCAAACAACAAGCATTGTTTTCAATTTTACTGTTTGTCTCAGAACAGAGTGTTCAGATCTCCCAACAATGGACTTCGGCCTCTCACAAAACAGAGTGTTCGGATCTCCCAACAAGGGACTCCGACCTCTCTCAAAAGAGAGTGTTCTCGGATCACCCAACAAGGGACTCCGACCTCTCCCAAAATAGAGTGTTCGGATCTCCCGACAAGGGACTCCGACCTCTCCCAAAACAGAGTGTTCAGATCTCCCAACAAGGGACTCCAGCCTCTCCGAGAATAGAGTGTTCAGATCTCTCAACAAGGGACTCCAACCTCTCCCAAAACAGAGTGTTCAGATTTCCTAACAAGGGACTCTGACCTCTCCCAAAATAGAGTGTTCGGATATCCCAACAAGGGACTCCGACCTCTCCCAAAACAGAGTGTTCAGATCTCCCAACAAGGGACTCAGACCTCTCCCAAAACAGAGTGTTCGGAACTCCCAACAAGGGACTCTGGCCTCTCCAAAAATAGAATGTTCGAATATCTCGACAAGGGACTCCGACCTCTCCCAGCATAGAGTGTTCGAATCTCCCAACAAGGGACTCCGGACTCTCCCAAAGCAAAGTGTTCAGATCTCCCAATGAGGGACTCCGACCTCTCCCAGAACAAAGCGCCTGGATATCCCATGCAGAGACGTCGAGCTCTTCCGAACAGAACGATCGGGTATTCCAAGTAGAGACTCTGGTCTTTTTTAAAGGATCCAACGCCCACCAGACAGAGAGAGAGAGAGAGAGAGAGAGAGCTCACTCTACTCCTCAGTGACCTCTCACTACTCGACTTGAAGCGTCCGCCCTTCACCTACGTAGTAGGTTCCAACACCACAAAAACTCTATTATCACAAACAAGTACTAAAAGCTAGAACAGTAGGCAAACAATCAAGCAATGCTTAAGAAGCAACCAAAGCTTCACAGACAGAATACAAAGCCACTACATAGTGCAAATGGGCAAAGAAACAATAAAGGCGGAGCCACGCCTCATCCAAATCAACACCAGAGCCCCTCTTTCACTCTTGAAGAGACCTCCGATATCAAACTCGACTACATCTCAACAATATGTCAAACGCCGACGTACGAGGGATCTCCACCCCCAGCCTTGCAGGTATCTCATACCATCATTTTCAAATGTCAACATACTCCACAATTAATAAGGAGCGCCGCTGCATCAACTTCCCCCGAGAACTACGCCTGGCTACCTGAAGGGCCAAAGACTCGCTCGAGTCCTCACAAGCAACAAGCCCGCAGGTACGAGCCACAACACACATACGCCCTTCCGGAGCGCGACAGCTTGCGGGCGCACTCCCCGCTCGCGCACAACGCGCATGCAACCTTCCTGCGCGCATATAGCGCGCGAGCACACGCCCCGAGCGCGCACAGCGAGCAGGCGCACGCCCCGCGCGCGCATAGCGCGCATGCGCACTCCCCGCACTCGTGCGCGGGCACACGCCCCGCGCGCGCTGCATGAGGGCAGCCTTCCCGCGCGCATACCCTGCTTTCGCGCACAGCGCGCGGGCGCCCGTCCCGCTACGCAGGCACACAACTCGCGTGAGCACATTGCGGGGGCGCACTCCCCGTGCGCACAACGCATGAGCGGCCGTCCCACGCTCGCACATTGTGTGGGGGCACTCCTCGCATGCGCACAACATGCATGCACGCCTTCCTCACACCTTTCCCGGAGTGCGATACGCCCCATGTGAGTTCCTCCCTCCGCACCTCCCGTGCATCTTGCATCGCGCACAACCGCAATCATGCTCTTTGCCCGTTGGCAAGCCTATCTTGTGCACTTCTTAAACATTTTGTCGTACGAACACCATCGCCAAACATTATGCGCGTCGTTCAGATTTTGAGTAAAAGTCTCCGCCCTCCATTCGCTTCGACTCGAAGTTGCGGGGACTTGGGGGGTAAATGATAGGTACCCCCTAATCCGGGCTGCGAATAGTCAAAGCACGCACCTCATTTGGTGGAGGAAATGAGGTTGACCAAAGTAAACCCCACTAGCTCCGTAACCACCCAACATGAGATGCAAATAGTGAATTCCCTCATCGTGGGGTGCAGATAGTAAAACCCTTCAACATGGGGGTGCAAATTGTGAATTCCCTCATCGTGCGGTGCAGATAGTAAAATCCCACATCATGGGGTGCAAATAGTAAAATCCCACATCATGGGGCGCAAATAGTAAAATCTCACATCATGGGATGTAGATAGTAAAATCTTTCAATATGGTCCGCGTATAACAAATAATATGGTTATGACATGCGCATAACCATATCCGTCATATGAGTACATATTACCACAAAACTGTACAAACTGGTGTGCGTGTAGTCATGTTCATACTGAGTGTGCGTATAACACATAAATTGGTTATTGTGTGTGTATAATACATAAATTGGTTATGGTGTGCGGGTAGCCACATAACCACCATAACCACTCATTTAATTACGAAAGTGCCACCCTCAAAAACTATAAATAAAACCCCAATGCTTCTCTTTTTTCCATCTTTCTCTTCTCCCTCCTTTCCTCCTTAGTGCAAGAGAGAGAACTCCTCCATCCTTTCCTCCTTCGAGCGCTTTCGAAGATCTCCTTCGCCTTCGAAGAATCCTTCGAAGAACTTCGAGCATCTTCGAAGATCTTCCAGCGTCTTCGAAGATTTTCGAGCACCTTGAAGATCCTACGAAAGCGTTCATCCTCCTTTGAGCGAGCGTTCCGTTCCAAGCGCGCCTCCGCGCGCTCCGCTCTCAAGACCGCTCCAAGCGCGTGTCCGCGCGCTCCGCTCTCAAGACCGCTCCAAGCGCGCGTCCGCGCTCTCCGCTCTCAAGACCGCTCCAAGCGCATCTCCTCTCTCAAGACCGCTCCAAGCGCGTCTCCGCTCTCAAGACTGATCCAAGCGCGTCTCCGCTCTCAAGACCGCTCCAAGCGCGCCATCGGGCGCTCCGCTCTCAAGACCGCTCCAAGCGCGCCTCTGGGCGCTCCGCTCTCAATACCGCTCCAAGCGCGCCTCCGCACGCTCCGCTCTCAAGACCGCTCCAAGCACGCCTCCGCGAGCTCCGCTCTCAAGACCGCTCCAAGCGCGCCTCGGGGCGCTCCGCTCTCAAGACCGCTCCAAGCGCGCCTCCGCACGCTCTGCTCTCAAGACCGCTCCAAGCGCGCCTCCGTGTGCTCCGCTCTCAAGACTGCTCCAAGCGCGCCTCAGTGCACTCCGCTCTTAATACTGCTCCAAGAGCACCTCCGCGCGCCTCGCTCTCAAGACCGCTCCAAGCGCACCCCACGTACTCAAGAACAAGCACTCCGCGCACTCAAGAACAAGCGCTCCAACCTCCAACAAGATTAGCACTCCAACCTCCTCTTGCGCAGCAGGAGACAAGCCGCAGAGACAAGGATGCACAAGAGCACATCAATCCAACCTTCAAGCAGCAGTCAAAATCTCCAGAGCGCTCAGAGCGCAGCATTCCCGTCTGCAACAGACAAAAGACTTAGCTCCGTGAGTGGTGACCAGTCACCCTCCGAGCACCTATCACTCTCTCTCAACCATTGTAGCGAGAGGCAGTCTGTCGCCCTCGAGTTCTTCAAAACAGCTCTGTACAACAACCAACAAATAGTTGAGGTTTTGGCCGGCACAGACCCGGCCGCGTGGTTTTTCAACCAGTTGACGGGTTTTCACGTTAAAAAAACTGTCATGTCAACTTTCTCTTTTTCTGTGACTGTTTGCGTGCTCGAACGCTCCTAGGCTAAGACGGTCCAATCTAGTTCGATCTTTCGGAGCCTTCAGTGGTCCGCAACAGGTACCCAAAATTTGGAACCCTAGCTATTTCTAATCATCAAAATTTTAACCCTAGCTATCAGTTTCAAGACAAAATCAAATCCTTGATTGCCTAAGAGCAGAGCCTGAACCAAAGAGAACCAAAGAAAAATTGTCCGAGAGCACAAAATTTATCTTTGATTTTGATTTTAGTAACTTTGAAAAGTGACTCAAATCCAAAGAAAATGGACAAAATCAAATCCAAAGAAAATGGACAAAATCAAAACCAAAGAAAAATTGCTGATGGCATATTCTCCAGATAATTTCCAACATATATAAGTGAATCTAATCCAAAGAAAAATTGCAGACAAATAACAAAAATCAGAACAAAAAATGCTCCCAAAATTCCAAGTCCAACCTTAACAAAAATCAAATCCAAATAAAATTTACCAAAAATCTTATCGCCGGAGAAGATGGACAGGGGTCGTCAGCGCCGCCGGAGAAATTTGAGTCGGAGGAGAGATCCGCGTCGGAGGAGATACATGCGTCGGCGTCATCGGAGGGTCTGCGTCGAAAAAGAGCAAGACGTCGGAGAAGAGTAGGGCATCAGAGAAGATCCCGGTAGGAGCAGATCGCCGACGTTGAGGACGGGAAATGAGCTGCGCGACTCTCTGCCGCTGTTAAACCGCGGAAGCTGCAGCCCACTGCTCATGCAGCTGATTTCTTCACTGTAGCTGTGTGCCGTTGCTGTGCAGCGTTACCGAACAGGGCCTTGAGTTCAATATGCACCATAATTTTGTGTTATCGAGCCGATAAAATTATTTCACGTTCGCGACAACATCAAAAAATACTATTTATCGAAATAGCGAAAATACTTTCGAGATTACAATTTCCAACCACTGGATTCATGTCGGCAGTTTCCAAACATTAAAATCTCTATATCTCCCAAATTACTTCATTAGCCTCACTAATATGCGCTTTCTCAGAATAGCGCATCGTAGCACCTCGTCCCGTTCCCCGTGACAAAAAAAACGAGAGCACATAATAAAGCCAAAACTTACCCACTATTTCCCCGCCAGCCCATTTCTTTACTCCCAAAATCACAACACTCCGAATTCCAATTTTCCCTCCTCCCGTTAAAATCCCATAACAACGATCGCCGCATTACCGATCCTGGACTCCGAAGACCGGCGATGGCCCCCCGGGCGGCGGAGACAGTCGACGGCTGCTGCGATCCGGCGACGGAGATCGAGTACGAGGCGGAGGAGATCGACGACGTTATAGAGGGTTCTAGAGGAAGCCGTTTCGCGCTTCTTGCTCGCAAGTTCAGTGCCATCGGCTCCCTTCGTCGCCGCCAGAACAACGAGGTGCTGTTCAGCCGATTCGTCATCCATCCTGATAACAAGTATGCTGTCAAATCTCCCTTCAACTCTTCTCCTGGTTTATTTCTTCGCGATTCCTTCCATTTTCCACCATAGAACTCTATATTTCGCGGGGCTAGCATTTTTTTAATACAAATCTCAATATGAAAGTCGAAATCGATTTTCCACGAAAATCAAATTCATCCAAAATTGATTTTAAGATATCTCGCCGATTTCATTTTCGACGAAACATCCGTGTATTTGAAAAGACGTTCGATCATCCCCCCACCATTCATAAATTTGTCCGAATGGTCAGATAAACATGAAATCGATGAACCTCCATCACATATATTTTTTTAGGTATATTATTTAAGGGCATTGATATTGGTACCCCTTAAATGACTATTTGTAGCGCACTTATATTTGTACTCATAGTGAATATTAGTACGCATAGTAGATATTTGTACCCAACCATTTTTTTAAAAAAAAAAAATGAACAAATAGTTAAAAGTTTATTTGTTAAATGTCTGATACATGATTTCATTCTATTTCAATACGCAAAATTCATATTTCATTCCAAACCGAACGGAAGTTAAATGTCTGATACATGATAAATGTTCTTTGCATCTCTTAAAGTACACAAAAAGAACGCAAAACTTAACAAATAATTTTTTTACATTTAGGAAACCAAATATTATGAGAGAGTTGAGAGGAACGATAAAGAAATACTCACAATGGGGTTATGAGAGAGTTGAGAGGACGATTTCGAAACCTACAAAATAATTTTCATGAAGCTTTTAGCATTCTGGGGTTTTAGGGTAGAAAAAATTAAAAAAAAAAAACTCACCGGAGAGGAAGGAGGTAGTCCTAATGGTGGAAAAGAGAGGAAATCCACACGATTTAGGGCCGGAAATCACCTAGGCGGGCGGCGGAAGGGGGGCAGGCGGGCGGCGGAAGGGGGGCAGGCGAGCGGCGGAACAGGAGGGAGACGGATCGGGCTGCTGTAAATTTGTCGACATTGCTAGGACGTTGGAAGCCATTTGGCAAAATAGAAGATCAAAAATAAAAAAGTTACAAAGCATCTTTTCTATTGAAAAGGACAGAATAAGAACAACTAACAGTGTCAAATTCATGGACAAAAAAAAAATAGAATACCAGGTCAAAAACATAAAGCTGGTCAACTTTTGGTCCACCAGTCGATTTCTGCAAGAAGGAAAGGGGTGCTTAGGGTTTCAGGAGCATTCAAAAGGTCAATTTCACGGTGAGGATTAATTCCCACTTTATTTAAAGTTCATAAATTTTTGATTAAAAGAAAAAATATAAAAGGACGACATTAGTGAATCCGTTGGATCAACCATGAATTAATACTGACCGTGAAATGAATACTATCCATTTAAGTCAATCTTGATACCATTCAAAATGGGTCATCCTTCTTGATAAGAGGTTCTACGTGTTCATACTGAGCCGCTGCATGATTTCTCCTATGAAATTATGGCTCTGTTTGGACAAAAACGTCACCATCATAGAATGTATGTTTGACATTCTATGATTGGTGTATTCAAAAAATTACAATTTGAGATTTTTGTAAAAAAAACATAATAGTAAATGAAATGTTACATTGAGCAGGGGGCGTAGGCGGGCCGTGGGTCGCTGGTTGGAAATTAATTTTGAGGGTGCACATAACTGAGCCTCCGGCAGGGTTAGCTGATGCTTTAACCGCTCGAATGCCTTTTCGCACTCCTCGGACCACTTGAAGTCGACGTTCTTTTTTAGCTCTTCCGGTAAATCTGATGGAGACTACCCTTTCGGGAAGCTCCTAGACCTACTCCCCCGTGGATCACTCACACTCCTCCTCCTCCCTGGACAACTCCTCGACCCCCTTGGTCGACTCTATCTTCATTCCTCCTTCGAGCGGCGACTTGCACCGTCGGCGGCTCGACAGGGGCTTCCAGCCTTCGCAACTCTCCTCCTGCTTCTCCGACAGCTAGCCTTCTCCGGGCTTCCAAAAAATCCGGGCAGGCCATTGTCCCATGCCCTGCTACCTGATGTAGCTCGTAGTAGAGGGGGATCTCTTCCTCCTGCGGCCTCCTCCGCTGCTTCCTTCTAGCCGGCATGTTACCCCACTGGGCAACGACCATTGATTCCTCCCTTCCTCTCTCCTAACGCCTCTCCAGTCGATTGAAGTTCCTACTTTCCGGGGAAAACCTCCTTCCCGGACCTTGATGCTGGGGACGACTTGCTGGCCTCCACGACAGCCTATTAGCGGGGACCTGATAGCGTCTTTCCTCCTCCCGACGCTCCGGAGCCACTATGGGCCTCCACTCTTCCTGCCTCCTTGGATCCTCCCTTCTCCTCTCCCGCGGCTTCTTCCTCTCCCGCCTTCGGGGTTCCTCCTTCTTCCTGGGCACAAAGACCTTTTTCTCTTCCTCTTCCTCCCTGGTCAGCTTGGTGAGCTTGGTCAGGAAGCCGCGATTAGAGGCCTCTCCTTGAACGAACTTATTGACCCTCTCAATAAGCTCTTCATAGGACATGGGAGGATCCCGGCTGATCTCCAGCTTGAAGAGACCTTCCCTCAGACCGAACGTCAGGGAAAGCTGCATGGTGAAGCCATCCACCTCCTGGATGTCCAACACTTCCTCCTTAAAGCGATCGATGTAGTTCCCCAACGTCTCCCGCACCCCTTGTGCCAAATAGAAGAGGTCTGTCACCTCCTTCTTCCTCTTCTTGGCCGTGGCGAATCGCATCGTCACGCCTCGGCGCAGGTCTTCGAAGCAGTAGATGGATCCTGCTGCGAGTTGGTGAAACCAATCTCTGGCCTTTCCTCGGAAGGTGATGACAAAGAGCCTACACTTGAAGGAGTCCGACATGGTTCGGGTGGAGACTACATCCTCGAACCATTGAAGGTGTCGGGCAGGATCATCCCTCTCGGAATAGTAAGCCATCATTGGTTCACTGAAACCCTCCGACACGGGTGCAACAAGGATCTCTTCACAGAATGAGCTCCTCCCACCTGACTAGCGACGATCCTCAACTTGGCGAGTAATCCCTCCATACTCGCCATATGACCGAGTATCCTGGGACCTCACCTAGTCTTCCACCCCGCGGAATCGAATTCCTTGCGAGCTCTGCTGATAGAACTGCGGCCTCCTGGGTACTCGCTGAGGGGGAACACCATCCTCGGATGGAGTCACGCGATGAGGCGAGGTCGCCGTGCACTCTGTGCGGGGAGGAAGCACTGCTCGCATGGTCGCCTCCAAACGCCGCGCGAACTCCTCAAAATCAGCTCGCATCACGAATTCGCTTCCACATGCTGAGTTATCAGCAGCTCCCTCATGGTCGCCAACTTCGACCATCTCGCCTTCTCACCAGACTTTCTTCCTCTGGCTACGATCCACGCTCTCCGCACCAAAGTGTTGAAGCCAGGATAATCCCGACTCCAAATGTTCGGACCTGAGTGTAGCCGAAGGTTACTAATCCCGCGGTCGAACGCCACAACTATAATGGCTAGAGCAGGAGAGAGAGAAATGTCTACAAGCATACCCCAGGTGCTTCAGCAGGGAGGTCCCGCTACGTACCCGGAAGTCTAGATGAGCTTCTCCTCCACTACCAAAGATGGCCGAGCAGGGTACAAGGAAGGCACCAACTGGCGAGTATCTAGGATGACGGCCGAGGGTGACGGTCAAGAATTCAGGGTGACAAGTCTTCGAAAATGGGGTTCCGAAAGCTCAGCCAAAACGGTGCCAATCCAAGCTCCCCTGAGGTCCTATTTATAGGAAAACCAAAGGGGAGGGGGGTAATTTATAGCCCAGCCCTGCCCGACGACTACACGATATTGATGGGAATCTCGCTTGGCTTTGACGAGTATTCGCGATGGTCGCACACCTGACGAGTATAAAGGGCTTGCTCGTGCATACTCGCACAAACCTTTCTGTCGTCTCTGCTTGCTGAGCTGTATTCGTCCTCTGACTCCTGTCTTCTGTGTTGACTTTTGTTTTTGACTTCTGCCTACGTGGCTTGAATTGGGCCCTACCATCGGAGAATAGGGGTTGTACATCTGGATCCTCCCACGATGGTTATTGTTGAAGTTTGGAAATTCCCGACTCCAAATATTCGGATCAATGCAGTCAAATGTTACTCGTCCAGTGATCCGACTTGATGGCTTGACGGGAAACGATGAAGGGACTAAGAGAGCAACAACAGGACCCCAGATGCTGCGGCAGGGAGGTCCCACCACGTACCCAGAAGCTCAAAAAAGACTTCCCCTCCACGAACAAAAATGGCCAAGCAGGGTATGAGGAAGGCATCGACTTGGCGAGTATTAAGAATGACGACCAAGGATGACGGGTCCAAGAGTTCAAAAGTAGGGTTCCGAAAGCTCAGCCAAATGTGTCAATCCAAGTACCTCTGGGGGTCCTATTTATTAGAAAACCAAATGGGGTGGGGTGGGGTGGGGTGGGGGGGGGGGGGGGGTCTTATTTATAGCCCAGCTCAACCCGACGACTATGCGACATTTGGGGGGATCTCGCCTGGCTTCGGCGAGCATCTCCTATGTTCGCCCACCTTGGCAAGTATGAGGGGCTGCTCGCACATGCTCACCTATACTCACCTAGGCCTTCTACTGTCCTGCTGGTTGAGTTGCCTTTAACTTCTGACTCCTAGCTTATGCTTTGACCTTCTGACTTTGGCTCCTGCCTATGTGGCCTGAATTGGGTCCCACCCTCGAAGAATATGGGTTGTACACAATCCCCGCTCTTTGCGAGCAACGGAGGAGCTCGGAAAGAAACATCCAACCCTTATTCTGCGAGTTGCTCTTGACAAGTATTGGTCCTACTTGGCATCAGCCTGGCTGGCTCCGTGACTCTCTATATAGGGGGGGGGGGGGTCTCTTCTATTGGACGACCTGTCTAAACTCACACAAGATGTCGCTCGCTGCCGAGGAACAATTTCTGGCGGATGTCGCTGCGTTGGAGAGTTTGCTGGGGACTCCTACTCGCAAGCGTGCTCGTGAGGGCGATGACGTTGAGGAGTTCCTCGCTCCTAAGAAGAAGAAGAAGCTTGGAAAGAAGTAGAAGCAGCAGCAACCCGCTCCGACGCAGAATGTCGCCGATCCTCCCGCCGACCAACGGGGGGTTCCCGCGAGTACCCAAAGGTTACCCAGCGAGTTGGGCCTCGCAGATGATGTCGAGCACCCAGCTCCTGAGTCCTCTGCTCCTGTGGTGGACCTTTCAGGGTCCCAGACTCGGTCGCGCCCGAAATTCGCTTCCTCGCGAGGTAGAGATTTCATACTCGCCGGCTAGATTATCCCCACGCTGTTTCTGTTTTCTGAGATGATGACGACGTTTTCTTTATTCGTAGATCCGCCGACTTCTGGGATTCCTAGCGAGCCTCTGGCCGTTCCTCCCTTGCGGTCAAATCCAATAGTCGCACTGGGAGCTCAGTCGGGGGGTGCGAGTTGGTCGATCCGTACGGATCCACCATGGCTCATTGTCGGCGTCGGCAGGCAAGATGCCTTCTGTGGAAGGGTCCTCGCGACCTCCTGTGAGCGATCAAGGGGGTCCTTTGGCGAGCAGTCTACCTCCTCCTCCTTCGGTTACTTCTCAGCCCGCCTCTGCGAGTACTTCACAGGTGTCCGCAAGCGACCTTCAGCCGCCGCCTCCCATGCCGCCATCAGTCAACGCTCCTGCCGACACCCGCCCTTCCTCGACGTCTGCCCACTTGGTTCATCTGGGGGGATCATCACGTCGTGGGGGGAACATGGGCTCTTCGGGCTTCTTTGCCCCGCGAGGAGGTGGGCGACCACTGGATGGTCGCGGTAGGGGGCACGCCGATGATGTCTCCCGCGACCTGCAATGTCATCGCTGCGCCAAGCTCCGGCGAGCCGGGATCACTCGGGGGGTTCCTCGTCGGGTCGGCGAGATACCACCCATCGCAGCCCTTCTCCTCGTCGGGTCTGGTCTCCTCGCCGGGGTCGATCTCGCAGCACTCGTTGTGATGCGAGGAGTGAAGTTCCTCGAAATGGTACTTTAGCCGCCTATGTGTAGTCTTCTTTCCTTTTCTTTGGAGTTCTCGCTAATCGTGTGATTGTCTTCCTCTTTGGCAGCTCGCGCGTCTACTCCGGGGGGAGCGCTGATCGATGCCATCGGACTACCGCCCCGCGAGTACCAGGAGAAGATTGCTCGAGCTTACATGAAGCTAGAGGCAAAGTTCGATCAACTGGCCATCTGCGAGCCTCATCATTGTATCTCCGCACTGGAGGTGCGAGTAACGAAGCTTGGAGAGTTCGAGGCGAGGCTGGTCGGTGCTGAGTCCCGATTTCATTTGATCAATGAGCTGGAGCGGCGAGTGGCGATGATAGAACATCGTCAGCAGCTCCACCATGAGGAGCTCGTCGGCATGCGAGCGAGCATGGGCTCATCGGGAAGGCTGGCGAGGATCGAGGATCAACTTTGCAAGGGAGGGAGCGCGATGTCGGTGGCCTCCGAGCACTTCAAGCGCGCGTGCAATATGGGCTGGGCCGGGTGACATCCTCCTCCTTCGGACGCGCATCCTCTAGGCCTTCCTTACCTGATTTTTTCCTTTTCTTCTTGTTTGTTGAGTAATCGCTGTTTTGGCGACTATGTAATCAAAGCTTTATTTTATTCATAATATCCTTTGGCGAGCATTTAATCTCATCTTCGATTTGTTGTCTTGATTCTTGCGATGATGTGTCTGTCATGTCTTCTTTGATTTTGTTTTGCGAGCATTGATGAGGGATCGTCGCGCATCTTCGACGAGCTTCTATGTATTTTTGTGCAGGCCCTCGCGAGTCGTGGGTTGGCGATTCTGGAAGCGTGGTGATGCTACGGTGACTTTCCGTGTTACTCATGACATCCTTATTTCTACTCGCGACGGGCTAGTCCATACCCCATCCCTTGCCTTTGCCTATAAATAGGGGGTGGGTAGGTATTAATTACGCTATCGACGACCTTACACCTCTTCTCACGAGTATCCTTGATTTTCCTTCTTCCCGCCTTTGATACTCGCTCTTATTCCTTTCTCTTTCTCATCTGCGATAACTGACGAGGCTGATGTTCGGCATGCCAATCACGCGAAGAACTTCGCTGCGGCGATGTTCAAAAAGTCCACCTCTACGCAGAAGGACTTGAATGAGTTTAAGGGGAAATTCCTCCCCGAGGGATACTCGGCCAGACTTCCTCGCCAGAGTGAGCGACTAAACAGCTTTATGGAGGGCGAGATCATCTTCCCGATCCGCCACTTTGAAGTGGGCCTGCGACTACCACTGTAGCCGGAACTTCGCCAGATTCTCCGCTACTTTGGGATAGTCCCCGCTCAGTTCAACCCGAACGCGATGGCGATGATCGTCGGGTTCCTCTGCTTCTTGCGAGAAGAGAAGATCGCCTTCGATCTTTCTGTCTTCAGGAGAATCTTCTCCTTCATGGCGACCGGCGAGGGCGTCATCTTCTTGTGCAGCCATGTATGCACGCTGGTCGACACATCGAACAAGAATCATCGCTGAGGCGAGCTGATAGTCGTCGTCGGCGACGACTTCGAGGATATTCCTCGCCAATCCCATCAGTCGTCGGATCATGTCTTCGCCACCCCCTTTCTGGAGGGACCTCGGGAGAAGCTCCTCAACGCCTTCCGAGGTCGCCGTTTCAACGTTGTCTTCTGGCGACAACGGGTGAATGACCTCCCGTGGGTCTTCCCGGGTGAAGGTAGTCTTTGGCGAGCATCATCCATACTCGCATATCTACTATTGGTTAGCGATTAAACGTTTGTCTTCTTTCTTCTACAACTACTCACATTTTACCTCGCGAGCCTCTCCCCGTGGCGAAAGAGGCGGCTCCTTCTCAGGAGGGCGCGATGGTTCCTTTGCGCGAGGATGAGGGGAGGCCGTCATCCCCCATCGATTTGTCGGAGATCCCTGAGGACCCGGTGGATGTCGGCATGAAGGCGGGCTCCTCGCGAAAGAGGAAGGACAAGGGCAAGGTCAAGACCAGGGAGCCGACGAGGAAGAAAAAGGAGCTCGCGAGCAGGAAGCTCGACGAGATGGCCGACCCCAACCTTCACCCTAACTTTGGGGAGGGTGAGCGCGGCGAGGATGCCTATGGTCACTCGCTGTTGACCTGGGCGGAGCGCGCGCATGAGGCTACTCTGAGCACCAATCTTTCTGCTTGGTCGGAAGATTAGGAGTATTTGGGTGAGGCATTCGACGTCACGTTTGTAACATCCCAACTCTAAAATAGGGTCTAGTCGGTTCAATTGAACCCTTAGAGGAACTTAGCTCGGGTCATAAGAAAACCACGACCCGACCTTCGCCACCTAATGGTGGTCATTTGGAGAAATAACTGTTTTGGGTAGCATTTTGCTTTGCCACAACGCTTAAGTGGTATAGTAAGCATACGTACTCCAAATTGACTTCTGTCAGTTCCGTTAGACTCGTATGGTCAATACGAGTGCAACGGAATTCATTTCGTTCCGATCCGAGGTCGTTTAGTGAAAACGAGCATTTTGAGTAACGTAGTGCGTCACGACAAAGTCATTGAGGTACAGTGACCATACACACTCTAAATTGACTTCCGTCAGTTCCGTTAGACTCGTATGGACAATACGAGTGCAACAGAATTCATTTCGTTCCGATCCGAAGTCGAGCATTTTGAGTATCATAGCGCGTCACGACAAAGTCATTGAGGTACAATGACCATACGCACTCCAAATTGACTTCTGTTAGTTCCATTAGACTAGTATGGTCAATACGAGTGCAACGGAACTCGTTTCATTCCAATTCGAGGTCATTTGCTAAAAGTGACCGTTTTGAGTATCGTAGCGCGTCACGACGACGTTATTTTGGTATAATAGGTATACATGCTCCGAATCAACTTCCGTCAGTTGCTTAAACTCGTATGGTCGGTACGAGTGCAACGGAACTCATTTCGTTCCAATCCGGGATCATTTGGAGAAAACGACTATTTCGAGTAACATCGAGCGTCGCAACAACGCCATTTTCAAATGTCAAGCTAACGTGCTTCGAATTGAGTTCTGTCACTTGCGATGAACTCGTATAGACAATATAGGTACAACAGAATCCGTTTCGCTCAATTCTGACGTCGTTTGGTCAAGTAAATAAAATAAACGCTCGTAAAATTATACGAAACCTCGAGATACGTGAACGCTGGATTTCAACCCCGTCACACCAATAATGACTCGACACTCGACGACTCAGACCCATATTGACCTTGACCCATATGGGGGACCACTTAGGGTTGACTTTGGTCAAACCCTCCCTCAAAGTTGAATTTTAAAAGCATCAAGGCAAACCACACCATGGGCATCCACCTCAAGGCAAGTCTTGCAAGCCCTCAACCCTATGGCTAGCCCAAACTCCAAACTCCAACTAGACCTAGGCTAACCCAAAGCTCCCCTCTCCTTGCCTAAAGCCAAGGTAGTGGATTTAGATATTTTTAAACCCACCCTCAACCATGGGTCTCCTCAACCCTACCCCTAACCCCAGCAGGTACACCTCCCCTCCAACGGATGGCTGCCAGCTCCACCCCCACCCAAACCAGGGTTGCCAGCAGACCAAACCCAACCACCCTCGGGTAGAAAGAAGAGAGAGAGGGGTGGGTCTCGGGTTGGCTATAAAACAAGCCTCAACCCTACTTCAGAGGGGGACCTCCTCCAGAACTCCTCCCTGGGTATTTTCGAAACCAGCCCCGTCGCCCCACGTGCTCGCCGGAGCCGGAGAAGACAAGTCGCGCCACCTCAGCCACCCCGCCACCTTTCCTTTCCACCATGCATGTAAGGCTCCCGAGCCCTGCTAGGCTCGCAAAGGGGCCCTACCTCGTTGGAGAGAGGTCGACGACCCTCTTCGGGAAGACTCAGACGAGGGCATCCCCGGACAAGCGCTGCTCCGGCGTATCCCGAGGGCTGAGCCCTCCAAAGGCTCCTCCCGACGGCAGCCGGCGACACCAGGCCGCCAGACGACCGCCGAAAGGTGCGCCTGCCTCCGGCGAACCGGCCGGAGGCGGTGGCACGTCGATCCGACGGCCGGCCGACGGTGGCGAGAGTCTGTGAGCTCTCAGCCACCGCAAGGTGCAGATGCTGTTGGATCTTAATGCAAAGATCCAACGACATAATTAATCTGGGCAATGATTGGCCCCTCCCACAGCGGATCGGATCTTGATCCGCTATGGGGCTCCAATGTGCTCCGGTGCAGCTCGTTTTCAGCCGGCAGATCCGCGCCAAGATCCGTGCAGGATGTTTTTATGTAGCAAATGTGGTTTTTATTTTTTTTTAAGCCCAAACCAAAGCTCATGTAGGAAAACTTTCAACGTGGAATTTGTAGGTGCTGATAAGATCTACCTCCCGATTTTTTATTGGGAATTTTCTGCTTTTGATAAATATTTTTAATATTTTAAATGAGGTAAAATATCTGTTTTTGAATTAGCAGAGGGCTTGGAATTGAATGAAAAAATTTTCGAGATAATTAGGGGATCTCTAGAGTACTATCCTACACTCTCTAAAATTATGTGGTGATTTTTAAAGGAGATTTACTATTTTTAGAAGGTTATGGTCTCTGTTATTTAATTATTAAAGATTGAGACACTCTTCCAAAATCCCTCCAAAAATTATGGGAAGCTTGGGAGGTTGGTTCACACCCTATGGAAAAGTTTGGGGATTTTTAAAGTATTCTTGCTATATTTGGGAATTTATTTGGCGGTTATGAGAGCCTAAGTAAATTAGCAAAGACTATTTATAACTCAAAAGGCCTTGAAAAATTTATGATAGCTCGTTATGGATGTTATCAGCCTAGGATAAAAGTTGGATAATTTCGGATATGGTCTACTATTTTAATGATCTTAAAATAGAATAATAACTCAATGATCTGCGATTAGAATAATGCTCGAACATTAAGAGTCGCCTCTTTTAAGGAACTCATAATATCGTTCCTCAAGTTCGCTTAAGCCATGCTTAAAGGTTGCAATTAAAATCCAAGGTCCGACTATAACAAAAGACAGAATTTGGAAGAAGCTCCTATGAACGGAGATAGAACAGAACTTTCCTCCTATGAATGGAGATGAAATCGAAGCCTCCTGTATATGGAGTGAAGGACTACTAACCATTTTTCATTTTATAACAATTTCTTTTATCTCCAGTCTCGTACTGGTCCAGTTCTTTTCAGTACTTTATTTCGGTTAATTTCCATTCAGCACTTTTACAGTTCAACATTTTACTACTGTAATTCATTTCAGTACTTTATTCCAGTACTTCTTATCCGCAGTTTGTCCCAGCAACTTTAATTTAGAGTTGACGTGAAGGTGAGACATTCCTTCAGGGACAATCCTAAATAGTACCGAACTGGCCGCCGCTTGTAGAGCAGAGCGAACAGATCGATGTTTTGGCTTTTCCTTATTTATTGCCTATAATTTAGAGTTGACGTGAAGATGAGGCATTCCTTCAGAGTTAACCCTAAATAGTGCCGAACTGGCCGCCGCTTGTAGAGCAGAGCAGACAAATCGATGTTTTGGTTTTTCCTTCTTTATTGCATATAATTTAGAGTTGACGTGAAGATGGAGCGTTCCTTCAGAGTCAACCCTAAATAGTGTCGAACTGGCCGCCGCTTGTAGAGCAGAGCAGATAGATCGATATTTTAGCTTTTTCTTCTTTATTGCCTATAATTTAGAGTTGACGTGAAGATGAAACATTTCTTCAGAGTCAACCCTAAATAGTGCCGAACTGGCCGCCGCTAGTAGAGCAGAGCAGACAGATCAATGTTTTGACTTTTCCTTCTTTATTGCCTATAATTTAAAGTTGACGTGAAGATGAGGTATTCTTTCAGAGTCAACCCTAAATAGTGCCGAACTGTCCGCCACTTGTAGAGCAGCGCAGACAGATCGATGTTTTGGCTTTTCCTTCTTTATTGCCTATAATTTAGAGTTGACGGGATGATGGAGCGTTCCTTCAAAGTCAACCCTAAATAGTGCCGAACTGGCCGTCGCTTGTAGAGCAGAGCAGACAGATCTATGTTTTGGGTTTTCCTTCTTTATTTCCTATAATTTTGAGTTGACGTGAAGATGAAGCGTTCCTTCAGAATCAACCCTAAATAGTGTCGAACTGACCGCCGCTTGTAGAGCAGAGCGGACAGATTGATGTTTTGGATTTTCCTTTTTCATTGCCTATAATTTAGAGTTGACGTGAAGATGGGGCATTCCTTCAGAGTCAACCCTAAATAGTGCCGAACTGGCCGACGCTTGTAGAGCAGAGCAGACAGATCGATGTTTTAGTTTCTCCTTCTTTATTGCCTATAATTTAGAGTTGACGTGAAGATGATGCTTTCCTTCAGAATCAACCTAAATAATGTCGAACTGGCCGCCGCTTGTAGAGCAGCATGGTGAATCAATATTTTGAGGTTTTACTCATGTGTTGACCGTAATTTAGATTTGACGAGACTATATTGTATCTTCGAGAAATATTCCTACGGGAATATATTGTGCTTTCGATATATATAGTCATACAGGAATATATTGTGCCTTCGAGAAATATTCCTACGGGAATATATTGTGTCTTCGAGAAATATTCATATGGGAATATATTGTGCCTTTGATATATATTCATACGGGAATATATTGTGCCTTCGAGAAATATTCCTACGAGAATATATTATGTCTTCGAGAAATATTCCTACGGGAATATATTGTGCCTTCGATATATATTCCTACGGGAATATATGGTGCCTTTGAGAAATATTCCTACGAGAATATATTGTGTCTTCGAGAAATATTCCTACAGGAAGATAATGTGCCTTCGATATATATTCCTACGAGAATATATTTTGTCTTCGAGAAATATTCCTACGGGAATATATTGTTCCTTCGAGAAATATTCCTACGAGAATATATTGTGCCTTCGAGAAATATTTCTACGGGAATATATTGTGCCTTCGATATATATTCCTACGGGAATATATTATGCCTTCGAGAAATATTCCTACGGGAATATATTGTGTCTTCGAGAAATATTCCTACGAGAATATACTGTACCTTCGATATATATTCCTACGAGAATATATTGTGCATTTGAGAAATATTCCTACGGGAATATATTGTGTCATCGAGAAATATTCCTACGGGAATATATTGTGCCTTCAAGACATATTCCTATAGGAATATTTTATGCCCTCGAGAAATATTCCATATGGGAATTAAATGTGCCTTCGAAAAATGTGCCTTGGGAGAATGTCGAATGACCAATGAATTTTACTCTAAGGCAACTCGCACGACAGACGGTCTGGGAGGGCAACCCGTGCGAAACTCATAGAACTACGTGGGTCTGAGATTGTATGCAGGATGATACAGAGTACGTAGGCGGTGGTCGTGAGAAGACTACCTCGGCCCAATAATAGTCCATATATCCCCACTCTTAAAAGTCAAACTATGCTTAACGCTAATAGGAAGTTGATTTGATTCATGGTTCTAATGTCCTGTCTTTAGCACATGTGACAGGTGCGAATGAGAGACAACACCCATGTGTGGATGAAGCCACAGAGCAGGCTACTTCAGGTATATATCTGTTAGGCCACAACTTCTTGTATGCCCTAGCACATGGTATATTTATATATATAAGCCTTGACACTGGAGCTGTTTGAGCGGCAGAAAGGATAACGCTACTCTTACAGGTCTTAAATATAGACATTTCTGTGATGATAAATCTTCCGCTATAAATCATGTCTTCCGCTAAGTGATATAAAGTGCACTCTGTAATGACGTCTTCCGCTAGAATACTGCTTCCTTACTATGTTGGTGTATAGTGACTTTCACTTAACATCATTCCAATGCGTGACACCAAAGTGTTCAAGGTAGGGAGTTGGAAAAGAAAGTACCTTTCTCCGTCATGGTCGCTTCAGCGTCATGCAAAAAGGGTGGTGTGCGATAAGATCCCCCGATTGGGGGGGGGGGGGGGGGGGGGGTCTTACAACGTTCGCCCTCTACGACCGCGCATATGCCGAGTCACTGTAGGAGGTTTCGGCTGGGTATCTGGCCCACCAGTCTGCGCACTTGCTCCTACGGTCAGTGGAGCTAAGTAACCAGACGACGAGGAGCTTACTCGCCTATGAGGAGGGAGTAAGGGTGTTGAGCCGGAAGCTCCTCGCCTTTGAGCCCAAGGTCGCCAAGTGCAAGGCCTACGAGGCACTCACGCCCTTCTCTTGAAATACATGTTTCATACAGTTGCTCGTTTTTTGTTGATCATCGCGCTAACACTTTATCTTGTCATGCTCGCAGGAGGCCGAGGTGGAGACCGCGAAGAAGATGTCGCTGATCGAGAAGGAGCTGGAGGACACCCGGGCGGCCCTGGAGGCCAATCAAGTAAGGATCGCCGAGCTGGAAACTCGGCCTGCCGAGCAACAACCTGCGATGACAGGTTCTTCCCAGGTGGGAAAGCAAATAAGGATACATGGTGACGAGATGTCGAGCATTCGTCGCAGCATCGCGCGAGCAACCAGGAATGTCGTCCTGAGTCGGTTGAGAGCTGGCGACTACTTAGTGCCTAAGGCGATGAATCTGACAGTGATGGACATCATCCCTGCCCCTGCTTGCGGGGAGTCCACTTCCCCTACTCGCGCTCCTGTTCCTTGGGTGAGCAATGACAAGGATGAGGACTCTGAAAATGATGAGGATGAGGACGACGATGAAGAGGAGATCGTCAACGTCGACGACGAAGATGAAGACGCCGACGAAGATGAAGGAGGCGATGATGACGCCTAATCAGCAGGGCTCCCTTTTTGATCGCCCTATCGGACTTTTGTAAAGATTTTGTGAATGCAATACTCGCACACATATATGAAAGAAAGATATTCTTTTGTCTGCTTGCTCTTCTTATACTCGTTGGTGTTGTGGGAATCCGTATGCTCTTAAGCTCGAACGCGATGATTGCTCTCTAGGATCATAGACTCGAAGTGAGGTTGAGTGATCGCCGTCATGACAGGTGCGACCTTAAAAGATACCCGCTATGATCGCCATGCTCGCACAAACATGCTCGCACTCTAGAAACTCGCTTTCTTCAAAGGATGATGTCAACCATGGGCACTCAGGGGTGGGGGGGGGGGGGGGGGGGGGTGGGGGGTGGGGGGGGTGGGGGGGGGGGGGGTCCCGTGAGACACACACTCTCGATGCTTCTACTCCACCTGGTGAGAATATTTTTAGAGTTCATAATCATAATGATAACAACAAGGGTAAGCATTGGATGACAGTCGGGGGGGGGGGGGGGGGGGGGGGAGGGAGCAAGGGGACGCACAATCCCAAGGCCTCCACCCTTCTTGGAGGCTAGATGGAGATGAGTAGGGAATGTCAGTCGGGGAGGTCCAAGGGGACACACTGTCTCGAGGCCTCCGTCCTACCACGGTGTTGAATGCTGACGAGTAGGGAAAGACAGTCGGGGAGGTCCAAGGGGACACACCGTCCCGAGGCCTCCGCCCTACCACGGTGTTGAATGCTGACGAGTAGGGAATGACAATCGGGGAGGTCCAATGAGACACATCGTCCCGATGACTCTGTCCTACCATGGTGCTGAATGCTAACGAGTAGGGAATGACAGTTGGGGAGGTCCAAGGAGACACACCGTCCCGAGGCCTCCGTCCTACTACGATGCTGAATGCTGACGAGTAGGGAATAATGACAGTCGGGGAGGTTTAAGGGGACACACCGTCCCGAGGCCTTCGTCCTACTACGATGGTGAATGTTTTGAGAAGATCTTCCTCATGTTACTTAACAATCAGAGGGGGTTAATCGTACCGTCTCAATGATTGGAAGAAGCGATGTTTAAACAAGTCTTTGCCACGAGTTTTTTTGCTATTTGAGGTTTAAACGACACCTTTATGCAAGGGTCCCTCAGTCAGTTAAATGGATCATCTCTTCGTCGAATTGGGAGGTCGGCGTCCAGACTTTTTTTTTTCTGATAATCTCTCTAGTCGGATGAGAAATGCGATCGGGGGGTCACTTCGGCCAACATGCAAGGGGGGAGCTAATCTCGACCGTCAGTGCAGAGGCTTGGTCTTAGGAGAACTCGCTGACCCGATGCACTGTCCCATCACCCATACTGGGTTTTACGAGAGTTAAGTCGGAGGCCTGTTTTCCAACCTATCGTAGAGATCGATTTCACTTACCCCTTTTTCTTTTTTGAAAAACACATTGCTGAAAGAGAAAAAGGACTCATGCCGTTCTATGTTTCAGGGAGAGCGAATAATTTATTTATACAAAAGGAAATACAACGAGGGAGGACATAAATAATCCTGTTAGGGATATAACCTTTTCAGGTCGTCACCGCTCTAGGTATTCCCAAGTAGCTCCCCTTTGTGATTTTGCAGACGATATCCGCCGACCGCTAATGACTCGTGGATGATGAAGGGCCATTCCTAATTTGGGTTAATCTTTCCGAAAGCGACGACTCTTTTTGCTGCGTACACTTTTTTCAGAATGAGATCGTCTGCTTGGAAATGTTTGATGCGGACGTGCTTGTCAAAGTATTTTACCATTCGTCTCTTGTTCTCTTCTTGTCGAGCTGAGACTTGATCTCGGAGTTCTTCGATGTAGTCGTGAGATAGCCTCAGCGCCTCTTCATTTTCTAGCAGTCATTCCTCATCTCCGTCCTCGACCGCAACCACCCTAGGACTCCTGACCTCGAACTCTACTGGGATGAGAGCTTTTGACCCGTGAGATAACTTGAAGGGAGTTTCTCCCATGGCCGAATTAGGAGCGGTCTTTAGGGCCCATAGGACTGAAGGGAATTGCTCTGCCCAGCTCCCATTTAAATTCTCAACCTTTTTCTTCAGGAGGTTGATGACCAGCTTGTTGGCTGCTTCCACTTGCCCGTTGCTCCGAGGATGTTGTACTGAGGCGAACCGAAGATCGGTTCCCAACTGCTTGCAGAAGTCCTCCAGCTCCAAGCTGGCGAATTGTGGGTTGTTGTCGGTGACAATAGCGAGAGGGATCCCCAATCTGCAGACGATTTCTCCCATGATGAAGTTCTTCAGGACTTGGGAAGTGGTCTTGTACATAGCCTTGGCCTCGATCCACTTGGAGAAGTAGTCGATCATGACTAAAACGAACTTTCTCTGATCGCTAGCTTGGGGAAAGGGGCCTATCAGATCCATTCACCAGATGACAAACGACCATGGTGCTGTGATCGAATGAAGCTGCTGGGCGGGTTGCAACTGAAGAGGGTCGAAAAGTTGGCACTTCTGATATTTTTTCGAGAAAGCTTCGGCATCTCTCCGGATGGTTGGCCAGAAGTAACTCTGTTTCTGGATTCTTTGCTCAAGAGTGCGAGTTCCCAAATGGTTCCCGCATTCTCCAGAATGGATCTCTTCCAACACTCGATGCACTTCGACTTCTGAGACACATCTGGCCAGAGGGCCCAAATGGTCTTACGATACAGCTCCCCGTTATACAGCAAGTAATTGGCCGCTTTGTACTTGAACTTCCTTTGATCTTCGCCGTCCGTTGGGAGATGACCGGTGGCGAGGAATGTTGCGAACAGATCCATCCAGGAAGGGCGTTGCTCGATCTCCATCATCTCTCCTTCCTCGATGGATGGCCAAAACAGATCGGTTATCGTTCCCCCGACTCTCGGACCATACTTGGACAAACGGTCCGCCGCTGTATTCTCCTCTCTTGGTACGTGTTCGACGAAGAAGGACTGGAAGCCTCCAATCAGCCCTTTCACTTTGACTAGGTATCTCTGAAGGATGACGCCGCGCACCTCGAACTCTCCTCGAATCTGCGAAGCGACCACCATTGAATCTGTGAAAGCTTGAATGTCTCGGATTCCCAACTCCTTGGCGAGACACAAGCCTGCCACTATAGCCTCGTACTCCGCTTGATTGTTTGTGACGGGGAAGAAGATCTCGACTGCTTGCTCGATCCTAGTTCCCCGTGGGCTGACCAGTACGATGCACACTCCCATAGAACTTTTACCCGAAGCTCCGTCCACAAACATCTTCCAGGAAACCAGATTCGAGGGGCCCTCACTTTGGTCTGTCTCCCCTGAGAGGTCGGCCAGGAAGTCCGCCACTGCCTGCGCTTTTATCGCCATTCGGGGCGAGAAGGAATGTCGAACTCACTGAGTTCTACCGACCATTTCGCCAACCCGTCTGAGTGCTCCACTCCTTCCAGGATACTTCGGAGGGGATGATCGGTGACGACCCAGATGGAGTGGGCTTGAAAATAAGGCCGGAGTTTCCGCGCCGACACCATCAAGGAGAAAGCTAGCTTTTCGAGGATGGGATATCGCATCTCTGTCTTCTTTAGTACGCGACTTACGTAGTAGATGGGTAGCTGCTTCTTCCCTTCCTCTCTGATAAGCACTAAACTCACCGCCTCCGCCCCTACTCCTAGGCAGAGGAGTAGGTCTTTGCCTTCTCTTGGGCTTTGAAGGAGAGATGTCTGAGTTAGCTGCCGCTTCAGCTTCTCGAAAGTGTTCTAACACTCCTCGGTCCACTCTAATTGCTGATTGTTCCGGAGCGTTTTGAAGAAGGGAGAGCACTTCTCTCCCGCCTTTGACAAGAAACGACTAAGGCCGGCTAGCCTTCCAGTAAGCCTCTGGACTTAATGCTCTTCGGCAATGTCATCTCGACAATGGCTTTAACTTTATCAGGGTTAGGCTCCACTCCTTCAAAGGTGAGGAGATGTCCCAAGAACTTCCCTTTCCCTGCCCCAAACACGCATTTTGCGGGGTTGTGCCTCATCTTAAACCTTTCAGAGAGTTGCGAAAGTCTCCTCTAGATCGATGGCGTGTTCCTGAGCGCTCTTGCTTTTGACCAAGAGATCGTCCACATACACCTCTAGGTTCCTCCCCTTTTGCTCCTTGAAAACTTGATCCATCATCCACTGGTATGTAACCCCTGCGTTCTTCAACCCGAAAGGCATCATCTTGTAGTTGTAGCAGCCATCGTCAGTGATGAAGGAGACGTCGCGACAATCGGGAGGATGCATCCGGATCTGGTGATATCCAGAAAAGGCATCAAGGAAGCTCATCACAGACTAACCGACGGTTGAATCAACCAGCGTGTCGATTCAAGGCAGGGACGAATAACAATTCTTCGGGTAAACTTTATTCAACAAAGAGAAATCAATACACATCCTCCAGCCTCCCGTGGCTTTCTTTACCATTACAATATTTGAGACCCAGCCTGGGTACTAGATGTCGGAAACAAAACCTGCCTATATGAGTTTCTTTACTTCCTCGCGGATGGGTTCAGCCAACGTGATGACACTCGCCCTCTTCTTTTGCCTGATGGGCTTGACCGCGGGGTCTTGATTGAGGCGATGACAAGCAACCTCCGCGTCAATCCTGTAAGACCCCCCCCCCCCCCCCCCCCCCCCCCCCCCCCCCCCCCCCCCCCCCCCCCCCCCCCCCCAAAAAAAAAAAAAACTGAACCGGGTTCAGGGAGGGGGGATCTTACTGCCCAAGAATGGCCACTAGTGCTTCCCGGATGGCAACGACCCACCCTCTCAAGCACTGGGTGGTCTCCTTGTTAGGCACGAGAATCACAACATCACATCAGAACGCACATCGGAAGCAATCGAAATAAACAAAACCAAGCTCACAGCTTGTATTTACATATTTAAAGCAGGCCGAAGCCTATTGTTTACAACCACTGCTTCGGGGGCTACATAGACTGTAACAAAGACCCTAGGCTAGTCCTATACCCTAGGACTCACGTCTCAGAAGATAGGGGAGAGGCTGGAGTGTCCGATCGAGCCATCTCTAAGGCTGGTATGTCATCCTGCGGTGCGGGGGCTTCGCGCTGTCCCATTTCCTGTGATTGGTTATAAGAATAACCGTTAGTCACAGAGCTAAGTAGAAAACACATCCCCTCCCCGGATCCGTATCCAGGGGGCGGGCTAATGGACAAAAATAAATAGCCGAAGCAAGGTAGAGGGTTAGCAGCAGGTCAACATATATACATATATACGTATATATATATATATATATATATCAATAGGGCCTCCAACCCTAATATCCGCGCGGTGACACGAACATACAACACTATCTTGCGCATACTCGCACCCAGGTATTCAAACCAACATACAACACTATCTCGCGCATACTCGCACCGAGGTATTCAAACCTGTACACACACAAAAACCCGGTGTCGACACAGCTTGGACCGCTTTGCTTCAAGCAGGGTAGCGAGCCCCGCGGGCCTCACCGATGTGGCTGTTGGTGACAGTGGCCAGTCCTGCCATTTCTGAATGTAGTCGTACTGTATCACTCAGGCCCTCTCGTACAGCATGGTGTACTAACGGGATGTGAGCAACATCCGGCGATTCCGAGGTTTAGGCCGACCAGCGGAGGCAAAACTGCGGGTTCGGAGTGGTGATCACCGCTGTGCACATCTCCCTGTCGCCATGAGTCATCACCCCACCCGCACCGGTACGAACGGTCTGCGGGCGTGACCGACCCGCCACTTCCAAAATAATCTTCGAAAGCAAGCTTTATCACAGAGCAAGCGCTTTAAAACTTAATGCGGCATTCTTACTCGACCGGTCACTCGACCCGTGACCGGGAGGCTCGGCGGTAGGAGGGATCCTTATTTGGGGCTGACTCAGGAGGAGGGACTCAACTCCGGGTCTTCTCCAACTAAGGCCTCACAGAAAGGAGGAGAAGCACCGCTTGCCAGCGTAGAACTGCGGTTAGCACTAAAATATAAAAAGTGCAGCATAAGCAGTAAGAAAGGACGGAAGCAGGGGCCGAAATATCAGGACCAGTACGAGACTGGAGAAATGAAAGTACTGAAAGCAGTAAATAAGGACCAGTGCGAGACTGGAGAAATGAAAGTACTGAAAGCAGTAAATAAGGACCAGTGCGAGACTGGAGAAATGAAAGTACTGAAAGCAGTAAATAAGAACCAGTGCGAGACTGGAGAATTGAAAGTACTGAAAGCAGTAAATAAGGACTAGTGCGAGACTGGAGAATTGAAAGTACTGAAAGCAGTAAATAAATAAAGGGTTAGTAGTCCAAGCACTCCATAACAGGAGGCTTCAACGTCGACTCCGTTCTTAGGAGGAGGTTCTGCTTTCTCCCCGTTCATAGGGGTTCTACTCCATTCCCAGGAGTTTATCTACGTTTCATGAGATTTAGTATTTTCCCTTTGCCGTGGATTCGTTCTTTTTATTATTTCGGCATTACTGCATTGCGGTGTCGCTCCGCAATTCCGTCCCAATTTTTGCGTCGATATTTTAAACCTAATCGATTCCTTAGATCGATACGCGTAATTTTATTATACCGCTAAAATACGCGTCGCGAGGACGCCGATTTATTCCAATTAATTTCGTTCCCCTTTCGGGCGTTTATTTGGCTTGTAAAAGCTTTTACAGGACCAAAAGAAAAGCTTACCATTTCAACTTTTGATAGTATTTGCAAAATACCCTAAAGTAGAGCCTATAATTTTTTGGTGATTTTTCCCAACTCTTTTGGCCTTTAAATTTCTTAAAATAAACATTTGGTAGGGTTTAAAAATATTAAATAATTTCCTAAAAATTCCAGAAAATTACAGGAGCTGCCCCTCAGAGTGGGGCATATTTTTCATTTAGGAAAGTTTTGCCATAACTGCCTCATTTTTCCTCAGAAAAATGGGGAAGGGGGAAGGGTAGTTGGGGTGCGTTTAGAGGAAGGGAGAAGGCGCAGGGCTGCAGCACCCTGCGCCATCCCGAGCCCCCCACAGCGGGTCTGCGGCGGATCCGCTGTGGGGGGCACACAAACGGAGGCGGGAGGCGGGAAACGAGGTAAGGGGCAGCTCGGGCGGCTCCCGTTCATTTAACGGGAGGCGGCCGCTACCGCCGCCAGGCAGCGGCCGGCTGGGGCCGGCGCCGCCCCCGGTCGGTGCGCCGCGGGCCGACGACCACTCCGGTGGTGGTCCGGCGGCCTGTCGTCGCCGGCTGCCACCGGAAAAGAGGACAGAGAGGGGCGGGAGGCGGTGGCATAGCCTGCATGCGCCATGCACGCTGGCTGTGCCGCCGCCTCCGCTGGGAGGGCTCTCCGTGCCGCCCCTGTCGGGGGCGCCGGGGAGAGGGCAGTCCACCGGCGGGGTTCCGGCGGCCTGGCGCCGCCGGCCGCCGCCGGGGGTGGGGTTTTACCCCGTACAGGAAACAAAGAGAAGAGGGGGGGGGGGGGGGGGGGGGGGGGGCTAGGCCACGGGTGCCGCCGGGGCTGCGTCCTCCGGCGGCCCGGCCGCCTCCCTTCGTCGGCGCCGTGGTCCCCGAGTGGGGACCTGCTTCCCCAGCGCCACCACCGGTGCTGGGGGGGGGGGGGGGCTTCCACGGCCATGCCTCCACCCGAGCCTTGCAAGGCTCGGGGTGGTGCTGGCGACGCTCCGGCGACGGGGAGGGGGTCGGCCTGGCTCAGGGGAGTAGGAAGGAGGAGGGGAAGGCTTCTACCTGTAGTGGAGGTGGAGCTCGGGAGGTGGAGGGACGACTCGCCATGGAGGAGGAAGGTGGCGGCGGTTTGGCTGGGCAGGGCTCCGGCAGGGGTAGGTGGCTGGGCTAGCCGGCTGGGGAGGGAGTTGAGAGAGAGAGGGGGGCGGTGTGCTCTTGAAGGGAGGGGTGCCCCTCCTTTTATAGGGGAGGAGGAGGCCTCCTCCCTCTTCCTCCCTTTTCCCCACGTGGGCTTAAGGGAGGGTGAGTGGGGGGAGATATTTTCTCCCCCATCACCTTCTCTCTCCTGCCCCCTTGCCCCAATAGGGGGCTGCCTATTCATGGGCAGCCCCCTCCCTTGGGGGAGGGGCTCCTTTCTCCCCCCTTTCTTTTCTTTTCCCAACAAATTTCAAGCTTGGGGGGGGGGGGGGGGGGGGTTGACGGAGGTCAACTTAGGGCGGGGTCCTTCATGGTCCCGGGGTCCATCAAGATTTGTCGGAGCCGAGGCCGAGTTTGTGTGTTTCACATTTTGTGCGTTGCACCGAGGGGGTCTGCATAGTCCTAAAATGGCATACTCTCCATATGACCTCGGATTGACGGTCAACGAGTTCTGTGACGTTCGAATGGACTATATAAGTCTGACGAAATTGACGGGAGTCGAATCGGAGTTCGTTTGGCCACTATCCCACAATAGTGTGGTAGCGGCGCACAACGATACTCAAAATGGTAGTTTTCTCTAAACGACCTCAGATCGAGGCGCAACGAATTCTGTTGCACTCGTATTGGTCATACGAGTCTAACGGGACTGACGAAAGTCAGATCGGAGTACGTTTGGCCACTATCCCACAATAGTGTGGTAGCGGCGCACAACGATACTCAAAATGGTCATTTTTTCTAAACGACATCGGATCGGGGCGCAACGAATTTTGTTGTACTCGTATCGGTCATACGAGTCTAACGTGACTGACGGGAGTCAGATCAGAGTATGTTTGGCCACCATTCCACAAATAGTGTGGTAGCGGCGCACAATGATACTCAAAATGGTCGTTTTCTCTAAACGACCTCAGATCGAGGTGCAACGAATTCCGTTGCACTCGTATTGGTCATACGAGTCTAAAGGGACTGACGGAAGTCAGATCGGAGTACGTTTGGCCACTATTCCACAATAGTGGGGTAGCGGCGCACAACGATACTCAAAATGGTCGTTTTCTCTAAACGACCTCAGATCGAAGTGCAACGAATTCTGTTTTACTCGTATTGATCATACGAGTCTAACGGGACTGACGGAAGTCAGATCGGAGTACGTTTGGCCACTATCCCACAATAGTGTGGTAGCGGCGCACAACGATACTCGTTTTCTCTAAACGACCTCGGATTGAGGTGCAACAAATTCCGTTGCATTCGTATTGGTCATACGAGTCTAGCGAATCCGACATAAGTAAATTCGGGGTTCGTAGCACATAACCCTATATCGGGTTATTTCTTCCGTTCGGGCCTACTTCTATTAGGCCCACTAGGGTCTAGTGGCCCAATAAAAGTCGGGATGTTACAATCCAATAACAATAAAGGGATTTTCGTCCCCGAAAATTGCCTAAAGTAGGGGTTAGAAGGGCATACTTGGGGAAAAAGTGCCGGGTATTTTTCCCGAACAAGCGTCTCTGGTTCCCAGGTAAACTCCTCGCGTCCGCAGTTTGACCATATAATCTTGACCATCGTGATGGTTTTGTTCCGCAATTCTTTGAGCTTGAAATCTACTATCTTCACTGGTTCGAGTTGGACAGATCGGTCAGATTGCACTGATGCTGGCGGTACGGGAAGATGTTGCTCTGGTTGGCGAAGTACACGTCTTAGCGAGGAGACGTGAAATACGTCGTGGAGGTTTCCCAGTTCAACTGGCAGAGCTAGCCTATAAGCCACCGGGCCAACTCTTTCTACGACTTGATATGGGCTAGATAGTGAGGATCCAAGTTTTTCTGCTTCTTTATTCGGGATATCTCATGCATTGGTTTAATCTTCAAGAAAACCATGTCTCCTTCCTTGAACTCTACTAGTCGATGACGCGCATCGTAATATTTGGCTTGTCGGCTCTGTGCCTCCAGCATACGTTCTCGAATTAACCTTATGGCGGCGGTGGTATCATCTATGTAGGTGACTCTTAAAGCTTCGGGGTCCTCATCCTGTGCCCATGATAGTGGTGTTCGACAGCGTCTTCCGTAGAGGGCTTCGTATGGTGCCATCTTGATGCTCGCCTGGAAGCTGTTATTGTACGAGAATTCTACTAAGGGCAGTAACTGCTTGATGTGAAATTTCAAAGCACTAAACTAACAATACAATATGATAAACACTTTAAAATTGGAGTCAATATAGTGCAGCAAAATTTCAAGTAATAAAAATCGCAAGTGCACGGTGTACGATTGTAGTACCTATGCAAGTACGAGTCGATCCACAGAGAAGGTCTAAATTCTACTCTAATCCAGGCGAATTATTAATAAAAGGTTGGATTGATTTATTTAAAAATGAGATCTTAATTTAAGAAAAATAATATTTGATAAATATGTCTCGGGTGCAATTTTATTAAAATATTTAATATATGATTTAATGAATAAGACCTCATCGTGATATAAGAATGATATATAGAAGTTGGGGTGCGCATAAAGATCTTGTTATTTTATAATTCACAAAAAATATTTTTATATTAATCGCTTTCCACATATTACATAAAAATTTCTTAAGCATGTGATATATGCGATCGAACTAAGACAAAAACTTTAAGTGATAAAACATGATTTAGAGCTTCAAGAATGAGTCCGAACGTTTGCTTAAATCACTAAGAATATTTTGTATGCACTCACGCTATATAACAACGAACTTTCGTAGGAATGCAATATGCGCACTAGGCTACACAAAATATCAAAGCTTCTTTTTACAATTTACGGATATAAATATGGTTGAGCGATGAAGAATTATAACAATCATATAATTAAATAAATAAATATGTTGCACCCGAAACAAAATAAACTACTCACGCATGATATGTTTTACAAATATTATGGGAGAGATCATCATGAAAGAACAAGAAGAAAATTAAGAACTTTATTGATTCAAAAATAAAGACTTACAAACTCGCGCGAAGCGCATACATAAGCTTCCTTCTCTTAGACAATGTCTCTCATAAACTCAATAAAACTATGCTAGTAGAATATATTTTCAGCTCTCAAAAAGTTCTCCCAAAATGAGGAGAATTTATAGGCCAACACCTCTTCTCATACAAAAAATTTAAATCCAAGAAAATGCAGCAAAAAATATAACGCCAATTTCAATGTTGGCGTTTTTTTTTCTCTCTTAAAAGCATTGAGCAGCCAATTATGGCTTTGATTTTTAACACCAATTTTAATGTTGGCGTTTTTTTTTTTCTCTTAATAGCTTTGGGCAGCCAATTATAGCATTGATTACTCTTGCCATTTGGGGGCGTTGGAATTATTCCAGCAAACACAAAAGCGTTGACAAGTCAACTCTTTTGTTGGAGTTAATTTCAGCCCTCACTAAAGTGTTAACAAGTCAACGCTCTCTTGAACTAGTAGTGCCCGCCCAGTCATAAAAATGTGTCACATGGGCGCTGGTTGACGCGGGGCACGATGAAAGTTGATGCACTCGTCTGGATAGATGCGTTGCGCTACTCCACCGATCATCCGACATTAATCTTTTAGACTCATTTGCTGCATTTTTCTATTGTTTCCGCATTGTTATCTCGGTAATTTTTATTTAATAACTTGCAATTACATAAACAATAATTACCGTGAAAAGCATCATAAAATATAACATAACTACTATAAAATAAATATGTTTGGTGATTTCATCATAGACGATCATCCAAACGTAAACTTTTGCCGCATTTGATTCAATATTTTTTTGAAGCGGGTACATTTATGATCTGCACGCACAAACATAATATACCGTGAAAAGTACCAATAAAAATATAAATAATAATGAAAATATTATTAAATGAAATGCATTTTCATGCTCTTATCACTCCTCCACACTTAAGATTTTGTTCGTCCTCGAGCAAAGTAAATAGATAAATATTCTTTTTCGTAGAATAAACGATTACACTTAGCACGTGCAATAAGCCTTTAAACCCCTAAGTTACCCTAGTGGACGAGTTGTGTCTCGTGAGGGTTTTCAGTGAATTAGACCCACAAAATTCAAACCTTAATTTGCAAGTACATGAATATATAAATATTTCATAGGAGAACATTAGAATTCATAAACAAACATGGACAAATAATTTCATTTTTAAGGTTTTAGATCTAAACACACTTTGATAAACACACAGTCAAGTTTTCTCACCCTTTAAACAAATATTAATTAAATATATATCTTAGATATTATGTCCACAATTCTATATGAGAGAGCTAATTTTTATAACATTAGTGATTCACTTTTATCTCAATTGTTTTTATTCAATCTCATAATATTTTAGAGGTTATAAATAAACTCAATTTATGAGAAAAATAACCTAAGTTAGTGCCAAAGACAAATTTGTAAAGACATGTTAAAAAATTCTCTTAATATTGAAATCGTAGAATAAGTATATTAAAGTCACAGAGACGATCATCTTATCACGTGAGCTTCATGAAGACATTAACGTAAGCTATGATTCCAGAAAAAGCTAAAAGCAAAATGTTCCCCAATAATAGTATAAGATAGCTCCCTAGGTGCCTCAACATACAATGCCCATTAGGTTTTATCAGACACTGAGGTAGAGCTAGTGAAGGAGTAAACCAAAGAGTTCTTATAACATTTATTTAAGTTCTCAAAAATAATTCCTATGTGCTATAACCCATAATGCCTATTAGGGCTTATCAGGGACTAGAGTAGTGCTATGGGAGATCTTTTAATTACCTAGGTGCCATAGCCCACAATGCCTATTAGGGCTTATCAGGGACCATGGTAGTGCTAGGACTTTATCAATTTTTTTGACCTCATATTATATTGAAAACAGTAGACGAAGAACAATTATAAGGGAACAAAATGCCAAAGAAATTATTTAACTGGGATAACTAACTAATGTAGTCGTGGAGTCAAGTGACAGGTTGTTATCTGTATGAATAAAATATAATTGTTCACTTAATCAATCTTAAGTGGGTTAATCAACACGATTTATTATCTTCATCTTAAACAATAACCGGGATTACACAACTCATAAAAGAATTCAAATAATGGTCTGCTAGAAATAAAAGAAATCATATTATTCAATTGATTATTTCACTCAAAATCTTCTAATGTGGGCTCTTCTCAACTAAGAATTAAGTACGCATAAATGAGATATATACTCTACTAATACCTGATTACTGATGATTATTATTGACTTTATATTTACTAAGTGTTAATAAATCTAGTTGTAAGGATAGAAATCATTGTCCATGAATATTATAAATCAAAACTCTTTTTTTTAATAATAAAAAAAATATAGAGGGAAAAAATGCAATTTTTTATAGAAAATTATGAAGTGAATCTTCTCTCTCCACACTTATTTTTATGCTCGTCCTCGAGCAATATAGCAGTAGAACCACAAAATACATTTTTTTAAAAATAAAATGATTATTTCTATGGTGAATTATGCAGGATCATATAATGTATGAGCCTTCACATTCAATTATTCATAAAATTTAAAAGATAACCTTAACACGAAAAGGACCTGTCCATAATATTTCCTGCAATTTTGTTTGATACAATCTAAATTTTCCATACATTTTCAGAATTTTATTTATAAGAATATTATTATGAAATTCTAATATTTTTTTATTGTTAATTCTATAATTTTTATTTTCTACTTTATTTAAATAAATCTCTTGTTTTTCAAAACCTATGACATTCCTCATTTTTAATTTTAACAATTTAATGTCTTTTGAGAATTGATGCTCAATCAAAGACTGAGATGAAAGAATTAGCGGATTAAAGATATCGATCACTCGTTCCAAGCTAAGATCTCTTTTCTTATATTTTTTCTTATCAATATGATCAAACTCTTCTAATAATTTTAATTCTTCATAAAAAAGTTCTTCAAAACTTTTATCAAAAAATTCAAGATCTTCACAAATATATTAGAGTATTCTGTATCATAAGAATCATCTTTAAACACTTTTTCAAAATTATTCTCCAAAATTCTATTTTCTAATTCCTCGTGATCTTCAATAAAATTTTCTTTCAAAATATTTCTTTCAATCTCTTCAACATCATTAATCTGGTTTATATCATAAATTATAATACCATCAAAATGATTTTTTAAATTTTCATCGAATCCTACATCATTGTTATCATCATTAATCTCAACACCTAAATTTTCATCAATATATTTGGTTTGATGATCACAATTTTCTTCATAGATCATATTTGATAATTCTTTGTTATCGAGGTCTTGCCTAATAATTTCATTATAAGTACTCTTAAATTTTTCAATTTTTGTTTCCTCAATATCTTCTTCAAATTTTTTGATAAAATCATCATTTTCTTTATCAATCGATTTATCATTAAAATTTTGAGCTTGGATTTTATATAATAGCGATGTTGTATCCAAATCGTCTTCTTTTATATCATTAAACTCGTCACATTCTAATTCTTCCTCAGAATCATCGAAGTAAAAATTTAGTTGTTTGTCCATTTGAGTTATTTAAGATATTATTATTATTGATTGAAGAAGTTATTTTTTCGACATGTATATCTAATCTAGCCATGACTTGAGAATTTGAAATTATTACTCGTTCGGCAGATTGTTGAAATATCGCTAGATTCTCGGATACTTGCGCGCTACTTCTAATTAAATTTTGAAGTTCTCTTTTGAAATTCAAATTTGTTTGATCATTATTATAATAATGTTCACTATGATAATGATCGAATCTATATTCTTGAAGATTATACTCATTCTTATGTTCTTGATAATAAAATTGATTTTGATAACAAGAGTCGTTAATATTATTAACTTGATTAATTGATTGTAATTCAAAATTATGCAGGCTAGCTAATAATTCATCTTGCTTAATTTTTAAAAAATCCATAGTTGCTTTCACTTATAATTTAGAGCAAAATAGATTTTGAAAAATTATGAAATAGTTAATTATATATAATTATATTTTTTCTATAAATACTTAATCTAAATAATCCGAAGAATTAAGCAGAAAATAGAAACCTTCCCCGGCAACGGCGCCAAAAACTTGATTGGAAATTTTAAAGCACTAAACTAACAATACAATATGATAAACACTTTAAGATTGGAGTCAATATAGTGCAGCAAAATTTCAAGTAATAAAAATCGCAAGTGCACGGTGTACGATTGTAGTACCTATGCAAGTACGAGTCGATCCACAGAGAAGGTCTAAATTTTACTCTAATCCAGATGAATTATTAATAAAAGGTTGGATTGATTTATTTAAAAATGAGATCTTAATTTAAGAAAAATAATATTTGATAAATATGTCTCGGGTGCAATTTTATTAAAATATTTAATATATGATTTAATGAATAAGACCTCATCGTGATATAAGAATGATATATAGAAGTTGGGGTGCGCATAAAGATCTTGTTATTTTATAATTCACAAAAAATATTTTTATATTAATCGCTTTCCACATATTACATAAAAATTTCTTAAGCATGTGATATATGCGATCAAACTAAGACAAAAACTTTAAGTGATAAAACATGATTTAGAGCTTCTCATAGACGATCATCCAAACGTAAACTTTTGCCGCATTTGATTCAATATTTTTTTGAAGCGGGTACATTTATGACCTGCACGCACAAACATAATATACCGTGAAAAGTACCAATAAAAATATAAATAATAATGAAAATATTATTAAATGAAATGCATTTTCATGCTCTTATCACTGCTCCCAAGGTTCGTTGTGTTCCACTATGCATAATCGGAGGAGGTCTTCCATCGTCCGGTTCGTCCTTTTTGTTTGCCCGTCGGTCTGGGGGTGGAAGGCGGTGCTAAAGGCCAATCTGGTTCCCAGATAAGCTTGCACTCTCCTCCATTCTTTCGATGTAAAGTGCCCGTCGCGATCAGACACGATCGATTTGGGTACCCCATGAAATCGGACCACCTGTTCTATGAATAACCGGGCTAATATGTCGACACCGTCGCCTTGTCTATTTGGGATAAAACGGGCCACTTTGGTGAGGCGATCTACTACGACCCATATGGAGTCGTTCCCTGCACGAGATCGGGGCAAGCCATGAACGAAGTCCATGGAAATATCTTCGAACTTCCATTCTAGTATGGGCAGAGGTTGTAGTAAACCTCCTGGGCTACGACATTCTGTCTTGACCATTTTACAGGTCTGGCAGTGCGCTACATAATTGGTGACGTCCTTCTTCATTCCTGGCCAGTATAATGTTCTTCGCAGGTCTGTATACATTTTTACTACCCCTGGATGTATTGAATACCTTGTCTGATGTGCTTCGCGGAGTATCTCATCCCGGATTCCCTCTGCAGCGGGAATGAATATGCGGTGTTTGTACTGCAGGATGCCATCATATATGTTGTAATCTTCCTGAGTGCCATGTTGCAAGGTCTGAATGATCGGGGCCACTTCTACGTCGATCCTCTGTGCCTCTCGTATTCTATCTCTGATGTCGCACTGTATCTCCATCCAGTAAAGCTGAGCCTGGTAATCCATCGGGTTTCTGCGGGTGATGAGGATAACATCCAAATCTGTCAAGGACTCGACTAGCTCCGCCGGTATCATTTCTAGCCAACTCCCGGTCCTCGGAGGTTGTCGATTTAGGGCATCTGCAACCTTATTGGCTTTGCCGGGGTGGTATTGAAGGGCGAAGTCATAATCGCACAGGAATTCCAGCCATCGGCGCTGTCGGAGATTTAGCTCCTTTTGGGCGAAGATATATTTGAGGCTCTTGTGGTCGGAGAAGATCTCGCATCTTACTCCGTAGAGATAATGCCTCCAGACTTTTAGCGCCAATACTACCGCACCCAGCTCCAAGTCGTGGGTTGCGTAGTTTAGTTCGTGAGACTTTAGCTGACGTGAGGCGTAGGCGACTACCTTGCCGTGTTGCATTAGCACGGCTCCCAACCCTTTTAGCGATGCGTCAGCGTAGATTTGGAAGCCCTCAGTACCTGAGGGGAGTGTCAGAATCGGAGCCGTTATTAGTCGGTTCTTTAGTTCCACGAATGCTGCCTCGCAATCGGGAGTCCACTGGAATGCTGCATCCTTTTTGGTGAGGGAGGTGAGGGGCAAGGCAATTTTAGAGAAGCCTTCTACAAACTTGCGGTAGTAGCCGGCGAGGCCAAGAAAACTCCTGATGTCTGCTGCTGACTTAAGTGGCGGCCAGTCTCGTACTGCTTGTACTTTGGCTTGGTCCACCGCTATCCCGTTCTTGTTAACTGTATGTCTAAGAAAGCCGACTTCTTCCATCCAGAACTCACATTTGCTAAACTTTGCGAAGAGCGAGTGCTCCCTTAGCTTGAGCAGAACCATTTGGAGATGCCTGAAATGATCAGTTTTGTTCTTCGAGTAGACGAGTATATCGTCTATAAAAACTATCACAAAATGATCTAGGAAGGGTTCAAATTAAAGCCATGAAGGCGGACGGGGCATTGGTCAACCCAAATGGCAATACCGTGAATTCGTAAAGTCCATAGCGGGAGCTGAAAGTAGTCTTGGGAATGTCTTCTTCTCGTACTCTGAGTTGATAATAGCCAGACCTTAAATCCATCTTGGAGAAGGCGGACGCGCCTTGTAATTGGTCGAATAATTCGTCTATCCTAGGCAGTGGATAGGTATTTCGGATAGTGAGCTTATTTAGTTCCCTGTAATCGATACAGAGACGCAGGGATCCATCCTTCTTCTTGACAAATAATACTGGAGCTCCCCAGGGCGAGGTACTCGGACGAATGAAACCTGCGTTAATTAGCTCTTGTAGTTGTATCTTGAGCTCGACTAGCTCCCTTGGGGCCATCCGGTAAGGTGCTCTGGACACCGGTCGAGCTCCATGAGTAAGTACAATCTGGAAGTCCACTTCCCGTTGCGGGGGCAACCCAGGAAGGGATTCTGGAAAGACGTCTGGGAAGTCCCGAATTACGGGAACTCTAGAGGGCATCTGCGTCTTGCCTTCCATCTCGAAGTAGATCATGTACACCTCGTCCTTTCGTCGGACTGCTTTAACTGTTTGTGCGGACGTTAAGATAATGCGGGTGACAGAGGGTATACCTGCTAGTGTGATAAATTGCCCATTCGGGTTCTGGAGATGGATTTCTCGAGTCGAACAATTGATTTGGGCGCTATGCTCGGCCAACCAATCCATTCCTAAAATGATGTCGAATCCGGTTATTGCCAGAATGGTTGCGTGATTTTGAATTCTACGCCTCCTAGCGTTGCTTGGAAGGAGCACTTCTCCGTGGACGTCATGTCTGATCCATCCGGGAGTCGTATTCGTATCGACATTCTGGATGAACGTACGGTGTTTTCTTTGTCTACGATGAAGTTCTGTGCGATGAAGGAGTGCGTGGCTCCGGTATCGAACAACGTTTTAGCGGGGTGACCTTCTACCAGAAGCAAACCTTATAATACATATATGTACTATGATCATAAGCTTTTTACAGATATAGATGGGTAGTAATTACACCAGCCAAACAAAAGACTACATCACAGATTTCTACTATAGCATCCTACTAGGATATCGCGACTAATGAAAATAGATACCTATCACCACATCTGGTGCAGGGCCGTGCTGGAGATCTAAAGCGTAAGCCTCGAGCGGTGCTGCTCTGCCCTGTCTGCCCTGGCCTCTCCTGCCTGCAGGTCGTCCTCTGCGTCCACCTCGTCCTCGCCCTCTCTCTTCGCGGCTCCCTGTACTGCTCCCAGGCCGGGCCTACCTATAGCCTGAGGGCAGAAAGCTCGTATGTGCCCAGACTGCTGGCAAAGGTAGCAGTTCCCTGCAAAGGGGACATCTCGTCGTGCGGCTGGGGCGGCCTGAGGTGCTGGGGCTGGAGGTGCTGGTCGGGGCTGGGCTGCCTGCCCATATGGCTGGTGGCGCTGACGCTGTCTCCTACCCCGGTCCTGTTTGCGAAGGCCTACTCCTCTCTCTCGACCCTGAGCCCGAGGAACCTCCACATGTCCCCTACGCTGCTGGGCCACCATCCTCTGATCCATCTCTAACGCTGTGGCGTGAGAGGCGATCGCGTGGAAGGTCGACTGGGAGATCATGATCAACACCTGTCGAAGATCGTCTCATAGGCCTCGATAGAATTTAGACGCCCTATCCCTGTCTGTAACTGCCAAGGTCCCGGCAAAACGGGCTAGATGGATGAACTCTCGCTGGTACTCCGGTATCGTCCTCTCTCCTTGCCGGATATGCAGGAAACGCTCCTGAAGTGCCATCCTATCTGCGTCCGAGATAAAGTGCTCTAGGAAGGCCTCTGAGAACTCTCCCCAGAGGACCGTGCTGAGTGGTCGCCCCCTAAATGTGGAGCGGCTAGCTGCCCTCCACCAATCTCGGGCATAGCCCTCTAGCAAGGTCACTACCAAGGACACTGCGGCCACGGCGGGGCACATCATCCCGACTAAGAGCTCCTCTACCCTCTCCACCCACTCTTCTGCCTGTATGGCTGACTCGGTGCCTCGGAAGGTGGGGGGCCTTAGTCCTCGGAATGTCGTCAGAAGATCGGTAGGTACGGTGGCCTGCTGGGGCGGCCGTAGGATGGCCGTCTGGAAGGTGGCTAACAGGGCTGTCAGTGTCCGTCCTAAATCCGTATCACCAAACGGGACTGCGGCTGGAGCGGCCAGGGCTGGTGGTGGAGTGGTAGGGTGGTACTGATCCCTAGAGGAGGACCTTCCGTTACTGGACTCCAGTATCTGGAGAAGTAACAGGCGAACATCAGTATTTGCAAAACTAAGGGAATTTTGCAGAACTGACTGAAACGAAAAGAAAACGGAAAGCGGAAAGCGTGCGGGTGTACTACTGCGCAGTCTAGGATCCTTAACCTTAAACCTAAAGGGTCCACCAGGCTTCCGCTGCGTGGTTCGTCCCGAACCAAGAAACGGAACCGGGGAAGGGAGGATCGAAAGACTGCCCCATGTGGTCGGATCGTGCTAGCTCTGATCCATTTGTAAGACCCCCCCTCCCCAAACTGAACCGGGTTCAGGGAGGGGGGATCTTACTGCCCAAGAATGGCCACTAGTGCTTCCCGGATGGCAACGACCCACCCTCTCAAGCACTGAGTGGTCTCCTTGTCAGGCACGAGAATCACAACAACACATCAGAACGCACAACGGAAGCAATCGAAATAAACAAAACAAGCTCACAGCTTGTATTTACATATTTAAAGCAGGCCGAAGCCTATTGTTTACAACCACTGCCTCGGGGGCTACATAGACTGTAACAAAGACCCTAGGCTAGTCCTATACCCTAGGACTCATGTCTCGGAAGATAGGGGAGAGGCTGGAGTGTCCGATCGAGCCATCTCTAAGGCTGCTATGTCATCCTGCTGTGCGGGGGCTTCGCGCTGTCCCATTTTCTGTGATTGGTTATAAGAATAACCATTAGTCACAGAGCTAAGTAGAAAACACATCCCCTCCCCGGATCCGTATCCAGGGGGCGGGCTAATGGACAGAAATAAATAGCCGAAGCAAGGTAGAGGGTTAGCAGCAGGTAAACATATATACATATATACGTATATATATATATCAATAGGGCCTCCAACCCTAATATCCGCGTGGTGACACGAACATACAACACTATCTTGTGCATACTCGCACCCAGGTATTCAAACCAACATACAACACTATCTCGCGCATACTCGCACCCAGGTATTCAAACCTGTACACACACAAAAACCCTGTGTCGACACAGCTTGGACCGCTTTGCTTCAAGCAGGGTAGCGAACCCCGCGGGCCTCACCGATGTGGCTGTCGGTGACAGTGGCCAGTCCTGCCACTTCTGAATGTAGTCGTACCGTATCACTCAGGCCCTCTCGTACAACATGGTGTACTAACGGGATGTGAGTGACATCCGACGATTCTGAGGTTTAGGCCGACCAGCGGAGGCAAAACTGCGGGTTCAGAGTGGTGATCACCGCTGTGCACATCTCCCTGTCGCCATGAGTCGTCACACCACCCGCACCGGTACGAACGGTCTGTGGGCGTGACCGACCCGCCACTTCCAAAACAATCTTCGAAAGCAAGCTTTATCACAGAGCAAGCGCTTTAAAACTTAACGCGGCATTCTTACTCAACCGGTCACTCGACCCGTGACCGGGAGGCTCGGCGGTAGGAGGGCTCCTTATTTGGGGCTGACTCAGGAGGACGGACTCAACTCCGGGTCTTCTCCAACTAAGGCCTCACATAAAGGAGGAGAAGCACCGCTTGCCAGCGTAGAACTGCGGTTATCACTAAAAAATAAAAAGTGCAGCATAAGCAGTAAGAAAGGCCGGAAGCAGGGGCCGAAATATCAGGACCAGTACGAGACTGGAGAAATGAAAGTACTGAAAGCAGTAAATCAGGACCAGTGCGAGACTGGAGAAATGAAAGTACTGAAAACAGTAAATAAGGACCAGTGCGAGACTGGAGAAATGAAAGTACTGAAAGCAGTAAATAAGGACCAGTGCGAGACTGGAGAATTGAAAGTACTGAAAGCAGTAAATAAGGACCAGTGCGAGACTGGAGAATTGAAAGTACTGAAAGCAGTAAATAAATAAAGGGTTAATAGTCCAACCACTCCATAACAGGAGGCTTCAACGTCGACTCCGTTCTTAGGAGTAGGTTCTGCTTTCTCCCCGTTCATAGGGGTTCTACTCCATTCCCAGGAGTTTATCTACGTTTCATGAGATTTAATATTTTCCCTTTGCTGTGGATTCGTTCTTTTTATTATCTCGACATTACTGCATTGCGGCGTTGCTCCGCAATTTCGTCCCAATTTTCGCGTCGATATTTTAAACCTAATCGATTCCTTAGATCGATACGCGTAATTTTATTATACCGCTAAAATACGCATCGCGCGGACGCCGATTTATTCCAATTAATTTCGCTCCTCTTTCGGGCATTTATTTTGCTTGTAAAAGCTTTTACAGGACCAAAAGAAAAGCTTACCATTTCAACTTTTGATAGTATTTGCAAAATACCCTAAAGTAGCCTATAATTTTTTGGTGATTTTTCCCAACTCTTTTGGCCTTTTAATTTCTTAAAATAAACCTTTAGTAGGGGTTTAAAAATAGTAAATAATTTCCTAAAAATTTCAGAAAATTATAGGAGTTGCCCCTCAGAGTGGGGCACATTTTTCATTTAGGAATGTTTTGCCATTGCTGCCCTATTTTTCCTCAGAAAAATGGGGAAGGGGGAAAGGCAGTTGGGGTGCATTTAGAGGAAGGGAGAAGGCGCAGGGCTGCAGCACCCTGCGCCATCCCGAGGCCCCCACAGCAGATCTGCGGCGGATCCGCTGTGGGGGGCACACAAACGGAGGCGGGAGGCGGGAAACGAGGTAAGGGGGGGAGATCGGGTGGCTCCCGTTCATTTAACGGGAGGCGGCCGCTGCCGCCGCCGGGCAGCGGCCAGCTGGGGCCGGCGCCGCCCCCGATCGGTGCGCCGGGGGCCGGCGACCACTCCGGTGGTGGTCCGGCGGCCTGTCGCCGCCGGCTGCCACCGGAAAAGAGGACAGAGAGTGGCGGGAGGCGGTGGAGTAGCCTGCATGCGCCATGCACGCTGGCTGTGCCGCTGCCTCCGCTGGGAGGGCTCTCCCTGCCGCCCCTGGCGGGGGCGCCGGGGAGAGGGCAGTCCTCCGACGGTGTTCCGGCGGCCTGGTGCCGCCGGCCGCCGCCGGGGGTGGGGTTTTACCCCGTATAGGAAACAAAGAGAAGAGGGGGGCCTGGGCCACGGGTGTCGCCGGGGCTGCGTCCTCCGGCGGCCCGGCCGCCTCCCTTCGCCGGCGTCGTGGTCCCCGAGTGGGGACCTGCTTCCCCAGCGCCACCACCGGTGCTGGGGGGGGGGGGGCTTCCATGGCCATGCCTCCACCCGAGCCTTGCAAGGCTCGGGGTGGTGCTGGCGGCGCTCCGGCGACGGGGAGGGGGTCGGCCTGGCTCAGGGGAGTAGGAAGGAGGAGGGGAAGGCTTCTACCTGTAGTGGAGGTGGAGCTCGGGAGGTGGAGGGACGGCTCGCCATGGAGGGAGAAGGTGGCGGCGGTTTGGCTAGGCAGGGCTCCGACAGGGGTGGGTGGCTGGGCTAGCCGGCAGGGGAGGGAGTTGAGAGAGAGAGGGGGCGGTGTGCTCTTGAAGGGAGGGGTGTCCCTCCTTATATAGGGGAGGAGGAGGCCTCCTCCCCCTTCCTCCCTTTTCCCCACGTGGGGTTAAGGGAGGGTGAGTGGGGGGACATATTTTCTCCCCCCCTCACCTTCTCTCTCATGCCCCCTTGCCCCAATAGGGGGCTGCCTATTCATGGGCATCCCCCTCCTTTGGGGGAGGGGCTCCTTTCTCCCCCCCTTTTTTCTTTTCCCAACAAATTTCAAGCTTGGGGGGGGGGGGGGGGGGGGGGGGGGTTGACCGAGGTCAACTTAGGGCGGGGTCCTTCATGGTCTCGGGGTCCATCAAGATTTGTCGGAGCCGAGGCCGAGTTTGTGTGTTTCACATTTCGTGCGTTGCACCGAGGGGGTCTGCATAGTCCTAAAATGGCATACTCATTACTCTCCATATGACCTCGGATTGACGGTCAACGAGTTCCGCGACGTTCAAATGGACTATATAAGTCTAACGAAACTGACGGGTGTCGAATCAGAGTTCGTTTGACCACTATCCCACAATAGTGTGGTAGCGGCGCACAACGATACAAAAATGGTCGTTTTCTCTAAATGATCTCAGAGCGAGGCGCAACGAATTCTGTTGCACTCGTATTGGTCATACGAGTCTAACGAGACCGACGGAAGTCAGATCGGAGTACGTTTGGCCACTATCGCACAATAGTGTGGTAGCGGTGCACAACGATACTCAAAATGGTTGTTTTCTCTAAACGACCTCGGATCGGGTCGCAATGAATTCTGTTGTACTCGTATCGGTCATACGAGTCTAATGGGACTGACGGTAGTCAGATCGGAGTACGTTTGGCCACTATCCCACAATAGTGTAGTAGCGGCGCACAACGATACTCAAAATGGTCGTTTTCTCTAAACGACCTCAGATCGAGGTGCAACGAATTTCGTTGCACTCGTATTCATCATACTAGTCTAACGGGACTGGCGGAAGTTAGATCGGAGTACGTTTGGCCACTATCCCACAATAGTGTGGTAGCGGCCCACAACGATACTTAAAATGGTCGTTTTCTCTAAACGACCTCAGATCGAGGTGCAACGAATTCCGTTGCACTCGTATTGGTCATACGAGTTTAACAGGATTGACGGAAGTCAGATCAGAGTACGTTTGGCCATTATCCCACAATAGTGTGGTAGCGCCGCACAACGATAATCAAAATGATCGTTTTCTCTAAACGACCTCGGATTGAGGTGCAACGAATTCCGTTGCACTCGTATTGGTCATACGAGTCTAGCGGATCTGACAGAAGTAAATTCGGGGTTCGTAGCACATAACCCTATATCGGGTTATTTCTACCGTTCGGGCCTACTTTTATTGGGCCCACTAGGGTCTAGTGGCCCAATAAAAGTTGGAATGTTACAAATCCCGTGCATCTCGGCATCACTCCAGGCGAAGACGTCGACCTTCTCTTGTAGGCATGTCACAATCTTTATCTTTTCGTCGGTCTTCAGTGATCCTCCAATCTTCAGCACCCCGGGTTCTCCAACCTGGGAGAGTACTTCTATCTCTTCCACCACCTCGGCTGCTTCCAGCCTTGCCGCGCTCTTCAGCTCTCTCTCCATCTCCTCGACATCCTCCATCCAGCTGATGGTACTAACCGTGCTGAGATAGCACTCGCGGGCAGCCATCGGATTACTTCAGATCTTCACCTGCACATCTCCTTGATAGTACTTCAAGCACTGGTGGTAGGAGGATTGGACGACTCTGAAGAAGTTGATTAGCGGCCTCCTAAAGATTGCCTTGCAGCAGCTCGGGGCGTCGACGATGATGAATCTACAGTTGAGCGAGGTGCCACCGAGCGTTACCAACAGATATGCTCCTCCTTCCACTTCTTTCTTCTCTCCTGAGAAGCCAAAGAGGGGACCATCCGATGCCATTATCCTTTCTGCCTCAACTCCGAATCCATCGAACGTCTTTTTAAAGATAACGTTCACGGAGCTCCCATTATCCACCATGATTCGATCGACAGTGTAGTCCTCTACAACTGCCTGGATTACAAGGGCATCATGGAAGGGATTCTCATTCCCTGACATGTTCTCCTCTAAGAAGGTGATCTCCTCCAACGGGGGCGGTGCCTGCGAGGTCGAGGCGACGCTCTTGCGGTAGATTTGATGGAGACTCCTCTTGCGGGAAGTTCCTAGCCCAAATCCCCAGTGGATCACTCCTCCTCCTCCTCCTCCTCCTTGGACAACTCCTCCCCGACCTCCTTGGTTGACTCGGTCTTCGTTCCTCCTTCGAACGGGGGTTTAGAATGCCATCGACTCGATATGGGCTTCCTGTATCTGCAACCCTCCTCCACCTCCAGCGGCTAGCCTTCTTCTGGCTTCCCAGAAGTCCGGGCAGGCCATCGTCACATGCCCCGCTACTTGATGCAACTCGCAGTAGAGGGGAATCTCCTCCGCTTACGGCCTTCTTCGCTGGTTCCTTCGGGCCGTCCTGTTACCACGCTGGGCAACGACCATCGCTTCTTCTCTCCTTCTTTCCTGACGCCTCTATGGCTGGTTGAAATTCCTTCTTTCTGGGGAGAATCTCCTCCCCGGACCTTGGTGCTGGGGTCCGCCGGCCGGCCTCCACGGGGGCATATTGACCGGGACCTGGTACCTCCTTTCTTCTTCCCGACGCCCCGAAGCCACTAGGGGTTTTCGGACGTCATGCCTCCTCGACACTTCTCTCTTGGGCTCTTCCTTCCTTCGCTCTTCTGGCTTCCTCTCATCTTGCCTTCGGGGCTCCTCCTTCTTCCCCCGAACGGGGATCTTCTCCTCCTCCTCTTCCTCCCTGGTTAGCTTGGTGAGCTTGGCCAGGAAGCCGCGATTTGAGGCCTCCCCTTAAACGAACTTATTAGCCCGTTCAATAAGCTCTTCGTAGGACATGGGGGATCTTTGCTGATCTCTAACTTGAAAAGGCCCTCCCTTATGCCGAACGTCAGAGCTAGCTGCAAGGTGAAGCCATCTACCTCTTGTATGTCCAGAACTTCTTCTTGGAAGCGGTCGATGTAGTTTCCTAACGTCTCCTGCTCTCCTTGCACTAGATAGAAGAGGGTCGTCGCCTCCTTCTTCCTCTTTGCCGTGACGAATCACATCGTCACTCCCCGACGCAGGTCTTCGAAGCAGTAGATGGAACCTGCTGCCGGTTGGTGGAATCAATCTCTGGCCTTTTCTCAGAAGGTGATGGCGAAGAGCCTGCATTTGAAGGCATCCGACATGGTTCAGATGGGGACAACATCTTCAAACCACTGGAGGTGGCGGACAGGATCATCCCTCCCAGAGTAATAACTCATGACTGGCTCCCTGAACCCTTCCGGAACGGGTGCAGAGAGGATCTCTTCACAGAACGGGCTCCTCCCGCCTTACTGGCGACGATCCTCGGCCTGGCGAGAAACCCCATTATACTCTCCATATGAGCGAGGATCATGGTACCTCGCTGGATTCTCCACATCGTGGAACTGGATTCCATGCAAGCTTGGCTGGTAGAACTGCGACCTCCTGGGTCGCCCTGACTCCTCCTCGACATGCTCCTTCCCTACTCGCTGAGAGGGACCACCGTCTTCTGACGGAGTCATGCGACGAGGCGAGGTGGTCGTGCACTCCGTGCGGGGAAGCAAGGCTGCTCACAAACTTCCCTCCATTCTCCGCGTGAATTCCTCGAAATACACCTTCGTCACATACTCGCCTCCTTATGCCGAGTTGCCGACAGCTCCTTCATGATCGACAACTTCCACCATCTCGCTTTCTTGCTAGCCTTTCTTCCTCTGTCTACGATCCACGCTCACCGCACCAAAGTGTTGAAGCCTGAAAATTCCCGGCTCCAAATATTCGGATCAATGCAGCCAAAGGTTACTCGTCCAATGATCCGACTCGATGGTTTGACAGGCAACGATGAAGGGACTACGAGAGCAACAACATGACCCCAGATGCTGCGGCAGGGAGGTCCCACCACGTACCCAGAAGCTCAGAAGAGACTTCCCCTCCACAACCAAAAATGGCCAAGCAGGGTACGAGGAAGTCACCAACTTGACGAGTATCAAGAGTGACAACCAAGGATGACAGGTCCAAGAGTTCGAAAGTAGGGTTCCGAAAGTTCAGCCAAATGTGTCAATCCTAGTACCCCTGTGGTCCTATTCATAGGAAAACCAAAAGGGAGGGGGGTCTTATTTATAGCCCAGCCCAGCCCGACGACTATGCGACATTTGGGGGGGGTCTCGTCTGGCTTCGACGAGTATCTCCTATGTTCGCCCACCTTGGTGAGTATGAGGGGCTGCTCGCACATGCTCGTCTATACTCACATATGCCTTCTACTATTCCTGCTGGTTGAGTTGCCTTTAACCTCTGACTCCTGACTTCTGCTTTGACTTTCTGACTTTGACTCCTGCCTACGTGGCCCGAATTGGGTCACACCCTCAAAGAATATGAGTTGTACAGTTATGATCGCCCCCAAGAAAAGAAACTTAGTTGCAAACATAAAAGTGGATGAAGTTCCTTAGGTGAGGTCGGACGTTCATGAACCATCTCATAACCACGACGTTCATGACCACCACCACCCCCGCCAAAGAGAGCCTATATTTTTCATGCACATATTATATTATTGACTACGTCAAGCATCAAACGAATGTTATCATTATTATTATCGCTCTGTTTGGGAGATCTGTTGCGGATGAAAAAACTGCAGACTGTTTGAAGAGTCTGTGTATAAGTGATGATAGAACATAACTTTTTCATTTAAAGCTGTTTGGTAGAATAGTTTTTTGAGAGTTATTTTTTTTTTGAAAATATTATTATTAAAATATTGAAATATTTAAACATAGCAAATAGTAACACAAAACACAACACATCATAGTTAAAGCACATCACAACATGACACAAAACACAATATAACATAATAGTCTAAACAATGCACAACATAATAGAATTGTTCTTAACATAATAACAAGTAGTGGCACAAAAAACATGTAGTAGCACACAACTACATAAAATGAAATCATAGTAGCTTGATCTCATAAACACTTTTGATCCACCATACTTTATCATCCTCTGAAATGCTCATGAAAATCTCTTTGTTGTTTTTGTCCTTGATATGGTTCAAAGCAAAGTAGTATAAGCTCAAATTATCACATATCTCGCGCACTGGGATGAACCTATGGACAACAAATTTAACAGTATGAAAAAAGACATAACATAGAGCAACTCAAATCATCACGTATCTCGCGTACTGTTGAGCTTTGTCACCAAGTTCTCAAGATCTGCAACCTGTGGCAGAATATCCCTGTCTTCAGAGAAGGTGAACGCTATGAATTTGCCCATCAGGTGCGTCTTGGACATGCTCTCTTCTTTCTTGAACTGTTCCTCCAGAGCGACCCAGATCTCCTTTGCGGTCTTTAGTTTGCCATAAGTCTCTGCCAGTGTATTTGAGAGACAATTGAGGAGGTGATCATGACAAAAATCTTTGTCGCTGATCCACTGAGCTTCATCTCCTCCTCCTTCAAAATCTGCAAAATCGGACTGCAATGTATAGAAAATATTCAAGTACTTCATACCGAACTGTTGGAGTTTCTGAGATGATCTCAAAACAATCAACAGTTAGTCTTGCTGCCAACGCAATATGAGCCTATAGGGTCGCACATAAAAGCGTTTGGAGAAGTTGGAGAAAGGATTGTGTTGGCCTTACTCATATTGGATATGAGTGGAGGACCAATCCTATGACTGCTTGAAATTAACTTGAGAATGTCTCAACGGGAAATCGTTTAAAGGGTTTAAACGAATGGATTTATGCTAGACAAATTCGGGTAAAGGGTTTAACCGAACTGTGTCAAATTCGGCTAAAGAGTTTAACCGAATTATGTTGATTCGACTAATGGAATTCGGCTATATCGATTCGGTTAATGTGATTAACCGAATTCGACTAAAGGGTTTAGCCGAAATATATCAGTTCGACGAAATGGTTTCGACGAAATGATATAACCGAATTTATATAGTCGAATCGGCTATAGCATATAGACGAATTCGTCGAAATGGTTTCGCCGAATCTGAGTCGAATTCAGTTATAGTGATTAGTCGAATTCGACGAATGTAAATCTGGACAGAAATGTTCTGGTCTGCGGATAGCCTGATTTATGCGTTTTAGTATAAAAGGGCTTGCAATTCTAGGTTTACGGTGGACTTAAATCTATTTTCGCAATTTAGACGAGAACGGCCGACCGGAACAGTTCCGCGCGAGGGCATCTCGTTCCTCCCGTCCGCCGATCGTTTTCCGCCGCCGCTAGTCGCCGCCGTCGGTCGCCGCCTCCCCTGGATCAGATCTAGCAGTCTGTGGGGACGTTGAGAGCTTCCTTCTCCGACCTAGTTCTTGTACGACAAGAAGCTAGGGTTCTCCATCGTTCGTGTGGATCGCTGTAGTGGAGCCGACACATTTCGGTTCTTGGAACTCAGATTTTGTCTACCCGATTTCATCTTGGAGCACCTTGGTTGAGTATTGACTCAATCCCGCAAAGATACTTTGTATTTCGATTTGATTATTCTCTTGAATCATGAACAACGCAAGATCCGTTAGTCTCTTTTGGGTTGTTCTTGTCTTCATTTCCGCTGCGCATATTTGATATGTCATCCCTTTCGAGGGGTATATAAAACCCAACACGAACTGCATGTTCCGTTTCCAGGCGCTGAATTTAAAATTTGAGAACTTCTCCAGTTTGATCATCGGCACAGAAGAAGACAGATTGTTTCCCTTCTGTACAACCCGTATTCGCGGAGTGGGTCCCTCAAGCCAACTGGCGAGATCTGGGTCAGCCAGATCATTCGCCCAGGCTGAGACAGGTGGGAAGACCCCCGGGTGAGTAGGGGCGAGCCGCAGGTGAGAGGGAGAAAATCGGCGAGTGGCGCCCTCGCGGACCACTCGCCCAGGAGTGCGTGCATTCGCCCAGCCAAGCGGGAGCTCGGCGAGTGGTGCCCTCATGGACCACTCGCCCCCCAGGGCTTTAAGGAGAAAATGACCACGATGCCCCTTATGGGCTGCAAATAGCCCTTCAGAACAGCGGAGTTAGGCTATAAGCAGACCAATTTGGGGCGCGGTTAGTAAAATTAAAAGACGGATTCATGTTATTTGTAGATCAGCCTAGAAAAATCTATAAATAGACACTTAAGGGCACCTTTGAGGAGATCCGATTCTTGGAGAGTCCTCTCCTCTAGGCTAGTCTTGGTTGGCTGCTAGTGCCCTCCAAGGTGCCCGACTGAGCTTTGGTTTGGGAGGGGAAGCTCTTTAAGATCTTCCGGGTGTGTGGCGGGACCTCCTCGCTGCAGCCTTGGGTCTATTCCAATTTCCTCATCCACCAGTCAGAGAGTTTAGTGAGGGAGAAGTAAGCGTCGGCTACACCCCCCAGTGGGTCCGAACTCAGGAGACCGGTTGCCGGTTTCAACACCTTCAACATCTTGTCTCTCCGACGGTTACGACAAGATCTGGAGTTGTCGGAGACACCACTCACAGAAAAACAGGGAAGATGATCTTCTATTTCGCGAACGGCGGCTAGCGCCCGACGCTAGAAGATAGCGTCGGAGGTAGCGGTGGCGTTAACAGTAACGCGCGCGGTAGCGCGTCTTCTTCCTTTGCGTTTTGCGGCACGCAGATGTCGACGACTTCTCCGATTGCAACGGCGGCTCTAACAACACTAACACCACCGACGACGGCGAGCAACGACAGTTGCGGGTCCGATTTCAAAGGAAGGGGTCAGCTACTCCTTTGTTGTCGACGCCGACGATGACGGTATAAAGGAGGGGCGGCGATGCCGACGCGAGATCCCGTTTTCTTCCTAGACGAACGACTACTGCAGCGTAGGCGAGATCCTTCTCCGATCCCGTCGAAAAACGTGATCCGAGCGGGAGAGGATAGGCGAACAGGAAAGACTCCTCTTCTTCGATCGATTCCGATGGAAACGAGTGCTGCGAGGCAGAATCGACGACGATTGCTCGTGCGAGAGGTAGGAGAGGGGAACTCCACCGGCGGCGCTTCCTTGATCGACGGCGGCGGCTCCTCCTTACCGCGAGAAGATCGCACGAGAGAGAGGCGGCGACACACGGGGGAGGGGGGGGGGGGGACTAGGGCACCGGAATTTTCAACTTCGAGAATGTTACGGTGCTCGAAGCATCTCGTCTGGCCGTCTAGTTTGGAACAGTCTATACGTTGCCCCCCAACATGGTTATTTATAGGACGAAATCCTAAATTCCCGTCGACCCGTTTATGAATCCTATCTATACTATTATATAAAAATATAGAGTTATGGTGTAACCCGGTCCGCCAACAAATCTACGCCGTCCGATTCTCCTTATCGGTTCGATAAGGAGAGAGAGAGGGAGAGAGGGAGTGGGGCCCACAATTAAGAGAGAGAGGGAGGGGAGAGAGGGAGTGGGGCCCACAATTAAGAGAGAGAGGAGAGGGCGGCAGGGAGAGAGGGAGGGGAGCGAGGGTGGAGTTTGTTTTTTGGCTTTAATTTTTTTAAAAATTTAATATATATATATATAATACTAATATATAATTAATATATAAACAATTAAACATTATATATATAGAATTAATATATACATAATTAATATATATACAGAATTAATTATACATAATTAATATATATACATAATTATGACAGTGCCGGGGGCGGACGAAGCTCGCCGGGGGCGATCGAAGCAAGTCGGGGGCGGGCAAAGCCCGCCGGGACGGGCAGTGTACTGCCGCCCGGGGCACGGGGGTCCCTCGTGCACTGTCACTCATACCATATATATAAATATACCTTAACATGGGCCAATAGATTTCGGAAAAGAACATAAAACAACGCTCTATTAAAATTTATTTTAGAAAAGTTGTGTATAAGTAGCTGTCCGAAACAATTTAAAAATAGCCAAACATCCCCTTTGTTTACAACGTTGCCTCTCTCCCAACTAAAATCTCTATCTACCAAATTACTTAATTAGCCTCACTAAGATGCGCTTTCCCAGAATGCGCATCATAGCACCTCGTCCCGTCCCCTGTGACAAAAAAACGAGAGCACATAATAAAGCCAAAACTTACCCACCATTTCCCCGCCAGCCCATTTCTTTACTCCCAAAATCACAACACTCCGAATTCCAATTTTCCCTCCTCGCGTTAAATTCCATAACAACGATCGCCGCATTACCGATCCTGGAATCCGAAGACCGGCGATGGCCCCCCGGGCGGCGGAGACAGTCGACGGCTGCTGCGATCCGGCGACGGAGATCGAATACGAGGCGGAGGAGATCGACGACGTTATAGAGGGTTCTAGAGGAAGCCGTTTCGCGCTTCTTGCTCGCAAGTTCAGTGCCATCGGCTCCCTTCGTCGCCGCCAGAACAACGAGGAGCTGTTCAGCCGATTCGTCATCCATCCTGATAACAAGTATGCTGTCAAATCTCCCTTCAACTCTTCTCCTGGTTTATTTCTTCACGATTCCTTCCAATTTCAACCATAGAACTCTATATTTCGCGGGGTTTGCATTTTTTTTAATACAAAATCTCAATATGAAAGTCGAAATCGATTTTCCACGAAAATCAAATTCATCCAAAATTGATTTTAAGATATCTCGCCGATTTCATTTTCGGCGAAACATCCGTGTATTTGAAAAGACGTTCGATCATCCCCCCACCATTCATAAATTTGGCTGAATGGTCAGATAAACATGAAATCGATGAACCTCCATCACATATATTTCTTTAGGTATATTATCTAAAAGGGTCGATGCAATATAAAATTATATTAAAACCGACTATAACTGCTAGCAGATCTATAGGCGAGAAGAAAAACCAATCCCCCGCCGATCTACAAGAACACATTTTATTATCCCGTCGGGATAATAATTAATTTGCCGCCGGAGTGGAGCATGTTTAGATTTCTTCGAATCGCTTTCTCCAAATGGATTTTCTGAGGGAAGTTTGTCGACATTGCTAGGACGTCGGAAGCCATTTGGCAAAATAGAAAAAAAAAGTAGCAACGCATCTTTCCTGTTGATAAGGACAAAGAATAAGAGCAACAGTGTCAAATTCATGAAGGACAAAATAATTACCAGGTCAAATTCACAAAGGACAAAAATATAAAGCTGGTCAACTTTTGGTCCACCAGTCGATTTTTGTAAGAAGGAAACAGATGCTTAGGGTTTCAATTTCAGGGGTGAAAATTGATTCTCATTTTATGTAAAGTTGCATAATTTTTTGATTAAAAGAAAAAAATATAAAATTATGAAATTAGTGAATCGGTTCCATCAATCATGAATTAATGTGGACCGTGAAATTGATACTATTCAAATGGACTGCAATATGATTTCTCCTATGAAACTATGGCTCCGTTTGGCGCGGCTTTTTTGTTGCGGTAAGTTTGGACAAAAAACGCCACCATCGTAGAATGTGTGTTTGACATGACAATGATTATTAGTGGCGGATTCAGAAAATTACAAATGAGGATTTTTTAAAAAACACAATAATACATAAATAGTTACATTGAGTGGGGGTGCGTAGGCCGACTGCGGGTCACGGGTTGGAAATTAATTTTGGGGGTGGAATTAGTTGAGCTTGGTTTGTGAATAACCAGATTTGATCTGTGAATAGTCATATTTTGATATGCGAACAACAAATCACAAAAAATGGGTGTGCTAGTATCCTTTTGGCCCCCGGGATCCACCCTGATGGTTACGACAGCCACCAAAAAAAATTTAATCTTAAACATAAAAGTGGATAAAATTTCTTAGGTGAGGTCGGACGTTCGTGAATGACGGTTCATAACCGCCGCGTTCACGAAGCTACCCTGCCAAAGAGAGCATTGACCACGCCAATCATCAAACGAATATTATCATTATTATTATCGCCTTATGAAAACTTCTTTCCCTACCATTAATTTATAATATAATATTTCAATTATACTGAATTAATTATTTGGTTCATCTGATATAATATAATTAAATCACACTATTTATATATTAAATTTTTTCTTTATATTTTATAAATAATAGTTATATGAGAAATTACTTAGAAGAAAATTCTAGGATTAAGGCTCTGTTTGGGAGGGCGTCTCCCACCGGAGGCGGGTGGCAACGTCAAATTGGAACCTCCGGCTCTAGCCCGAACGGAGCGCTTCAGCACGGTGGCAAACCGGGCCAAACGCCGCTGAGCCGTGTGACCGTTTGGGACGCCCCCGTCCCGCCGCCACGCAGGAGCCCCAACAACGCCGCAAGAGGGCCTAAAATTGAAGAAAAAAGTCTATAATGATAACATCCAGACTCTCTCATATTGCCCATCTTCAAGGCTGAAATCTCGCTTAAACATATGATGAAGCCTACGAGTACGTAAGCTATTGAACCTCAAGCTGGGTTAACTATGATCACAACACTCACAAAAATGTCTTAAGAGACTTGTTTGTTTCGGCGGCGAGAGTTGGAGCGGTGGGAATGAGAGCGTTGAAATGGAACGATCAGAATTGAGGAGGGTCCTAAAAAAATCTCTCTTTTTCTTAATTAAACACATTCAGTTCCACAATTTTTTAGTAAAAATTCTCCTAGACGCAAGGCACATACAACACAATTTGGCTAATCTAGCCACAGTAAAACTGAGTTAGAACGTTTCTGTATTAAAATTATTATTTGTAAACCACTTTTAAATAATTAAATACGACTAAATCAAAGGCTCGCGAATCTTACAACATATCTAGCGGCAATAGGATCAAAAGCACACTGTGCTGTTCTGGCTCCATAGCAGATCCAACAACAGATCCGTTGTGGGGAGCCAATGATTGGTTTGGAACTTTTAAGATAATCCACTGGAGATTGAAAATTTGCCATTCAGATTTGATGACCCCTATGCGCTCACCGGCGAACCGAGCGGGAGCTCAATCCAATCGACTCCTTGGAGGAAAGGCGAACCGGTGGGTGGCAATCTGGTGTTATCGTGGTTCTGGCGGATACCGGCACCCCCGAAAATTTTGGTCTTCTTACAACAAAGAAAAGAAACTAATTTTGAGCATAAAATGTTTGGTATGACAATGAAGTTTTTGTCCAAACTCACCGGAGCAAATAAGCCGCGCCAAACGAAGCCTAAGGGTAGCTCCTTTTGGCGCGTTTTTTTGTTCCCGTGAATTTGGATAAAAACATCACTATCATAAAATACATATCTGACAAGACAATGATTATAACCGTCACCAAGAAAAGTAAATAAGTTTTGAACATAAAAGTGGTTGAAGTTTTTTGGGTTAGATCAAGTTCATAACCATTGTGTTCACGATTATCACCGCGGTGCCAAACAGAGCCTAAAAGATATGTCAAAAAAAAAAAAAAAAGATTTGTAAGTTTTTGCTAATTTGTAAGTCATTTCTTTGATCTCTATTTTTCTTTATCAGATTTGCATTTTATTATACAAAATATGTTAAACTTATTTATTATGATATTATTATTTTTCAATACTTTATATTTTATACAAATTATGGAAAATAGATTAACATATAGAAATATTAGGAGAATACTTTTATTGGATAGTGACACATTCAAATATGAAATAAATAAATAAATAATATAAAATAAACAATTATGCAATATATTCTTTTGAATATGTAATTATTTAGATGATTGTGAGGATTGTGAGATGACTGCAAAGCCGCAATAAGATCCGAAAATTTTATATCATTGATATCAATGCTAGTATATAATAATATATAATTTAATAATTAAGAATTAATATTTTTTCTTTAATATATTTTTTGATATATAAGAATTTTTAAATTGAAGATTACAAAGTTGATAAAAGATACATGGTTCAATAGGGAAAAATTAATTTTATGCCTAAATATTAAAGTTAAAATTTCTTTAAATGATTAATAAACTCAATGAAATTGAGCAAATGGGGGCCAGTAGACGTTAGAAATAGAAAGAAGGCGTAGAGTCGTAGACAAAATATTAGGTGGTAAAATTTTAATAATTATAGCTTAAAATATTGTGAGGAAAAGAAGAGATCAATAAATTCATGAGGTAAAACATTAAAATATAAAAGTAATTTAATTAATGAGATTTTCTTAATTATGTCATAATAAATTTTATTACAAGACAAGCCGTATGTTAAAATATTATGTCATTCCATATTGTTGTTATCTTTTTTGTTCGTCAAATTAAAATTTAATAAAACGTGAAGTAATATTGACATAATTTTTAAAATAAATCAATAAAGAAAGAAAGAAAATAATAAAAAATTGTAAAAAAGAGGTTAAAACTGTAAATATGTGTGTTTTAGTCGGTGATGTTTTTTTTTGGTGATTGTTAATTTGTTATCTGCACTACAGTTTTGGCTATCCGCACTCTTTTTGAATGAGTTATTACGCGCCTTTTGAAAATACGTCTTGTACATGTATTTTTAGGAAAAATGTTAAACACAAAAGTTGTAGATCTCGTCGAGATTTACAACTTTCGTGTTGAACACTTTTCCTAAAAATGCATTTACAAGGCGTATTTCTAAAAAATCGTTATATTTATGCACATATTTCAATCAGGGCGATAATACGTCTTGTGCGTGCATTTTTAGGAAAAATGTTCAACATAAAAGTTGTAGAGTTGTAGATCTCATTTGAGATCTACAACTTTCGTGTTGATCATTTTTCCTAAAAATGCTTGTACAAGACGTATTTCCAAAAAACACTTAATAACTAATACAAAAAAAAAAAATACGAATAGCCAAAACTGTAACGCGGATAACAATCACTTTTTTTTTCTTGTATAATAGTACGGAGGTTGTAAAGCCGTATGTGACTATGTGGTTGCAGAATATACGAGTTTTGGACACACTTCATATTATTATGGGCCGTGTATTCCACCTTCTTCACGCCACTGGAGTTTGGCTTCTTCCGCGGACTTCCCCGCAACCTTCTCTTCTTCGACATCGCCGCCCAGACCGCTTTCATCGCCGACATCGTCTTGCTGCTCCTCCTCGCCTACCGCGACCCCCACACCTACCGCATTGTCTATAGCCCTACCTCTATCGCCCTCCGCTATTTGAGATCGGGTTTCATCCTCGATTCCTTCAGCTGCCTCCCATGGGATCTCATCTACAAGGTTTGTGACCATGCCCTTGTTCCAGCACATCTCCTTCATTCCGATCAAATCACATTCATAATGCCGTCAAATTTAGGTCTCCTGGAGAAAAGAAGAGGTGAGGTACCTCCTATGGATTCGGCTGTGCCGGCTGAGGAAGGTGACTGGATTCTTTCATAAGATGGAGAAGGACATTCGCATCAATTACTTGTTTACGAGAATTGTGAAGCTCATAGTAGTGGAGCTCTACTGCACGCACACAGCTGCCTGCATATTCTACTACCTTGCCACCACTATTCCTGAGTCTCAGGAACACTATACCTGGATTGGGAGCTTGAAGTTGGGCGAGTACAGCTTCCAAAACTTTCGGGAAATTGACTTCTGGAAACGTTATTTGACGTCTCTGTATTTCGCAATTGTGACCATGGCGACTGTTGGTATACTCCAAACTTTGACTATATTCTTTGACCTAAAAATAATCCTTTCATTTTTTTTACAATTGCAAGGATGTCATCATTTTGTTTTGCTAGTCTCTGTTCACCATTCTATGATTACACATAATTGTTCTTAAAGTTCTGTGAAAACTGAGAAGAGCTCCTTATTTTGAATTATGTGGGGTATTGCCAGAGTAGGTTTCACTTTGCTACTTTTACTTATTGGATAAAGTGCTTAAATCAACATATGGACATTAGCAACTGCTAAATTCCGACTTCTTAATTTGATCTTGTAATTTTTACATGGTAGAAGTCGAAAATTCGGTGGTGGAACTTAAAGAAGAAAAAACATGTTGCTTTCAAGGCAACGTTTTTAGAATAACTAGTTGATGATCCTTATGTTGATCATAATGTCACATGAGAAGTTATGTCTTCTCATTTATGGATAAGCGGGAAGAACGTACTTCGAGAGTCAAAAGGTCGTGCGCCTCCCTAAAAAGAATCTTGGTGGTGAAAAAAAGAAGTGCAAGACAAAGTGAGGGCAAAGAGGGTCAGCTACAAAATATGATATGCTTGTAGGAATGATGAAAACTTAACAAAGTATAAAGTCGCCAAAAAAGAAGCAAAAAATGCATTAAGTAAAACAAGAAGTCAAACTTATGAAGAATTTTACAAACGACTAGATACCAAAGATGGAGAGCGTGATATATATAAAATTGCTCGAGTTAGAGAGAGGAAGATAAAAGATTTAAGCCAAGTTAAATGCATAAAAGATGAATCAGATACGGTTTTGACGGATGATGTGACTATTAAGAAGCGATGAAAAAGATATTTTTATCAACTATACAATGAATCTATGTTGTTAAAGGCGCGCCTCAGGCGCGCCTAAGGCTCCAGGCTCAACAGGCTCTGAGGCTTGCGCCTTCGTGCGCCTTTTTTGCGCCTTTGGAGTATAAAAACCGCGTCTAGGTGCGATTTCTATTGCAAACTTTTTTTTTTCCAAAAGAAAGAAAGAAATAATGTAAAAACTCAATAATTTTTGCATGATTTAGTGTATGTGAAACATAATCGAGTGTTAAGACTTAGATATGATGCAAGTGACCACATTAATTCTATTTTTAAAGAGATATAAATGATAGTAATGAATAATTAATGAGTAAAATAGATGAAAAATCTGATCAAAAAGATGAACTGATGTTTGATGCTTATTTTTTAAAATGAATATGGTTGCGCCTTGCCTTCGTCAGGCGCGCGCCTGCGCCTTGAGCCTCGCGCCTAGGCTCCAAGACCCATTTGCGCCTTGGTGCGCTTTGCGCCTTTAATAACTAAGGGAAAAGACAATGGACTGAATTTGAAAGAGTTAAGTAAAATGAAGGAGTATAGAAACATAACTTTTTATCGCAAAATTCAAGCATCAGAGATAGATGACACTCTGAAGAAGATGAAAAATGGAAAGACGGTTGGACCAGACGATATAACAATTGAAGTATGAAAATGCTTAGGGAGAGAAAGAATTTTATGGCTTACAAGTTTCTTCAATAAGATACTGAAGACAAAGAAGATGTCAAACCAATGGAGATAAAGTATTTTGGTACCTTTGTGTAAAAACAAAAGAGATATACAAAATTGTGTCAATTACATGGGAATTAAATTAATGAGTCATACTATAAAACTATGAGAACGAGTAATAGAGAGAAGAGTTAGACGAGAGACTAGCATCTCAGAGAATCAATTTGGATTTATGCCAGGGAGGTCAACCATGGAAGCTATACATCTCTTGAGGAGACTCATTGACAACTATCTGGAAAGAAAAAATGATTTGCATATGTTGTTTATCGTTTTGGAGAAGGCTTATGATAGGGTTCCAAGAAAGGTCTTGTGGAGAGTCTTAGAAAGGAAAGGTGTAAATGTATCATACATTGACGTAATCAAAGATATGTATGCAAATTCAGCGACCAAGGTGAGGACTTCTGGAGGATTAACACAGGAATTCCCTATCGCTGTTGGCTTACATCAAGGGTCAGCTTTAAGTCCTCTCTTTACCCTTATCTTAGATGAGCTCACCGGACATATCCAACAAACAATACCTTGGTGTTTTTTGTTTGCAGATGATATAATTTTGGTCGATGAGACGCGCGAGGGTGTAAACGCGAAACTTGAATCTTGGCGAGACACTTTAGAAAAGAAGGGTTTTAGGTTGAGCAGGACAAAGACAGAGTATTTTGAGCTTAAATTTAGTAGTGCAAGAAGGTCGGATGACTCCGTCATTAAATTGGGTGACCAAGATATTTTTCGCAGTGAGTGCTTTAAATATATGTGATCGATAATTCAAAAAGTTGGGGGTGTAGATAAAGATGTGATACATAGAATCCAAGCAGGTTGGTTAAAGTAGAGAGGCGCGTCTGGGATCTTATGTGATTGTAAAGCACCATTAAAACTTTAAAGACAAGTTTTACCGTACTGCAATTAGACCAACAATGCTCTACAGTTCTGAGTGTTGGGCAGTGAATGGTGTACATTGGCAAAAAATGGGAGTTGCGGAGATGAGCGTGCTTAGGTGGATGTGTGGTCACACGAGACTGGATAAAATTAGGAATGAATGTATCAGGGATAAGACAGGAGTGACACCAATTGTAGAGAAGATGCGAGAAGCTCGATTAAGATGGTTCAGACATGTACATAGGAGACCATTAGAGGCACCTGTTAGGCGTTGTGAGAGTTTAGTCACTAGACATGTTAATCGGGGGAGGGGTAGACCAAAAAAGACTTGGGATGAAACTATAAGAAAAGATATGATGTACTTAGGCATTAGTGAGGCTATGATTAAAGATAGGGCGCAATGACGACAAAGGATCCATATAGCTGACCCACTGTGGTGGGATAAAGGCTTGATTGTTGTTGTTGTTGTTGTAGGAGTCGTAAATAGTTTATATTCTAGAATAAGACTATGCTAATCATATAGTCTTAAAGAACTTTTCCATGAGCTGGGTTATTGAGATGGTGAAGTACTTTATGATTACTATGTAGTAACAAAATATTACAGAGTCTCAAAGTTAAAAATTATTTAAGTATAATTAATAAGAATTGTTGTATGGATTCAGTGGATTTCGGTAAAAGTATTTAATGATAGATATGCCAAGCGTGGTAGAAATGATGATTTTAAGATGAATGTGTGGTAAATTGTGAAGTATATTAAAGAATAATAATATTAGAGGGATGCTAAGAGTAGTATAGATTCAAAATAAGCTTGTGGAAAATACAATCGGGTTTGCTCATATGCAACTATGTGTAGAAAATTGTTAGAAACACTGGCTAAAGATCTAGTTGTGGGACATTGATTAACATAGGAAGAAAGGGAAGAACATGAATTATTCTTGTTATTTATTTAACTTCAATGAGGTCCTATGGTGAAACCTTGAGCCTTGGATTAAGCTTCCTAGAGGGGTGCTTTGGATGGTGGGAATTTGGGTTTTGCGGAGAAGGAAAAGGCTGGTAATGGATGTGGGGGTCGACGTGAGAATTGGAGAGGTCAGCGGTTGGGAATGATGCAGGAATTGAGGGGCATTGGCTAGGGAGTTGGCCGACGACGGGTTCCAAGACTTCTCCATAAGACTTTAGTTGGGGAGATGGAAAACGATAGTATTACGTCAGAATTCCAAGGCTTCTCCTCGGGGCATCAACTAAAGAGGAAGGAGAGTAGCATCAAATTTAAAAAAAAAATTATTCATTGCTTGCCCTAATTGAAATGAACCAATGATTTAAATACAAGAGGCTTTGATATCCCTTTGCGATGACATCAAATAGTTTTGAGTTAGCTTGGAGCAACTCGTCCTTCAACAATTGTAGTAAATGGTGGTGGACTAGAAGGTGCACCTCCAATGATTCTTTTAAGAAATGTAACGTGAAAGATATTGAAGATTTTTGCATCTATAAGGAGTACTTATTAATGACAACATCCCCAATATTTAAGTGATAATTTGAAATTCAATCATTGTGCCACTATTATGTCTTTGTGGATGTAATTTGAGCCACGCTCATTCTCCCAGCAAACAGTAAATACCATGATGATGTGTCATAATTTTTGCGCATCCAATCTTATGCTTGTTGAAGATAAAAGCGGGTGGTTTTCAAGATTTGATTGCCCGGACTAGAGAGCCTGATCTATGCCCTCAAGAGGAGCTTGTAACATAAGATAGAAGACTAGATGTGGCTTGGCCTATAGTACGTTGAAGGGGGGTGGTTTGCAGTGTTAAATGATATGAAGTATTAATAGAATTCTTCCCATGGAACCCAAGATAATCACTTCTTGGTATTATCTCTCACAAAAAAATGTCAATACATTTCAGTTATACCATCAACCACCTCACTCCATCTGATTGAGGGTAGTAGCTCAAAGATGTATGTAGTTTTATCCCACTGAGTTTGAACAACTCCTACAAAATTTAATAGTAAAAACCTGATATGATTAGACACAATACACTTGGGTAGCCCATTGAGACAAAATATGAGTGAAGAACATGACCACAACTATGAGAAAGAGGAATAAGATAAGCAGATTTTGGAAAAAGATTTTTCACGACAATCAAAATTGATTTGTCCTTAAATAACGGCAATCTTCCATGAAATTCATGACACTTTAACACACACTTGAGTTGGAATAGTCAAGGTTGCAGAAGTTGAGTGGCATGCAAATGTTCCATCTTACTTTGTTGACAAATTGCACATGCTCTAACAATTTAAAAAAAAAAAGACAAATTACACAAGCTTTAACAAATTCTTTTACCCCTTCCATGAAAATCCATGCATGTGTATGTCTATGAATTCCTTCGTGGCTCGTGCATATGGCTATGGATTCCTTCGTGTGTATGGCTATGGATTGTAGAGGATTATAAAAATTAGCGGAGAAGTAGGTAGAAGATACACCATTTTTTTGTAGCAACCATGTCATCCAAAATAGACCAACGAGCCATACTTTGCCCCTCCTTCATTTGATCCTTGCTGGATTTCAGAATTTTAGAATGAGAGATTTTATCGCATGTAGTTCGAACAATTCTATGCGCGACCTTGATATTGCACAAAGCATTCTATCTTCCTCGTTGCGGAAAGATAACATCCACAACTTTGTTGAGAGATCCGGCCTTATATTCAACTCCGGAGTTTAGACCCAATAATTTGTTTATCTAATGTTGTTGTGAAGACATTGGGATACCAACAAGAAAATGCTTCGGAACGACAAGAATGCAACTACTCAAAGCGTAATTGAATTAAAAGATAGCAAACATAAAACATACAAATCAGGAGGTAAGGTCTCGCCAAGCTCTCGGAGGCTGGGTCCTCCAAAGTACTCACCTCGAAAAGTGGTTACAAAACCAACGATCCAATATATCTTAGACTAATCCTAAGACCTCTTTATAAAGGTTGAAAACCCACTGTAAGACTTAAGAACTACATGACAAAATAATCTAATTAATTAGTGTTAATTATTTAATTAATGTTGATCAATTAACTATATTACTAATTGGTTAATGCTCAATTAATTAATTAATTAATTACAAATTATATGAGCACCCAAGGAGGTTTCAAATTCGCTTCCGCAACTCTCCAAAAGTGTCATTGGACGTAGGCACAACGCTGTACGTGTTCTTCTCTTGTAGATGCGAGGATGTCCGTTCTGGTGTATGCGTAACAATAGTCCTTCCTTGAAAATCGACCTTGCTCCTAAGGTGGAGTCCTAAATTTTGTCATGTCACTAGTGCGAGCGGGTTTGAGACAAAAAATTAACTAGAGTGAGGGATGGTGATATGGACGCAAATGTGGAAAGGTAGAGTATTGTTTTATAATCATGGTTTTGGAGTTGAGTAGAGTGTTAGGTATAGTGATATGGAGGTGAAAGTGTTTGGGAGATAAGTCAGAATAGAAATTGGATGGATAGCCGGTGTGATGCCCAAGAGAGGAAAAATCCAAGTGATAGTGTATGGGATAGGACTGTAGGGAGGTTGAAAAAAGTATTTGCATAAATTGTCTTTTAGCTTTGTTGACAATGACATGCTGTTGGAATGCTGAAAAGGTCTGTTACTGAAGGTGTCTTATAGCGGCGCTTCAAACTTCTGAGCCGCACATCAGAGGTAACATGTCGTGCTCATTGGAGGAGAAAGTAGAGATGCGACACTCGATAACAAGGACTGAAATAGGCGCGATGGGGCAGGTGGGGTGCCAATTCGGATTACAAAGAGAATAAATGAGGTGAGAAGGTTTGGGAGTGGGCGTATGTGGCGACTGATGGTTGGGGCGGCTGGGTGATGAAGCTAGAAACCACAATTTAGCTAATAGATGGTGCTGGTGTCACTGTATCTCCGTAAGAGCTGTTGCGTGCTTGGTATCAGAGGGAGCAATGGGTGGGGTTGACAATAACTGGCACTGGAGCTGTAACGACTGTGAGGGCAGACAACTGATGGTCACTTGTAGGCTGTAGCAAGGTGATACTCGTGTGTAGCTCAGTTAGCAGTCCTGGAGGGGGCTGGGAAGTTGTTGTGTATAGCAGGGGAAGGTGATAACGAGCGGGATTATTGTTGCAATTCGAAGGTGTGCGGAGCTTGGAGAATGTAGATCCGGTCAATCAGATGCTGCTATTGTAGTTCCGTGGGGTCAGGCTTGTTGTGGAATGTGATGAGTCCTGATCATATACACTTTTATGGACTCATCTAGGCCTTTATTCAGTCTTTTCACCGCACTTTAGCATTGTTATAGTTTATATTTGATATTCCATGCTAGGTGCACTTCTAGGCCCATTTTGGTGTGATTTCATGCTTTTCTTCATTAGTAGTTTTCATGCTCCGTTAGGTGCCACTTTCAGTGGCTAGATTCGTGGTTGTGCTGGAATAGGAGTCGTGCAGGTGTTCCCGGTGCAATTCTGCACAGGAACACTGCGCACGATCACCGGTTCTATTGCGCACGACCACTGGTCGTGCGCCACTGATCGTGTGCACTTAACCCTTTTTTCATGAGTTCTGTTTGGTGCAGTGCGCACGAGCATCTACGCTAGTGCGCACGACCACCGGTCGTGCGCCGCTGTGCGTGCGCACTTAGCATTAATTTTCTGAGTTCTGTTTCGACCAGTGCGCACGACCACCGACGATAGTGCGCACGACCAGCGGTCGTGCGCCACCGGTCGTGCGAACATTATATTTTATAAATTTCGTATCTTGCAGGTTCTGCCCAGGCAGTGCGCACGATCGCAGAATTCCAGTGCGCACGACCACTGGTCGTGCGCCAATGACCGTGCGCACTGTTTAAATCAGCGCCTATATAAATGCCTGTTCCGATTTTAGGTCAGGATCCAGCCTCCGGGAGCGGATTTTCTGATCCGTACGCCGCCGACCACCATCTTGGGACGCCTCCACTTCATCTCCTACGCAAGGGGAACTCTTCTCCATCCATTTCAAGCCTTCCTCCATTGTCCGGGAGCGTTCTCCACCATCCGCAAGCCTCCAAGCAGCTATTTTCCCACTCCGGCCCGGTGAGAAGAAGAGGAAATCTGAAGTCGAAGACGACGGAGCTACGTAGAGAAATCGTGACAGCTCTCTGCGCCGGAAGCATAGTCCGCCCGAGTCCGGAGGTAGCCCGACAACCTACCATTCCGGCCGTGAACGGCCGCTAGTCTTCACCCATCGGTTATCTCTTTCTTCTTTCCTTCATTGTACTCGTTGAATCGTGTAAACTTGAATATTGTGATGTTTGGTTTGATTGAAATGAATGTTTCTTTGCCCTTCTTCATAGCTTGTTTGTGAATCACTCCGTTTCCACTCACTCACTCACGCACTCAAGGTGTTTGATCCGCGTTGGCAAGAGCTAACGGCGGTTGTGAGGAGGTGTTTGCGACCCTCACCTTCTCGCACTAGAGCACACTCCATCCGCCTCACGAAGCACGGCATCGCGGCCGTTGCATCCATCTCGCCTCGCGAAGCGGTGCTTTCGACCCGCATTTCTTTTATTGTTGTTAAGATTAGGAACAACCAACCAAAACCCCCCTTTTTTATGTGTGTTGTGCTTGTGTAACAAGAGTCACACAACGCGTTTCGTTCACCCAATCTGCATTCCTCAAGAGACCGACACTCGGGGATTCCACTCTCCACATTTATTACTTGACAGCGACCGGTGCACTTGCCGACACGCATCAAGTTTTTGGCGCCGTTGCCGGGGAATGCAGGCGTGTAACGTCCCGTGTTGTGACTTTCGTTATACGAGCAGTTGTTTTTGATTCTCTTTGTTTTTCTTTTTGTTTGTGATAGTGCATGCAGAGACAAGCCGCAGGCGAACTCGTACCCTTTGATCCTGAGATTGAACGGACCGCTCGCGCACGAAGGCGCGCTGCAGCCGCACAGGCGGCCATGGGTGATCAGGTAGACCCAAATGATGTTGATCCGAGAATGCCCGACGTGGGGCAACACCAGCCTGGAGATGAGCAGGAGGCGGCTAGGACTCGGCCCCGCACGATGAGGGACTACACCACTCCAACTGCTGGGAGTGTGTATCCTGGGTTCGGGCCCAATATTATGAATAATCAGTTCGAGATTAAACCAGCAATCTTGAACATCATTCGGAACAACGCTCAGTTCTCTGGAATGGCCAGCGAAGACCCGCATCTGCATCTGGCAGAGTTTTCTGATATTTGCGGAACCTTCCGCTACGCGGGGATTGCTGACGACACGGTCAAGCTTAGACTGTTTCCCTTTTCACTCCGCGACAAAGCAAAGGTGTGGCTCCACTCCATTCCGGCCGGGACTGCTGCGACTTGGGATGCCCTCGCATCCAAGTTCCTTGCTAAATTCCACCCTGTGGATAAGATCGTGAGCTTGCGGCGGGAGATCGCCACCTTTCGCCAACTTGATCAAGAGACCCTTGCTGAGGCGTGGGAGCGCCTTAACGATCTCCTTCGCCGTTGTCCGGGCCACGAGCTCCAACCTTGGAATGTGGTCGAAACGTTTTACTTTGCGATCGAGCCAAACTACAGGGCAATGATCGATGCTGCTGCGGGTGGTACTCTGATGAACCACACTCCAGAGGAGGCCCTTCGGATTCTGCGCGACACCGCCTCCCACAGTACATTCTGGACTGCTGGGAGAAACGCTCCAAGAAGCGGCCGAGGTCTCTTCATGGTCGACTCACTCCCCTCTCCATCCGCGCCTGCTGCTATCATTACTTGCGAAGGGTGTGGAGGCGGAGGCCACCACGCGTATGAATGTTCAGGGAACAACGTAGCAGGTGACTTCGCGCACCTAACCTTGAATGAATCTGTTAATTATGTAGGAAATCAGCCTAGGGGGGCGCCTTTTAATAATGCTTATAATCCGGGAGCGAGAAGTCACCCGAACTTCTCGTGGAACCCAAACACGCATGGCCAACGATGGGCACCGGGGCAGCATCAAAACGATGTTTACGCCTCCGGGAGCCAACCGAGGCCACCACACCCGGATTATAACCAAGGTCCCCCAACTCAAAAAAAGAGTAATCTGGAGGAGATGATGGAGAAATTCCTGCAAGCGGCTAACTCGAATATGGTGAATCAAACCGCATCCATGCGAAACTTGGAAACGCAGTTGGGCCAATTGGCTCAAGTGCTAACCGAGCGGTCGCAGGGGACCCTTCCCAGCAACACTGAAAAGAACCCAATAGATCAAGGGAAGAGTCTTGGCAATGTGGTAGAGACTGATCCAAGTGAGTTGGTGATTCTTTGTTCCATCAATAAGTTTGAATCAAAAGCTTTGTGCGATTCCGGTTCCTCCCGCAACGTCATTGCGTTGCAAGATGTTGCTAAATTCCAACTTGAGATGAACACGGAGGAAAGGAAATCCCTTATACTTGCTAATGGGACTGTTATACAATCTGAGGGGGAAGTGAAAAATGTAGAAGTAATAGTTGAGGGGACGATTGTGGTCGCGGATTTTCAGGTGTTAGGACCCCAGGAAAACCACTCTATCCCTATCTTGGGCGTGCCGTTCTTGAAAGAGAGCGGCGCCACCCTTGATTTCGCTACGGGGTGTGTCCTCCTACCCAATAAGGCGCCGCAGCCCACTCGTCTCGAAGCTACAACTGAAACATCCACTCCTCCCCCTCTCGTTATTTTTGATGAATCTCTGAGCTGTGCAGGAAATGAACAAGCTCAAGAAACAATTGAAGGAGAAAAGGAGGAGCACCAATCGAATGAGGAAGAAGAAGTTGATTTCCGGAAAGAATTTGATTCCGAGACGGAGGAAGAATGCAGTTCGGGAAACGTTGAATTGAATTTAGTGCGGGACGCGGACTATTTATCTTCCTGTGTTGATTCTTGTAATAAACAATCTAAGCGCTCCATCTCCTGGGCCGATCCGATAGTCACCGCGACGCCGGAAGTGACGTCACCCACCACTAAGGTGGAAAAATCTGAAAACTCTCAACGTTGGCAGTCTCCGACTGTCACTAAACTTAAACAGGAAAAACTTCTGCGCGACGCTCGTGCTGCCGCTCTCCGTGGCAAGAGGGCGGAGGTTAGGGGAGCAGTGGGTGATACCAGTGCTAGCCCTAAAGCCTTCACCTCCCGCCTACGTGCTACGGGAGACGCGCACCATAAGAGCGCCTATAGCTGATTTGTGTTTTTCTGATTTGGTGAACTGTTTCTGAGAACTTCTCTTTTAATTCCTGCATCTTATAAACAATGTTAATACAGGTATTTGGTCCAGCTTAAGGACGTTAAATAAAAGCGCTACTGGGAGACAACCCAGATTTCCTGATTTTGTAGTTTCTATCTAACTTTTTTTTAGTTCAGCTTTTACATATGCTTTTGCTGTTTTTAGTTTTGTGCTTGCAGGTCTTGTTCTTTGGTGCGGATGCTGCGGGCTGCTCTTGATCGTAAACGCCAATCGTCTGGTATGCTCAATTCTGAGCATTGGGTAACACTTCCTCCCCTCTTTTAGCTTCCAATTTCTAGATGTATTGTTTAGACTAAGTCTGGGGGAGCGTATGTTGTCATTCACTGCGCACGTGTTGCACTGCATACCAGAAGTTTGTTTCTTTTGTATCCTTGTCATTATCATTGTTTTCATGCTTCACACACCACTTCACCCACTTGAGTGCGCGCTTATCTTTTTGTTGTTGTTCCGGTTAAACTATTTTGGTTGGAATGTGAAATAGGTTGTTAACCTAGGAATTATTATTTGGAGTGCGATGTTGACTCGTGTAGTGTTCTAGTCACTTCGCATGATATGGTAGAACTTGAGTAGAACTAGATTGTCTCTATGCATCTAATTTATGTTTAGTATTTTTGCGTAAATTTAGATTTATTATACTCAAGTGGTGAATTTGAATGAATTGACGATAACCCGGTGTTTTGTGTGTACGAGTGCTAGTCGTGTGTTGCTCGAGTCGGGAGGAAGGTTTACCTTTCTCGTGGGCTAAGAACTTGCCCCAAGCGACTCTTGAAGCATGGTTGAGAGCGACTCGTCGAGTTAAACATGATGTAGGCCATCCTTTGGCTAGTTTGAGCTTTGTTATTCCATGTCCTTTTCGCTCACCTTTGCAAGCCAAATTTGTGCCTACCATTCCTTTGTTCAGCTCCTCTTCATCCACCAAAGCCCGAAGCTTATCCTACACCGCAACCAAATTGTTTTTTAACTGCGCTCATAATTCTCAATTTGTGTGATGTTTGGAATCGTTGTGTTATGAAGGGGAAATAAAGTCTATTTGCTGATTTTGAACCAACCGGAGGATACATAATAGAAGCAAAGTGTGTTAAAAGAGAAAAAAAATCTAGGAAAAAAGAGAGTATATTGAAAAGAAATCCTTCCGAGCTAAATAGAAAATCTGTTGGTATTTGTGAAGTAGGCTGTGTGCACACCTGGTTTTCATGATAAGTCTGGGGGTGTGTCACACGAGCATAGTTTGTTGGTCTTGTGTGGTGCAGCGTTCCGTTAGCTCACTTGGGTTGCGTAGCCATCATGTTTAAATTTGAATACCATACCGTAACCTAAGCCCCAACTTAATCCTATAAGTCCTATTGATTTGACTTGCGATTTTGCTAGCGCCGTGGAGAGAGTGTGACCGGGCGAGCGTATGGTTCACGACGTTGATGGATTTCAGCGGAGTTATTCCTAAGACCCGATCTTGTGCAACGCCCGCCTCAGTGTCTCGTCACTTTCATACCGGGCATGATCGTTCAAATTCTTCATAATTCACCAACTGAGTATAACTAAATCTTTACTTACGCTTTAATACTTATGTAAATTAGTTAGCATAGTTAGAATCTCTACTCGCATGCGTATGTTACTTCGCACCGTACTCCTTTGTGTAATTCTCTATGTTAACTCTCGTGTTCACACTCCGCCGGATTCGTTTGCTCGGGACGCGCAAACAGTTAAGTCTGGGGGTGTGATGAGTCCTGATCATATACACTTTTATGGACTCATCTAGGCCTTTATTCAGTCTTTTCACCGCACTTTAGCATTGTTATAGTTTATATTTAATATTCCATGCTAGGTGCACTTCTAGGCCCATTTTGGTGTGATTTCATGATTTTCTTCATTAGTAGTTTTCATGCTCCGTTAGGTGCCACTTTCAGTGGCTAGATTCGTGGTTGTGCTGGAATAGGAGTCGTGCAGGTGTTCCCGGTGCAATTCTGCACAGGAACACTGCGCACGATCACCGGTTCTATTGCGCACGACCACTGGTCGTGCGCCACTGATCGTGTGCACTTAACCCTTTTTTCATGAGTTCTGTTTGGTGCAGTGCGCACGAGCATCTACGCTAGTGCGCACGACCACCGGTCGTGCGCCGCTGTGCGTGCGCACTTAGCATTAATTTTCTGAGTTCTGTTTCGACCAGTGCGCACGACCACCGACGATAGTGCGCACGACCAGCGGTCGTGCGCCACCGGTCGTGCGAACATTATATTTTATAAATTTCGTATCTTGCAGGTTCTGCCCAGGCAGTGCGCACGATCGCAGAATTCCAGTGCGCACGACCACTGGTCGTGCGCCAATGACCGTGCGCACTGTTTAAATCAGCGCCTATATAAATGCCTGTTCCGATTTTAGGTCAGGATCCAGCCTCCGGGAGCGGATTTTCTGATCCGTACGCCGCCGACCACCATCTTGGGACGCCTCCACTTCATCTCCTACGCAAGGGGAACTCTTCTCCATCCATTTCAAGCCTTCCTCCATTGTCCGGGAGCGTTCTCCACCATCCGCAAGCCTCCAAGCAGCTATTTTCCCACTCCGGCCCGGTGAGAAGAAGAGGAAATCTGAAGTCGAAGACGACGGAGCTACGTAGAGAAATCGTGACAGCTCTCTGCGCCGGAAGCATAGTCCGCCCGAGTCCGGAGGTAGCCCGACAACCTACCATTCCGGCCGTGAACGGCCGCTAGTCTTCACCCATCGGTTATCTCTTTCTTCTTTCCTTCATTGTACTCGTTGAATCGTGTAAACTTGAATATTGTGATGTTTGGTTTGATTGAAATGAATGTTTCTTTGCCCTTCTTCATAGCTTGTTTGTGAATCACTCCGTTTCCACTCACTCACTCACGCACTCAAGGTGTTTGATCCGCGTTGGCAAGAGCTAACGGCGGTTGTGAGGAGGTGTTTGCGACCCTCACCTTCTCGCACTAGAGCACACTCCATCCGCCTCACGAAGCACGGCATCGCGGCCGTTGCATCCATCTCGCCTCGCGAAGCGGTGCTTTCGACCCGCATTTCTTTTATTGTTGTTAAGATTAGGAACAACCAACCAAAACCCCCCTTTTTTATGTGTGTTGTGCTTGTGTAACAAGAGTCACACAACGCGTTTCGTTCACCCAATCTGCATTCCTCAAGAGACCGACACTCGGGGATTCCACTCTCCACATTTATTACTTGACAGCGACCGGTGCACTTGCCGACACGCATCAGAATGCCGCAGAATTGTAGGCCGTCTCTTGTACTTTGCCGTCGTATGTGGAGTTCGGAAGTGAGAAAGAGGTAGTGTTCTTATTGTTTCCTTGATTATCTCCAGATGTCGTTGCTTTTGCGACACTGGAACTTGGGGTAATCTTGCATCGATGTCGCCTGATGTTGATTCATTTGCTGTTAGAGCGGTTGTCGTAGGCGCCGGGGGGGGGGGTCGTCGAGAATGCTCAAACATTTCTTGATGCTGCAATGGAGAGCCATGATTTCATCGTGATGGGCCGTGGTCCTGTCGGTGACAATGTGTTCGTTGAGGGTACTCGACGGATATAAGGGCAGCTGGCGGAGAGCGGCATGTCGGATCATTGATACCGAAAAGAAAATGCTTGCGTTCAGAATGGTGTGGATGTGACTACTCAAAACGTAATTGCATTAAAGACAAACCTACAAAATACAATTCGGGAGGAGGCAAGCTCTCGGAGGTTAGGTTCTCCAAAGAACTACTGTTACGGACACCGACGAGGTGGAAGAAGGCGAAGGGAGTCCGCCAGTATGGTTAGTGTATCGACGTCGCGAGCATCATGCCTGTAAAGTGTCGGCTTAGCCAAGCTTATTGGGTTACGTCTTGTATCTCTTTTATGTACTTGAGCACGACACCTATATAAGCCGATGACTATTGTATTTTAGGCATCTTTAATTTTGGAATGAAAACTCTTGGGACTTCTTTCTTCTATCTCTCCTAATTCCTCCTCTCCTTTTCCCTCTCTTTTCCCCTCCTAACAATTTAATCCGACCTAGCCTCCTTCAGGCCGCGGTTTTCGTCGCCCGGAGCGTACCATCCCGCGCTCTTAGCTATCGACCTTGACCGCTCCCCTCGTGCGACTCCCAGCTCTCGATCCCGACCGCTCCCTTCGTCCGTACTCGTCGACGCACGTTTTTCCCAGCCCGATCGGTCAATCGCCGGCTCCGTCCAGTCCGCCTCCTGTCCAGCTTGCGCGGTGCCTCTCGACTGCTCTCCTATACCGCATCGGCTCTGTCGACCCCAGCTGCCTCCAGATAGGCTGAGAGCCTTCTCCTATTTTTCGGCTCCGTTCGAGCCCATCGACATTACGTCTCTACAGGCCCTCATGATATGCATGGACGCGAAACTCAATACCATCATGGACGCCCTCTTCAGCACGTCCACGACTTCCAACACGGACTCTCCGTCTCTCCTCGGAGCCCCCCGGGCGCGTATTAATGTGAAGAGGTGGCCCAAGGAACCTTCGTCGTTAGCTTCTATGCATTCACTATGATAACCGACGTTGCCAAAGAGGCCAACATCATTCACATCCGCACATTCCCAATGAACTTCCGCCACGTCCTTGTTCTTGGAGGTGGAAGCCTACGAGGAATCGTTCTTCAAGACTAGGTCTCGCAACTTCCCCTCCTTCAGAAGCTTCTCCACCAGCATGCGGAGAGCTTGACAATTCTCCGTTAAATGCCCCCTCTCCCTATGATGCTCGCAGTAGAGGGAAAGGTTTTTGGACTTAGGATCGGATTGCATAGAGGTCTGTCTTCTGTAGAAAGGCTGTTAATGAAGAATCTTAACTACCTCGCTCATCGGAAGGCTGAGCTCGGTGAATGACTCTTGTGAATCGTTATAGGGGTGCTGTGACTGAGCTGGAGGAGGCGGGGGACAGAACTGAATTTGATTGATTGGAACTGGTTGGGGAGCTGGAACGGCTAGGGTGGCCAGCAGAGGTCCCTTCTGTTGAAACTGCTGATGGCCTTGATATGGACGATGATGATGAAAATTCCTTCCTCTTTGAGCAGGAGGTTGGAACTCTTGGTGAGGAGGCCTCACCTGCTGCTGAGGAGTAGTGAAAAAACTGGCAGAGCCTTTTTGGCTGACTCTTGATGTCAGATTGGTGACATAGGTGGGCTTGTTGTTCTCCCCTTCTATGAAGTGATTGGCGATGCTGATTAGCTCCTGATAGGAGCTAGGCTCCCGGGTGGTAACCTCAAACTTGAGGGGGCCCTCCTAAAGGCCATTGACTAGGGAAACCATGTAGAGTGAATGATCTACATCTCTGATCCCAAGGATCTCTTTCTGAAAATGATTTATGAAGCAAGCTAAGGTTTCATTTTCACCTTGCTTGATCCGGAAGAGGGCTGCAGGACCACCTTTTCTCTTTCTGGAGGTTGCAAACCTTAAGAGAAGCACTTGCCTGAGCACGACAAAGCAGGTGATGGACTGGGGAGGTAGTTTGTAAAACCACTCCCGTGCCTGCCCATCGAAAGAGGTGATAAGAAGCTTACACCTCGCATCTGAGAGAGATCTCAGAGCGACAGCCGACTCGAAGGCCTGGAGATGAGAAACTGGATCATTCTCCCCGCTGAACACAGGCAGACGAGGCTCTCTAAAGCCATTGAGAATGAGTTCCCAACGAACTCTATATGTGAAAGGAGATGGCTCCTCTGCTTCAACAATAACGGGAGAAGCAGAAGGACAAGCAACATCAACAGAAACTGGAGGATAAACATAATCTTCCTGAAAATTCAGCACTTGGGCTGGATTACCCCGAGCTGCTGTCCTGTAGAAATCGCGACGAGCAGCGAATTCTTCACCCTGAGGCCGTAGAGGAGCTGCTGGTTGAGGGACCGTGCGGTCAGGCACGTGACCGCCGACGGGAGGATCGGCTGGGGCAGCGGTCGAAGTGATCTGAGGAGCTAACCGCTGAGAGATCGTTACTCGAGCCTAGTTTTTGCTTCCATCTGCCGAGCGGTCTCTTACTGAGCCTGGGCGACCTCTTGACGAGCTTGTTCGAGTCGGAGCTCGAAACAAAGTTTGAGAGCTTCCAGGGAGGTCGTACTGCTCGCATTGGGACGACCGCTGGCAGGCGGACAATACCGAATGCGCTGTCTGACATTCTCTTGGCCGCTGAATTCACCAAACACTCCGATATGAAGGTCGCGTGTTCATTCTGTTGGCACAAAAATTGTACCTCCAAACTCACACTACAAAGAGACGAGGGGAGACTGTGCAGTGCCGGTTACTTGGGTTAGAGAATGCTAAAAAGGGGATCGCTAAGCGACGAGACCGGATTGCCCGCAACATGAACTCTTGTCGCGGGTGATCTGATTGATGAAAAGAGGGTTACAATGAAGTCTAAAACAAGTCAGGAGGTGAGACCGAAAAGGGACTGAATTCGAGACCGCTTATCCAGGTGATAATCTTGGAGACCCGAATCAAAAGTCCTTTCTGGGTACCCCTCCCCTCTATTTATAGACGCGGGGTCTGCCCAAACGGGCAGGTCTAAAAATAACGGGCTGTCGGGTACAAGAGAACCGGGGCAGGGGAAAGAGGATACATGAGGTGCAAATAGCAAAAAGAGAAAAAAAAACCTAGACAACACAATCACGCGGTCTCTCTGGAGCCAGATCGTCGGTGCCTTGGAATATCTGTTGGAAGCGGAACGAGTGGTCTGGGCGGAAAACGGTGACCGCTGAGACCGGTATTCGGTAATCTTGATCGAGAACTGAGGTCGCGAACTTCCGGGCAAACACTTAATGATGACACGAACGATGATGATGTGGTCGGGAGGTCGTGCGTTGCGTAGAGACGGAATCAATGAACCCAGTGTGTATTAACGGTGATCCCGGTGACTGGGTAACCATAGTTGAGGCAAGGGAAGCCGATGGCTCCGGACGATTAAGCACGACTGATGAGTCTGCGAGATGGGAACCACTGGGGTCAAGAGTTGCAGTTCCAGCTGGGTAGTAGTCCCCGAAAGTAATGGCTTGAGTGTGGTGGCCGACACACTCGTTTCGTAAGGGTTGGAGAGATTTTGGGGGCCACGAGAGTTTGACTTGTCTTCATGCGTTGATGTTACGATGTTAACGTCATGTCGTGGCTTGAGTTCATCGATTATGTTGGAGAGTGCAACAATGGCGACCTGATGTCGTGCATGAGATTCTTGGTGTCGAACTTCAACGACCGCTTGGGTCGTCATGAAAGTGCGCATCAATTCTATAAGCTCACTCATGAAAGTGCCTAAGCAGGTGTGCTTGGGAGAGAGAGCGAGCTACCACGATCTCTTAACTTGAGACAAGAGAATAGACTTCAATTCATGCATACTTCATTCATCCTCTAAGAGGTACTTAAATATGATTACAAGACTCAACCATCAACTAATATATTAATGATGCACATTAAATGTTCAAACTAACAACTGATATATTATTGACACAAATTAACTGACGCAATTATCAATAATATATTAATGACTCATATTAATTAAACTAGACACGAAGACTAGTAACATGATAACTAGGCATGAATGCTCATAACACTTATCTCCATCTTATTTGATCTGCTCTGCAATATCATTAATAGAACTGACATAGTCACATAAACACCAAGGGTCAGAAAAAAGATAATTCCTAGAAGTTTCTAAGATCTAATAGGCTGAAGAATTGGTACTTTCCCTTGCCACATATGTATTATTGTCTCCTTTTCTAGTGTTTTACAGTTGAGTAGTTGGCACAAAGTAGGAGTTTGACCATTCTCTTCATCAATTGGTTCATTAAAGGTGCAAAAATATCATTATTTCTTTATGGACGTTTGATTGGCATTAAGATCATTATGGGTTCTGACAAACTATAAGAAGAAAGGAACAAATTATGAATAGGAAGTATTAAGTATCAAATATCAACATAATTTAGCTAAGTCTGACTGGCAACAGTCATCTTAACATTTTTGAATATTGAACTCTACTTCATATTTGGGTCTATTCTCAATTTTTATCTTGTGATCTTCTCATTTGAGTAAGATAAAATTAATTTGTGCAACATTTCAGGTTATGGAGATATACATGCTGTAAATATTAGAGAAATGGTATTCATCATGATATTTATATCATTTGACATGATTCTTGGAGCTTACTTGATTGGTAACATGACTGCACTTATTGTCAAAGGATCAAAGACAGAAAGATTTAGAGACAAAATGAAAGATCTTATTAAATATATGAATAGAAACAAACTTGAAAAAGACATCCGCGAGCAAATTAAAGGGCATGTCCGTTTACAATATGAAAGTAGTTATACAGAAGCTGCTGTCCTTGAGGATATTCCAGTTTCAATTCGAGCTAAGGTGAGAGGATGGAAAATTGTTTACTTTAGATCTCCCATGTTACTATTTCATCAAACATATCTAGCATGATGACTTTTTATCTTTAAATATTCATCTTCTTTTGAATATGTTACAATTTTGTGGAATTTGGGTCATTTATTTGCTTGTAATTGGAAAATGCTTTCATCAAACATATCTGCTTGTAATTGGAAAATGCAGTTTTCATCTTCTTTTGAATGTAGTTACAAGCTCACATTTAGGGGTGAACTTCAAAAATCTTAAACCGACTGAACTTCCCAAACCACTCAAGCTGCACCGAATTTTTAAATTGCATCGGGAAATTCTAGTGCGGTGTGATTTAGAACAATAAACTGGCCGAAGTGCAGTGCATTGCCAGATCTTGAAAACTGCAAAAATTGCACAACACCATCAAGTTACCATAGAGAGTGGGTGGATTAAAAATGAATTTTTTTTCTTGTTGATAGCATACAGAAAGTTATAGATTTTGTCTTCCAAATTAAAAAAAATGAATAGTTGGAGCTGTTTAATCAAAAAAGGCGAAACTATTAACAAAGGATGCATAATTTGATTTATTAACAATATGTATATTACACTATAGGAACGAGTAATAGAGAGAAGAGTTAGATGAGAGACTAACATCTCAGAGAATCAATTTGGATTCATGCCAGGGAGGTCAACCATGGAAGCTATACATCTCTTGAGGAGACTCATTGACAACTATCGGAAAAGACAAAAAGATTTGCATATGTTGTTTATCGATCTGGAGAAGGCCTATGATGGGGTTCCAATAGAGGTCTTGTGGAGAGTCTTAGAAAAGAAAGGTGTTAATGTATCATACATTAACGTAATCAAAGTTATGTAGACAAATTCACTGACCAGGGTGAGGACATCTGGAGGATTAACACAGGAATTCCCTATCGTTGTTGGCTTACGTCAAGGGTCAGCTTTAAGCCCTTATCTCTTTACCCTTATCTTAGATGAGCTCACCGGACATATCCAACAAGCAATACCTTGGTGTTTATTATTTGCAGATGATATTTTTTTGGTCGATGAGACGCGCGATGGTGTAAATGCGAAACTTGAATCTTTGCGAGACACTTTAGAAAAGAATGGTTTTAGGTGGAGCAGGACAAAGCCGGAGTATTTTGAGCTTAAATTTAGTAGTGCAAGAAGGTCGGATGACTCCGTCATTAAATTGGGTGACCGAGATATTTCCCGCAGTGAGTGCTTTAAATATCTGGGATCGATAATTCAAAAAGATGGAGGTGTAGATAAAGATGTGATACATATAATCAAAGCAGGTTGGTTGAAGTGGAGAGGCGCGTCTGGGATCTTATGTGATCGTAAAGTACCATTAAAACTTAAAGGCAAGTTTTACCGTACTGCAATTAGGCCGACAATGCTACGGTTCTGAGTGTTGGGCTGTGAATGGTGTACATGAGCAAAAAATGGGAGTTGCGGAGGTGAGAATGCTTAGGTGGATGTGCGGTCACACGAGATTGAATAAAATTAGGAATGAATGTATCAGGGATAAGATAGGAGTGACGCCAATTGTAGAGAAGATGCGAGAAGCACGTTTAAGATGGTTCGGACATGTACATAGGAGACCATTAGAGGCACCTGTTAGGCGCTGTGAGAGTTTAGTCACTAGACATGTTAAGCAGGGGAGGGTAGACCAAAAAAGAATTGGAATGAAACTATAAGGAAAGATGTGATGTACTTAGGCATTAGTGAGACTATGATTAAAGATAGGGCGCAATGGCGACAAAGGATCCATATAGCCAACCCCACTATGGCGGGATAAAGGCTTGAGTGTTGTTGTTGTAGGTATATTACACTAAATTTAGCGCGAGTTAAAAGACAATTCTTCATCATCAAGATATTTTCATCAAATTGTGAGACCTCACATTCTATTATATATAATCATGTTACAAGATAAAATATATTATCTTACAAAATAAAAGAACTATATATATTAGTTTTTAAAATTACGAGTGACAGGCACGGGCCTCCGGCCCGATCCAAGGCGGTATTTGTCGTGGGGGGCGCATTTGTCGTGAGGGCGATATTTGTCGTGGGGGGCGACATGTGTCGCGGGGGGTAACATGTGTCGTCGGGGGAGACATGTGTTGTGGGGGGCGATATTTATCGTGAGAGGCGGCATTGGTCGTGAATGACAACATTGGTTGTGGGCGGCACATTGGTTATGTGCGGCGACATTGGTGCAAGGGCGGCGACATTGGTGTGAGGGCGGAGACATTGGTGCGAGGGCGGCGATATTGGTGCGAGGGCGGCGACATTGGTGCGAGGGCGGCGACATTGGTGCGAGGGCGGCGACTTTGGGGTGAGGGCGGAGTCATTTGTCCGAGGGAGGTGACATTGGTGTGAGTATGGCGACATTTGTCCGAGAACGGCGACAATGATTGTGGCGGCAAAAAATTTCTTATTACATCATTATGAAGGCTTCTAACACCGTTGCATAAGTTGGAATATTGGAGGCCAAAATTAAATGAGGATCGCATAATAAAACATGTGATCGCTTTTTAAACTTCGCTAAGCTGACATGGATAGGAATCGTTTCTTCCGATTCATACAATTTGCGTCGACGCCAACCAAGAAGAGGCATTATTTGAATGTTTCCGAACATGTGAACCATTTTTTCATGTGTGATTTGGAATACTGCAAATCCAGTTGTAAAAAACTGAGAATGATTAAATTCAAAAAATTGAAAATGTTAAAATTATAAAATTGTAGTGCAAAATTGTAGATTTGTGGAGATGGATCACTTTGTGGTTTTCAGAAAATAGGGTTTGCGAAGGAGAACTGAACATTAACATTCATTGATATATAAATGTGTGGAGGATCCCTTTGTCATAGAGGAAGTGCTACAAAATTGAAGTGAGGAAAAACCATTACAGCATATCCCATTCTCACCAATTGGTGCAAGTAATCCTACTTATAGTAGAAAATATGCATCTTTATCTGCTTGGAATTGTGAAGAGTGAAAGCCAAGAAGGCATCTGATTTATTTATAATGCAAAGCTTTTCATAGATTTCTATAGATTGTGTCATCCTGTACACACATGCTCCCGGAAATAAAGAATATCCTTCCTCAATAATAAAGAATGGAATGATATAACCATCACCAATAATAAAAATGGAAACATATGAAAAAACAATGCCTTGGGTATATAAATGAAGATCTATTTGCTCCGTTTGACCCTCTACCGGCCAATACTACAGAGCAACCCTATAAAAATTAATCACAGAATGTACTGTGCTTTGCTTAGTCACTACTTGACTAATACCTCAAAGCACACCTAGAATACATAAATGTAAAAGGATGTATCCAATCACACTTTGCAAAGACATTTCCTATAAAATTATGGCAACTCAAACATACTTATAAACTCTTGTGTTTATAATTTAAAAGTGCAAAAAAGTGAAAGCAAACTGAATTTAAAGACGAAGAACAAAAATATAATGAACATGTCCTTTGCCATAAAGCCTTGATCACGAAATATGCACCTTTTCTGTAAAGCATCGAGCCCTCCGCAATAGTATCCAAGCATTGATCCTGCAAATATGCACCTTTCCATTAATTATGTAGAGATGTTGTAATTCTTTATAACCATAAGTTGTATGCATCTTAATATGGCATATGAACAAAACTCAATTTGGTTATTCAATGGATTGAATGGTAAAATAAAAATTAAAAGGGTTACATGACACACACCTGCAGGAATTTGCGCCCTAGAAGACATTTACCCAGTGCAAGAAACTTAGTGACAGACCCATTTTATTCATGCAGGGTAATAGCTGGTAATGACAATTCTGCTGGGGACATCAGATAAAGGTAAATTAGAAAGCATTAACAAAGAGAAACACTGCATTCGAGTAGGTTATCTGACCTTTTCCTGAAAAATTTCAGAATCGGAGGTAAATCGCGATAGAGAGTCCCTATGTGGGAGTAATCAAAAACAGGATTAATTTATTTTGTGATGTACCTAGATGAACGTGAGAAGAAGAGGAGCATGAAAAAGAGGATGAAGAAGAAGAGGAAGAAGAAGAAAAAGGGAGGGGGGTACCTGGCCGGGTTTAGCGACATATTTTTAGGTCGGTGCCTATGGTCGGGGGTCTGTGCATGCGGTCGGGTAGCAGTCGAGAAATCGCCGGAATCGATAGCGAAACCGCCATCCCTTGTCGGAAGTCCCTTATATATTTCGTTCTTTGCGCTGAAGAGTAGATTTATTTTCCTTCAAAGCCAAACCGCTACTCTCTTTCTTGCTCCTCCTCCCCATCCCTTTCTTACCTCTGTCGGCGACGAAAGCTCACACGCTGTCGATGTTGTGGTTGGACCTCGCTCCAGCAGATGAGCGAGTGAAGGTCGGCGCTGGAATCGTCGCGTGAGAGGGAAGAACGTGAGAGCGGGGACTTGGCGGGAGTTGTTAGGGTAGGGAGTGCGAAAAAGTGTTGCGGCGAGTGGGAGATAAAAGAACCGAGGTCGATGGGATCGGATGAACGGAGCCTTGATGAACGGACGTGATTTTATTGTGTCTCATTTAGCTTGCCATTTATGTCCTATTTAGCTTGCCATTTATGTCCTATTTAGCTTGCCATTGAACCCAAAAGTATATTTCTTTTTAATATAGTATATATATATATATTTTATTAATTCATAGTTTAACATTTCTTTCTTTGTTTCCATGTGTCAATATCATGACGTTTATGATCCCAACCATGGCTTCATAGATGTGTTGTTAATGTTATTGTATTAATAAGATGGTGAATATGACTTGAATTGTATCATTGGCACAAAACCAAATACTGAAAGCGGTAATAGCATTCACAACCTCTTGCAAGCATTCTCATATGTGTTGATTTAATTTAACAGACAGATGAATGGAAACAAAATTTTCATTTGCTAAACATATGTTCTCTTTGTAAGCAATCAAATGAGCCCAAAGTACTTCATATTATTGTTTTCACCTTTAGTTTCATGCATTACTTTTAGTCTACTAGAATATGGATGAAGTCCTTCTAAAATAATGTTGACTGATTAAAATTTTAATTGTATTTGCACAAGAATTATGTGTTAAGAAAATAAAACATTTTTTTGTATTTGGCGGTTGTTATTCACAAATCGCTTTTGTCTATTCGCAGATTTTGTCTATTGACAGATATTTTTGTTATCCGCAGATTATTCAAGAAAACCAAAAAAAGAATTTTTGTTGTCCTCTTCACCTTCCTCACCACAAGAAGAGAGTAACCCTAACTATCTAAATCTTCCCAAACAAATCCTAGCTATCTAAATCTTCCCAAACAAACCGAAATTGCACGAACAATGAAGAAATCGTCCTTTTTCCTCAACCCGGTCTCTATCCACGCATTTATTTTATGAATCACGATCCGTGCACACATTGAAGTGCTTAGAAGGTCGTCAGAGATGTTCCTTCGTTGTTGGGCCTTGCTCTTGGAGAACAAAGACATCGACTGCTCAAGTTTAAAATTGGTCTGCGGATAACAATTTGTAAACTCAAATAAAATGAGAAAAAGTTGGTCTATGGATGGACATTTATGGTCTGCGAATAACAATTGCCATTTATAAACTCAAAATCAAGGACTGGCAGTCTTTCATATTTAAACTGTACTTTAAAGTGAGCTTGCTTGAAATGAGAATCATACACTCAAGTGTATCCAAACCAAGAATTGTTAAATGATGATTATATTTAAGAAAAGGTTGGAGTGACATCTATCAGAGATAAGATAATCGAACATAGATTTTGGTGGTTTGGATATCTATAGCAAGTTGTAAATGCACTCATTAGAGGATTATATACATTTAGTGTTAGAAAAGAAAAGAGGTATTGATGCGGAGCATAGGCGTGGACGAGCTTTGGGCCCATTCGGAGCTGATTTGACGACTTACCATATATGGCGTGACCGGATCGCCGATCCGCCACCGCGGTCGTGTCCGGCTCGTCGTTCTGATGAATTTTCATATATAGCATGTTGTATTTTGAATATTATTTAGTGTTGTTTTGGCGCCGAGATCAATGGCCAATCATAGCCATCCATCTTGGTTGCCCTAATTTTATTTCATTATAAATAGGACATATGGCTGCAGTTTTAGGGTATTGCTGAAATTTGGAGAGTCTTCTTCCTCATTTCCGGTGATCTCCTCCGCGGTGCCGACTCTGTGGAGCCCCCTTGGTGACGACTCCTTGGGTAAGTGTGTATCCTTGTTATTTTCCTCTTTTTTCTATTTTTCCCCGGCTGTCCAGCCACCGCAAACCACCCTCCCTGCTGTGTCCAGCCATCGGCTACCCTCAAGAACATCCCTCCCTGCTGTACCCAGCCGGCCATTAACCTCCCTGCCACCCTGCCTTCAAACCGCAGGCCCTAGCCCTTCCAGAACCACCTCCCGCACCTTCCTAATCAGGCCGCCACCCCTGTTCCTCCCCTAAACAGCAGTCGGACACCTCCAGGAACCCCTCAGCCACCTTCCCCGCTCTGTCCAGTCCCCGGCTCCCCTACAGGTCCCCTCTCTAGCCCCAATCCGACAGCCTCCACCTTCTCCAAAGACTCCAGCCGCCTTCCTGGGCAAATCCAGCCCAGATCCCCACCAGCCCAGCCCTCCTTTGTTTGTCCCTACCCTTCCAAACACGTGGATCCACCTCGAAACAGCCACCCAACACCTAGATCTGTCCAGATCTCTGCGAAATACTTCAGATCTGTCAAGATCTGGACATTCTAGTCCAGATCCAACATTTTACAACCCCGATCCAGCCACTTACCATCTCCCACTCGACTTTCCCTTACCCGAATCAGTCCACCACCACACAGAACACCAAAATCTCTTCCAAACTTCAGTTTTACTTTAAAACTCCAGCAGTCCTAATTTGTTCTCAGATTTGTGTTGTGTTTTGTATTGGTTGAAGGTTGTAAAACATTGTTATCGTTTGGATTATTACATGCTTGCTTGGATGTTCATTTTATTATAGTTATTTGTGCTTGGATTATTCTCTAACTGCAGGAAGGAATTATTCGCCGCACGCTCTATCTTTGGCCCTCCACGCGGAGGAAAACCAAAGCTTGTTCGCCCCAATTAATTATTGTATCTTGCTATGAATTTATCTGCGTGAGATGTTGACTTTAAAATTTATTATCTAATTTGGATTCACGCCGTCGGGCTTTGCATAGCATGTAGGGTTAGGTCACGGTTTATCCGCCACCTATAGATTCGTCTTGCGTCAATTGGTATCAGAGCGAGGTTACGCGCTCTTTTGATACGTAGTCGTAGAGTCTATAAGTTTTTCATTATGTCTAGGTGTCACGATTATTCCTCCCCTCACTTTGGAGGTCTCGAGTCCACTAGCATCCGCTCTCACAGAGCCCCGTCAGGGAGATCTTCACGTTACTACGACGATTATTCTCGATCGCAGCACACCACTTTTAGAGATCGTGTTGACCCACCGACACGAGACCACTACACTAGAGACGATCAGTATGATGGTTGTCGTCGTTCTTATCCGTACATGCGAACGGATCGTGTCGATCCTTCGACACGACTCGGTTACCTTAGGAATGATTATTATGAGGATCGTTGTTCCGAGAGAGATCTTGAGAGTCAGTTTCGTACTGCTGCCCCTTCCTTTGACGGCTCATCGAGTCCCGAGTCTTTCAGTTATTGGCTCGTGGATATGGAGTATTATCTTGACCATTTTGAGGTATTCGGTGAGCGTCGCTTCAAGTTTGCGAAACTTAGACTGTTAGATCAGGCGATGGCATATTGGGCTAGCGTTGAGAGGACGTGCGAGCGAGACCGTCTACACCGCGTCACTAGTTGGGTGGACATGAAGCGTACATTGTGTCAGAGGTATCTGCCTTCGTCGTATCGGAGTCGCTTGCTCGACCAATTATTTTCCCTTCAGCAAGGATCCATGTCCGTCGCTGAGTACAGGGATCGCTTTGATGAGTTAGTTGTGAGGAGCGATATTCGAGAGGACCCAGCCATGACCTCTTGCAGATTTCGGTCTGGCCTTCGATCAGACATTCGTACTGAGGTGGTTTATCATAGCTCGAAGTCCCTCGAGCAGACGTATCAGCTTGCCCTTCATTACGAACAGTCTTTGAGATCCGCAATAGCTAGTCGGTTGGATCCTCACTTTGACCTCTGCAGTACGAGCTCCTCCCACACCGAGGACACCACTCTGCCTACCATTGTTCCGTCAGACATGGCAGAAGTGATACCTGATGCAGATTGCTATTACCCCAGTGAGGTGCTTAGCCCAGTGAGTGACATAGCTCTCGTTTCTGACCCGTCTCCCGCGACCCCGACTGAGTGTGAGCCTGAGCGACCTCCTGAGCCTATAGTGTCGTGCCCCTCACCCACACCACCACCTCTGGCATGTCATGGGTTGCTTAGCACCCCTACCCTTGACTCACATCTTGACACCGCACCCACAGACCCATTCTTGAGTCTAGGTCTATGTCGCTCTCCCATTATCATGTCCCTGAGTCACATCGCAACCGAGAGCCCAGAGCATAGTGTTAATCTCGTAGTGGCCATGCCATCCATTCACGGGGACACTACCCCTCACGATGGTACTCATCTGGAGGACCATGACCCTAATGACGAGTTCTATGATGAGCCCCCAGTTGAGCCTCCGGATGATCCGCCACACCCTGATGAGGATGAGATTCAGGTGAGCCTCGCATGTATGAGTATCGACTTATGGAAGCCTCTTCCATTATCGTCCCTGACCCCACCCCAGAGGATGGATATTGTGAGGAGCATCCAATATTTAAGGCACCACCTGCTGACACATCACACTCTTGCTGAGTTTTGGGATGCACCACCTGCTGACCAACCCGACGTGCTCTTTCTTTTAGGGGACACTCACCACACTATAGAGCCACGTCTTGTAGTCGGTGCACACGATTTTCACTTAGGCGGTCGTCGCATTCGCGATGCCTTTTCTTACACACCTCCTAGTGAGCCCCCTGATGCGTCACATTCCCTGAGAGACACTTGGATTTTTATGAGCTCGTATTTGAGTATAGTTGTCTCTCACGATCATCTAAGCACTCGTCTCACACGAGATGAGTTTTTCTACACTTCCCCGAGAGAGCCTCCTGATAGGCCACCTCCTATAGTAGGTTTTCATGTCATTATTAGATTTTCCCATAGAAAGCATGTTGTGTCGATCATGTTTCATTTGCGTCATTTGTATGAGTTTGTTGAGTCGTTTCGTCATCATTCGCATGCGTCTGTTGAGTCGTTTTGTCATCATTTGCATGAGTCTGTTACGCCGTTTTGTCATCATTGACATAAGTTTGTTGTGTTGTCTATTCATCGTTTGCATGTGTGTCATGAGTCGGCCCGACGAAGAATCCATAATGATAATAGATTTTGTAAATCACATGCGGATGTTCATTGGCAAGTGCATGTACTTCATGAAGGCGAGCATGTGATGGTGAGAATCTGCGTTGTGAGGCTCCGTGCGAGGCTTGCTAAAAGCTTGAGCGTTAGGCGAATGAGTCCCTACTCAGTCCTGAGGCGCATCGGGACAAATGCTTATGAGTTGGACATCCCCGCGAGCATGGGTACCCATACTGTGTTCAATGTCGAGGACCTGACGCCATACTTTGCACCTCACGAGTATTCAGGCCCACATCTTGGCGGCCCTCCCGAGCCTTTACCACCGTTTTTATCACCCACCACTCAGTCTGCCCTCGAGCCATTGCCACCACATTCTTTGCCCCGCTCTCAGCCCACCTCTGACCCTTACTTACCCGAGATGTTGTCCCCAACGGCTTCACCATTGGCACCTCAGATCCCACCAGATCCTTCTACTAGTGTGTTGAGAGATGAGGTTGATCGATTCGCCCCCGGACTTCGAGTTCAGCACGTCCGTCTCCACTCATCGGGGATGGAAATTTCAGTCCGGAGGAGTTGATTGGTGCGGCCACTTTTCAACGTCGACACTTGGACGACCTCTGGCGGGCCTCTTCGAGTTTTACCTGGCATGCGGCGAGAGAATTCTGACCCCTATTCATCGGGAGATGAATTCTTTCAAGCCGGGGAGATTGATGCGGAGCATAGGCGTGGACGAGCTTTGGGCCCATTCGGAGCTGATTTGGCGACTTACCATATATGGCGTGACCGGATCGCCGATCCGCCACCGCGGTCGTGTCCGGCTCGTCGTTCTGATGAATTTTCATATATATCATGTTGTATTTTGAATATTATTTAGTGTTGTTTTGGCGCCGAGATCAATGGCCAATCATAGCCGTCCATCTTGGTTGCCTAATTTTATTTCATTATAAATAGGACATATGGCTGCAGTTTTAGGGTATTGCTGAAATTTGGAGAGTCTTCTTCCTCATTTCCGGTGATCTCCTCCGCGGTGCCGACTCCGTGGAGCCCCCTTGGTGACGACTCCTTGGGTAAGTGTGTATCCTTGTTATTTTCCTCTTTTTCCTATTTTTCCCCGGCTGTCCAGCCACCGCAAACCACCCTCCCTGCTGTGTCCAGCCATCGGCTACCCTCAAGAACATCCCTCCCTGCTGTACCCAGCCGGCCATTAACCTCCCTGCCACCCTGCCTTCAAACCGCAGGCCCTAGCCCTTCCAGAACCACCTCCCGCACCTTCCTAATCAGGCCGCCACCCCTGTTCCTCCCCTAAACAGCAGCCGGACACCTCCAGGAACCCCTCAGCCACCTTCCCCGCTCTGTCCAGTCCCCGGCTCCCCTACATGTCCCCTCTCCGGCCCCAATCCGACAGCCTCCACCTTCTCCAAAGACTCCAGCCGCCTTCCTGGGCAAATCCAGCCCAGATCCCCACCAGCCCAGCCCTCCTTTGTTTGTCCCTACCCTTCCAAACACGTGGATCCACCTCGAAACAGCCACCCAACACCTAGATCTGTCCAGATCTCTGCGAAATACTTCAGATCTGTCCAGATCTAGACATTCTAGTCCAGATCCAACATTTTACAACCCCGATCCAGCCACTTACCATCTCCCACTCGACTTTCCCTTACCCGAATCAGTCCACCACCACACAGAACACCAAAATCTCTTCCAAACTTCAGTTTTACTTTAAAACTACAGCAGTCCTAATTTGTTCTCAGATTTGTGTTGTGTTTTGTATTGGTTGAAGGTTGTAAAACATTGTTATCGTTTGGATTATTACATGCTTGCTTGGATGTTCATTTTATTATAGTTATTTGTGCTTGGATTATTCTCTAACTGCAGGAAGGAATTATTCGCCGCACGCTCTATCTTTGGCCCTCCACGCGGAGGGAAACCAAAGTTTGTTCGCCCCAATTAATTATTGTATCTTGCTATGAATTTATCTGCGTGAGATGTTGACTTTAAAATTTATTATCTAATTTGGATTCACGCCGTCGGGCTTTGCATAACATGTAGGGTTAGGTCACGGTTTATCCGCCACCTATAGATTCGTCCTGCGTCAGGTATACTTAAGATAACATGAGCAAGAGTTGTTCAAAATGATTGTCACGTTTAACCTCAAATATTAGAGAGAATGCTTATGATGATGACTTGAATCATTGCTGCATTTAAAATCTAGAATTTATGTCCCTTTTCATGTTTAGATAGAAGGAAAACTAAATTCACTTGGAAATATTGAAGATGCTAAAGATAAATAAGCTTGATCTTTTCACACGAACAATATTCTTAGGGCTTTGCTTCAAGAATGCTCGCTGAGTCTAAGAAGAATTTAGCTTGTTTTTGCTACTGTTATATCTTTCATTGGTTGCCTGCTTCTGATATTTCCTTGGTTCACATAGCATAACACTTACCTGCTCTTATCTCACAAGATGTTCTTTTATTACAGATTTCAGAAGGCTTATATAAGCCATATGTTGAAAATATTTCTCTTTTTAAGGGATGCTCTTCAGAATTTATTCATCAAATTGTAAGTTTTTACTGGGCATGAAATGAAAGTAATTAGTTATTCATAGTCCCTTTGGTTCAGTTGAAGAGATAACCTATAAATGGATTGCGACAATATTTTTCTGTTTTATCTCTGAGTCATTTTGCCTACAGGTACTGTATAACCGCGTAGTATGATTTTTAACAAAATATTTGAGGTTCCATTTAGTTTTGTGGATAGTTTAACTCTTGGCATACAAAAACTAAGTTTTTGGTGTTTGATGTACAAGTATTTTACTCTTTATTCTATTTTATTTACAATATTGTGAATGCAGATTCAGTTAAATCTGTGGTATTTACTTGGTCGATCTTTACTTAAGATTATAATTGGTTTACAACATTCTAAAAAACTCCTTTTTTAGTATTTAATATAAGAATTTATCCTGAATTGCACAGCCTACTGTTTATCATTAAGCCTGATTAGTGATTTGAAGATTTAAAAATAATTTTGCCAACATCTAGTTTATTAGCTCGTATGTGATGAATGGAAATTTGAAAGCTTGTTGGATGGTTTCTTTATGCTAAATCTTAAGTTAATGTTGAAAAGAAGAAGCATATATTTTGATCAAAATAGTTAGTGGTATATTTGTAATTAATTCTTTGTATGTGTGTGTGTATATATATACTTAAGTTAATGTTAAAAAGAAGAAGCTTATATTTTGATGAAAATAGTTAGTGGCAATTTTGTAATTAATTCTTTGTGTGTGTGTGTATTGTTACACATTTGTGACCTAATAACGGACAAATGCAACACATATCTACGAGGGGTAATTGGGGAGGATTTAAGACTCTGATCCATGAGAGGAAATAAAACATATACATGGATTTCTTGCATGGTATCAGAGCACTTTGTGTCCTTGGGATTTTTCTCTTCTTTAACACGATCTTTGCGTATGCTTCCTTCCACGTTCAGCATTGTCTTTGTTCAAAGCTTCTACACATGTATCCATCACTGCTTCTCCACCCCAACATTACTTATTTCCTCCTTTGCTGCTGACATGCTTTCTTTGTTCATCTTCGTTCTGAACCTCCTTTCTCCGTCCTGCAAATTTATTGTTTCCATCCATCTTTTTGTAGGTGTTCCACTAATATCTTGTCGCCTGATTCCAATTTGTGTCGTGAATATTCAATCTTTACTTCTGCTTTCACTATGTCTGAAGTATCCACATACGTTAGTCCGATTATTAACCCGGGTGCTGATACCATGCCTTATGCTTCTCTAATGTCCTCTGGTTGAGTGAAATAATAAAAAACAATTTCGCATCGCATTTCACTCATCTACAATAATGATGCTTGAAGAACTTCAAAAGATGCCACTTTATAGGAGAAAAAGATGGTTTCTAGCTTCTATTGATGGTGACATCAGGTTATGTTGTCGATTTAATTATTTAAGGAGAAGTTTGATGTACAAAGATGTATCAAAGAGCTATACTGTGTAATCTTAACTCAAATTAATTCTAAATTTTGCATTCGTCTAATATAACATAGTATTTTAATTATTGTTAATTTTTATAAGAAAAACAGTCTACATCAACATCTCACGCAACCCCATAACAAAGTACCTGACACAGATACGGTACCGGCGAGGCGACAAGATAACGATTCATACATTTTTACTCACGCCGACCACTAGAAGTACCCGAGACTACATGCTAGAGGCGTATTCGTACTTTTTATTATTCTATATCTGTATTACTATTTTCGGACTATGCTTTTTTATATGTATGAGACCCAAAGTATATAAAAGGAGATCCTTTTGTTGTATTGATGCTCTTGTTTTTCTATGAAATTGAAAGAAAGCTAGGTCACAGAACGACCCAACATTCCCGTGCTTGCTCCTCTTTGGTACACGCGAATCTCCCTTCCCCGGTCCTCGATCCTGTGACTCCATGATCTGCTAGACATGATAGCGTGTGCCCAAATCTTCTCAAAATCGACTTGCATGGTGAGTACCATCATATTCAGGTCAGAGAGGGACATGAGTGGAAAAATGTGTTTAAGACCAAGGATGGGCTCGATGAGTTGCTCGTGATGTCATTCAGCCTCTCCAATGCTCCCGATAGATTATGCAAGTTCTGACTAAGATATTGCACCCTTACATGGGCAAGTTCCTTGTAGTATATTTCAACTACATCCTTATTTACAGCCAGACACTCGGATCAGTTGCTTCACTTGCGACCCCTTTTCGATATCCTCCGTGATGAGCATCTTTACTTCCACCTAAAGAAGTGCACATTTATGTTCGAGTCTGTCCATTTTGTTGGTTTCATTGTGTCTATCTTTGTAGTATTTGGTGACTCTGCCACGGTTAGGTTCATTCAAGAGTAACCCTTCCCCATGAATATTCATGAGACCCTAGCTTTCATGGACTTCCTACAAGCGGTTTGTCAAGGGTTTTAGCACGATCATGACCCCCCTTTATGAGCTGCCTTCATAAATGAGACTTTATGAGGATGGTCACACATGTGTTTGAAGAGATCAAAGAGAAGCTGACCACTGTCTCAGTCTGTTATGGGCCTAGTCGGAAGAAGGGCCGGAGGCGGAGGTGACGATGGCGGAGGAGGATACCGTGGAGCCGGAGCCGCGGCTTCCTAAGCGAGGCTTGCTCGTTAGAGGAGAGAACTACCAATATCTCACACACCAGAGAGGGAAAACATATTAATTCTTTGCGTACCAATATAAGACCTAAGGGTCTATATAAATAGACGTACAACTGACTCTTAAATGGAAATAAAACGACAGACTTGGAAATGTAATTAAATAGGAAACCAACAACATAATTGAAATGTGACTAAATATGAAGCACTATAATAATAATAATAAATAACATCATAATAAGGCCCATAACATCTCTCTCGCCTTGCAAAAAGAACCTGACCTTAAGCTCGAGGGAGATCAATGATGTTCGCTTTATCCGACACCATCATCATCAGAGTCTTCGATGTGCAGATAGAAAAGTTGTTTGCATCTGTGGCCACGAGTGTACTGCTCGTCGCAGTTGTAACATAAACCTTGCGCCCGCCGTTCAATCATATCGACCCGAGATAGTCTACGGACTAGTGTGGCTGGATGACCTTCGGGCCAGCCTTGCTAAATGCTTGTGTCGGTGGGCAAATATACCTCCTGTGCCAGTTGGAGGTGACAGTCACACAACCTGACCAAATTCATAGCAATCACTAAGTCTGGAGGGGTCTCAAATTCGACATCAAGTCGCAGGCGATCGCGAAGAATTTGAAACTGGTCCAGATAATCGTCCACGAGGACCGTCTGGCGTAGTGTTGGAAGAGCACCGAGTGGGTTGTTGTGGATGGGAGGGCCGAAACAAAGGTTGCAAAATCGCTTGAAGTCGTCCCACGTCAGACACGACTGATCGGTGAGGAGAAGAATGGCCCAAAGCCAAGTCGAGAAGGTGGAATGAGGCTTGAGGAAGTGGTTCAGCTGGCGGAGTTTATTGGTGGCCAAAGAATTGCTCGCACCTGGTGAGCCAACCCAGTGGATCCATTTTTCCATCGTAGGTTGGGAATTCCAACCGGGTATAACGCGATAGAATAACAGCTTCGGGGCGTAAGAGGGTCGGTGGTGGTGGCTCGTGGCGGATGAGCGGCGGTAGCGGGACTTGACTGCTGCTGGCGTGATCTGTGGGTGGAGTGGTAACAACAGGCGGGACTGTTGTTAGTCTATTAAGCTTGGTGGTGAGGGTTGCCATGTCGTCCTGATGACGTGCGTCGGTATCCCGAAAGCGTGCTTCTACCTCCTGAAGGCGTGTATCCATGACAGGTATAACTGAATGCAGCTGGTTCATAACATCCAAGAAATTGGGCGAGTCTCCCATATTGTGGATGGAGGTAGCACGAGATCAGGAGCGGGTGACGGGCCGGTTAGATTGCTCGGAGGCGGATGGTTGGGACTTGGGAGTTGTTGTGAGAGCCGCGTCGTCTCTCAATGGTGGCAAAAAATTTGATTACGTAATTAATTTAATTAAAATTAATAAGAATAATTGAATTAATAATTAATTAATCAAGAAATGATTAATCAATAAAAAAATTAAAGTCATAAATGACATGCCGCTGCACCGGGCTCAAGAAGGAAAGGTGAGCGTTTCTTTTCTCGGTAATCAACATAGGGTTGGGCTTGATGTGTCTAAAGATGAAAAGTTGCAGCAGGCCAGCATAGGAAGAAATGATTTAATTCCCAGGGCCCGGCCAGAATAGGAAGAAATTAATTCTTATGCAGCCCCACGCGTGAGGGCCAGTCAAAACAGGAAGGTGCACGTCTGATAGAAAAAGCGGAGACGGAGGCGACATTACCTTTTGCGGTTACGCCGCTTGTTGTTCCGTCACAGGATGCTGACGGGGAAGAAGAACTTGCAGGTGTCGATGATGTCTGGCGCTCGTAGGCCGCCGACAGGGAAGGACAGAGGATTGACGGACTGTGCTGGCCTCAGTCGTGGGGAATGCACCCAGAAACACAGACAAATCCGCGCTCCACTATTGCGTCGACCGTGGGACTGTAGACTGGCTTTACACAAAACCGTCGGAGATGGCTTGTGGTTCCTGCGGCTTCGTTGCTAGAAGGACCATCGATGTGGGTACGGAACAAAGTCAGCGAGCCTGGAGTGTTGTCGTTGACCGGTTCACGCAAAAGGAGGAAGTCGAGAAGTTCACCGGGTGGATGAAGTTGAGTCAGATTTCAGTTTTCTCTGGTGTCACGGAAAGGAGGAAGACCCATGGCTTTGCGGAAGTGGTGAGGAGGAAAAACTGGCTTTGATACCAAGTTGTTATGGGCCTAGTCGGAAGAAGGGCCGAAGACGGAGGTGAAGACGACGGAGGAGGATACCGTGGATCCGGAACCTCAGCTGTCTAAGTGGGGCTTGCTCGTTAGAGGAGAGAGCTACCAATATCTCACACACCAGAGAAGGGAAAACTAATTTAATTCTTTGCGTACCAATGCAAGCATAAGGGGCCTTATAAATAGACATACAACTGACTCTTAAATGGAAATAAAACGACAGACTTGAGAATGCAATTAAATAGGAAACCAACGACATAATTGGAATGCGACTAAATAGGAAGATGACCTAAAGACAATAAACAACAATATAATAATAATAATAATAATAATAAATAACACCATATAGGGCCCATAACACAGTCTTGAGATTTTACAACTTTAGCAAAGCATTTATGTAGCGCACATATGGCGAAGTGGAGTATTGAGCCATGAATGCCATCCAGTTTCTTGCTTTAGTGTGAAACTAAATGAAAGCTAATAAAAATATTCTAACTACCTGGAGTTTTATGCGATATTACGACTTTATGTTATTGGAGGCATTATTTATTCCCTAGGGGGTTCACACTTTACTCAGATTATTAGACTTTACGATATCTGGACTCACAAAAGAAGGTAGTTTATCCCCACACTAAGTGGATTAAGTATATGTAAGAAATCCACTATGTTCTCTCGTCGTATTAGCTTGCTTCATACCCTGAGTGCACGAGTGGAGGGATTTGATTGTGTGATTATCGATTACCCAACTTGTCCATATTTTCACGACATTTATGCCTCGTTGTGAAGAGATTCTTCAGACATCGTTAAGGGATTTCTGATCGCTGAGTATTGTCTATTCCGTGGCTCTCACCTATTCATCCCTGAGACATCCCTTCGTCACCACTTAGTTTGGAAGATACACTTCGATGAAGCCGTCGACAATTTTGGGAAAGACAAGATGGTAACATTGAGGACCATTTTTAGTTGCTGAGTATAAAGATGAATGATACTTTAATTTGCCATAGTTGTATCTAGGATAAGACAGAAGTGGTACCAATTGCATAGAAGATGCGAGAAGCTCGACTAAGATAGGCGTTGTGAGAGTTTAGTCACTGGGCATGTTAAACGGGGGAGGGGCAGATCAATAAAGACTTGGAATGAAACTATAAGGAAAGACATGTTGTACTTAGGCATTAGTGAGATTATGACTAAAGATAGGGCACAATGGCGACAAAGGATCCATATAGCCGACCCCACTATAGTGGGATAAATGCTTGAGTGTTGTTATATCTTGTAGGAGATCAAAAGGTCGTTTATGTATGCCCCTTCTGGTCCCTCACCAGTCGTGGATTGATATCAACATGGATTTCATGCTCGGAATTCCATGCCCTTTTAGGAAGCACGATTCTATCTTCGTGGTTACCGATTCATTTTCCAAAATGACCAATTTCATAGCCTGCAATAAGGCTGTGGTTGCGTCCCACCCCACATCCTATTTATGGAAGATGCCTTTAGGCTCCATTGCTTTCCTAAGATCATTTTGCTGGACCGTGATAACAGATTTTTGGGTTACTTCGGGAAGACACTTTGGAAGAAAACATGCACGACACTTCTGCTTTCCTCAACCTGTCATCCCCAGAGGGATGGGCAGACTCAGGTCGCCAATAAGAGCTTCAGAAATCTATTAAGGTGTTTGGGAGATGATCATGCATTCAGTTGGAACATTATTTTACCAGTGACAAAGTTCACATATAATAACTCAATCAAAAAAATTACTAGATTGTGTCAATTTAATATAGTATTAGGTTATGAGTCTAGGAAACCTATTAATCTCGTTCCCCTTCCCATTGAGTCGCGTCATAATGAGTCTTCTGAATCGTTTGTGTTGAAGTTGTTGATGTTATCACATTTTATATTCTGGTATATGTATTAGAGTTCTCTAGGAATGTGTCTATGAGTTTAGTCTCACGTCGTCTATTCTAGTTTATGAGTCCTTGTAAGCCCATTTAAATACCCCCTTTGAGGGATGAATAAATGCCAATTTCTATTTTCTCTTAATTCCAACATGGTATTAGAGCATAAATTTCTTCCTCCCTGAAATTTCTCTCCCTAGGCGACCTGGAATTTCTGAGGCGACTTCCGCTCCCGCTCACGAGCCCTTCTCCAGATCTCTCGTTGCGACGTTAAATTGTGGCTCTCGCCGCTTTGCTCTCATCTTCCTGTTTCTTCGACAAGAGATCGGGTGCCCCGCGCAAAATCTCGAGTCCTCTCTGCCTTTGCTGCTAGGTCAGACTGCGAAAGCTATCGACGATAACCTTGCAGCAGCCTGTGCAATGTACTCCGCGACATCTCCACGCAGTCGTGCACTGATTTCTGTCGCATCTCACTGCTGCTCTCTTCGTCGATCCAGTTAGCAGTTCCTGCAGTCGATCCCGCCTCCTACTGACGATGTCGACCCCGTCGCAGTTTTTGCCTAGCGATCCCGCCGCAGATCCCGTTCGCATGCTTCTTCGAGCTGTTACTTCATTGAGTCCGGCTTCTGATCCCGACGACAAGATCGTCTGCCATTCTAGTCGCACATCCCGTTTGCTTCTTGTCTCCGCTCTCGTCAGGCTCGATCGGCAGCGTTCCTGTCGCTGGACGGCGTTCCGTATACTCTTTCCCAGTGAGCACCGCCTCTGCCAGCGTATATTCTTCGGGCTTTCCATTGCCGAACTCTCCTTTGCTGAGACTGGCCGCCGTTTAGTCATTCAGCTCCTGCGATTCGGCGGTGTCATAGCTTTCCCCAACCGTTCACTGGAGAGGATTTTCCAGGTTGTGATCATGTATGAGACAATCCATGATGTTGTCCTGGAGCGTGGTGACTTTCCCGATCTTGTATGTCGCTCCCGTTGACTTCTGCCGCTTCCAGCCGTTGTTACCTCTTCCAGGGTGTTGATCTTTCACCGATGAGGAAACTTCGTGATAGTTTGGTCGTTTTTTATGTCTTTAATTATCTTTGTTTGGTTATGGTTAGTATTTGCTCTGCATGACCTTCGTTATGCCTACATGCACATGTGTCCCACGTGAGGGGAACTGTTTGGGACGAAGGCAGCTCAAATTGTATTTCCCGACTCTCGCTTTAGTCTCACACGACCCTCCAGGCTTATGTCTTGTGTTGTTTGAGGCTGACCATTTTTTTCTTCGTTGACGGGTATGATATTTGGTGGTTGACTTGTTTTCTAGTAGGTCGTGTTCTGTGGGAGTGTCCTCGGTGGCCCGTCTGTTGACTTATGCCCAGCGGGTTGTGTCGTGTGGTTTTGTATCCCCGGTGACCAGTTTGAATTCCTGCGGATTATGTCGTATGGGACCGTCCTTTGTGCTGATTATTCCCGACGGATTATTTTTCCCTGGTGACCTGTTTGATGTTTTGTCCCACTTAGCATACCACCATTACCTTTCTTTTTATGATGTTTTTAAGCTGGAGGTTTCCCTTTCAACTTGAGGGGGAGTGTTGAAGTTGTTGATGTTATCACATTTTATATTCCGTTTTATGTATTAGAGTCCTCTAGGAATGTGTCTATGGGTTTAGTCTCACATTGTCTATTCTAGTTTATGAGTCCTTGTAAGCCCTTTAAATGCCTCCTTTTGAGAGATGAATAAATGACACTTTTTATTTTATCTTTTAATTCCAACACTCTTAATTCCAATAGTTTGCTTTCCATTTGCATGATTTGCATTAATCTATCCAATGTAAACTTACTTGTTGTAATGGAAATTATAAGGCTTACGCAGATTGTCACATAAAAAGATCTGATCTTTAGAGAAGGTGAACAAATGATGGTTCATGTGATGGTTGAGAGGTTCCCCCAGAGAATAACTTTAATTAAATGCAAAGCAAGTAGACCCTTATACAATCATGAGAAAGATTGTGGCAAATGATACGAGCTCGATATCCCTAAGAGTACGAGGATTTACCTCATATTCAATGTTGAAGATCTAGCCCTTTTTTGAGTCACATGGGTATGCGAGCCTACCCTGCCACCTCCTTTGAGCCTCAACCACATACTCCCTCCCATGATCACCCCTAGACCTAACCACAACCTCAGCCTACCTTGCACCTATTGAGTGGTTATTATATATGTTTTTATGTTGTGAGTTTAGCAAGGTTTTAAATGTCGGATGTCGGAGACATGTCGGATTGGATTTTTAGATGTCGGATGTCGGATGTCGGAGACATGTCAGGGACATTTCAATATGTCGGATTTCTAAAAAATATTTATATTTCTATCGACCACCCAAATTTATCACCATAATCCTCATCTATACTGAGCATTTTACTCTAGTTAAGTAAAACTTTATTATGGGAACCTGAAAAGGAGTTTTCTTTATGGCTAAACATTGAGCTGCAAAGTAGAAATAAGAAACGAAATCTACAAAGATATAACACCAGCTCAAAATTTTATTTTCACACAGCTATAACTTCTGAAATAACATTTCATCAGAACTTAGAAGAAGTATAGAAAAACCCTAAACAACGATGGACAGCGCTAAACAGCGGTTCACTTTAATTTAATTCAATTTAGGCGACATTTCAAAATGTCGGGCTATAATGATTATTGCGTGTCGCCCGAAATGTCGGGTTTTATACAAAAAGTCGGCCGACATTTTCGAAAACGCCATAACCTATATATTTTGATTATGCAAGTCGTTTTCTTATCAAACAGGACATGTCGGCCGACATGTCGGACATGTCGACCGACATTTAAAACCTTGGAGTTTAGTCCCACATTGCGGGTTCTCTATTTGTATCTCTCTTTATATTCCCCATTGTGGATGAATTGAAAAAAGGTGTTCTTTTTCCTAATCTAATTTGGTATCAGAGCAGGTTCGCGTCCGATCCCTAACCCCGCGGCTTCGCCGGTCCAGCATCTCCTGTCGACGCTGACGATGTGAGGGCTTCGCTTCGGCGACCCCGCCTCTCCGCTTCGCCGATCCCGCGTCGACCCCGATCCCGATCCCGCTTCGTCGACCCCGATCCCGCGTCGACTCTGGTTCCAGTTCTTCCGCTTCGCCACGCCCGTCCTTCCCTATTCCCGTTGTCGTCTTCTGCGGGTTGTTCGCTCCCGATCACGTTGTTCTTCCGCCGCTGTTTTTGGGTTTCTCATGGATTCCTCCCCTCATGGTTCGAATGATGACTTTGCTCGGTGCATCACTACCGCCCTTCTCAATGAAAAGAACTTTATCGCTTAATCCAACTTCGTGCGAGTCCACCTTGCCGGACATGACAAGCTCGATTGGCTTGACCCTAATGGGGTTCCCAAGCCTACCGACGAAAAGGCTATCCGTCAATGGCGCACGGAAAATTTCAAGATTCTCGGGTGGCTTCAATGCTCTATGGAGCCCTGCATTTACGAGCAGTTTATGCGTTTTGATTCCGTGCCATCTCTTTGGGCTGCCTTGACGCGTACCTACGGTCACACACGCGTTGATATGCGGATTTATTCTGTCTTCCAGGAGATTTCTACTGCTCGTCAGGGAGACCGTTCTGTGCATGAGTACTTTACCTTTCTCTCTGGGAGATTCCAGGAGCTTTCTGACCTCGATCCGCTTAGTGCTTTTCCTCATCCCGAGGATCTGCTTGTTGCCAAGCGGAGGCAGGAGAAGAGAGAGGGCTACCAGTTCTTGATGGGGTTGCGGCCCGAGTTTGAGCAGATTCGGGTTCAGATTATCAGCATGAATCCTCTTCCTGATATCTTGGATGCTTATTCCATGGTGGAGGAGCATGAGCGCCGTGCCCGCCTGACCGTTGTTCCTTCTGTTCCTGCTGATGTTCCTCTTCCAGACCAAATGGCCCTAGCTTCGGGCCGTACTTCTTCTGTGTGAGGGGGCGTACTTCTACTCCAAAAGGTCGTGGGGGTGGCTGCGGGAGCCCGTTTGCTTCTGTTCAGTGCCAGCACTGCCTCCAGACTGGTCATGAGATGGCCCGATGCTGGCTGCTTTTTCCTCACCTTCGCTCGCAGTCCTCCACCACGCGTACCGCCGCTGCTACTTCTTCAGACTTTGGGGGCCAGCCTGATTACAGTGCCTCTTCTGGGTCCCCTTCCGCCGACTGGAGTCAACTTATGGATCAAGTGCAGCAGCTTTAGTCTCAGCTTCAGCAGTAGTCCTAGTTTCAGGCTCAGCACTAGCCTCTTTCTGCTCGGCCATTGCCTGCCTCCTTGTCGCTCTCGTCGACTTCAGCGTCTGCGACAGGTACCCCGATGGCCTTTCACGTCACTCAAGAGGGGTCTTCCACTCCCTGGGTGATTGATTCTGGGGCCACTGATCACATGACTGGTAAGACACGCTTGTTTTCTTTTCTTGAGTCTCCAAGCGTCCATCGTCATGTTCGCATTGCTGATGGCTCTGTGACCCCCATCCTTCACCGGGGCACAGTTCCCTTGTCCCCCTCCTTCGCCTTGGGATCAGTTCTTCATGTTCCCAAGCTTGCTTTAAATCTTCTCTCTGTTAGTCAATTGACTCGTTCGATGCACTGCTCCGTGACTTTTTTTTCTGGCTGTGTTTTTCAGGACCTGACTACGAGGAGGATTTTTGGCTACGGCCGTGAGCGCGACGGGCTTTACCAGGTGGAGCTCCCACCTCTCTCGCCACATCTCACCACCGTCCATTGCTGCTGCTACTACTTCACCTACTCTTTGGCATGCCAGACTGGGGCATGTGAGTCCTCAGATTGTGTCGTCTCTTTTTCCGAGTGACTCGTTTGAGCACTCTTTTCAGTGTGATGTGTGTCAGCTTAGCAAACATACACGCACTTCCTATCATGTATCTGGTTCTCGTAGTTCTGCACCGTTTGATATTGTTCACTCTGATTTTTGGGGGCCTGGCCCGGTTGTTTCTTATGATGGATTTCAGTATTTTGTTACTTTTATAGATGATTTTACTCGTTGTTGTTGGGTCTATCTTATGCGTGCAAATCTGATGTCTTTGATTTATATACCCAGTTTACTAATATGGTTAGGACTCAGTTTTCCTCACAAATCCGGGTCCTTCGCTCCGATAACGGGGGGAGTATACCTCTCCTCTTTCATAGCTTCCCTTGCTAGCCAAGGAACCATTCACCAATTCTTCTGTCCCTATACACCGAAACATAACGGAGTGGAGGAACGCAAGAATTGTCATCTCCTGAATGTGACCCGGTGTCTTCTTCGTGGGTCTCACGTCCCCAAGTTGTTTTGGAGTGCTGCCCTTCTTACGAGGACCTTCTTGGTCAACCGTCTGCCTTGTCAGCCTTTAGCGGGTCGGGTTCCCCTCAGTCTCCTATCTCCCCGCCGACCTCTGTTTCCCGTTCCTCTTCGGGTGTTCGGGTGTGTGTGTTTTGTCCAGGACCATAATCCGACTCGGACAAAACTTGATGACAAAGCTATTCGGTGCTTATTTTTGGGATATTCCTCCTCTTCCAAGGGATATCGGTGTTTTGACCCCTCTTCTCGCAGGACTTTTCACTCTCTGGATGTTACGTTCTTTAAGGATATCCCTTTCTATGGTGTCTCTCCTGTTCTCGTTGCTCCTCCTCCACCACAACCGGCTCCGGTTGCCTTAGCTCCGCTGCACGACTCGCTTCCATTGCAGACGTACACCCGTGGCCCACGTGGGCCTTCACATATCCACCCCTTACTTCGGGATCCACCGGTAGAGCCCAGCTCACTGGACCTTGTGCCGGATCCTCTGGCAGGTGATGTTCTTCCATCCTCTGACTTACCCATTGCCCTTCGCAAGGGTCAGCGCTCTTGTGTTACTAACCATCCTGTGGCAAGTTTTGTGTCCTACCAGCGCCTTTCCCAGAGTTACCGGGCTTACCTGACTGCTACCGACCAGATCAGAGTTCCGAGTTCGACGACTGAGGCTCTCCAGCACCCTGAGTGGGTCGCGGCCATGAGGGATGAGATGTCCGCTTTACAGAAGACTGGCACTTGGCGGTTGGTTCCTCTTCCCGCACGCAAGAAGACGGTTAGCTGTCGTCGGGTCTACACCGTCAAGTATAATGCTGACGGTTCTCTTGATTGCTACAAGGCCCGCCTTGTCGCAAAGGGCTTCACCCAGACTCCAGAGGATTACGGCGTGACTTTTGCCCCTGTGGCCAAGCTCTCTACTGCGCGTCTTCTTGTTTCTCTTGCTGTCTGCCATGGGTGACCTCTTCATCAGCTGGACGTAAAGAATGTCTTCCTCAGTGACGATCTTGCTGAGGAAATTTATATGGATCCACTCCCCGGTTACAAGCTTCAGGGGGAGTATTTGGGGTGTGTTTGCCTTTTGCAGAAGTAATTGTATGGGCTGAAGCGATCCCCTAGAGCGTGGTTTGAGCGGTTCGGCCCCGTTGTGCTTCAGAGTGGGTTCACCAGATGTCATGCCGACCACACGTGCTTTGTTCGGACTGCTGTGGATGGTCGTAGGGTCATCATTCTTGTCTATGTGGATGACATCATCCTTACCGGTGACGACAGCTCCGGGATACTTCAGATCAAGGTGGTGCTTCAGAAGACATTTGAAGTAAAAGATTTGGGGCCTCTGAAGTACTTTCTCAGGATTGAGGTGGCCAGATCTCAGCAAGGGATCTCTTTGTCTCAGCACAAGTATACACTCGACCTCTTGAGTGATACTGGTCTTCTTGGGTGCTCTCCCGTGTCTACACCCATGGATCCGAACCACCGCTTACATGTCGAGTTTGGTGATCCTCTCCCTGAGCCGGGACGATACCAGCGTCTTGTTGGCAGACTTATTTACTTGACCAACACTCGCCCCGACATTAGCTTTGTTGTGAGTGTGGTCAGTCAGTTCATGCATGCTCCACAGACTTCTCACCTGGATGCAACATTTCAGATCCTCCACTACTTGAAGGGATCTCCTGGCCTCGGGATCTTCTATCGTTCGTCTCCGTCCCCCGGTCTCACCTGTTACACGAATTCTGACTATGTTGGTTCCCTCACCGATCGATGTTCTACTTCGGGGATGTGCACCTTCTATGGTGACAATCTTATCACCGGAAAAGCAAGAAGCAGAGTGTTGTCTCCCGCTCGTCTGCTGAGGCTGAGTACCGAGCTATGGCTCATGGTGTTACTGAGCTTCTCTGGCTGTGTACTCTCTTGACTGAGCTTGACTTTCCTCCTTCTGGTTCCTCGACACTTGTCTGCGACAACCAGTCCGCTCTCATGCTAACCTCCGACTCTGTTCTACACGAGCGAACTAAGCATATTGAGGTTGATATTCACTTTCTCAGGGAGCACATCCGTTCAGGGACTCTTGAAGCGTCCGATGTTCCCTCCGCAGAGCGAATTGCCGATGCCTTCACCAAGGCGGTTGGACCTTCCCGTCTCATCTCTACTTGTGGCAAGCTGGGCTTGCTTGATCTCTTCGCGCCAGCTTGAGGGGGAGTATTGAGTAGTTCTTATATTTGTTTTTATGTTGTGAGTTTAGTCCCACATTGCGCGTTCTCTGTTTGTATCTTTGTATCTCTTTATATTCCCCATTGTGGATGAATTGAAAAAAGGTGTTCTTTTTCCTAATCTAATTGCACCAACCAACATTTCCACCGGTACGACCTTCGGCGCCGATGGACACATTCTAACCTTCAAAGGACATTAGATATTATAGATCATGAGTTTGAACAGACACCTAACAGAGTCCTGGTGAGATGCATAGTGTTGGGCGCCCTCTCACTGATGACACATGGTTGGTGTTCGAGGCGCTAGAATGATTTGTCCTTGGTTTACACCAAGAGTGTGATCTTCTCATTCAATGAAGATGAGTGTTTTTAGGCTGGAGGAGTTTATGGGGATCACATTATTGGAGTTGATCATTGTCTGTCGAGGCACGTACGGGTCTACACTCGTAGGAGATAGAGCCAGGATCGTAGTCTGGATGATCAGGGCCTGCAATCATGTCTAAATCGAGTACATGATATTTTTATTTATTTTTCTATATTCTATTTGTTTCTGTTTGATGCCATTATTATCAGATGATCATGACCGTCCATAATGGTCGCTTGCACCTCTCATCTCTATATATACACACATAAGGACCTATTTGGAGGTAGCAAAGATTTTGGATAGATTTTCTAGGATCACTCGATCTCCCACGGTGATGAAGCCTAGGCCCCTTCCCTCTTCTCCCATAATTGGCCCCCACCCTCCAAAACAACCCCTTTCACCCACTCAATCTATTGTAACTTCCTAACCACCCAACTCAAGTAGCGGTTTTCTCATTTAAAATCGCGTGAACTCTCTCCCTAGCTCCTTCCTCTTGTGACCAAACCCCTTCCTTCACTATATTTCATAACCGCCCTCCTCCCTTAAGTTGCCTCCCCCTCGCCTACAGGACTACTCGCCACTGCACCCTTCCTCCCTAGACCACCTTTCCACAACCCCCTTCCTCTACAACACCTCTCGCGACCCTTCCACGCCCGACAATAACCTTCCTCAGCACCAACAACTCTTCGACATCCCCTTATTCTCTCCAAACCCAGTCCCGACCATCCTCTCTAGTACCCGATACCCTCCACCTTCTCTTCCCATAGCCGGTACCCCTGAATCCTCCAACCCCTAACTCCACATACTGGGCGGACCTACATGAGGCCGAGTGTGGGTGGCCTCACGTAAAAATATCACTAAGAATATTATATTAAAATATTTTTTGTTCTTATAGTTATAGATATTATATAGAATATCTATTCAAAAATAGACAATTAATTAGGTTAGTGGTTATTGACTTCATGTTAAGGTTATTAAAATTTTGTGAGAGGTCTTGAGTTCAAATCCTCATAACACCATTATTTAGATATTTTTGCCAAAATGCAATATTTAGACAACAAAAATCATTAAAAGTGTAGATATATTTTCTATAATTAAATATATTGTAAAAAAAATTATTAGATATTTTTTTCTATATTTAGACATTGTAATTTTTTTTTAAATATATAGACATACTTTCTCTATATTTACCAAGGTTTTGAGAACCGGACCGGAAGACGAACCAGTGAGATCAAAGGTTCAAGGTCTAACCGGTTGGACCGGTCTGACCGGGGTTGAACCGTAATGTTATAATAAATAATATAAACATATAAAAATTATTTATAGCTATATAAAAATATTATGTTGTATATTTGTATACATATCTTTATGATTTTATAGTTGTATATTTTATGCACGAATAGTTTTATATATTAATTTATAATTATTATTATATATATTAATTTATTTATATATATTAATAATTTTATATTTATAGATCTTAATTTAAAAAAAAAACAAATTAAATATTATTTGAAAAATCTCAAAGATTACAATTAAAATTATATATATAATAACACTTGTAATAATATATGCATATATTTGTGATAATATATTAATATGTTACGCCCGGCGTCATTACCAGGTTATCCGATTACTGTGCACGTCGACCAAAGGAGAAGGCGGAGGAAGACCGGGCTGAACCATCCGGTTCAGCCCGCCAGTATTAATATAAGGAGCACCGGGGCTGAACCGCACCGGTTCAGCCCCTATGGGGGCCGACCAACCCTACTCCTTGGTTGAGCATGAAAGACTATTAGTAAGGTATTTCCCTCTCTTCTCCCTCAAACCCTAACCCTAATCTCTAGTTTCCTCTAGTTCTTTCCCTTTCTCTAGGTAGTTCATAACATTTGGTATCAGTGGATCTTCCCTCCAACCATGGTGACACGCACCGAAGCCGAGATTGCGCACTTGACCACAATCGAAGAAAACTACGTCGCCTTGGTAGATTCGGTGGTCGGGATCGAAGAACGAGTCAAAACCTCCACGAAAAATTTTGAAGAACGCATAGATGGACCCATGGAGGAGATCAAGGCGTTGTTGATGCAGTCCTTGAAGGGGAAAGCGGTTCCGAGCAGCGATTCTGAGGCAGAGGCGTCACACCAGGCACCGCCGACTACCAACGGAGGGTTGGGGGGCTCGGGCGTGATCTTCCCTGGCGGGATCGGGACCGATCCGAGCCGCACGGAGCCAGCGGGCGCGGGATCGGCCCCTGCCTTGATCGGGGCTCCGCACAGCCAGGCGGGCTGGGCGTCGGGGCCGGAGGAGACCGGCCACGGCCGGCCTGGGGGCTGCTATCCCCCCCCCCCCCCCCCCCGCCAGCCGCCGGCCTGGGCCGCCCAGCAGCAGCCGCATCCGGCTGTTCAGCCAGGTAGCGGGCCAGGAGGCCCTTCCGCCGCCCAGGAGAGGGCCGGTGCTGCCCCGTGGAGGGGCAGGGAGGCCCCAGCAGCCCCCTATCGACCACCGGGGGCTGTCGACGTCATTTTCGGAGGAGGAATGTGCCTCCTACCTACGCCACAACAAGCTGGAGGGCCGATGAGGTTCGGAAACGGCGAAACATGGCACGAGCAACCTCCCAGGCAGGGATATCAAGGAGGAGGACAGCAATGGGGCGGCGGCCAAGGGGGAGCGAATCTCCATGACCCTTACGGCCGACCACAGCACGGACCGGAGGCCAACGGGAGATATGAGAATATGCAACAACGACCGTACATGCCTCCGAAGAGAACTCGCATAAATTTCCCTAAATTCCGCGGCGGGGATGCCTTGGAATGGGTGCAGAAGGGGGAGTTGTTTTTCACTTACCAGGAGATTCCAGATGACCAGTGGGTACAGTTGGCGTCCTTCCATCTGGAAGACGACGCTCACCAGTGGACGAAGTAGTTTCTTAGGGGGCGCACCTATGCACACTGAGAGGAATTTGTGGAGGCCTTCTCGGCTCGCTTTGGACCACTGGAGTACGAGGATGTAGAGGCAATGTTGCAGAAGCTGCGGCAGAAAGGGACAGTCACAGAATACAGGACAGAGTTTGAACGATTGGTCAATCGGGTCAATTGGGAGGAGAAGACGCTCCTCAGCTGTTTCATATTCGGCTTGCGAGATGAGTTGCGGGACGAGGTCCACGCCTATTTGCCACGAAGTCTGAGCCATGCAATCAGTGTGGCAAAGATACAAGAGGAGAGATTCAACCGACAGAGGACCCGTACAGTGGTGAGAGCTCCTGCGGCTGTACACCCTCCTCGGGGGCTCCCCCGGCCGAGGGCGGGCCAACAGTGACAAGACTGACATGGCAGGAACTTCAGACCTGAAAGAAGAAGGGGTTATGCTTCAACTGCGATGAGAAGTACACCCGATGGCACGCTTGCCAGAAGGTCCAGGTATTCATGCTGCAGGAGGAAGCGGAAGATGTTACTCGCACTGAAGAGGGGGGAGAGTTGGCTTTCGACGACTTTGGAGTATCCATCCAGGCCCTGGAGGGGGGTACCCCAGCTCCGACCTTCACCTAGCTGGGAGGGTCGGCAGGGAGACGGTGGCGATCTTGATGGACAGCGGGAGCACTCACAACTTCATCCAACCCGGTGTGGCCCAGAAGACGGGGTGTGTCATAGATCTCAACGCAGCTTTCCACGTCAGGGTAGCGGATGGACGTACACTGCAGTGCGAGGGAGTGATGAAAGGGGTGGAGCTCCAGATACAGGGGTACACGGGGCATATTGATGTTTACTTATTGCCGATCCGGGGTTCTGACATGGTGTTGGGCGTACCGTGGCTGCAGCAACTTCGGCGGGTGACCTTCGATTGAGACCAGATGGCTATAGAGTTCAGCCAGCACAGGAAGGGGTACTGCTTGGAAGGCCTCAAGTTGTCTCAGGTAAAGGAGATCTCACCCCGCAGCGTGGAACGACTAGGGGCACCGGATAGTACGATGACCATCGTTACGGCAAGTAGAGCGGAGCCTACGGCTCCAACAGAGGTCTCGTCTCAGATGCAAGCCAGAGCCGACTTGTTCCAAGAGCCGCACGCTCTCCGCCTCCAGCTTGAGGACAAGCTGGTCCTTGATGGGGGAGGGAATGTTACGCCCGGCGTCATTACCAGGTTATCCGATTACTGTGCACGTCGACCAAAGGAGAAGGCGGAGGAAGACGGGCTGAACCATCCGGTTCAGCCCGCCAGTATTAATATAAGGAGCACCGGGGCTGAACCGCACCGGTTCAGCCCCTATGGGGGCCGGCCGGCCCTAGGGGTTGGGTGGGCATAAATACCCAACCCCTCCTCCTTGGTTGAGCATGAAAGACTATTAGTAAGGTATTTCCCTCTCTTCTCCCTCAAACCCTAACCCTAATCTCTAGTTTCCTCTAGTTCTTTCCCTTTCTCTAGGTAGTTCATAACATAATATATGTATATAGTTGTGATAATATATGTACATTGTTTTAAATGTCCTCCGACATGTCCGACATGTCTCCCGACATGTCATTTTTATGACAAAACGATATGTTTTTTCTAAAAAAACAGATTATGTTCTTTTGTAAAATATAAACCGACATGTCCGATTTTTTCCGATATATAGGCCGACACGACTTTTAAATATACTATTTTATTTTATGTTATATTAGCAGACTAGCAGCATATGTTTAAATCGCCTATGAATATTATATTATGTATGTTTAAATCGATTAGACTTATTGATTCAAATTTTTAACGTTTTATTCTTATAATCAATTTTGTCTAATTCTTTTACAATTTTTTAAATTAATATTACAAAAAATATGAAAATATTTAATACAGTAATTACAAAAAATATGAAAATATTTAAATCTTCTTTATTTGTAATAAACTTATTGTTATCAAAATAAAATTATTGTATACTATTAACAATGTATCATTTTGTTTTTGTTAATAATATTTTATCTTGGATACTATTTGATTTTATTTTGTAATATAAATGGCTCATTTTTTATATATTTGTTATATTATTTTTCTATTTTTATAAAAATGATTATAGTTAGTATACATAAAAATAAAAAATTTATTTATTAGACGTGGAAATCTGATATTTTAAAATATCCCCGACATGTCGCCGACTTCCAACATCCGACATATAAAAAGTCAATCCGATATGTCGCCAACATCCGATATTTAAAACATTGTATATGTATATATTTGTGATAATATATGTATATATTTGTGATAATATATGTATATATTTGTCATAATAAATGTTATTTATATATATAACATTTGTTATTTGAATATCCGCAATAAGAAAAAAACAAATATTAATCTTACAAAAAAGCTTAGCTGCTCAGTTGGTCAAGCACTTGGTATTCCAATCCGCCAACCAGGGTTCAAATCCCAGCAGCCACTATTTTTTGCCATATTAACTGGACCGGGCGGTTGCTTTAAACCCGGGCCGGTTACCGGGTTGCGTGTTTAACCGCCCGGTTCCCGATTTTCAGCCCGGTCCGTGGCTGAGGCGGTTTTAAAGGGCGGATCGGACCGGCCAACCCACCGGTTCACGGTTGGACCGGTTGGACCGGCCGGTCCGGCCCGGTTTTCAAAACCTTGATGTTTAGACAAATTGTATAAAAAAATCATTCAATTATAATATAAAAAAGTTGACATTATTATACTATAAACATATTTTTTTCTATATTTGCTAATTAAAATTTTCAAATAAATTAGTAGTCCGCCCACACAGAAAATTTATCTTGCGTCCGTCACTGCTCCTCTTCCTGTGCATTCCCTTCGTTCGACACATCGTCACTCAGCGCATACCGCCACTGGGCCACCAGTACTACATCATCATCCTCCGAGTTCTCTATTTATTTCATTGTATCAATTGAACATATATTTTTAGTTATACTTGTTTTGAACTGTTTGTTTCCTTCCTAACTCTTGTAATTTGCATGGCTTAGATTGTTGCACCCTTAACTACTAGTACTGCAGTTGATTATTAATTTACTCTATTACGCCAAATCTTATTTCGAAAATTGTCTTTATGTGCATCATTACTTGGTTTTAGTTGAGTCTCACCCATTACCGTACCTTGCGTTACCCTTAGGTTGCCATGACACACACTACCTCACCCTGCATCAGTTTGCTTTATTGAATTTTTTTTGGGTTCAATCCTTGGCCTGTAATTGCATAAAATGTTGTATGTTGAAGTTCACTTATGTACCTTTGTGGTTTGTAGGTGATTAGGCTGCAAGAGGAGTTTTTTCTTCCAGGTGAGCTGATATTGGAGCAGGGTAATGCAGTAGATCAACTATATTTTGTCTGCCACGGGGTTCTGGTAAGTTCAGTATTTATGGCTAACTTGATTTTAGTTGCATTTTTATTTTTAATGATGAACTTAATGTATTTTTTAACATCAATTAATTATCACCAAGTGTTTTAAATGGGTTTAGGGACAAAATTACTTCTGGCAATTTCTAAATAGATTTCGTATAACAAATTACTCTTTACCTTTTAGTTTTGCGTTGAATTTCTTGCTTCACTCGTGATGATTGATTCTTCACGCATTTGTGACACTGAGCTCAATGCAAATTCTTAGATAAGTAACAATTCTCTACACAAAATTCTATAGAAAATTCCTTACACGAATATTGTTCAGTTAAGGCATGACATATTTAATGCAAGCAATAATGTTTGCTTGTTTCGGTGCTGAAATAGGGGCGTTTCAGCCTTTTTAGGGAAGAAATTATGTTCTTTTTAGGGAAGAAATTATGTTTAATGAGAAAAAAATCTGGATTGAATAAAATTTGACTGATCCTTCTTGCTGGATCCCAAATTATTTAAGGAAGTCAGGTCGAGTCTTACTAGGCAAAATTAAGAAGAAACCAAGAAAAGAGCAAGAAATCACTAGAAGATCGAGGAATGAAGTCTTCATATAATTGAATTTTTATGAGTTACAATCAGTTCATTCGATCTCTGAATCAAGAAGATAAAGCATGGGGAAGGTGACAATCACTCAAGAAAGAGCACAAGTGGGTTTGAGAAAAGGAGAAAAGTTGGTGATTTGAAGTATTTGGGAAAGAAATAAAGCTGAATTTCGCCCATAGGTGTCAAAATGGAGCTCCCCTGCTAACCCGATGTGACATTTTATTGGCATAGATGCAATTATGCTACATAGGAGGCTACAATACTTTTGTCTAACCGTGAACATAGTCATGAATAATATGCTTGATGATCATCCAAGAGGGGTCCCGGGTTATTTATAGACCCGGGACCAAACCCCCCCCCCCCCCCCCCCCCCCCCCCCCCCATAGGGGTTGAACCAGTGTGGTTCAGCCCCATATCTTCTATTTAATGTCGGCGGGCTGAACCGGATGGTTCAGCCCGGTCTTTCTCGGTGGTATCCTTTGGCCTTCACGCATAATGGTGCCCTCTGAAACGTATCGCATCTGGAGGCGTAACATTCCCCTCCCCATTAAGAACTAGCTTGTCCTCAAGCTGGAAGTCTGGAAACAGCTCTCTGAACTCGAGGAGGTCAACCCAGGTGTTGTGTGCGGCCGATAAATTCTTCCATTTGACTAGAACCTCAGGACGATATTCGGTGACGCGCTTCTTCCATTTGGACAGTAATATTTCCTCAGGTATGGGACGCAATTCCCCGGATGTCGTGGCTTCTGGCAGGAGAGGGCTTACCTGAATAGTGTCACCCAGTTTCTTTTTCAGCAGAGATACATGGAAGGTCGGATGGATGCGCGAGCCCTCTGGAAGTGCGAGGGTATATGCAACTGGACCCACCCGGTGGGTGATGCGGAACGGCCCGTAGTATTGTGGTGCCAACTTCTGATTCGCTCGTCGGGAGACGAAGAGCTGTCTGTAAGGCTGAAGGCGAAGGAAAACCTCGTCGCCAACCGAGAACTCCCACCCGGTCTGATGTTTATCTGCCTGAACTTTCATCCTGTCCTGAGCTGCCTGGAGATTGTCACGAAGGAGTGCCAAGGTCCTATCCTTGTTCTGTAGTGTACGATCAACCGCCGGAAGGGACGTGCTGCCCGCTTCGTAGGTGCCGAGAGAAGGAGGTGGGCGCCCGTAGACTGCCTCAAAGGGGGTGAGCTTGCTGACAGTATGATATGAAGTATTATAAAAGTATTCTGCTCAGTGTAGCCAGCGAGTCCATGACCGTGGCTCATCCATAACAAAGCATCGGAGGTACGTTTCCACCCCCCGGTTGAGCATCTCAGTTTGTCCGTCTATCTGAGGGTGATTGGTCGTACTCATGCGCAGACGTGTGCCCTGTAATCGAAAGAGCTCTTTCCAGAAATTGCTGACGAACATCGGGTCATGATCAGAGATGATCGACCGAGGAATATCATGCAACCGTACAATTTCTTTAGCAAAAAGGTCGGCCACCGATTCACCCGTGTAAGGATGGCTTAAGGTGATGAAATGCCAATACTTTGACAGCTTATCCACGACGACCAGAATCACCGATTTCCCCTGTGATTTCGGTAAACCGTCAATGAAATCCATGGAGATCGTCTCCCAGATGTGTTGTGGAATCTCCAAAGGTGTAAGTAAGCCAGCCGGTGAAGTCGTCTCATATTTCTGCCGCTGACAGACCTCACACTGTTGTACGAGCTGCTACACGTCACGACGTAATCCATTCCAAAAAACTTTGGCTCGCAGTCTCTGAAGAGTCCGGAGCACCCCCGCGTGGCCCCCTGTCGGCGAGGAATGGAACTCGTGGAGCATGACTGTCTTCCACGCTGAGGAGGTCGGGATAACAACCCTGCCTTGGTAGTAAAGGTGCCCACCTTGGAGCTGGTAGCCTGGTAGGGTCGTCTGACCCTATAGTAGCGCCTCCCGGATGGGTCGGAGCTCGGGGTCCCGTTGGACCTCCTCCTGTATGTCATCGAGTGAGTCTATCAGGGCCCCCGAGATGTGAGCTTTGGTGCTCTCTGGCAGACGGGACAGGGCGTCTGCGGCTATGTTTTCCCTCCCTTGCTTGTACACAATCTCATAATCATACCCCAAAAGTTTGGCCAACCATTTTTGCTGGAGGGGAGAGGCCAAACGCTGCTCCAAAAAGTGTTTCAGGATCTGATGATCTGTCCGGACCTTGAAGTGGTGTCCCAGCAGGTATGGTCGCCACAAAGCCACGACATGCAGGATGGCCAACATCTCCTTTTCGTACGTGGATAAGCCCAGAGTCCGCGGGACTAGAGCTTTGCTAAAGTAGGCCAGGGGCCTTCCCTCTTGCATCAGGACCGTGCCAATACCGACCCCGGATGCATCAGTCTCTAATACGAACTCTTTGCTGAAATCTGCTATGACCGGAGTAGTCTTCATGGCCCGTTTAAGAGCCTGAAATGCCTCCTCGACATCCTCGTGCCAGACAAAGGCCTCCTTCTAGAGCATCTGTGTGAGCGGCCGTGCGAGCTTGCCATAATCCTTCACGAATCTGCGGTAATAGCCCGTGAGGCCCAGAAAGCTCCGTAAAGCCCGGACCGTCGCGGGTCGAGGCCAAGAAACCATACTCTCTATCTTGTTGGGGTGCCCGTGCTCTTTGGGCCGAGACCAAATGACCTAAATACTCCACCTCTGCTTGTCCGAAAGAACACTTGGACATTTTGGCGTAGAGCTGATGCTGGCGTAGTATGGTGAAAACCTGTGTCACGTGCTTGAGATGCTCCTCCCAACTACATCTGTAGACTAAGATATCATCGAAGAAGATCAGCACCGAATGTCGTAGGAGCGATCTGAAGATCTCGTTCATCACGGCTTGGAAAGTGGACGGAGCGTTGGACAACCCGAAGGGCATCACCAGAAACTCATAGTGCCTATCATGTGTCCGGAACGCCGTCTTGTGTATGTCCTCCTCCTTCATTCTGATCTGGTGATAGCCGGATCGCAGGTCCAGCTTGGTGAAGAGACACGCTCCGTGCAACTCATCCAGTAGCTCTTCGATCACGGGGATAGAAAATTTATCTTTGATGATGGAACTGTTTAGGCTGCGATAGTCCACGCAGAACCTCCACAACCTGTCCTTCACCGGGATGATGGGCGAAGAAAAAGAACTTGTGCTCGGCCGGATGATTCCGGTCGCTAGCATTTCTCGGACACTGCATTTGATCTCCGCCTTCTGTATATACGGGTAAGTGGGTAACGGTGTGGTCGGACGTTGGTAGGCTCTGCTCTTTCCTTCAACTGGATCTCGTGATCTCTAAACCTCGGTGGGGGAAGGCCCTGAGGCTCCTGGAACACGTCCTCGTATTGGGATAGTATATGCTGCATCTGGTCTGGTACCTCAGACGTGTGTTGCGCTCACTGAGCGCGCCCCATGACCATGGTCAACGTGCTTCCCTGCTCCTCCAATCGGGCCAGACTCCTAATCGAGCTCCTTTCGGGGAGATGTCCGAAGGCTGTGCAAGCAATAGTCCCTCTCCTGCTGGGTGAACTCCATGGTCTTGCGCTCCCAATCAGTGGTGACTCGCTTCAACTGACGCAGCCACTGGACCTCCAGTACCACGTCGGACCCTCTGATGGGAAGCAAATATATATCAGTACGGCAGGTGTAACCCTGTATCTGCATCTCGACGCCCTTCATGACCCCTTCACATCTCAGCTTGCTCCCATCGGCCACCATCACCTGGAAGGCTGCTCCTTGATCCACTGTATGCCCCACTCGAGGCGCCACCGTCGGGTTGATGAAGTTGTGGGTGCTGCCGCTGTCAATCAAGATGGTCACTTTCTCTGACCGCGCCTTTCCCGCAATGCGTAAATTGAGAGGAGCCGTGCATCCTTCCATAGCCTGGAGGGATACTCCAAACTCTGTCAAGTCCATCTCTTCTTCCAAGGTCTCCGCCAATATGTCCTCTTCCTCTTCCTCCTCTCGCAACATGAATAACTGAATCTTCTGACAGTTGTGGCCCGGTCCATATTTCTCGTCGCAATTGAAACATAACCCTTTCTCCTTCCTAGCCTGCAGCTCAGGCGAGGTCAACCGAGTCACCGTCGGCCGTCCCGTCACCGGAGGGTCTCGCCTGACGGTCGGTGGCGCCGTGGCAACCCGTGTAGTAGCTCGATTTCTCTGTCTGTTGAACCGCTCCTCCTGAATCCGGGCCAGGCTAATGACGTGACTCAGGCTGCGGGGCAAATAAGCATGCACCTCGTCTCGTAAGAATTTCTTCAGATCGGAAACAAAACTGCTCAGGAGTGTCTTTTCTTCCCAGTTAACCCGATTGGCCAGCCGTTCAATCTTGGTGCGGTACTCTGTCACTATGCCCTTCTGTCAAAGCTTCTGAAGCGCTGCCTCGACGTCTTCATATTCCAGCGGCCTGAATCGAGCGGAGAACGCCTCCATGAACGCCCTCTGAAACGTATCGCATCTGGAGGCATAACATTAATTGTCTCTAAAATTTCTAGCATGCCAATTAATAACAAGATTTTTGAAAATTCCCAATTTTTAGAATAGTGAAAAATGGACTTAGTTATGATCTCTTGATTATGAGTTAAATTTTAGCTATAGCTTTACCTCTTTGATGGGATATAACTTTTCTTTTGATGAATAACACGTGATATATCAATATACGAAGTTCATAGAACAATATGAAATAATTCGGAGAATGGGTCAAAGTGTTAGGGTGTTGGTTCGGATTCAGATCCGGATCCAACCCGGATCTGGATCCATTATACTTTAGGTTTAGTTTTCTAATCTTAGCAGACTGCACCCTCCTTCTTGTTCGCGTGAAGAGAAGAAGAAACCACAAGGGAGGAGTCACCCTCCTTGTTCGCGTGAAGAGGAGAAGATGCCCCCACTGTGCTGTTCGCGAGGAAGATTGTTGCATGCTTCTTCATGGAGGTTCCCGATTCCTGTTCGTGGGTGAAGAAGGGTCGCATGTGACTGCAGACCCCTTCTGTTTGCGTGGGAGTAGCCAACTCCCTGTTCGTGGGAGCAGAAATCGCAGGCAACTGGAGGATCCCGGTCTTGGAGGAGATATCTGCCGGTGTCGGAGGTGGGTGTTGCTACTTGCTATCGACCTTGGAAGAGGAGAAGTTGAGCGGGTTTGGTGTCGAAGAAGTGCACGTGTGAAGTCGGCCTTGACAGTCTTTCTCTCCGGTGGTGGCAGCGGTTGGACATCCTACGTCGACGTCGAAGGTTCTCGGTGAACCTTGTGCGCCATCTAGGCAGATTGCAGTCCAGATTTCAAATTCTCCCGCGGATTGTGCGTGTCTGATGCATCCGCGGCGTACTCACCGGACGGTCATCTCTTCTCCTACTCTTGTATTGGTTTGCATTTATATTTTGTGATATATATAAATTGCTTGGGTGTCGACGTGTTTGCAGACCAATATTATTGCATGTGTCACTTGTTTGTCATGGGTATTTGTATCTATGCATGTGGGTGTCGTACCTCGGCTCCCTTACAAGTGGTATCAGAGGGAGATTCGTAGGTATGGCAGGGAAGAATACAGTATTGGCAAGATACTTTGTGGAGAAGTTTGACTGCAGCGGGAACTTCCGCCTATGGTAGATTCGGGTCAGGACATGCTGGTTGAGAAAGGTTTGATGTGAGTGTTGCAGGGGCGTGATGCATTGCCCGCTCCGGTGAAGGATGAGCGCGCCATCGGCGCTATCAGGATGTGTGTCGACAACAAGATGTTGTTCAACATTGGCGTTGAAGAGCCCGTTGTCAAGCTGTGGGAGAAGCTTGAGGGACTGTACATGAGAAAGTCGTTGACCATGAGGCTGTTGCTGACGCAGCGACTGTGCGGCTTGAAGATGCAGGAGGGTGGTAACCTGCATGAACACTTCAACATGTTCAATGACCTCAACCAACTGCATGTGGTTGTTGTGAAGGTGGACGAAGAAGACAAAGCCTTATTGCTTCTTACCTCGCTCCTGTCGTCGCACAAGCATATGCAGACCACGCTACTGTATGGGAAGGACACAGTAGACCTGGATCAGATCACATCTGCATTACTGTCCAGTTAGATGTTGTCAGACCGCACTCCTGGGGGTGAGCATGTGTTGGCAGTAGGAGGACGAGGGAGGAAGATCGAGAAGGGATCTGGAAGTGCACGGTCCAGATCCGCATCGAGGAAGGCAGTGACGTGCTACCGCTGCAAGCAGAGCTGCCATATCAGGAGGGATTGTCCGCACCGTGCGCGGAGTTCTGGGGACGCCCAGAGTGCGGACAAGGCGGCGCTAGCCCTGACAGAGAAGAGTGATGATGCTCTTACCATGACTGAGAGTCATAGTGATTATGTTAGCTGGACATTGGATTCCGGCGCTTCACATCACATTTGCTCAGATGCGGCGATGTTCAGTTCACTGGAGGTTATGTCTGGGTCAGTCTTTCTAGGTGACGGCTCAACATGTGAGGTCACGGAGACAGGAACAGTGGACATCTTGACGCATGATGGAGCAGTGCGTTGGCTTGAGCGGGTACATCCGATACCCAAGCTACGCAGGAATTTGATATCGCTGGGCGGATTGGACTCCAGGCGATGCAGTTTTGCAGCGAGAGGTGGAGTTCTGACGGTTACACAAGGGCGCACTGTGCTTATGCGAGCTATGCAGCACGGTAGATTGTAGCAGCTTATGGAGACCACGATGCGAGGTGGTGCTCCCATGATTTTTGCTGCCGACAGTGTGGATGGTCGAGGTGGTGCAGGGGATCGCCCTTCTGGGACTCTGACTAGGCGAGTCAGATCAACAATCCAGTTGCGTCGTCAGAGGTTGAGCCCGAGCAGAGATGGGTCGACTAGAGCAGGTTGGCTGACGCCTCTGGTCTTTGAGGTGGTGCTACGTGCAGTGTTGCTTCACGCAGTTGGTGCTTCGTTTAGAGAGTGTTTTGTGCAGGTGGTGGATCCGGATCACGAACCAAGGTGGTGGTTTGCTAGGTTGTTGGTTCAGATTCGGATCCGGATATACTTGAACTTTATGCAATATACTTGAATCTTAGGCCCAACCAATAATTTAAATGTGTTAGGAATTTATTTAAGCCACTTAAGAGCCTCCCACTTGGACAACCCTTTTTAGTGTACTCTAGTGAGGGACCAACAAAGATCCACTTAAAGAAGATTAATTACTGATAAGATCTCAAGTGCATAAACCGCAACAACTTTGTGTTATAAATAGTAAAAGTCACTAAATAAATAATGATATACATGCATAACTCTGTCTTAGAAGTTAATAATTCATGTATTCAGAAACATGCAAGAATACTAATGATGAAAATGTAGAGAAGAAACGTGTAAGCTTACCAATGAATCTGTTTAGGAGCAAATACTTTGAGGACGAGGTTTAAGTACCTTGCCATAGTTAGGTGGGAATCTTCCATAATTAAAGTCATGACCATGCTGCTTAGGAGGGGTTAAACCCTCGGGCGATGAGATACTTTGACATCACCATAATTAGTTATGTCCCGCAAGGGGGTGATGGTATTCTCATCATAGTTATAGATCATGTACTTGTTGAAACCCGGAAACCGGTTCAACTGCGTACGGACCAAGGGGGTGACCGAAGGTTACTTGTTTACAGGTCGACCCACGTGAAACTCGACAAGAAAAAGCTAGCGAGCACAAAGAACAGCTCCATACTGCCTACAAACAAGACTCGCGTGCTGTAGCGAGGAGGTCCGTCATACACCCGGAAGTCTATAGGAACTTCCCCTCCTAAAGCCATTACTGAGCTCGGCACAAGCGAGGCGGACACTGTACTCGCCCACCATAGGGGGGTATACTTGTGCCTTGAGGTCCTATTTATAGGCAAATCCAAAATGGACTGCGATTATCTTCTCCCACCTTCTGAAATTGGCTGCAGATAGCTGCTCCCGCCTTTTGATGGGGTGGTCTTCAAATAGCCGCCCTCGGGCGAGGTGAAAATCTCCCGAGGTGGGCGAGGTCTTCTGTACTCGCCCCAGGTGGGCGAGGTCTTCTGTACTCGCCCCAGATGGGCGAGGTCTTCTGTACTCGCCTCAGGTGGGCGAGGTCTTCTGTACTCGCCCTAGGTGAGCGAGGTCTTTTGTGCTGTCCTCAGACATTTCTGATCTCGACGAATTATGACTTATACACAATCCCTGCTTTATTTGGGCTCGATACGAGCTCGAAAAAACAATGTAGGACCCGTGGTTCGGAGAGATGGGCACTGGACGATATGTCACTTAATATCCCTCCCAGGCCCTTCGCTAGCTGAGCGAGCTCAACAGGAGGTAGAGAAGAGTAGACACCTTCCATGAGCGAAGCTCAACTGGAGGTAGATTAGAGTCGACACCTTCCTGGAGCGAAACTCAACTGGAGGTGGAGAAAGGTCGACACCTTCCAGGAGAGATGCTCAACTGGAGGTGGATTATAGTCGACACCTTCCATGAGCGAAGCTCAACTGGAGGTGGAAAAGAGTTGACATCTTCCAGGAGCGAAGCTCAACTGGAGGTGAAGAAGATTTTACACTTGTCATGTCATTCGCTAAACGAGCGAGCTCAACTAGAGGCGAAGAAGTGTCGACACCTTCTAGGCCATTCGCTAGACGAGCGAGCTCAACTCGAGGTGGAGAAGGGTCGACACCTTCTAGGAGCGAAGCTCAACTAGAGGTGGATTAGAGTTAACACCTTCCAGGAGCGAAGCTCAACTGGAGGTGGAAAAGAGTCGACACCTTCCAGGAGCGAAGCTCAACTAGAGGTGGAGAAGATTTGACACCTCCCAGGTCATTCGCTAAACGAGCGAGCTCAACTGGAGGCGAAGAAGAGTCGACATCTCCCATGCCATTCGCTAGACGAGCGAGCTCAACTGGAGGTGGAGAAGAGTCGACACCTTCCAGGTGCGAAGTTCAACTGAAGCTGGAGAAGAGTCGACACCTTCCAGGAGCGAAACTCAACTGGAGGTGGAGAAGAGTCGACACCTTCCAGGCCATTCGCTAGACAAGCGATCTCAACTGGGGTGGAGAAGAGTCGAAGCCTTCCAGGAGCGTAGCTCAACCGGAGGTGGAGAAGATTTAACACCTCCCAGACCATTCGCTAAACGAGCGAGCTCAACTGGAGGCGAAGAAAAGTCGACACCTCCCAGGTCATTCGCTAGGCGAGCGAGCTCATCTGGAGGTGGAGAAGAGTCGACACCTTCCAGGAGCGAAAGCTCAACTAGAGGTGGAGAAGATTTGACACCTCCCAGGGCATTCGCTAAACGAGCGAGCTCAACTGGAAGTGAAGAAAAGTCAGACACCTCTCAGTCCATTCGCTAGACGAGCGAGCTCAAATGGAGGTGGAGAAGAGTCGACACCTTCCAGGAGCGAGCTCAACCGGAGGCGAAGAAGATTCGACATCTCTCAGGTCATTCGCTAGACGAGCGAGCTCAACTGAAGGTGGAGAAGAGTCGACACCTTCCAGGAGCGAAGCTCAACTGGAGGTGGAGAAGAGTCGACACCTTCCAGAGCGAAGCTCAACTGGAGGTGGAGCAAAGTCGTCACCTTTCAGGAGCGAAGCTTAACTGGACGTGGAGAAGAGTCGACACCTTTCCGGAGCGAAGCTCAACTAGAGGTGGTGAAAAGTCGACACCTTCCAAGCCATTCACTAGACAAGCGAGCTCAACCGGAGGTGGAGAAGAGTCGACACTTCCAGGAGAAAAGCTCAACTGGTGGTGGAGAAGAGTCGACACCTTCCAGGAGCGAAGCTCAACTAGAGGTGGAGAAGAGTCGACATCTTTCAGGCCATTCACTAGACAAACGAGTTCAACTGGAGGTGGAGAAGAGTCGACACCTTCCAGGAGTGAAGCTCAATTGGAGATGAAGAAGAGTCGACACTTTCCAGGAGCAAAGCTCAACTGGAGGTGGAGAAAAGTCGACACCTTCCAGGAGCGAAGCTCAACTAGAGGTGGAGAAGTGTCAACACCTTCCAGGAGAAAAGCTCAACTAGAGGTGGAGAAAAGTCGACACTTTCCACTTCATTCGCTAGACAAGCGAGCTCAACTGGAGGTGGAGAAGAGTCGACACCTTTCAGGAACAAAGCTCAACTGGAGGTGGAGAAGAGTCGACATCTTCCAGGAGCGATGCTCAGGTAGAGGTGGAGAAAAGTCGACACCTTCCAGGTCATTCGCTGGACAAGCGTGCTCAACTGGAGGCCTGCGTGTTGCAGCGAGAAGATCCCGCCACACACCCGGAAGTCTATAGGAACTTCCCCCCTAAAGCCATTGTTGAGCTCGGCACAAGCGAGGCGGACATTGTACTCGCCCACCATATGGGGGGAAGTGCCTTCTACTTGTTCCTTGGGGTCCTATTTATAGGCAAATTCAAAATGGACTGCGAATAACTTCTCCCACCTTCTGAAATGGGATGCAGATAGCTGCTCCCGCCTTTTGATGGGGTTGTCTTCAAATAGCCGCTCTCGGGCGAGGTGAAAATTTGTACTCGCCCCAGGTGCGCGAGGCCTTATGTACTCGCCCCAGGTGGGCGAGGTCTTCTGTACTCGCCCCAGGTGGGTGAGGCCTTCTGTGTTGTCCTCGGGCATTTCTGATCTCGACGAATTACGGGTTATTGAGCGAAAATCACTTAGTGCGCAAAAAATAACATCGTGCGCGAATTATGAAATCGTGCGTGAAAAATGACATCTTGCGCGGGTTGCAATGTGCATGCTGCTTAGGAGGGGTTAAAACCTCAGGCGGTGAGATCTTTTGACATCCTCATAATTAATTATGTCCCGCAAGGGGGTGAGGGAAATCTCACCATAGTTATAGATCATGTACTAGTTACCACATTTTCAATTGATTGCAAGGGTTAGTCATGGATTTGTCTCTTAGCAAAATTCACTAGTTTTAAATTCGAGGAAAGTACAAGAATGAATTAAAGTTTAAAAGCTATTATGTATAATAAGTCATGAAATGAATAAAAATCTAAAATCTAAGTATGTAAACTGTAAAGTAAATTTTGAGATTAGCTTTAAGGTGTAATTAATATTCCTAATCTTTAAGAATATGCATAAAATTTGAAACCCCTCACCTTAGGGGCATTTAGATTTTGAGTTAGTGAATTTCTCACTGAGTACTTTATCTCACTCTTTGTTTTTGTAAACACATCCGCCACAGGTCTTAGCCGACGAACCCTTTGATCAGAATGATGAGGAGTTAAAAGAATTGAATGATTGTTTGAAGATATTTTGATTAGTTCACTCTCCTGAGGAAGTAGATAGCTAAAAGATTATTTGCAGAGATAGGTTATACTCTCGAGAAGCCAAAATGATACCAGTTTATCTAATTCTATCTCTTTATTTATCTCTTTTGGAGAAGTTTTACCTCTGACATTTTGTGGCATGCGCGCCAATGTACAAGAGCTGTTATTTTTATGTAATGTTACTTCCTTGTGAGATGATGATAAGCATATGGTAATGATTTTAGTTGTCTCTTTGTGTTCATGGAAGTATATTGTTGCACAACATTTCCTCTACACACTTGTTAGTTATTTTGATATGCTTGTAAATTCTATGTACGCTTTTAGGGCCCCCCCCCCCCCCCCCCCCCCCCCCCCCTCCTCCTCTTCGATGTTAAAGCTTGATTGTGATGAGATATGCTGTGTGGAGAAATATTTATTTAAAGTGTTAAATGACATAATTGCTCATTTATGATTGTTGTTTGGCTTAATTTCATTCTCATGATCAGAATTAAAGGGATGAGTTAAGGGTAATTTGGATAAATCTGACCCGAAACAATAAACTTTGGGATTTATATTGAACAAGTTCAGTTTACTCCTGTTCAATTCGAAACTTGATCCTCTTCCCCTTCTTCGTTTTGGTTGTGCGTCGATGAGGTTTACTGAGGCTTTATTTTTGTTCTACCTTTTGTTTGTCTCCTAGATGCAAAGCGTCTCTTGCAAGTCAATTCAAGGAGCACTTGACTAGGAAATGGCTAAACAATAAATGTTTTCTTTTCTCTCTCGTTCTCTTCTCCTCTACTAGAGTTTGGGATTGGTAGTTCTCTGCTATGGTCCCACATGACAAGTTATCCTTAAATATTTTATGTTTGTTGTATTAAGTAGTTATATTATGAGCCGTTAAATGTTGTTAGTGTCTTTTATGGTGAGTATTTTAGATAAGTACACATGTCTAGACTTATTACTAGTATGCCATTTTGTAATTCTATATATAGACCCCTATGGTCATGAATGAAAGGAAGGAAAGAATCTTAAATCTCTCTCTCTCTCTCTCTCTCTCTCTCTCTCTCTTTCTCTCTCTCTCTCTTTGTTCTTTTCTCCTCCTCTCCAAGTTAGGGTTAGGGTTGAGCAAAGCTCCCCACTTCGTCTTCTTCTCCTTTGTCCTCCTTCGGGTGAGCTTGTATCCCCGATGTCCCCTGCATCTCCGCCTCCGCAGAAAATAAGCCTGTAACATTCTCCTACCCCTAGCTTATCACATATGCAGTGACAACAACGCCCCATAATATCCTCCCTAAATCCTCCAATCTACAACTTCGACTGTGAATCCATTGAGATTCGTAACGAGAAGATGATATGATTCACTAAAAATAGTGATGTACAAAAAAAAACTAACCCACCAACTGATACCTATATTTTATTTCTAGTTTTTACCATATATTTTGGCATATTTTCATTGCTTAAATCCATATATTGAATGCCATATCATGGGTAGGTAAGGCATTTTTGAATCCATACTGCAGGTGGTCATGCAAGGACCAAAATGTTGAAAAATGGCAAGAAAATGGAGTTTTAAAGCTAATTTAGAGAAGTTTGCGCTGCACACAACTTGGACACACGCCCATGTGTCAGCCTATTACATACCCGGGGGAAGAATCCGACAAAGGGAAGGGTCGGCGGAGCTGAGGGAGAAGAGAGGGATTAGGGTTGAGAAGAACTTAGGGAGCAACCCTAAAACCTTAACATTCATCCAAGATAAACAAAAACTAATACAAGCATACTACCCTTATATAGCTGTGGGGGTGCGAATAACAATATCCGGTCTGCGGATAGCGAAAGACACAACGACATCAAAATGAAAGCAATCCCTAGGTAGAGCATCGACGGTCTCCTCCTTAATCGGAGGACTAGCATCTGTCATCTTCCTCTGCGCGTGAACTCGCCTTGGCGTGCGCGACCATAAGAATGCCGTCGTCTGGAAAATATGTCTTGTGCTCATGTCTGTATTCAACAAACTGGCGGTCGGAGTAGCCCTGGAGGAGTCTCGTGGCTTCGAACGTTGGGCGGCTAATGCAAGCAGCATGGTCTCTTGCAAAGTATACTCCCTCGGAAGATGATAGCGGCGAGCAAGTTGCTTGGCGGGGCAGTACGGCGCCACAGGTCGCCCTTCTTCCGGGCTGGAAGACAAGGGCTAGAAAAAAGGTGCGCGCTGGGACGAAGGAGGCCCCCCATCCGCATCACTTGCACCAAATGTTCGAGTCCATCCTTTTGCACCTGATCAGAACGGTACGACCGTGCCAAAATTGTCGCGGTCCTTGGCTGGAGGGAAAAGGCGCGGTCGGTCGACCGGGCCGGTGGTAGTGCTGTAGGAGTCTGGACGACGTCATCGAGCGCGGTGGGAAGCTCCGTATGGTCCGATGGGGGCTGGGGAGGCACATCAGACAGTCCTGAGGGGGGCGACAACCCCGTGGAAAGGTTGGCGTCCGTGGTCTGTGGGATCATGCAGGGGGTGACCGGAGAGCATAGGAGAGACAAGTCACCGTCGAGGCAACACGGTTGGCCCTCGTGGTGGAACTGCATGGACATAATCGCCCAATTAACGCGCACCTCGCCAAGCGTGCGGAGCCAAGCCACCCCCAAAATGACGTCGATATCGGCGAGGCTGAACGCGAAGAAGTCCGCGGTCACGGAACAGGACCCTACATAGAGATTCACGGCAGGGTAATGGCCCTGCGTCGGTCTGTGTCGCCCATCGCCAAGGCGGATCGAGAAATCTGGGATGGAACTGCAGAAAGTTAGAGTTGTTGCATCAGTCGCTCAGAAATAAGGTTGTGGCTCGCGCCACTGTCCACCATGACACTGGTCGGGCGATCATGAAGCGTGCCCGGGAACTTCATGGTCTGTGGTCCGGAGAGGCCGCCCCCCGAGACACAAGATAACTCCAAGCGGTGGAACGTAGTCGTGGCGGTGTCGAATGGAGGACCCTCCACTGAAAGCTCCAAGGCCTCAAAGTCAGCCAGAGTAACTTCAGGGTCGCTGTCGTTAATAATGGTGTGGAACTCCTTTACAGAGCACTCATGGTTGGGGGAGTAGGGTTGGCGGCACCGAAAACACAGGCCATTGCTGCGGAGCTCCTTGTAATCATTGTTTGAGAGGCGATGAGGGGCTGAGGGCCGCCTTAGGCGGGGTCCCCCATGTGGAGGGCGTGGCAGAGGAGCCGGGGCGGGCGGACGCCAAGGTGTTTGCGGAGAGGGGTGGCATGTCGGAGGAGCCGGAAGTCTAGGGGAGAGGTCGGCCGCCACCAAACGCGCCAAGGCAAGGGCGTCGACGACCGTCCGAGGGTGGTGCGTGCGGAGACGGGAGCGAATCTGTGGCAGCAGGCCCTGCATGAAAAATTCTAAGTAATGGTCAGGCGGAAGGCTGGGAACGTGGGTGGCCATGGCGACGAACTCATCAATGTAGTCGTCCAGGTCGTGTGTCTGGCGGACGCCGCAAGCCGCTAGATAGCGGAGGAGACGGAGTAACGAGTGTCATATCGACGAACCATTTCATTTTTGAGCTCGGCCCAGGATAGGGATTGGTTAGATTGACGGAGCCACTGAGCCCAGTGGAGCGCAGAGCCATCGAGACCGACAAGAACGATGGACACCTTGTCGTGCTCCGGCGTGAAGTTGAGGTCGAAGTATTGTTCCGTCTTCGCTATCCAACTCATCGGGTCGATGCCGACGAAAGACGGGATGTCGAGGGAGAGATCGAAGCGGCCCGGAGTCGGGTGGGATGGCAGCTCGGGCGGAGGCCTCGCCGGTATGGCGCCGAGGAGGGAGCCCTCGTCTGCGGGCCAACCGAAGCCAGAAGCGGCGGAGGCGGAGGCCGATGCTTGGAGGGAGTCAATCTTGGAATGGAGGGCAAGGAGAGAGGCATGCATGGAGGCGACGAGTTGCTCTTGAGCCTCCACGCGATGGCTAAGGGCGTCGACGACGGTATCCGGAGCAGGGTCACCGGAGGAGCGCAGGTTTGGAGCCATATGGCTGGAGCCGGAGGGTGGCGGCTGGAGGGGATGAAGTCGGACGATGGCAGAGGGAGAGAGTCGTTGTATCGGGGCAGGATGAGGCCGATAGAAGTCGGCGGCGGCGGATCTGGGCGCTGGAGGCGGAATCGAGGCTGGGCGAGGAGCAGTCGGCAGTGGATCTGGGCGTTGAAGGCGGGATCGGGGCTGGGCGAGTCCGACAGGAGCAGGCAGCGGTGGATCCAGGCGCTGGAGGCGGGATCAGAGCAGTCGGAGGGATCGGCGCGTCGGGCTGGATCCGTACGGGTTGGGGGCGTTTCCTGTTCGCAAGACTACGCGGGGCGGGATCGGGGCTGGAGGCGGGATCGGCGTCGAGCGGCTGGGAGTCGCACGGAACAGTCGCAGAGAGCACCAACGGTCGGAAGGTGGGCAGTGCTGCAGGTCGGACCAAATATTACGTACCCAGGGGAAGAATCCGGCAAGGGGAAGGGCCGGCGGAGGTGAGGGAGAAGAGATGGATTAGGGTTGAGAAGAACTTAGGGAGCAACCCTAAACCTTAACATTCATCCAAGATAAAAAAAACTAATACAAGCATACTCCACTTATATAGTCGTGGGGGTGCGAATAACAATATCCGGTCTACAGATAGCGAAAGACAAAATGACATCCAAATGAAAACAATCCCTAGGTCGAGCATCAACGGTCTCCTCCTTAATCGTTGAACTAACATTTGTCACCTTCCTCTGCGTGTGAACTCGCCTTGGCGTGCGCGACCATAACACAGCCCGTGTGCTCATATCTGTAGCAGCAAGGTATTGTCAATCTTGGCACATGCCTATGCAGAATATCCTCACGGTTGTATGCTTCTTCCCGATGTTCTAAGACAGATCAGGTTTCTGGATTCCTAACACACACGCCTGTATACACGCTTGTCCGTTTGCCCCTTTAGTGTATCTCTGAGATTTTAAGTTTTTGGTTATAAGGCGCGCACTGCCTTGCATAATTTACGCACGACTGTGCTCTCATTTTTGTAGCTTATTCCGAAACTTCCACACGGCCGTGCACCATATACTGCACTATTTCTAGCAACTTCACATCTTGGATGAAGTTCTTTGCGCATGCCTACACGCACGTCCATGCGTGCTGGGCATGCACATCATTTTACAACAAAGAATATTTCAATTTTCTTTCTAATATTTCAAGTCACAGTTTTACGTCATGCACACCCATGCACACACTCGTGCACGGGTGGTGCGTTGTTCGAGCTACCCTAATTCCGGATCTATAAAAGGGTTTATGATATTTTGGAAGAAACCAAAATATCAGAGGATGCTGAAAATAGAGTTGAGTAGTTAGATTTAGAAGAGGTTCCTGGCCAAAAATCAGTAGGAGGAGCTCATTCCCAAAGTTAGAAAAATAAGCTAAGGTGGAGTAGAAGGTAAGCATTGGAGATTAGGGAAGCCTTTCTCTATCCCTTTCAAGTTGTAATTTCTAAATTTCATTTGTTTTATAACTTGATGGTTGTAATCATGTCTCTCTTTGTTTCCTTCATTATTTTGGATAGCTAAGCCTTTTTATTCACTTGGGTGTTAATTTCTCTTTCTAAGTAGAAGGCTTGATTGAATTTGATTGTTCTTTGCTATGCAATGTGCTTGTCTATGGATTGAGCTGAGGTTGTTCTCTATCTTACAGGACCAATAAGTATCTAAAGATGTTTATTTTCGGTATTAGGAAATTTGAATGATATGAATCGTTGGACCAAACCTTCACCTCTCTTCTTGCGACAACTTTCGATATTTGTGTATTGATAGTTTGAAATTTCATCTTGCTCATACGCTAAAAGTCTTCATAAAGATCATCTGGACCAAGGGGTCTCTCTTAATGTTATCTCAATCTACCCGGACCAAGGTATTTTGAGTTTTGACTCGTTGGGGGAAATTTTGTTTTCACCGTAGCACGACACATTTGCGAAAACATGAACTCTTAACCTATCATTCTACTTATATAGATGAATCGATTACCCAAGGGAATAGTTTCTCTCAATTTCTATTATCTTTGGTTTATTTTCCGTTTTTGTAGTTAGTTCAAACACTGTTATGAACGAAGTTCTAAAAGAGGGAGAAAAGAGGGAGAGAGCTAATGACGGCTAGAGAGGAATTAGGGTTAGGAGGAGGAAGAGAGAATACCTTGATCATAGATTGCATAAGAACCAAAAGAGGGGGTCCGGGTATATTTATACCGGACCCCGGACCGGCCAGCAAGGGGGCCGGCCGGCCCCTATGGGGCTGAACCGAAATCGGTTCAGCCCCCTTTGGGCCGATTTCAGTAAGAGGGGGCTGAACCGCTTGGTTCAGCCCCGTTGTCGCCTTCGCCGTGCCTTTGCCTTCGCTTGTACTGACGCCCAAATAGACGGGCCTCGTCCGGGGGCGTAACATTCCCCTCCCCATCAAGAACCAGCTTGTCCCCAAGCTGGTAGTCGGGGTAAAGCTCCCGAAACTCCAGCAGGTCCACCCAAGTATTGTGCTCGGGAGAAAGATCCTTCCATTTGACCAACAGCTCTGGACAGTACGCCGTGCCTCGACGCTTCCACTTGACCACTAGAATATCCTCAGGAATCGGGCGCAGCTCGCCCCCAGTAGTAGCTTCAGGCAACACCGAGCTCGCCTGAACAGCATCGCCAATCTTCCGTTTCAGCAAGGAGACATGAAAGGTGGGGTGAATCCTCGACCCCTCTGGTAAGGACAAAGTGTAAGCGACGGGTCCGACCCGCCGAGTGATCCGGAAGGGACCATAGTAACGGGGTGCCAACTTCTGGTTCGTCCGCTGGGCGACGGACAGCTGCCTATAGGGACGAAGTTTGAGAAAAACCTCATCCCCCACCTGGAACTCCCGCTTCGTCTGATGCCTATCTGCCTGAGTCTTCATCCGATCTTGGGTTGCCCGCAGATTCTCCCGCAAGGTGGCTAGCGCGCGGTCACGATCGCGGAGTGCGCGGTCAACGACGGCCACCGCGGTGCTACCCGACTCATAACTGCCAGAAATTGCCAACAAAAGTTGTAAGACCCCTTTTTTTCCTTCCAAACACCGGGTCTTAGGCCCAGAACCGCCGCTTTGCGGTGACACCTTCACTCGGGAAGGTCACCACCACAACACACCGATCCTGCCGGCCAAATCGATCACAAAGAAAAGTGCATTAAAGAAGACAAGTCCACAGAATCAACATGAAAAATATAAAAATGTCCACATGAAAAACTGAATAAAAAGATAACAAGGGTTACAATAATAAAGGGCTCATGCCCTGTACATCATATCTTCATTACAAGATCACTCGCGAAAGCTAACTCCTAATCACTCACTGATCTTGAATCATGTGCTCATGTACTGCACCGGCCTGCCTCCGTCTGCATCGGCCTCTGGTGTTGCTGCGTCTCCTCGATCCCCTAAAATGATATGGTCCACCGACCGTTAGCCAAAAAGACTAAGCCTTATGTTCCCCACCCCACCCTCAATGGCTCCTAGGCACCGTGCGGGAGGGATGAAGCGGAGGACAACAAGGGGTATAATCAAAGAGCAGGTGACAGTGGATAATCTACGGGAATAGTTCTACCACTACTCAAGTATATATACATAAATGAAACAGTTAATAAGCACAGCAAGAGCAGGTAAGGAATAAGTAAAGTGCAGTAAATAAAGACATGTATATAATAGAAAAGTAACCTTTGATTTATAGGAATGCCCATACAAACCTATAGACCAAGGGGTCGTTTAGCATGACCTATCGTATAAGAAGTCTCATAACCGACTTATACGATAGGGGTAGGGGTTGAAATGCAATGTTTATGCTATGACGGGCAAGGTATGCAGTTATGTTATGTTCATACAAGTGCAACTCACCCACTTCGACTCTATGCGCATAGACCTTTAGTTCCCACTTTTTGGAGCTAGCAAGACTCCCAGGATACTCCCGTAGTGGCAAACAGAAGCGGTGGGTTGGGCCTCGCCCACCTCTAGGTTGGTATTCACACTACTCTACCTAGACCTATCGTACGCCTCAACGCAAAACCACGGAGCATCTGCGTACTCTTACTGGCTGGACCACCAGACTTTCAAGGCTAAGTGCAAATTCCACACTTGTCGAGTCAACGTATAGACGTCGGTGTGAACGACCGTCCAATACCGGAGACCCACCACCTTCATGCACATGCAACATGTTCTACTACCTATCTCCGAGCCATAGGCTCCCCGGGCTAACCCACCCGTTACCATAACTTTCCGAGCCACCGGCTCGCCGGACCAACCCGTCCGCACCAACGACATTACTGAGTCACAAGCTCACTAGACTAACTAGTCTGCTGCTACAACTACCGAGCCTACCGCTCGTACAACCAAACCAACTAACCTCCCGTAACTACGGGGTGTGCGTGTGTGCGTGTGTGCGTGTGTGCGTTATTGAGTTAATCTTGTATTACAACTTCTTACTCCTACGACTTATGGTTAATCTTGGACTTCCCGAGGATTACCCTGTAAGAGGCTCGCTACGGTACTAGGAACTGAAATGGGATGACACCCCAAAGTTCCCTTTCTCAAGACACTTAGTGTTGTTGGTATCTACCCGTATGGATACCCTCCTCGTCATTACTCTTGGATTAACCCTAAGTGACTTATGACTTCCCAAGACGATCTTTCGTCGACCCCGAGTGCAACTTACCTCTAACTCACCAAGCACACCTTTACTATCTATAATCCTTCTTGCTGACCATCACACCTCCTCAACTAAACTAGGTAAACCACTTACCTCCCATTACCTCCTAAGGATCCACTTGATTCTCAAATTTCACAGTTTTACTATACGCAGACCAAACTAATTATTTGAAGCTCACAACTAGAGGTACTCCAAATATTCATCCAACTGACCCAAGCTATTTACTGGAGGTCTATCATGATGTTATAAGACTAATTCCGGAGAATCACATTTTTCCCTAATTAATTAATATTTATTTTAATTTCTCCAAACATCTGCCAAGTATGAAAATGAACATGAAGTGTAAGTAAATCTTATGATATGGCTCTCCAAAAATTATGATAAATCTATGATGACTAAATAACATCAGAAACAGCATATCATATTTTTACTATAAGAAATTGTCCTCTAATTTAATTATTTATCATCTATCCAAAATTGTAGTTTTATGAAGGAACCACCAAACTCTTGTATTCACCAGAAAAGGCTACTGACTAAGTTTCAGGATTTAAGGAAATCAGTTTCTCACTAAAATAAATACTTTAAGAAAACCTCAAATTAAATGAATTGTGAAGTAGCCTACTGATTTAAGTCTTCCAAAATTCTATAAAATTTCACAGAGCTTCCTAATGCTCTGAAATGTCTTATCACCAATTTGCACAATTTAACAATGAGTATTGGACCCTCAATTATTTTTCTTAAGTCTAAATCAAAACAAGTGCCTTGTGAAGGAAGTACTGATTAAATCATTTAATAAAATTTACAAAAATTACCAGAGGTCTAAAACATGATTATAAGGGCACAACCAAAGTCTCACCATCATCCAAGACTTTTTAAGCATGTAAATGTTTCTTATAAGAAGTTTCTCTAAAGGGGTTAAGTCCTAAATCAAAGGGAATATTGGCTCCTAAAATTCTTATAAAATTACCCAGTGCCTATTTACACCCTATGAATCTATCCACCAAGTTTCATAACCAACCAGGGACTTTTGACCACATGGCCTTCACAAGGTTCTAAATGCACACCTAGGAATAAAACTAGTATTCTAGGGCTTATCCACCTCTACACCACCACAAACCACTCATGGGGATTCTTTAGGTGATCCTAAACCAGTTACCAAGGTTTCACTACATGGTGATGAGTTTTGACCACCATACCCCAAGGTAAGCACCATACCCTAACTTTGACCTAATTAGACCCAACTTAGGTTAACCAATTTCCAAACTAAATCAGTCCCAATTGGGCTGAAATTTTTACCAGGGTCATGTGATTACCCTAAGAAGTACCCACCAAAATTTGGAGGGCATTTGAGGTCATTTGACCCAATAATGAATTAATATGTGATTTATGAAATTATTACAAAAACCTTATAAACATGTTCTCCTAAAATTCTCATCTTTGGATATGATGTGTGTGTATGTATAAGTAGGCTATGTTTCAAATCTCAAGTCCATATCATTTCCCAATCAAAAGTTATTCAAGAAATGGTGGCTGTCCTACACTAGGGACCAGCCCCACCAAAATGGACCTGCAGGGAGCTACAGAACTCCTTTTGGGGTGAAATCAATTTTAAAATAAAGTAGACTCCAAGGGCTACAACTTTGGTGTTGACCACTTTTTCTGTAGAGGGGCCTAAGTATTTTTAATAATTAATTCTAAGTGCTGCCAGTAAAGGGACAGAAAAATACAATACATAACATTTAATATAAAAGATCTGCACAGATCTTGAAGCAAAAACGTGGGGCATCCCTTCATCTTCCTCCTCCAGCCAAGGGTCCAGATCAGCCCGTCCTGTAGCCTCTTCCAGCCCATTTTCCCTGCCATCCTAACTAGTCCCTGACCGGCCACCACCACCACCTCCGTTGAGGTGGTGGCTATCGCCGGGCGGCGGAACGGCCGCCGGAGGGGCCGATTCCGGCGAACCCAACGGGAAGAAAATCCATGGAAATTTCAGATTTTTCTCACTTGGATCGGGCTCAATTGAGCCCGATTTCTCACCTATTTTGATCTAAGATATATACATAGAGGGAGAGGAGAAGAACCAGACCTTCTTGGAGCCCGACGATGATGGCGGCGGTGTTCGGCCATGGCTTTTCCCTTCTCCGGCGAGCTTGCCCGATCTCTCCATTCTCCACCAAAACCTTTGATCCAATATATGATTTCGACTGCCATCCACCTTTTGAAGCTAATGGTGGAGTTAGATTTGAGAATGGGGGGCTGTATAGGGGGAATTTGAGGAGAATAGATTTCGGCCATGATGGTTGGGCTCCTCCATTGATGGTGGCTGACTGGAATTTATGGGGAAACTCCTCCCAAGCATCATGGAAGATGAATGGAGGGGCTTGGGGAGATGAATGGAGTGACCCATGGCCTCCCACCATTAACTTTCCTTCTTTTTTCCTCTTTCTCTCTCTTCATTAAGGGGGAAATTGCACTCTCTCTCTCCTACTCATCATTTCCAGAAATTGAGTGGTAACTCCTGGTAGTTATCAGCCTCCTAAGCTAATGGGCTACTCCAATTAGGCCTAGCCCAAGTGGATTGAGCTTGAGTTAGCCTTTTCCCCTCTTTTTGGGCAAGGTTGACCAAGTGTTGACTTGAGGTGTTGACTTGGTCAACTGATGGGTTGAGTGGTCCAAGTGGTGTGTCTTGAGTCCCTTGACACCACCCAAAGTTGGTTGAGTCATGGTGGTGCCCCAATTGGGCCAATTAATCCAAAAGGTGTTGGTTTGACCAAAACAGGCTAGAGTTGACTTTGGTCAATTTGACCATTTGGGTTGACCCCAATGAGTGGGTAGTGACCTATTGGTCTCTCTTAAGGGTTAGGAAGGTCTAGGTAGGGTCAATTTGGCAAGGTGGAGGTCAATTGACCCTAATTAGGCTACTTTGACCAATTTGGGGTTATGGTTGACTTTGGTCAATTTGGCCTCTTTGGTCGACCCCAATGGGTCCTTGGTGCTCTAGGGGGACCCCTAAAGGGTTAGGTATGCTATGGTGGGGTCAAAGGGTCAAGGTGAGGCCCTTAAGTCCAACCCTATGCTTGTTAACTGGAAATTGCTATTTGCAGACCACTGTGGTTTCCTTCTTCTTGGCTAAGGCCAAGTGGTCTCTTCAAGCTTCCTAGGGTTTTTGTCATGACCTAGTCATGACAAAACCACTCTAGGGGTCTAGTTGTTTGGGGGATGTTACAAAAGTAGGGTCCCGATCCGAGATAATCGCCCGAGGAATGTCATGTAAGCGCACAATCTCCCGAACAAACAAAGTAGCCACGGACTCCCCAGTGTACGGATGGATCAGCGCAATGAAGTGACAGTACTTGGACAACTTTTCCACAACCACCAGAATAACCGATTTACCCTTCGAGCGAGGTAGCCCGTCAATAAAATCCATGGAGACCGTATCCCAGACATGGTGTGGAATCTCTAGGGGGGTAAGGAGCCCGGCAGGAGAAGTGATCTCGTACTTTTGCCGCTGACAAACATCACATTGGCGAACAAACGCCTGTATATCCTTCCGCATGCCCTTCCAAAATACATTAGCCCTGGCCCGCTGCAGAGTGCGGAGAACCCCAGCGTGGCCCCCCGTCGGCGTCGAATGGAACTCGTGCATCATCACCGTCCGCCAAGCAGACTGAGAAGGTATGACCACCCGTCCATGGTAGTAGAGACGATCCTGTTGCAAATGATAGCCGGGGGTGGTCGTCCGGTCGGACCGCAAATCCTCCAGAATAACTCGTAACTCAGGATCCCGCAGCACCTCCTCCTGAATCTCATCCAAAGACTCTAGCCGCGGTACAGATATGCTGGCCAACGCTCCCTCAGGCAACCTGGAAAGAGCATCCGCAACCAGATTGTCTTTCCCTTGCCGATAAACAATCTCGTAGTCTTACCCCAAAAGTTTGGTCACTCATTTCTGTTGAAGAGGGGAAGAGACCCGTTGTTCCAAGAAGTGCTTCAAGCTCTGGTGGTCTGTCCTGATTTTGAAATGACGGTCCAGCAGGTATGGTCGCCACAGTGCCACTGCATGAATAATGGTCAGCATCTCCTTCTCATAAGCCGATAGGCCCAATGTCCTGGGAGCCAAGGCTTTGCTGTAAAAAGCATTCGGCCGCCCCTCCTGCATCAAGACGGCTCCCAGCCCTACTCCGGAGGCGTCCGTCTCCACGACGAACTCCTTGGTGAAATCCGGAAGTGCAAGGACCGGGGTAGTCGTCACCGCCTGCTTGAGCGCCTGAAAAGCCGCCTCTGCCTCATCATGCCAAGAAAAGGCATCCTTCTGTAAGAGATGTGTCAGTGGCCGAGCGATTTTCCCATAGTCGCGAACGAAGCGCCTGTAGTAGCCTGTGAGGCCCAAGAAGCCCCGTAAGCCCCGAATGGTCTGGGGTTGCGGCCACGATACCATACTAGCAATCTTCTTCGGGTCCGCCTTAACCCCTTCCACTGAGACCAGATGGCCTAAATATTCAACTTCTTCCTGTCCAAAAGAGCACTTCGACCGTTTAGCAAATAACTGGTGTTTACGTAGGATGGAGAATACCTGAGCAACATGGTCCACGTGCTCCTCCCAAGTCCGACTGTAGATCAGAATGTCATCGAAGAAAATCAGCACGAAGCGGCGAAGAAGCTCTCGGAAGATCTCATTCATATTGGCCTGGAAGGTGGATGGACCACCGGTCAACCCGTTGGCCATCACTAGGAACTCGTAGTGACCATCATGAGTCCTGAAAGCTGTCTTGTGGATGTCGTCCTCCTTCATCAGAATCTGGTAGTAGCCGGACCGCAAGTCCAGTTTAGTATACCGGGTCGCACCATGTAACTCATCCAACAGCTCCTCTATCAGTGGAATCGGAAACTTATCCTTCAGCGTAATACTGTTGAGGGCCCGGTAGTCAACACAGAACCTCCATGATCCATCCTTCTTCTTGACTAGGATGATGGGTGCCGAGAAGGAACTCGTGCTGGGTCGGATAATGCCAGCATCGAGCATCTCCCGAACACTGCGCTCGATCTCTGCCTTCTGCATATGTGGATATTTGTAGGGTCGTACATTTGTCGGCTCTGCTCCAGTCTTGAGCACAATCTGATGATCACGGAACCGTGATGGCGGAAGTGTATGCGGCTCCTGGAAGATGTCGGCACACTCTTCAACCAACGGCTGCAACTGGAGAGGTTCCTCCCCTTGCCCTGCCTCGTCTGACCTCACCCCAAGAAGAACGGCCATCAAACTCCCCGTCTCTCCAAGCTGTTGTAGGTTGCGAAGGCCAATTTCCTTCACGGGTGATGCCGTGATACCCTTCAAGCAAAATTGTCGCCCACCTTGTAGAAACTACATCGTCATCTGATCCCAATCAAAAGTAACCCTCCGCAGTTGTCGTAGCCACTGAACCCCTAGAACCATGTCTGACCCCCGAATGGGTAAGAGGTAGATATTTGTGCGGCCCACGTAGCCTTGCATCCGCAACTCCACTCCCCGCAGAACGCCCTGGCACTGTAACTTACTGTCATCCGCTACCATGACCTGGAAGGCAGCCCCAGCATCCACTACGTGCCCCACCCTCTGAGCAACCTCCGGATGAATGAAATTGTGAGTGCTCCCGCTGTCCACCAGGATGGTCACCCGCTCCCGTCGGACCCTCCCCCCGAGCCGCATAGTGAGCGGTGGGGGGCTACACCCCTCCATGGCATGCACCGAGACACCAAGCTCCGTCAGGTCCAAGTCCCCTTCCAGATCCGGCTCCTCCGAACTCAACTCGTCCTCCTCCTCCTGGTGTAGCATAAACACCTGGACCTTCTGACATTTGTGACCCGGCGTAAATTTCTCATCGCAGTTGAAACAAAGTCCCTTCTCCTTCCGCGCCTGCAGCTCGCCCCATGAAAGTCGTGTCACCGTCGGTTTCCCGGCTCCCTCCGGGCTGGTGCCGGCGTGGTAGCAGGCCTCACTGAGTTGCGGGTCCGCTGCCTGTTGAACCGCTCCTCGTGGATGCGGGCCAAGCTAATGGCGTGGTTAAGACTCCGTGGCATGTAAGCATGAATCTCATCCCGCAAATGTTCCTTCAAGCCCGACACAAAACAGCTCTGAAGTGTCTTCTCCTCCCAGTGTACTCGGTTTGTCAGTTTCTCAAACTCTGTCCGGTATTCTGTTACCGTCCCCTTCTGTCGCAGCTTCTGCAGAGTCGCCTCGACATTCTCGTACTCCAAAGGCCCGAACCGAGCCGTAAACCACTCCACAAAATCCATCCATGGCACATAATCTCTGTCTCTGAGGAACCACTGAGTCCACTGGAATGCGTCACCCTCCAGATGGAAGGACGCCAATTGCACCCACTGCGCCTCCGGAACATCCTGATAATTAAAGAACAACTCGGCCTTGTGAATCCACTCCAACGCGTCCCCTCCGTGAAAACTTGGAAAATTCATACGCGTTAATTTCGGAGGGAGATACGCCCTTGGTGCGCCTTGTCCCCGCCAGCCTTGGTCATAACCCGCACCCGGGTGGACTTGGTGTTGTCCGACCCACGGTGCTCCCGGTCCCACATGGCCGCCGTGTCCAACCGGCCTAGGGTTCGGTAGGAGTCCCCCCATTCCTCCCCGAGGGAACCCCGTCGCAGCCGCCCGGCCAAAAGCCGGCATGTTGCCGCCTCCAGCCTCACCGAGCCCTCCAGGTGGCCCGCCGAACTCGCCGTGGCCCATACGGCCCTGTCCGACCCCGCCGTAGCCGGATCGGCCCCATCCGAAGTCGCCCGGGCTGCAAAAACCCCCGCCCAAGTCGCGGGCTGTTCCGACACCGCCGCCGCCTGTTGCGGCCCCGATCCCGCCCGATCGGCTTCCGCCGGCCTCGCCCAAGCCCCCTGGCGGCTGTACCGACCCCGTCCAGGGATTACGCCCTTGTCCCGCTCCTCCTTGAAAGCCCGGCGGAATTTCCGGGTGAGATCCGGAATTATCGGATCCCGGATCCACCGTTCTCGTCGGCCGCCGGCCCTTTTCCTCTCAGATTTTGCACCAAGAGTGCTTTAATTTCATCCATGCGAGCGTCCATGCGTTCTTCCATCGATGTCTTCATGTGTTCCATTGAATCGGTTCAGCCCCCTTTGGGCCGATTTCAGTAAGAGGGGGCTGAACCGCTTGGTTCAGCCCCGTTGTCGCCTTCGCCGTGCCTTTGCCTTCGCTTGACGCCCAAATAGACGGGCCTCGTCCGGGGGCGTAACAAACACATACCCTATTATTCGACTGTTTAGATAAAATTCGGATTAACGATACTTCAGTGCTTGCCCACTCATTCCCCGCGGAGACGATATTTTACTCACTTTATTATTTGCGCGACAGGTGCACTTGCCGTTGTAATTTTGCGATGCGCGGTTTTCATGTCACCAACCCTTTCCAAAACTGACTGCATCCACTCTAAACAAAAAGCGAACTTTTAAATCCCCAAAATAATAATAATAAAATAACTAAAATTAATTGATATCGAGTGAATTGAACAAGCACATGAAATTTCCCATGTCATGAGTTCCTCGAAAAAGTACCAATATTGCTCGTGTGACAGAATTTTCTCTGTTTTTTTTACTCTCTCACTTCTTCTCTTTCTTTAAAATCTCCCACATCTTCGATTCTTCTACACATTATCAATCTCTAATCCTGGAAACTCTTCACCTCTAGACTCTAGAGGAATAAATTACCACCAGAGATCTGCTTATAATTGAGGATTAATCATCCTCTACCTCGTGTGCATATTTATAGGGCTTTAGTGTTGGATAAAAACCAATGTGGGGTTAATTAGGCATAGTTTATTTTAACAAAATATGTTGATTGAATTATATCTGAGGTAAATTCAGGATATGCCAGAAATTACCCTAATAAATTACCGAGTAAAAGTTGAATAATTAGCTTATGCCAGCCTTCTGCGAAACATTGCTACAGTAACAATACTTCAATAGAGGTAGGCATTGGAGAATTGATGTTAGATGAGGATGAAAAATTCTTGAACCTTGGATTTGATACTTTTTAAATCCATGGTGCATGCTCTTTGGTCTTTTCTTCCGGGAGCAAGGTTTAGATTGAAGTTCATGGATGTTTTTAGAATATGCATTTCAATGAACTTTGATAATACCTTCTTTCTTCTAGGCGCAATTTGGTGCATATTTTGATTTCACTTTTCTTGGGCATGTTTTTACTTGACTTCTAACATCCTGTTCAGCTTAAAGTTAACCATCTTCATATCAATCTCCTGAAATTAATGGAAGATTTTGTGTAGGAAGGTGTTGGGATCGGTGAAGATGGAACAGAAGAGACCATCTCACAGTTTGAGCGCAATAGTTCGTTTGGAGAGATTGCCATTCTTTGCAATATACCTCAGCCTTTTACTGTTCGTGTTTGTGAGCTCTGCAGGCTCCTGCAACTTGATAAACAAAGTTTTACAAATATCTTAGAGATATATTTTGTTGATGCAAGGGTAGTGTTAAGCAACCTTCTTGAGGTATAGTATGATATCATGTTAGCTCAATATGGTATATGCTTTTTTCATAGCTTAGCGTTCTCAGTAGGAAAATGTCCCATATTTATGGAGAGAGATTGTTTTGAGTTCTCTTGTGAAAAGGAGAATTTATACTGTCCACAACATTGTGATTATACTTAACCATTGTATGTATTTCATTTTAGGGTGGTGTATACAATAGTAAAATTAAGCAATTAGAATCAGATATCATACTGCATATTGGAAGGCAGGAGGCAGAGCTTTCACTAAAATTAAATAGTGCTGCTGCACATGGAGACCTGAATTACCTCAAGAGCTTGATTCGAGCAGGTGCGGACCCCAAGAAGACTGATTATGATGGGCGTTCCCCATTGGTAGGTAATTAATGTTCTATAGGTAGTGGTGAATTGATTAATTATCAATTGAAGAATATATGCGCTCTTTCGTAGCAGCACCGATTCGTTTTTTCACTTTCTATTGTTTTGTTTTCAGCATATAGCAGCATCAAGAGGATACCGGGATATAGCTCTTTTTCTCATTCAAGAGGATGTTGACATTAATGCTCCTGGTACTACAAAGATTTATTTTTGCCCCAGAAGTATCATTCTTATGATAATGTAGTAAATCATTGCTATTTGGAGCTTATTGTTACTTGTTGTGCTTATGCCTTCACATTTTATCAGACAAATATGGGAACACACCTTTATTGGAGGCGATAAAGTGCAAGCATGATCTGATGGCTTCTATACTCTTTGACAAAGGAGCAAAATTAGGCCTCAGTGAACCTGGCATCCAGCTTTGTGCTGCTGTTTCAAGAGGTGATACCAGTTTTCTTAAAAGAGTTCTATCCTATGGAGCTGATGCAAATTCGAAAGATTATGACCACCGTACACCACTTCATATAGCAGCATGTGAGGGATTATATTTAATAGCTGAATTGCTTCTAGAAGCTGGGGCAAGTGTTTTTTCTTTAGACAGGTAAAACGAAGGATCTTAATCCGTGTTCTTGTTTGTTCCTTGGTCTCATGCACACTAATAAAACTATACAAATTGGAAAGTGATGCACGATGAATCTATAGGTGACGAACACGCATGCCCTAAACTAGACGCAAACAAGCACTTGGCAATGCAAATATTATGAGCTCATTGAACAAACACATTCATGCAATCCAATGAACAAAATATCACAACATAAACCCTAACCTTAATGCAATGCAAGTACAAATGATTCAGTCATGCATTTGCTCCGACGCACGATGAATTAAATAGCAAAACATAACAACTCACGTACTTGATCACAAGTAATCACAAGCATTCAAATCAAATAACAAGGAACAATTGCTAGTTAATTGAGAGTGCATAGGAGTTAAATAGCATGACGAACATGTCTAATTGAAAGAAAATCTAGCCAACATTAATTAATCAAAATATAATTAGAAATATAATGGTGTATCCGTACAAATATAGATAAATTTGAAAATAATTAAAAAACTCGCCTCGTAGAGATGTCGTTGGCGTTGGAATGGAGATTTGGTGGTCGTAGATGTACTGAGGGCTATCTGGAAGGGAGAAGATCGTTGTAGGTTGATGTCCAGGACTGGTGGGGGATGTTAGGGATCGGGTTGAATGTGAGAGGGGTTGTGGGACTCAGCCTAAGATGTATAGAGGGCTTGGGGGTCATATGAAGAGTTGTAGAGGTGGATGGAAGCGCAATAAGGGGTGGTTGGGGGCTTGGCCAGCGACGATGGGGTGCTAGGGAGGTGGGAGAGGGTTGTGGAGGCGGGGTTGTCGGAGGTCAGAGGTGGCTATGAATGTAGAGGTGGGGATGTTGTAGAGGGCGGAAGACGACGGCTAAAGGTCGTTTCGTGGTGGGATTGGCGGTTGGAGGTCTTCTCGAGGAGGGGTCATTGGTTGGATATCGAGGAAGGCATGTCCGAGGCAAGAAAGATAACGAATGAGAACATCGACACCCATAGAGCCAGGACCCAGCGGCTTTGGCACCTCGTGGGATGGTCGGCTGATGCGTCTCGGCAAGTGCACCAATCGTACAAGTAATATAAAACGGGAATAATTCCTCGAGTATCGAATCTCTCGGTGGAACATGGTTGGGTGGATCAATCTAAAGTGAAACTTTAAAGATGATGGCTAAGTCGGAGTGCGTTGAATCAGATTGGGGTCCTATGATTAGAGCAGAAATTGAAAGCTAAACTAAGGTGCGGTTCGCCTTCACCGTTCCTTTCACACTACGGGTCGCAAACACCGCCTCGCTCCTTCACCGATGTGGGCCCCCTTCACCTATCCACTCTTGTGAAGGGCTTGCTCACAAACACGCGAAGAGGGTCGTAAACACCTCTTCTCACTAGCTTATAGGAATGAAATCAGTGAAAACCTGGATTTAGAAATATTTTTAGAAAGAATTTACAAGTGCGAAGAAAAATATAACTGAAGAAAACCTCCATATGATGAGCCATACGAATTATCATAACAAATTCCTATATAGCAATCATCACTATCATGACTTTTAGATCTACATCATTTACAAGTTTGACAAGAATACATTTTGGTGCAAAGATGGATTCAAAAATAACATAAGCAGAATAAAGACTCACTACACATGCTTATAGAAATGAAATCAATGAACTTGGATTTAGAAATATTTTTAGAAAGAATTTACAAGTGTGAAGAAATATAAATGAAGAAAACCTCAATACCTAAATGTTCAAATTGAAAAATCACATGTACCTTGTTCCCCGGCAACGACGCCAAAAACTTGATGCTTGTCGGCAAGTGCACTGATAGTACAAGTAATATAAAACGGGAATAAATCCCTGAGTATCGAATCTCTCGGTGGAACACAGTTGGGTGGATCAATCTAAAGTGAAACTCTATAGATGATGGCTAAGTCGGAGTGCGTTGAATCAGATTTGGTACAGACTAGAGCAGAAATTGAAAGCTAAACTAAGGTGTGGGTCACCTTCACCGCTTCTCTCACACTGCAGGTCGCAAACACCGCCTCGCTCCTGCTTCACCGATGAAGGTTGCCTTCACCTCTTCGCTCTTCACGCTCGTGAAGGGCTTGCTCACAAACACGCGATGAGGGTCGTAAACACCTCTTCTCACTGGCTTTGCTCTTGCAAAGCACAACGACCACTCAAGCTCAAAAGCTCAAATCAACATCCACAAACACATTCAAGCAGGAATATCATCATAAAGACAACACAAATCTGAACAAAACACTTCTCATCCAAACCATCCACAAAATATAAGTAAACCTAAAAACACATATATCCAATGGTCATGGATGTATAGAATGTTTCAGAATCTACCACATACAAAGCATATTAAGTACTCTAATGAAGGAGAGAGAAATATAGGTTACCAATCATAGATACAGAGTGAAAGAGAGATTCTTCCTCGGTCTCGTAAGGGAAACACGGCTTGGTCTCGCCGGCTCCTCAAACTCCTCCTTGGCTACCGACTACCATCCGAAATACGGGAGAGAACTGCCTCCCAGTCACGTCTTCTTTCTATGACTCTTCTCCTCCACGTCCATGGCTCCGAGTTTGAAGCTTATTGCTAACCTTGAAAATCTCTATCTTCAAGCTCTAGGATGCTTGAGGAGGTTGGAGAGGGCTTCTAGAGCGAAAACGGCGCTCCTTAGCGAAAACTGGCGTCTCCCTGTGATTCCTCCTAAAGATCTCGTCAAAACGAATATTTATAGTCCGTCATAAAAATTGAACGTGCACGGATCGTGCATTTGATTGTGCGCGAAGAAATGAATTTTGCTCGGGAAAATATGCCGCCCTAAAAGGCTAAAATTTGCAAAGAGATAGTGTGTTAAGGAAAACGCCGAACAAGGCCGAAATGTGGGGTTTCTCGGGCGGATCATGGGATAACGTGCATGATCGTGCGCACCTCATGCGAGTACAAAATGCACTTGGTCGTACGATTATACAGAATAACCAGTGTCTGCCCGTGCACTAACAAACGCACGACTGTGGGTATACAAAATGCACGGGAAGCTGCATTTTCAAATTAAAAACAGTCGCGATCGCTCCGGAACCCACAACAACAGTTGTATAAGATGTTCACAAGAATAATAAGGCCTATTATACATACTAATCATGAATGAGAGAGAGGGGTGATCTCCCTCATGCATGAAAAGCACTAAAACTCACTCGATCTAGCATGAATGTCTTTAACGATTCTGAATGAAATGAGATGTAAATCTACTAAGTAGTGAGCAAAATGATATGAAAACAATGCTAGATGCCTAAAACAATATATGAAATTCACTCATCATCGGAATTGCACCCAGCGGAAGATCGAGCTGCTCCCTGTAAAGGCCCTCTTTCCGGCAACCACCACAATTTAACATTTTCATTTCATGTATCATCAGAGGCACAATGTAAGAACATTTAACGTGCATTATAATTATTCATTTCATGACGGAGTACTAAAAGAAAAGTGTAGTACAAAACAGGTCATTTCATTAAGCATTTAACATGATGCATGGAGAAAACCCTACATATCATACACAAAAGCGAGGGCATATAAAAGATGCATTACGTGCTATTACTAGCTCACCAACATCTAGTATATATACATCACCCAGCTAATCAACATCTAGTATATATACATCACTCAGCTAACCAACATCTAGTACATATACATCACTCAGCTAACCAACATCTAGTATATATACATTACAATTTACAAACAAACAAGATCGACGTGAAATAAAATTGAAAGATTTAATACTCACAGTCCAAATCCATGCAGCTCTCCTAGTGAGCGTCGAGTACTCCACAAATTATTGTAGTCACCTCCACCCAAAGATGATGACACTTCTCTATCCGGAGCCGCTTCTTTTTCGCTATCTATTTACTACTAGCGTTGGGAGCCGCTTCGTCCTTCACCTATAATAATTTATTTATCTACATAATTAATCAATAAACTAAGTGAATTCTTTCATTCTTTAATTACCTACGGTAGAAATAAGGATTAACAACACTTTCATAAGAATAATTAAATAACATCATCATTATCTTTATCCTTAATAAAAGATATTCTCTTAATTATGAAATTGAATTTCTTTTATTTTGTAAGTGTAGGCGTTTAATTGAATAATCTTCCTACTTACATTTTATCTTAGCATTCATTGTATCTTTAGCTTTCTTCATTGGGCAATATTAATGATAAATTTCATCTTTTTTTCATTCATCGCGTGCTTTTCTTAGCACGCTTGCATTTTTTTCAGATTCAGGTCTATCAACTAGTATGGAGTTCAGTCAGGACGCCTGAATCTAATCTTTCATAATGGGAGAAAACTTACACCTCACCACCTCTTTTGGGTTAACCCTTATATCATTCATTTTTTTCTTTTTATAATAATAATCATTAATTCATATTTATGCTTTAGGAGTTCAATTTTCTTAATCGCTCCATTCAGATTTGTTGCGGTTCACTCAAGGCTCCGGTAGACCGGACTAAATTGAACAGTCTTAGCCCGGGAGCGTTCGAGCGTGCAAACAGTTACAGAAAAGGGAAAGCTGACAAGGCAATTTTTTTAACGTGGAAAACCCGTAAACTGGGTGAAAAACCACGTGGTCGGATCTGTGTCAGCCAAAACCTCCACTATTTGTGGGTCGTTGTATAGAGCTTTCTAAGAGAAGGCGAGGGCGACAGGCCGCTCCTCGTTATAATTGTTGAGAGAGAGAGGGGGGTGCTCGGAGGGTGACAGGTCACCGCTTACGGAGCTAAGTATTTTGCCTGCTGCTGAGGTGAATGTCGCGCTCTGGGCGCTCTGGAGACTTTGACTGCTGCTTGAAGGTTGGATCAGGGGTGCTCTGTGTGTTTTTGTCTCTGCCGCTTGTCTTCTGTTGTGTGAGAGGAGTTTGGAGTACTGGTCTTGTTGGTGTCTAGAACACTTGTTCTTGAGCGCGCAGAGTGCTTGTTGCTGAGTACGCGGGGGCGCGCTTGGAGTGGTCTTGAGAGCGGAGCGCACGGAGGCGCCCTTGGAACGGTTTTGAAAGCGGAGCGCACGGGGGCACGCTCGGAGCGGTCTGGAGAGCCGAGCGCACAGGGGCGCGCTTGGAAGAGGTGCGCGTAGGAGCACGCAAGGAAGAGGCGCGCTTGGGAGCGCGCAAGGAAGAGGCGCTCTTGGGAGCGTGCAAGGAAGGAGGAGTAGGAGAGAGAAAATCCGTAGGAGGATTTTCCCAGGCGAGAAGAGAGATGAAGATCTTCGTCCGTCTTCGAAGTGCTTGAAAGATATTCAAGGGCGTCTTCGAAGGCGAGGGAGTTCCCAAGGATCTCTCTTGCACTTAGGGGGAGTGGAGGGAGTAGAGAAAAAAAGTCCGAAATGAAGGAGAATGAGTGTCTATTTATAGATTCTAAGAGGGGCATCCCGGTAATTTCCCCCAATAACTGTCGGACGGACGAATAGGAACGCTCCGTTTAGAGCACGCGGATCACCAATTTAACGCAAATAACTAGACCGCCCTGGGCGGTCACGGGTTCAACGGAAAAAACAACAGCTCCTCCCGCAAGGGGAGGAGCGGTCGGCGGTCGGGGAAGAGGTCCACCGACCTTGGAGAAGGGGAGGCCGCCTCTTATTGGGGGCGGCGGCCAAGGACGGGCGCCCGTTTAAGGAGAAGGGGAGGCCGCCCCTGCTAGGGGCGGCGGCCGAACGTCCGCCCGTCTACTGCGACGGGGAGGCCGCCCCTGTTAGGGGCGGCGGCCGAGGACGGGCAGCCGATTGGCCGCCCGTCTATTGCGACAGGGAGGGCCGCCCGTGTCCTGGGCGGAGGCCGCACGGTCATGGCGCCGCGCGGTGGTTTTGGGCACGTCGACCGGGCTAAGCGACGGAGACGACGGCGGCGAGGGCGGAGATGACGACGGCGATTGCGACGACGATGGCGGCGGCGATGGAGGCGATGGTGGCGACGGTTATACCTTGGGTAGTTACGTCGTTAGTGGGGGTTCTTTGGATAACCGCACCCTCATGGATGGGGTGCGGTTAACTTCCCACATTGAATTTCATTTATTCACATTTAATTCATATATCGTGTGAGTTGCATGAACGAGGGGAAAATTGCCGTAACGTCATTAGGAGGATGAGAATAAAATCAAATTTCAACCATTACATGTAAATCTAACAAAATAGATTGATAAAACTCTCCTTATAATGAAATTCAGATTTCCCGCATACAGTTCTTTATAATCAAATTCAAATTTCAGCCCTCTCATTCTCATGTTAGTCTCACGGAAGCAACATAAAGAATAACCCTCTAATTTCTTGCAAAGCTCCCATGATAGTAACATATAAAATCACAATCCCAACAAGTAATATCAGAATAAATATTCCCACAAAAGTAAATATAAATCCAAGAATCCCAATCACAATCCGCCTTTCGAGCAATTACTGCATATACACTACACTTAATGTTAAGAAATTGCTGCAAGCCCGCATATATATGCTCACATATAGGAAATATACCAAGAGAAACCTTTTTCCTTTCAAAACCAGCCCTCAATAAACCCTAAACTTGCTGCCTTTAGACAGTAACAAGAAAGAAAACAGGCTTTTGCATGGAGAATAAACATAAAAACCACATAAGAGCCTTAATCGTCATATATAGTTAAAGGAAGAAGAAAACTCATGTTATTGAAGCCCGTTAGAAAGCTGTGGTTTTCGGCCATCGCAAAATACCACCATCAATGTAACGGCCCGAAGTCCGCCACAATTTAAAACTTTCTTTTTCTTGAGCAGGTTTTACACAAATAAATGATGCAGCTAAGCGAATCACAGGAGTAGTACCAGTAAAAGACATAAAATCACTTTTATTCATTATCATACTTTACATCATGTCCATGCTTACAGGGGAAGCCAAAATACAAAAGTACATAGCAAACTGAGATGTACAATACTGAAATACGTTCTAACCCGAGGTCTTGATGTATCATCCCTTTGCTTCCTCTCTGCCTCCGCAGGTCTCCTCCTAGTGGGGCCTAGCACGCTGGCGATCTGATCCTAAAAAGAAAATTAACATCCAATTAGTTTTAGAAAACTAAGTGAGTTCCTTACCTCTTCGACCGCCCTACAGGCAAACACGAAGAGTCAGCTATCATAAGCAGTTATATATATCTGTAAAACTGTATGAACATGAAAGTAGACAGGTAAAGTAAACTGGGCACAGAAATAAACAATTTCTGTTATTCAGTTCTTATATCTTATTATAGTTCATTTTCATGTTCAATTATCTTTCTTTTCGTTCTCTCGAAATACTGAGGGTCATTCTCAATCAAATATCTGGGTCCATCAAATCTATGTCCAATCTAGGGCGCTCAACCACGCAACAGGCTCTCACGCCTCCTAAATTGGACATTTCAGTATCAATTTCCGTCGGAGATCTACCCCTCCACTGGGTGTATGAGTCTGTAGCTTACCCCCTACTAGGCTGACCCTTAGTGTTTCGATGCGTCGATGCACTCTCTTTTTCTTATTCATGTCATTTCATATTCAGGTCATAAATATATGAAATAATTATTTTAATTCCCCTCAGAGATTCTATCGCTTGTTAATCCATATTTAGCTTTTTAACGATTTCGTGCATTTCAGTGATTTCAAATCTTCCACATTCTATATCAAAGCAATTCATATTCAGAAAAATATTCGAATGCATACGAAATCAAAGCCGTAAGGACTCACCACAGCTTTTCCTTTGTCCTTGTTCTTCGAAGGATTCTCGTCGCGTCTATCGCCGGACGCCGTCCTCTGTAGTATCAAATAAATCATTTACTATAGGGTTGTGTCTTTAAATAGCTACGAATAGAGTCCTTAAGATGGCCACAACTACGACCTCTAGGAGGTGCCTAAGAAAGGACAAGCTTGGTGACTCGAAAGGAACGCATAAAAGCAGATTTTAAGTGCTACAGAACTCAGAAATCAGCCACCATACTTTTCATAAATTAATCACTTTCGTGGCCAATTTAAACTCAAGGAAAACAGCCATAACAGTACAAGGTAGCTGAGTAAACAGCACACCCAAATCCAAGGTAAACAGCATGAAATTAATCAGCTCAGATATGGAGGGAGAGGGAGAGGAAACCTCTTTAAATCAAAACCCTAGCAGACCACATAACTCATCCAATAAATGAATCAAATCCCCCAACACGGAAACCCTAACTCCACTCCTTTCTAATTTCAGCAACTAGCAAGAGCAAAACAGTCATCTGTTCAGAAGGAGAAGAGGGAGAAGAAGGAGAGCTCACGGTGAGGAGAGCAGCAAGAACAAGAGCTCAAACAGCCGGTCAAATCACTTCCAGCCAACAACAAACACCAAGGTTGCAGGAGAGCAGCAACAGCACAAAAGGCAGCAGCAACACAAGAGGAAGAAAGCCACGGCCCTAACCAGAGCTCCCAGAACAGCCACGAGAAGGAGCAGGAAGGAGAGGGGCAGCAGAACCTATGCACTCTCAGCTCGGCAAGGCTCCAGGAGGCGGTAAGTTGCAGTATCGGGAGAAGACCAACAGTAGGATAAACATATAAGAACTGAAATCCACCGCCTATGCTTTAACCTAAGGCATTTAAATTAGGGATAAGATAATAATACTAATAACCAGCACAGCCTAAGCTAAGGAAAAGGCTCAGCCAACCCAAATCAGCCAACCCACTTGGTTACCAAACCAAATTTAATCCACCTCCAAGCACATAAATTTCAGAATTTGATTTCAACATCGGAATATAAAATAAATACGAAATGAACGCCGCAAAACATCAAAAATCTCGAAGTTCAAAAATAAATTGTGCGACGTCGAATCGGCACTGAATCTTGTTCTCTTTTTCATCATCGGGGAAAATTATTTCTCTTATTATAGATCTTACAACATTTATACATATTTTCAGGTTCAGTTCTTACAATCAAGGCTTCCAATCAAATTAGAAATGAAAATGAGTGAAGAGAGAAGGATTACTGTGAGTTTGAGAAAGAAATTCCACGAGAAAATTTATCGTTGGCGTCGATCGAAAGGGCACGCAATGCGCCCAACAACGAGAAATGAAGAGGGCTCGGGTTCTGGCGAGAAAATCTGTTGGAACAACCCTATTACTGATTTGAGCTAGGATTACTATGTGTTGACTAGGACTAAGTTGACCCCCAATGTATAGTCTAAGGGTCATAGTTTTAGGCTGATAGAATAGCTAGAACTTAGGAAATCTCTAAGTTTCTGCGTTCGACGAACTTCACATTGAGTTCGACGAACCCCTTTCTGCGTTCGACGAAAAAGCTCCTCAGCTCGACGAACTCAGCTCTCCAGCCAGTCTATTCTTCAGTTCGACGAACTCTAACTTCAGATCGACGAACTCCAGTCTGTGTTCGTCGAATCAGTATCAGATGTTCAGTTCGACGAACTCAACCTTCAGATCGACGAATTTCTATCTCAGCTCGACGAATTTTCTCTCAGTTTATTCAGATCAGTTATATTATTCTCTGAACTCAGAATTATCAGCAACGACTCTATTCTGCCAGATAAGTCAAGGATATTATATTTCCTTTTATTTATTCTCTTATTTCGAAAAGAGGCCGTTGACATATTTTGGAAAAGGACAATTTCATGGAAAAGGAAAAAGATATAAAGCATATCAGATTTGTTGTATCAGTTGCAGTTCCAAGGAAATCATTAATGATGATTATTCTATTCCTATTCAGAGATTTGAATTTTCAAATCTATTATGATTTCTCTCTAAGGAAGTAAGATACAAGTAGAAAGATATCAGAATCAGAGAGAAAATATCAGAGTATCAGTCGAGAGAAATATTCATTCAGTCAAAAAGAAAGATCAACAAGCAGCACATCTCATTCTCTGAGAACAACATCATCAAGATCAATCTCTCAGATCTCTGCTGCAAGTTTCAAATCTTCAAAGGGCAACAAACAATCTGAGAAACTTCTGTCTCTCGGAAGATCTACTTTTAAGAGAAAGCTCCATCCTCAAGCTGTCAACAATTTCAATCAGACAGGGGGAGCTTTACAACATCATTCCACTAGAGTCTTCTCTCAGAATATTGACAGAGAAGAACATCTAAACCTCTCTTTATCCCATCTTGTACAGGGTTCTAACTCCCTTCAAAAGTTAACTCCTTGGTGGCAGGGCACCTAAACAAAAACCTGTGGTTTGGTTAGAGCATCTGATCAAAAGCTCACTTGGTGTGTGGACACCTGATCAAAAACCCCTTTGTGATAGGGCACCTGATCAAAAACCTAGTGGAATCCTACCAAGTGTGGTAGAAGAGTAGACGTACCCAGGTTTATTGGGGAACTACTATAAAAATCCTTGTGTCCTCTGTGTTATGTTTATTTTCTGTGATGTGCTGTGTGCTTTCTTTATTTTGTTTTATAACTCACTCTGCAATACACATAAGTATCACTATTTTAATTCCGCAATAAAATTAAGTGAAAAAGTTTTTAATACTCTATTCACCCCCCCCCTCCCTTCTAGAGTAAATCTAAGATCTAACCTCACTTTCAAAATCTAGCGTCGGCATCGATCGAAAGGGCACGCAGTGCGCTCGACAACGAGAAATGAAGAGGGATCGTGTTCTGGCGTTGATATATGGCGCCTTCCGAATAGAATAAATCAGGACATCCAAAATGCATATAATTACATAACTCCCCCTAAATAAGTCAGAAAATACATAAACATATGAAAAATTTCTACGAACGCGATGGCAGTCTCCGATCGTCAATCCGACGATCCAAATGTCATCGATCTTGTAAATCGCTCAAATGAGGCATGATTGATCTCCATCAGTAAGTTTTTCATTTGGTGCTTTTCTTGGATTCACAAAGGAAACTTGTTGGAAATCATTATATTTCACATTTCATTAGACATGTGGTTTAGTAGATTGTCATAATTGACTATTCCTTGTATCTCATGACACTTATACAGAATTATAGAAGTTTCTTAGCTATTAGAGAAAATTGTAAATCATAAATTATACATGGCTTTCTCAATAACATCAAATGAGTTACTGTTATGATCCAAACATCATGATGACACTGTGGAGCCTTGTTGCACCTGTTGGAGTTGCGAAGCTCCAGCGAGAGCAACCAAATCCCTAATCTTAGCTTGGAGAGCACTACGAATGGAAGTCCCATAATTAAATGTACTAATCAACCTTCTACTTGTAAGACACATAAACAAGTCGCATAATTAAGACACGAGTAATGTTACTTAACCCTAGACTCATTAACGATACATAACACTATCCTTTCTTAATTTGAGGGTGGCCTCAAGCTCGAAGGGAAAATATGACTGCTGGATCAGCTAGTTCCATTATCTTCTGCCATAAGATCTCCTTGGAATGATGCCTAAAATGTATGAATGTCAGTATCAAACACAATTTTTTCTTTGTGGAGGGGTGGTGGAAGTGATTGCAGTGCATTGTTCGTCACTTGTGCAGGAAGGAGATCAAAGGGATCCATGACTGGTAGCGGCGAGCTCGGGTGCTTTGGTGACGGTATGGAATCATATAAGATGGAAAATGAGCATGTGGAATGAGAAAAACATAAGTGGATGATTGGAGAGGGGCCCGCCGAATAAGAAATCTCAGGGTTAATGGTCGTGAATGGATTTACTGGATGGGATCAGTATGGGTTGATGACTGATGGGACTATGGGATGAGGATAGTTGGAATTGATGACTATGGAAGAGCCCGTCGGTTGGGCACAACATGGATTAATGGCGGTGCGAAAATGGACCGGAGGATTGAATTCTCAAGCGCTAACGATTGTTGGAATTTCTCCCCGCGGTCTTTAACGACGTCGAGCGGACATTTCAACTCGCCCTCTGTTACGAGCAATCATTGAGATTCGTTATAGTTATTCGAGTATACTCACACCCCGACTAACCCATCACAAGGCATCCTCCCAATTCGGGGCCACTACTGTGCCTACTCGTGTTCTCATGGACACGAAAAACATGACACCTGATATATAGTTGTCTCACTCCAGTGAGGTTCAATGTCCGATGAATGGTCTGCCGCTTGAGTATTACCCAGACCCTATGGCCCCGACAAAGAGTGAGTACGAGTGACCCGATGATCTTATAGTGGTACGTCTTATCCCTACCCCATGCATAGACGTAGTTATTGACTTAATCATAGATTCATCTTTAAGTACATACTCCGCAGAGTCTGTCCACACTGTCGTGACGAGTCATATCTAGTGTAAAATTCAAGAGATTAGAATTGACCTTATAGTGACCGTCTCAACTGATTTTGAGGACATTCCTCATATATCGGAAACTTATTATGTACTCATTGCATTTGCGAGAAATTTTATTATATCCTCCCAGCGAGCCCCCTGATGAGTTTTCCCATCGTGGAAGCATTCGATACATCCTAGAGTGACAACTTACTGTCGGGATGTCTTAGACATTCCTATGAGTGTTTATGTTACGACCCCCTTGGGTCGATTCTTCGGAAAGCACTATAGCCGCCGTATGAAGGAGGGTACAAGCGACAAGAGGGCTGAACTGGCGGTTTAGCCCCAATCGTCGAATTAATCGTCTTAGGGGCTGAACCAATGGTTCAGCCCCATGGGGGGAGGGGTGCGGCCGGCCCCCTCAGGACCTGGGCGACTATATAACCCAGGTCCCGTCTGGAGGAGGGGATCATGATCATTAACTCTCAAGGTATTTCTCTCTTCTCCTCTCAAACCCTAATTTCTCTCCTTTCTATCTCTATTTTCCCTCTTCTCCTTTCTCCTCCAATAGCCGTCATAACATTTGGTATCAGAGCACCGTTCCTGCGACCATGGTTTCCACCAGATCCGAAGCCGAACTCGCACGATTAGCCTCTCTCGAAGAAAACTACGTCCGATTGACGGATACCGTCGCCGCCATCGAAGAACGGATAAAAAACAACACGGAACATCTCGAAGAACGCATGGAGGCACGCATCGAAGAACTAAAAAATCTCCTCGTTCAAAATCTGAAAGGGAAAACGGCGATCAACGAGGGATCGGAGGCGGAAGCCTCCAATCAACCCCCGACGCATCTTCCGACGACGGAACAGGGCGGCATTCAGCGGAAATCGTACGGCGGAACCCTAGCATGCGGAGGAAGCCAAGGAGCGGGCCGGCCTCCGTCTACCCTAAACATAACCGCCGATCCCGCTAGGCTCGCGGGACCGCATCCGCGCGGCATGGAGGAAGTCCCGGATGGGACATGGGACTCCGACGTGCATACAGGCGGCAGGAGCGAGCCTTTTGGAGGCCAACCAGGCGGCTGGAGGCCGATGGAGGCATACGACGGCATGTCCGGGGCGGGACAGCATGTGCCGGCCTGGAATGGGGCCGGACAACCCCTGGGAGCACACGGCCGACCCCTTGAACAACAGCCCGGTTGTTTTCGTCCTACTGGAGCATCGGGGGCACCGATCGGCGGGGTGGCGGGGATACTACCTCTACCACCATCTTTTGGCCCCCCCGTTTGGGTATGGAGCGGGCAACCAAGGACAGGACAGAACTCAGTGGACCCCTCACGTGGGAGGAGGACAACAAATGGGCTACGGTAACGAGCGGGGGAGACCCATCCCACCTGCAGGGCTGCCAGGAATGTATTTTCCGGCGCCACCAGGTCTTCCCAATCAGCCAGGGGAGCAACAGAGGGCCGTCGCCCCAGACCAAGGAGGATTTGGACAGGCAAATCACCGAGCTTACATGTAACCTAAACGCACCTGCATGAATTTCCCAAAATTCCGCGGGGGCGATGCCTTGGAATGGGTACAAAAAGCGGAGCTCTTCTTCGATTACCAAGAGATTTCGGAAAATCAGTGGGTGCAGTTGGCGGCCTTCCATCTGGAAGACGACGCCTACCAGTGGACCAAGTGGTTCCAACGCGGCCGCGTTTATGCCCCTTGGGCGGAGTTTGTCGAAGCCTTTTCGGCCCGCTTTGGGCCTCTCGAGTATGTGGATGTGGAGGCCACTCTGCAGAAGTTGCGGCAGCGGGGGACGGTGATGGAGTACAGGACAGAGTTTGAAAGACTGGCCAACCGGGTCACTTGGGAAGAAAGAACCTTACTGAGTTGCTTTGTGTCCGGCTTGAAGGACACCACTTGAGGGATGAGGTTCATGCGTACATGCCACGCAGCCTCAGTCACGCCATCACCTTGCAAGGATACAGGAGGAGCGCTTCAGTCGACAGCGGAATCGTACCACCACCCGAGCAGCCATTACTCCAGCTCCAGCACGACGGGATACCCCGGCAACTGGCCGGCCCACTGTCACCAGGTTGACATGGCCAGAGTTACAGGCTCGGAAGGAGAAGGGCCTATGCTTTAACTGTGGTGAGAAATACGGTCCGGGGCACAAATGCCAGAAGGTGCAAGTCTTTATGCTACGTGACGAGGATTAGGAGGATTCGATCGAGGTCGACCTGGAGGAGGAATTAGACCTGACAGAGTTCGGGGTCTCTATACAGGCGATGGAAGGGTGTAACACCCCCATCACTATGCGGATGGCTGGAAGGGTAGGTCGGGAGAAGGTGACAATCTTGGTAGACAGCGGGAGCACTCACAATTTTATCCACCCCGCGGTGGCTCAGAAAGCAGGGTACGACATAAATCGAGGCGCGGCCTTCCATGTCATGGTAGCCGATGGAAGTAAACTGCAGTGCGAAGGGGTGATGAAGGGGGTGGAGCTTCGGATACAGGGGTACACTGGGCATACTGATGTTTACTTGTTGCCGATCTGAGGCTCGGACATGGTGCTGGGAGTACATTGGCTACGGCAGCTGAGACGTGTGACTTTTGATTGGGACCAGATGGCTATGAAGTTTAGTCAGGGAGGTAAAGAGTATTGCTTGGGAGGCCTCAAGTCGTCCCAAGTGAAGGAAATATCCCTCTGCAGCTTGGAACGGCTAGGGGAACAGGACAGTACTATGGCCGTGGTAATGGCAATTAGAGCAGACCCTATGGGTCCAACGGAGATTCCAGCCCAGTTGAGAGCCCTGTTGGCTCAGTACTCAGACTTGTTCCAGGAGCCACACACACTACCGCCACCGCGGTTCCGAGATCACCAGATTCAGCTGAAGACAGGAGCAGAGCCGACGAACATCAGGCCATACTGATACCCCCACATACAGAAGGCTTAGATCGAACGCAGCGTCAAGGAGATGCTTACAGCATGGATCATACGCCCCAGTACTAGCTCGTTTTCTTCTCCCATCATTTTGGTGAAGAAGAAGGACGGGTCCTGGAGATTTTGTGTTGATTACAGGGCCCTGAACAGCTCGACCATCAAAGATAAGTTTCTCGTTCCTATGATCGAAGAATTGTTAGATGAGTTGCACGGCGCCTCATTATTCACCAAGCTGGACATGCGGTCCGGCTATCACCAGATCCGTATGCACGAGGAGGACGTCCAGAAGACAGCATTTCGGACGCATGATAGGCACTACGAGTTCCTGGTGATGCCCTTCGGTCTCACGAACGCCCCGTCTACTTTTCAGGCAGTGATGAATGAGATCTTCCGACCCCTTCTTCAGCGGTCCGTGTTGATATTCTTCGATGACATCCTCATATACAGCGCCAACTGGGCGGAGCACTTGACTCATGTGGAGCAGGTATTCTCTATCCTCTGTCAGCATCAACTCTACGCCAAACAGTCGAAGTGTTCATTTGGGCAACCGGAGGTGGAGTATCTGGGTCACTTGGTCTCCGTGCACGGCGTCAAGGCCGACCCCCGGAAGATCGAGAGTATGGTGACATGGCCACGACCTCAGACAGTTCGAGCACTCAGGGGATTCCTGGGCTTCACCGGGTACTACAGGCGGTTCGTAAAAGACTATGGGAAGATCGCACGGCCTTTGACACAACTCTTACACAAGGATGCCTTTCTGTGGCAGGAGGATGCGGAGGCGGCTTTCCAGGCTCTAAAAGGGGCCATGACGACCACGCCAGTCCTCGCACTCCCGAATTTTAACAAAGAATTTGTGGTGGAGACCGATGCTTCTGGGTTAGGCATCGGGGCAGTTTTGATGCAAGAAGGCCGATCTTTAGCCTTCTACAGCCGAGCATTGGCAACCCGGACTTTGGGGCTGTCGACATATAAGAAGGAGATGTTAGTCATTCTCCATGTGGTGGCAGTGTGGCGGCCATATTTACTTGGGAGGCACTTCAAAATCCGAGCAGATCACCAGAGCTTGAAACACTTCTTGGATCAGTGGGTTGCTTCCCCCTCCAGCAGAAGTGGGTCACCAAGTTACTGGGGTATGACTATGAGATCATGTACAAGCAGGGCAAGGAGAACGTGGTGGCGGATGCTCTGTCAAGATTGTCGGAGAGCACCCTCCATCAGATTTCCGGTCCCCTCATCGATTCCTTGGATGAGATCCAAGAGGAGGTCATGCGGGACGCCGAGCTCAGAGATATTGTGGAGGCTTTGAAAAGGGGGGAATCTACCATCCCGGATTACCAGTTGAAGAATGGGCGGCTATACTACCAGGACCACGTGGTGATTCCGTCTGGATCGCCATGGAAGACGATTATGCTCCATGAGTTTCACTCTTCACCCACAGGAGGACATGCCGGCATACTTCGGACACTCCAGCGCCTACGGGCCAATGTTTTTTGGAAGGGCCTCCGGCAAGATGTTCAGTAGTTCATTCAGCAGTGCGATGTCTGCCAACGACAGAAATATGAGACTACGGCACCAGCAGGCCTACTCACACCCTTGGAGATACCTCAGCACATTTGGGACACGGTCTCTATGGATTTTATTGACGGCTTGCCCAAGTCGCAGGGCAAATCGGTGATCTTGGTAGTGGTAGACTAACTCTCCAAGTATGGGCATTTTTTAGCGCTGAGTCATCCATATATAGGCGAGTCCGTAGCTGATCTGTTTGTGCGGGAAATCGTCCGACTTCATGGCATTCCTCGCGCCATCGTTTCGGACCGGGACCCTACATTCGTGAGCAATTTTTGGAAGGAGATGTTCCACCTACATGGTACTTGCCTGCGCATGAGCACCGCAAATCATCCCCAGACAGATGGTCAGACAGAGGTGCTCAATAGAGGAGTGGAGACCTACCTCTGATGCTTCGTGATGGATGAACCTCGGACGTGGACCCGTTGGTTGCATTGGGCCGAGTACTGCTACAATACGGCCTACCATTCCGCCAGCAAGATCACTCCTTTCGAGGCAATTTACGGTCGAGCCCCTCCCTCCTTGAGCAGTTATGAGTCGGGTAGTAGCGCACTGCCGGCAGTGGACCGGGCATTACGGGACCGCGATCGTACTCTGACTACACTTCGGGACAATCTTCGCGCAGCACAAGATCGTATGAAGCTCCAAGCCGATAGGCACCGCACTGAGCGGGAATTTGCAGTTGGCGATGAGGTCTTCCTCAATCTTCAACCCTATCGGCAACTCTCCGTGGCTCGACGGACAAATCAGAAACTAGCACCACGCTACTATGGCCCCTTCCGCATCATCCGCCGAGTGGGACTTGTGGCCTACACCTTGGCCTTACCTGAGGGGTCACGCATACATCCGACCTTCCATGTGTTTGTACTCAAGAAGAAGATCGGCGAGTCAGTACAAGCTAGCCCACTCTTACTAGAGGTCACCACAGCATGCGAGTTGCGACCACTTCCTGAGCAAGTTCTGATGGTTAAATGGAAGAAACGGGGTAATGAATACCGCCCCGAACTCTTGGTCCAATGGAAGCATATGACGGCGGCTCACAACACTTGGGTCGACATGATGGAGTTCAAAGAGCTGTACCCAGACTTTCATCTTGAGGACAAGCTGATTTTTGAAGGGGAGGGGAATGTTACGACCCCCTTGGGTCGATTCTCCGGAGAGCATTATAGCCGTTGTATGAAGGAGGGTACAAGCGACAAGAGGGCTAATTGTTTTCCTGCACTCTCAGAGCCTATCTGAACCAGAACCTCCTTCAATCCGAATCTTAAAACCCCACTCCTCAGTCCTCCCCATGTATTTGAATGCTCTCGCAATCCTCTCCCATAGCCCAGATTTACTGAAGACAGCCAGTAATTGCCAATAACCACCACAATTCACCATAGCTGCTGCTGCCAACACTGTTCTAGCCTCCATTCACCCCCACCTGAGCACTCCAACAGCCCAGGCCACCCTCTTACAGCCCCAGACTCCTGAAATTAGTGCCAACGTGCAGCAATCTTGGTATCGAGCCACCGAAATCAGCAAATATTCAGCCCCAGATCTCCGTTTATAATTTTGGATATTATTTCATTGGTGTTTATCACCGAATTATTCTACTTCCAGATTTATTCTCTATCATTTAATTGAAGCACTCTTAACTCTAATTTAACTTGAGCTTGTTTGTTTATCTAACGTTCTAACCTCAATTGTGATAATTTGTGAATTACGTTCTAACCTCAATTGTGATAATTTGTGAATTACGTTCTAACCTCAATTGTGATAATTTGTGAATTTCGTTATTAATTCTAGAATATATTGTTAATTAATCGTTGGACATTTACTCGTGCATCACATTATTTTAGATTCCCATAACATGACGCTAACACTAATTTATTTAGAGTCCCCCTTAGGACACAATTGCAAATACTCACTACATTCGTCCCGCATCAGCGTGCAAGAGGACCGGCTGGAGAGGGATCAGAATCAGTTGTGGAAGTGTCGATCGGTAAATCAATTTGGATGGAAACTGTCTTGCGGCTTCAAGTAGAGTGGCTCTCCTCTATTAGCTGAGAGTTTTGGGTGTGCTTCAGCTTCAATAGAGAAACTTGGGGACTAGTGGAGACGATGAATGAATTTCATTGATCGGTGGACAAAGGGTCTTTTGGGCGTTTTTGTTCCATCTTCGTTGGGAGGAAAACGTCATCGCTCCTTTAAAATTGTTTGGTAAACTCCCATTCACATCGCCACCACTCAAAAACTCCGTTTTGGCCTTTTTTGAGACCGCAATCAATGCCCTCCATCTCCCACCGCTCTCATTCCCACCGCTCTCACTCCCACCACCCAAACAAACTGACCCAAATTCTCACGTATCTAGGGCTGGATCGACTGATTCTAACCGTGGATGATAACCTGAATGATTTTTGAATTTTTGATGTAATTTTGTTATGATCCAAAGATCATAATGACACCATGGAGCCTTGTCTCAACTTCTGTGGTGGTGGCCCGGGAGAAGTGAGTCTGATGTTGATAGGAAGAATATATTTCATATTTTACTTGTTTAAAACAAGAAAGAAGACTCAAACCATCCATAAAAGATGAAGAAATTATTTAATATATCTGAAATTGAAAGCATGTTTATTCCTATAAAGTGTTTTATGCATTCTTCACTTTTTGTGGCCACGCACCTTTTGGTCCATCCTTTTTTTCATCCTCTACATTGTTTACTCGTCTAATTAGCATTTTCTACTTGTCATTTAAATGTCCAAACCACCTAAAAATATTGCTTACTATTATATTTTAAAGATGTCGTACTCCCATGATCCATCTGATCATCTTTTTTTTTTAGTTTTAGCACATCTTCTTCATCTTTTAACATTTTCCTTTCTGTCGTACTCAATTTTGTTAGGAATGACGTGATCCCTTTTTTTAAATATGCTCAGGCTAAAGTTTTGGATAAGATTCCTCGTAGTTTATCCACTCGTCTAATTGACATGCATTTTCCTTCTTTCAAGAATGCCGGCATCGTGAACTTTTCATTGATTAGATATTATTTTTCAAAACTTCAGATGGGACACAACTCCGCTAGATGTAGTGAAAAAGAGAGGCAGCTTATCTTTGACAAAGCTATTTGAAAATGCAAAATCGGAAGAGCTTTTAAAATTCCCTGAACGGTTTCATGAGGTTGCAGGTACTGATCCTTTACCTTTTATTGTATAATCTCAACCCAATATCATTTAGGAACACAACATAATGTCAAATTACCAGTTTCTTGTGTACATAACACTTCATAGTGATATATAGGTTTCCTGTGTAGAGTGCCTGTTGAAAAATTAATGTTATTTTTTTCTATTTAGTATTTTGCTGTTATGGAGTGTTTTTTTTTGGGTAACCTTCCAGAAACCGTTATTTCACCTTCGTATTTTTATTTTCTTTCTCCCTACATCTAACCTACTGTGAGGAAATACCTATCGGTCGGCATTGACTCGCGAGAAAACCCAAGGTATTACACATTTTTACTTGGTATTAGAGCGGTTATTATGTAATTATTTGCATTCATCTCTTCAATCACCTCAACTGTACCTAATCATTAAAACCCTAAACCCTCTGCATTGTGCCTTTGGTGGCTTTGACCTCCTCAACCTTGATCATTGCTATAGTATGCATTTGTAATTCCTCAGTCATCTTTAGCAGTCACCTCCGTCTCATTGTCTCTATGACGACTACGCCTTGGTCATCTACATTGGCCATAGTCATCATCTCAACTTTCTATGTTGACATCATTCTTTTTCTCTACGTCGAGTGTGTTTGTTGTCTTGAGCAACAACACAATAAAAACCAATATTAGTTCTATGCATCTTTGACAACATCTAATTAGCTCGTCGTTGTCTACGAACAACACACGGAAGTGTTGTTTGGCTTCCATGGCATCATCAACGTCATTTTTGTTCAATCCTGTTGATATTACAATAAAATCAATGCCATCTTCCCCATCTATCACCATAAATTTTATCCCCCTGGTATTTCCTGATAATCATTCAATTCAAATTGCTACAATTTGATTTAATTGGGAGAATTTTTTGGAGTAATCTCATTTTGTTTGTATGTACATTAGAGGATGTGAAAAGTGGAGTTGAGAAGATGTCTAAACGATTCTATGCTATCAATGGAATCGACGACGTCAATCTAAAGCAGACTTTTCTAAATTCACTTCCCGAACCTCTTGGGAACGAAACATCTCAACTCCTCCAGGTAAAAAACATTCCGATCAGTCATACATCCATTGGTGAGCTATATCAGCACGTATTGCTTTCACTGGAAAAATTATGCAACCAGAAGAGGTTCCTCAAACAAGTTGAAGCACAAAGTAAGAACCTCGGGTCGGCCTGTGAACGCCATGATCTTCAGATCAAATGCGGAAAGGACAAATCATGTGCGTGCGATAAGAAAAAGAAAGATAGATCTTTCAAATATAAAAAAGAACGGTGGAAAAGATTATTTCTCCAAGAAGAAGAAGAAGTGGAACTTTCTCAGAAAAAAGAAGGGGAATACAAAATCATCAAGGTGTTATATATGCAGGAAGAAGGGACATTTTGCCAAAGAATGTCCAGACAAAGAGAAGAGCTCGCGACTCATTGCAAAACTCTCTCACGTAGAAAACATAGACGACGAGGACATCGAGTCTCTCTTTTCTATGGATGATGAAGCAGGCCCTGACACAATCCTTGCCCTGGGAGCAGATCTATCAGACTCATCTACTGAATCTGATGACGATATGGTTCTCTTTAATGATAACATGTGCACTCTCACGACTGGCGACAATCTTCTTTGCCAGCCAACTCCTTCTGCAAGGATCCACATTTTCCCGGGAAAGTGGGATAGGCCTATCCCGGTGATTGCATTCTTCGACACGGGGGCCGCATCTTCCATCATGAAGCCAAACATTCTACCAAAGGAATGTTGGAACTCCTGCTACAGATCATTCCGAGCAGCAAACGGTGACTCCTTCACAATCACTTTGATCAGTAAGCCAATCAACATTCAAATCTTTCCAGGATACATTATCAAGCATCAAGTTTATGGATCGGAACTCCCTGCAAAAGACCTGCTCATTGGGTTTGACATATTACACTCTCTGAAAAGAATCTCGTGGAACAAGGAAAGGCTAAAGTATAAAAATCATCTACTGCCATGGACAAAGACCCTGCATCTTTATCCAATCGAAGTTCTAAGCCCCATCAGGGACGACATTGCCCGCACCTCTTGCGCAGAATCACACACGGAATTCCTGCATAAGTGTGATCATCCTCTATGGAAGAATCCTGAATTCTTCGTCTCCCTACCATTCAAGAAGAATGAAGATATCAACCTCACGAAGGCAAGCCACAAAGGTATGAACCCAGATCATTATGCACTTGCTATAAAAGAAGTTGAACAGTTGCACCAAGAAGGGTTGATCGAGCCCACAAAATCACAATGGGCTTGTGAAGCCTTCTATGTGAACAAGAGGTCCGAGCAAGCTCGAGGAAAGATGAGATTAGTAATCAATTACCAGCCTCTCAATCATTTTCTTGAAGATGATAAATTTCCTCTACCAAAAAGAGAGGTCCTTTTCCAAAAACTTCCTCAGGCAAAGATCTTCTCCAAATTCGATCTTAAAACAGGATTCTGGCAGCTGGGTATTCATCCTAATGATCGACAAAAGACTGGTTTTTGCATCCCCGAAAGACACTATCATTGGACCGTGGTAGCCTTTGGGCTAAAGCCGGCTCCTTCTCTATTCCAGAAAGCTATGTCAAGGATCTTCCAGCCCATTATGGATCATGCTCTAGTCTATATCGACGATATCCTATTGTTCTCGTCTGATGTTGATTCTCATCATACGTTGCTCTCACAATTTCATGATTTGGTTAAGCAATATGGCATTATGTTATCCGAGAAGAAAATGATTATTGGAGAAACTAATATTGACTTCTTGGGAATGCATATATCAAATAGCCAGTATCAGCTCCAGACACATATTGCAACCCAATTAGATCAGTTCCCGGATAAGGACTTAACAACCAAGCAGGTTCAACAATTCTTGGATATTGTGAATTATATGGCAGAGTTTATTCATGACTTGGTCAGGTTCAGGACGCCTCTCACGAATCAGCTCAAAAAGGAAGCGCCGCCCTGGAATGAAGCATGCACTGATGCTGTCAGGAAATTGAAGTCTCTAACGAAGAACTTGCCACCACTCCAGATCCCATCATCAGGCAAGCGGGTCCTTCAGACTGACGCTAGCGATCGTTTTTGGGGAGCTATATTACTTGAAGAAATAGATGGCAAGCGAACATTATGCGGTTACAAGAGCGGAGCCTTCAAGAGCGGAGAACTTCACTACCACTCCACATACAAAGAAATCCTAGCCGTGAAGAGAGGTATCGAGAAATTCCAATTTCATATTATTGGGCAACATTTTCTGATAGAAATGGATATCATGGGAGATATAAGGAATCCTGGCAAAGAGGATCCGAAGTTCTCCACCTAGGATGCTGAGAACTCTGCGGTCATGACATGTCTTGTAAATTACATGGCTGAAGATACTAATGTCAACTTTATGTATTATTAGGAGCTTTGTACAACTTCACATGGATGTCCCCAAACCTTGTATATTAGTATCAGGCACATGAATTGACACTGAGTTTGCGAAAATTCATGAAGATGCGGACAATATGATATACATACACGCTAATCAAGAGATGGATCAGATCCTCCATATACACGTCTCAAGAATATGTGATATAGGACGAATATAGTGATTTTGTGTTAGTGATGTTGACAGGAATCAAAATGATGTTATCCACAAACAATTGTCTAACAATTAATTAGCAATAACCAATAAGTCGTGAACTTGATAAAGAAATATGCAAATAATCACAATTGATGTTAGAGTATTAAATAAACGAGCAATTGCTAGCTGAGTTAATGTTAAGAGTGCTTCAATTAAAATTTAGACAAATAAATCTGTTATGGGTCCCACGCCGTCAGTTATCTAGTAATCATATTTTTATGAGTCTTTAGTTATAAAGTCGAGTTGTATAAGTTGAGTTGCATTAGTCGTATTGTAGTTAAGTGTGATTTACGCATCTCTTATGTTGGGGTTAGTTACGCTTGTGTCATCGTGGGTCCTATATATAGGGACTCTTGGGCTAGGTATGGGGTATCAAGGAATTAAATCAAAATCTCGCTCTCTCTCTCTCTCTCTCTCGCTCGCTCGCTCTAATTCTTCTCCTTCTCTCTCTAATCTCCTCTTCTCTTCCTCTAGTTCTTCTCCTCTTCATCCCCATTCTAGGTTAGCCCCTTGTATCTCCGCCTCCACCACTACCTCCGACAAACCTCCAAAATAAGCACATAACAAACTTGGTATTATACCTAGATTCTTTATCATCTCTTCCACCGATTCTGAACCTTTCCTCAACAAAAAAATTCCCTCACACCTCATTGAGTCCTCGACAAACAGAGCTAGCAAACACGTGAACAACTGCAACGTGGTGTTGTCATCTCAGTCGCCACTCAGTCGCGACTCCTCCTCGATCGCAAGGGAGCCATCGTCTTCTCAGCGAATCGACATCGACGTTCCTACAATCCTCTTCATCGGCAATCCTACAGTCCTCCTCATCCCCGACATCGTCCACGTCGAAGTCAACTTCATCGAAGATCCTACGATCTTGTTTCGTTCTTCATACCGCGGCTTAGGGCCGCCGCTGGGTCTCCCAATAGACGCCGACGTTCCAATCGCGACATACAGCGAGTTTCAGCGACACCTCATCGTTCTCTCCCTCATGAAGTCGATCTCTTGGGCCACGATCGAGCCCCGCGCCTTCGCCACATATTGTATCGTGTCCTAACAGCCCCAGAGCCTCGTGCCCGACGGGCCTTCTGCATCTTCTCCGTTCCGTGCCTTCTTTTCTGCGGGGTGCATGCCCTTTCCTTCCTCGTGCCAAGGCACATTCCGGAGACTTCATGGACGATCCAAGGTAAGTCAACAAATGAAAAGGGAAATAAGTTAGTCGAGTAGTCCGCGCATACTCTGTGGTATCATACTCTTCACACTGCAAATAAGTCAAAGTCCATTCCATTGAGCAAGATGCAGATGGATCGCCTTCTAAAAATACTAAATTCTCATTCATCATTTAGCATTCTTAGTGGCTCTTTGGCATAATCATGTAATAATCCCATTAATCTCCGTTTTGCGAGACTAGTCTTCCTTGTGCCGCTGATTCAAAAGCTTCCGGTGCATGACAAGTTTGTCTCATTTGTTTAATTATTAGACAATAGTTAAAAGCCACATAAATAATGTGTATAAGTTCTCTGACACGATTGGTCATGCGGCTTTCTACCGCTGTTAGTTGCGGCAAATACTCATCAACACGCGAAAGTACCTCCATGGTGCAAAATACGACGAACATCAAGTAAATGTGAATGAGATAAAGCGTCATGATGGACAGATTTTTTTGGCTCGACCTCGAGAAGGAGATCGACGTCCACAAACGAGGAGAGAAGATTCAAACTTCTAAAACCAAATACCATATTGATGTTGTATAAAAAACACACTCGCTGGTCCTGAGACCCACCCGGGGACTCGGGGTACGAAAGAAATTATGTGAAATTTTCTGAAGTTTCTTCTCATGCTGAGTGAAAACAGCAACTGCTGATCATTAGAAGCTCATATATAGTGTTTTTTTTTTCGCTAGGGAAAACATTCAACTGACGAAAATGTCAATTTTATGTCCTTTTTCGTAGAGGAAACGCGACGGCGAAAATGCACAGTTTTCCCTCTCCATTCCGATGACGAAAGAAAAGAGGGAATAGTGATGTGGATTCCTGGGTCAATGGAAGAGCTCATCAGGTCTGCCGAGGAGCAGCTCAAATGCTCGGGGACGCACATAGTATCTGAAGAGGGAGGCAAGATCTTAGATGTAAATCTGATTTCTGATGGTCAACGGCTGTATTTGACTGCAGGCAGCATCTGAAGATTGGAGGCATGTGAATCTAGATTTCTGATGATCAACGGCTACATTTGAGCGCAGGTAGTGTGGCTGTGTGGTTCAAATCTCCCAGTTCTCCATTAATTTGCCTCTCTCTATCTATACATAGCAGTAGTTACATAGAGAATTCTAGTCTGCTTGATGCTTCCTTTAAATTCTGGAAGCAATTTCTGTTCTGGTGTCAACCAGTCAGGTTGTGTGACCTACCAATTGGCTGCATTTGATGTAATTTTTGCACTCTATAATTAGCCCAAATATGCTCCAGTAAATGTTATCTAATAATGATTATAGCTTTCTTAGTTGCTTTAATATATACTTTTTAAAAAGAAATATCATGGCCTGCAGATAGCATGAAATTTAAAATCCATTAAAAATGAAGTTTTTCTTCTCTTGTAACCGTCTATGTTCTTTCATCTACTGAAACAATCTGTTGTTATCTATGATCTTCGGAAAGCCGGGCAACATGGAATTTCCAGTTCCGGTAATGGTTGACGGCACGGTGGCTTATATATCATACGTAACTTCCACGCAATATTATAGCTGTGTATATTATTTTTATATTCACAACTATATATATTATTTTTATTATATTACTATTATTCAAAGGCTAATTAATTAGACCTGGCCATATAGCACATGCATCTTCTAGAAGCACTGAGCGAGTCAATGGATACCAAATTATTCTCTATGTAAGCATTTGGCTTATCCTACATAGCTTTGTAGGAATAATTTCATACATCAGAAATTAAGAAAAATTTATAATCTAAATTTGATTTTAACAGTGGCTACTTTTTTTTTATTAGGCTTTCTCCTCTAATATGTGGAAAAACTTTCATTAATTATGGAACTTCACCATCATAAAACGTGTGTTTCCCATGACAATATTGGTTATGACCTCCACCAAGAAAAAAAAAACACTAATTTTGAACATAAAAGTGAGTGGAGTTCCGTAGGTGTGGTCGGGCATTCACATACCACGATTTGTAACCATTGTGTTCATGACGGCCACCATCATGCCAAATGCGCCCTAAATACTAAGTAAAATCCACGGAAAACTTCATGTTTTTGTTTGGATCTTCTCGATAATATAGTCAATGATGATCGTGTAGGTGCAATTAATTAAGGCTGCGTTGGGCACGACGGTGGCGGTCATGAACGGGGTGGTTATGAACCATCGTTCGTGAACCCCAAACCTCAACATAAGGAATTTCATCCACTTTTGTGTTCAACACTAGTTTTCTTTTTTGGTGGCGGTCATATATAATCACCACTGTCGTGCCAAACATGCATTCTATGATGGTAGCGTTTTTGCCCAAATTCACCCGAGCAAAAAAAGCCAGCCTAAGTCACTCATATGACAGAATATTTTGATCTAATCGTTTTAATTATATCTGGGGTCAACATTTGACTTTTAAGTTTTGATAGCTTCTTCCTTGAAGCAGCCTAATGAGAAGACTTTGGACTAAGAACTGACTTTTGCATACCCTAAACCCAACCTTCCACGCGGAGATAACTAACTGTTTTATTATAATTAGAACGTATATATAGACTCCACCGTTTGAAGCAAAATCCAACATCTCTTCTCCAACGAACTTCTCCTTCTCCCATCCGGCTGCTCCTTCCCCCCAAAAAAAATGTACCCGAAGCAAGATGGGTACTACTACCCCACCGCACCTCCGGTGGCCGCCCCGCCGCCGGGCACCTCACAGTACTACATGCCGCCGCCAAATGTGCAGTACTACCCTCCGCCGCCTCCGCCTCCCATCGGCATGCATGCTCGAGGAAACGTGCCATGGTCCACCGGACTCTGCGGTTGCACCGAAGACTGCGGCAACTGTATGTCGCCTCAAACCTATAGGCTCTTAATTATAAGATAACTTCCTTAAATATTCATCATGAATTAATATTATTATTGCTTTTCATGTTAATTTGGATGATGAGGAAGGCTGCATGACTTGCTTCTGCCCGTGCGTCACCTTCGGCCGTGTGGCTGAGATCGTAGACAGAGGATCCACATGTAATTAATTAACCTATTATATATCGCACGTGATTATGAGATGGTGATTAATTAGTGTAATGAAGGAGATTATATATATATAGGGAGCTAATTAATTACGGTGCGCGTGCGCGCGTGTGTGGTTATTGCAGCTTGCGCGACGGCGGGGACTGTGTACGCGATACTGGGGATGCTGACGTGCTGCCACTGCATATATTCGTGCTTCAACAGGAAGAAGATGAGGGCGCAGTACTCGCTGCAGGAGCAGCCATGCAACGACTGCTGCGTTCATTGCTGCTTTGAGCTCTGCGCTCTCTGCCAGGAGTACAGGGAGCTCAAGAACCGTGGCTTCGATATGGCAATTGGTATATATATTAATCTTTTATTAAAGTTTTATAAATTGATGTTTATTGGAGATTTTGATGGATTTGATTCCGGGTGTAAGTCGGAACCAACCGGACCGCATACGGCATAACCGAACCAAACCAAATCGTGCGGTTCGGTTCGGTTCGGTTTAATTTGGTAGGTCGCGGTTCGATCACAGTTGCAATTTTTGAAAAATCACGTGTTCGGTACACATTTTGAATGTCAAAACGAACCGAACTGTATTATCACTTACATTAATTAACATTAGTAATTTAGTATCATAATATGTTTGATTTATCTGGCATCGTGGTTGACACGATAATAGTTTAATAAAAATTTAATTTGTGTTACATTAAGTTATTAATTGGAGTCATGCATTTTGGTTCGGTTCGGTTCTAAATTTTCGGAACCTCATAGCAATAATTCAGTTTGTAATTTTGCTTAAAAACCAAAGTCCTAAATTTGATGGTGCTGACATCAATTAATTATATTCTTTTATACGTAATTCATATATCTATATTAAAAGGAAAAAAAATTGGTTCGGTTCGGTTATGGTAGATCACGGTTCTAATTTTTGAAAAATCATGTGGTTCGATTCATGTTTTGAATGTCAAACCGAATTGAACCGGGTCGAACTGAACCCTATTAGCACTTACAATAACATTAGTAATTTAGTATCATAATATGTTTGATTTATTTGGGCGTCACGGTTGACACGGTATATAGCAATTTAATAAAAACTTAATTTGTGTTGCATTAATTTATTAATCGGAGTCACGCATTACTTCTCTTCTCATGCGAGTCACGGTGATAAACATCATCTATGCAAGTATGTTTTTTTTTAATTATAAGATTATGTATTCATATTAATTTCTTTATTTAAACCACCAAATCTGAGCCGAATCGAACCATTCAGCTCGATTTGGTTAGTTTCCAATGATTTTCACGGTTCGGTTTGGTTCCAAATTTTTGGAATCAAATAGGGGTGATTCAGTTTACAATTTTACTTAAAAAACAAATCAAACCAAACCAAACCGTTACAGTACTAGTCTCCACTCATGCTTTTTTAAAATCTACATAAATTAAAAAAGAGTGATGATCAGTACTTTAAATAATGAATGTTACACCCACAGTCTCTTCAACCTTTATACATGGTATATATGCGACTATAAGAGAAAAATATACGTATTCGATCTGTTACCTACAAATGACTTAAAAATTGTTTAAATATTTCAGGTTGGGAGTTGAATGTGGCACGACAAACACATACGACGACTATGCCTCCACAGATGCCGGGCGCAATGTTACGTTAACTTTCAGAAATCTCCCGGCAAGACGATTGATCACAAGTTTCAAAATTTTAAATATTATTAATTTAATTATACTCATTATTTTGGTTTCATTCATCTGATTAAAATGTTGTAATTAATATGCATGCTATATTGCACTGCTTGATGTCAATGACTAGTTATTAATGTTTATAGACATATATTATTGGAGTTATTATTATTTATGCTTTCATATCTAAACACTAGCCAGCAGTCTGAACTCTTTATATACAAAGTATTTAATTAATATCGGAGGGGTTGTTAAATTACTTGAAAATTGTTATTGCTATGCATATGATATAATTTTATAAAATATAAAGACTGAGCTCTTTATATATACATCATATTGAGAGTATAGTAGGAATGACTTATTTGGGAGTTTTATCGTCCTGGTGTTTCATTTCATTTCATTTTCCCTGATAATAAGTTAGTTAAATTACTGAATAATTATGGGGAAAATTTTTTCACCTTTCTCCTCATCTCTTCTTCTCTTAATTTGGAGCTTAAATTGGGGAAGGCAAACCATAGAGCTCCTTATTTTGTTTGATTTGTCAAAGGAATTTATTGGAATTTATTACAGATTTCGAATACAATATTGAATTCCTTATGAAGTCCAATATCCTGAAACGGGTGCGGTTTGGTGCGGTTTGAGCTCAAACCGTAACCGCACCGAAAAGGGGCGGTTTTGGACTTTACAAAACCGCACCGCATCCAAATCGTGCGGTGCGGTTTGGAGTCGGTTTTTGCGGTGCGGTTTCGGTTTTTGCACATTTACCAAAACTTATCAAAGAGTGCATGGACTATTTACATTTTATACTCAATAATGTTATCGCCTCAAAATTTTCTAACTCATGGTATTCTCTAGCTTAGAATTTGGTGATAACCATATATTCCAAAAACTGTATCATCGCTTCAATAACGATACTATTTGTCCAATTACTATATATCAACCGTTTGATCATAAGATACATGTACATTTTTCTATAGTATATGAAAATAGTCAATCTATTAAGCTATATTAGCTGAGCAAGTAGACATATGATGAAAATTAGCATGACACTAAAGTTGACATAGGATTATATAACCATGACATTCCGATCAAGAAGTTCATCGTATTATGAATTATGATTCATAAAAGGCCACAAATCCTGAAGCATCACAAAGATCCTCGTATTATGAATTATGATGAAAATTAGCTCTTCTACCTTTGATTTTTGGAAGCACCACAAAGATCATCATTTTTCTCTCCCGCATCAACATTTTTTGTGTCAATTTTCTCTATCGCTTTGACAACAACACATTCTTTTCCTTTGGACTCTTTCCTTTTATCACTCTTTGAAGTAAGCATCTTATTACATTGGATTTTTTTTATACAATTTGATCCTAAAATTAATACATCGTGCTTATATAAAAATAATACCTACAAGGCTAGACCACTATTTCAGCGGTTCAGCCCACTGGTTCACCGTTCACTTCAGGCAGAGGCGATACTTAGATTAAGTAATATTAATACATTATATTATATAATTATAAGATATATTATAAGATATATTAATTAATTTGTAAGATATATTATAAGATATAAAAATAAAAATAATATAATATTATAATCATTGCGGTACGGTGCTGTTTATTCGGCTTTGCCAAGGCAAAAACCAAACCGCACCGCAAACCATGCGGTTTTCCAATAACCAACACCGCACCACAACCACACCGTTCGGTGCGGTTCGAAAACGGTGCGGTGCGGCGTGGTTTTGCGGTTTTTTGCGGATTCGGTTTTTAAATTTCTTGCCTATTAATCCTTATCCAGAACTGCTCTCGTTGAAAATTAAGTGGGTTGAACTCTAGCTAGTATAAGATTCTAGCCAAACATATGATTATGAGTCAAGAGTTCATATGACCGACCAAGGTGGTAAAATGGAAACTCTCTTCCCGTCGTTTCTCTCTTCCTTTCTCTTTCTGGATGCTATGAGCTAGTGTATGTGTATGCTATAAGCTGAGGTTGGCTTGATAAGGAAGGAAAAGATGAGTATCCATTCATGGTGAATTTATACTTAGGCTGCGTTTGGCGCGGCTTATCGCAGGCTTATTTGCTCCGGTGAGGTTGGACAAAAATGTCATTGTCATACTAAATCTTATGCCCCAAACTAGTTTATTTTTTTGATAGCGGTAGTAACATTTGTCATACCAAACATACATTCAATGGCAATGACGTTTATGTCCAACCTCACCGCAGCAAATAAGTCACCGATAAGCCACGCCAAACGCAGCCTTAATTCAACTGGGTTATAACTTGGTGCTATTCATTGGAAGAAGATGGAGGAGGCTATATTTCTTGAACTGTCTTCTTTACAATCTACTATGGCTGATGTGGGGAATTAAATCAGTTACTTATGATGGATCGATGATGGCCGACTATAGGATATAGTGGATGTTGGGAATTGGTAAGAGGTATTGTTGCTTGGATTGGATAAGGAGTAGTACAAGGATGAGATATTCTATTCTTATTCTCCTCTCTCTCTCTCCTCTCTCCTCTCCCTCTACAAACTCTCGGATGGAATTATCGCTAAGCTTAAAAGAGTTTCTCTTCTCCCCTATTATGAAAACAAATGTGTCTCCGAGAATTATTTCTACGGGAATACATTGTGCCTTCGAGAATTATTCTTACGGGAATATATATATTGTGTCTTCAAGAATTATTCCTACGGGAATATATTGAGCCTTCGAGAGTTATTCCTACGGGAATATATTGTGCCTTCGAGAATTATTCCTACGGGAATATTGTTAGATTTTTGAAGTGAGCTGTCGCCCGGCGACAGTGGCTATCGCCGGCGACAGCGTGCGAGTATCGGCGATAGCGTGCGAGTATCGACGACAGCGTGCGAGTATCGGCGACAGCGTGCGAGTATCGGCGACAGCGTGCGAGTATCGGCGATCTCGCCCGGCGGTTGCTCCTACTCGCCCCCCTTGAGTTTGCCTATAAATAGAGGGGTACCCCCCCCCCTAAAGAATACACCTTCTGACAGTGACGAGTATATACTCTGAGAGTGACGAGTATAGCCATCAGAAGTGGCGAGTATCATCAACTCTGAGCGAGTTAGAGATACCAGAGTGCTACCTGGCGAGCATCGGACTTGGAGTGAGTTCGGCGAGCTCCCTTGAGCGAGTAGCGACTATTGAAGATATCGCTCGGCGACAGTGATATCGCCCGGCGACAGTGATATCGCCCGGCGACGAGCGTGCGAGTATCCTGGAGTGCGAGCAGCGAGCTTGCGAGTATCTGGAGCGCGAGCAGCGAGCTTGCGAGGATCCGAGCTATCGCTCAGGCGACAGTCAATATCGCCCGGCGACAGCGAGAAGCGAGCTTCTGTGGAGAGGAGCAAGTATTGGAGCGAGTATCACCATCCTGGTGTGCTCAGGAGGAGAAGCGGACCTTGTCCGTGACCAAAGTCTTACTTTCTTTAGGCTGTTGTGATTCAAGTTGGATGCAACTTGTATTCAGCCGTGTGTATTTGTAATTGATTGCCTAGTTGAGATATAAAACCTTCTTTATCCATTGTTGGTTCTCTTGATCGATAGCAGACCCAAAAAATTTAACATGGTATCAGAGGAGGGAGGTTGCTGAAGTAGCGCCTGCTATCGTAGTTCAAGGTTGTCATCCAAGATGGACGGTGGAGGAGGTTTTGCGAGAGGACTAGGCATTGAGCTGCTTACTCAAACCAACTACAAGAAGTGGATGTCTTGTATAGAGAGCTACCTTCTTGGAGAGGATCTCTGGGAGGTTGTTGGTGGTGGGGAGCAAGAGGAAGTTGTAGCTGCCGGCGATAATGGTCCAGCTGTGAGAGCGTGGAGGAAGACCAACGCCAAGGCAGAGTTCACCTTGAAGAGAGCCATATCACCTGACTTGTTCGACCATATCATAGGTTGCAAGTCAGCTTCTGCGATCTGGATAGCCCTCGATGGGTTATTCAACAAGAAGAATGTGGCGCGGCTACAATTCCTGGAGAATGAGTTGGCGAAGTCAACTCAAGGCGAGATGGCGATATCCACCTTCTTCCTGAAGGTGAAGAACCTATGTGGGGAGATCTCGGCCTTGGATCCTGACGAGCCAATCTCAGAGGCGAAGTTGAAGCGGCACATACTCCGAGGCTTGAGGAAGGAGTATGTCCCCTTCGTTACTTCCGTGCAAGGATGGGCTATTCAGCCCTCCCTTCTGGAGCTAGAGAACCTGCTGTCGTCACAGGAGAGCTTGGCGAAGCAGATGGCGGGAGTATCCATCTCAGGAGGAGATGGCGAGGCCTTGTTCTCAGGAAAGAGGAGATCCTGGGACAAGAGGAAGATGATCCCCCGAGAGGGACCTTCAACGTCCTCTCAGGGAGATGGGGGGAAGTTCCTTCCTGCCCGTGACGAGAAGGGGAGATACCTTTGCTTTGCCTGTAAGAAGTATGGGCATATGGCAAAGGATTGTCGGTCTAATCTCCAGGCCGGTCATGTTGCTGAGAAAGGTGGAGACCATCAGAGAGGTGGAGAACATCGAAGAGGTGGAGGAAGAGGTGGAGGTCACCAGGGCGGTGAGAGGGGGGACAATTGTTTCCTGACAGAGATGACGGCAACATCAGTCGATGTCTTAGCCTCCATCAACCTCGAGGACGACTGGATAGTGGATTCCGGTTGCGGGCATCATCTCACAGGAGATATGTCGAAGTTTGCCTCCTCGGCAGCATATGAAGGATCGGATGCTATCATCACTGCGGATGATACGGTGCATCCAGTGGAGCGAGAAGGGAAGGTGTCCCTTGGGAGTATAGAGAATCCAGTGACACTGAAGAGTGTGTATCACGTGCCTGGCATGAAGAAGAACCTCTTCTCAGTGGCGAACGTCGTGGATGCTGGATAGCACGTGCTGTTTGGACCAAAGGAGGTGAAGTTCTTGAAGAACCTATCGTCTGTCGATGCTGACGTCACGCTCACCGGGAGAAGGGTGAAGGACTTGTATGTTCTGTCTGCAAGTGCCTACGTGGACAAGCTGAAGACGAACGACAGCGTTGTGATCTGGCATGAGAGGCTGGGTCATGTGGGGATGGATAAGCTGAAGATGATGACGGCAAAGGGCCTTGTGAGCGGCCTGCCTCATCTCACTTCCTACGGCGACGGCCATGTGTGCGACGGATGCCAATATGGAAAGTCACATCGACTTCCATTTGACAAGTCGGAGACCAGGTGTAAGGCACCTCTTGAGTGCATACATGCTGACGTGATGGGGCCGTGCGCCACCCTTACTTATGGAGGCAATAAGTATGCGCTGGTTCTGGTGGATGACTATACCCGCTATACGTGGGTATACTTTCTGAAAGAGAAATCAGAAGTCTTCAACAAGTTCCTCAAGTGGAAGGAACTTGTGGAGGGGAGGCTGAACCGCAGAGTCAAGAAGCTGAGGAGCGACAATGGAGGGGAGTTTACCTCCAATGAGTTTGCTTCTTTCTGCAGGAGGTTCGGCATTCGGCGGGAGCTCTCTTGCGCTCACACCCCTCAGCAGAATGGGGTGGCAGAGAGGAAGATCCGCCATCTGGTGGAGACTACCAGGAGTTGGCTACATGCCAAGAGCATTCCCAAGGCCTTATGGGTGGAGGGAATGGCATGTGCTACTCATGTGATCAACAGGCTACATCTGAGTCCTAACAGGATGGTGTCTCCACACCAGCTCAATGTGGGTCACATGAAGGTGTTCGGTTCTACCTGCTTCGTGCACGTCCCGGACGCTCAGAGAACAAAGTTGGAGCCGAAGGCGAGGAAGTGTATCTTCATCGGCTACGATGAGCGGAAGAAGGGGTGGAAGTGCATGGATCCGCAGACTCACAGGTTCGTCGTCTCGCGCGACGTTGTGTTTGACGAACTGGTCTCATACCATGGAGTCTCTACTGTGGAGCTGCCGGAGAGTGGAGAAGCTAGCAGGGAAGAGGAGTGGGTCACTGAGGACCCTACTGTGGAGTTGGAGTTATCTCCAAGTGCTCCATTGCCATCTGGCTCAGGAGGAGCATCTGGCTCAGGAGGAGCTTCTGGCTCAGGGGGAGCTACGAACTCAAGAAGCAGGGAGAGTACCGCTTCAGGAGGAGTTCAGAGAGGAGCTCAGAGAGGAGCTCAAGCAGAGGAGTCTACCGGAGTGGTAGATAGTGGCCAAGCCTTGAGGAGGTCGAAGAGGACGATCGTCCCGCCTGCTCGTTATAAGGAGGGGAACTTCGTGAGTCTGGTTTCCTGCTTCTTCGCAGGACCACTCGATGAGAGGGAACCTGCCTGCTTTGAGGATGCAGCTGGCATCAAGGAGTGGGACGAGGCCATGATCGAGGAGATGGAGGCCCTAAAGAAGAACGAGACATGGGACCTGGTTCCCATGGTAGAGGGCATCAAACCTGTCACCTGTAAATGGGTGTACAAGGTTAAGAAGAGGGCTGATGGAGAAGTGGAGCGGTACAAAGCGAGGCTTGTCGCTCGAGGCTTCTCACAGACCTACGGAGAGGACTACGAGGAGACCTTCAGTCCTGTAGCGAAGATGACGTCGGTGAGGATGATCATCGCTTTGGCAGCGTGCCGAGGTTGGAAGCTATGGCAGCTGGACGTGAAGAACGCGTTCCTATACGGAGAGATCGACAAAGACATATTCATGGTGCAACCACCTGGATACGTGTCCAAGTCTCAGCCGCGTCACGTCTGCAAACTGAAGAAGGCCCTCTATGGGTTGAAGCAGGCGCCGAGAGCCTGGTATGGAAAGATTGCGGAGTACCTGCAGTTCTGCGGCTACGATGCCTCAGATTCAGACTACAGCATGTTCGTGAAGAAAGATGGAGGTCTTCACGTGCTAGTACTGTTATACGTCGATGACATGATCGTGACAGGGAACAACCCTGAGGAGGTCGCGGCGCAGAGAGAGCAGCTTTCCATACGCTTCGAGATGAAGGATCTTGGTGAACTGCACCATTTCCTTGGCCTCCAAGTAGAGAAGAGAAGAGGCAGACTGGATGTTTCCCAGAGGGCGTATGCCGAGAGGATCGTCGAAAGATTCGGCATGAAGGAGGGGAAGAGCAGTTCCGTTCCTCTGGAGGCGGGGCTGAAGCTTCGGAAGGAAGAAGGGAGGATTCTTCCTGATCCGAAGATCTTTCGGGCACTGGTGGGGAGTCTTATATACTTGACTATCACAAGGCCGGACATCGCCTTTGCTGTCGGCCGAGTTAGTCGGTATATGCAGGAGCCGCGGAAGCCTCATCTGGAGGCAGCCAAGGGGATTCTGAAGTATGTGAAGGGCACCCTTGAGATGGGATTGTCCTATGAGGAGAAGTCTGACTTCAAGCTGCACGGGTACACGGATGCAGACTACGGAGGTGACGCTGATGATCGCAAGTCGACATCAGGTTACGTGTTCTTGTGTGGAGCAGCTGCTATCTCGTGGTGTAGCAAGAAGCAGGACTCCATTTCCCTTTCTACCACGGAGGCCGAGTACAAGGCGTCGTCCTTAGCAGCTCAGGAGTGTGTCTGGCTAAGGAGACTAGTGGAGGATGTGGATGAGGAGGTCAACGGACCTACTGTGCTTCGCGGGGACAATGAGAGTGCATTGAAACTGGTAACCAATCCAGTGTGTCATGCAAGGACCAAGCACATTGAGATCGAGCATCACTTCATCAGAGAGAAGGTGCTGGGTGGCTTGATCACTGTGGAGCATGTGCGGAGCGAAGACAACCTTGCGGACATATTCACAAAGCCCCTATCTGCGGGGCCGTTCCGGAGGCTTCGCTCGTTGCTTGGAGTTGTTCCCGGAGCTCACTTCAAGGGGGAGTGTTAGATTTTTGAAGTGAGCTGTCGCCCGGCGACAGTGGCTATCGCCGGCGACAGCGTGCGAGTATCGGCGACAGCGTGCGAGTATCGGCGACAGCGTGCGAGTATCGGCGACAGCGTGCGAGTATCGGCGACAGCGTGCGAGTATCGGCGACAGCGTGCGAGTATCGGCGATCTCGCCCGGCGGTTGCTCCTACTCGCCCCCCTTGAGTTTGCCTATAAATAGAGGGGTACCCCCTTCCCCCTAAAGAATACACCTTCTGACAGTGACGAGTATATACTCTGAGAGTGACGAGTATAGCCATCAGAAGTGGCGAGTATCTTCAACTCTGAGCGAGTTAGAGATACCAGAGTGCTACCTAGCGAGCATCGTACTTGGAGTGAGTTCGGCGAGCTCCCTTGAGCGAGTAGCGACTATTGAAGATATCGCTCGGCGACAGTGATATCGCCCGGCGACAGCGAGAAAGAGAGGAAGCGCGTGCGACGAGCGTGCGAGTATCCTGGAGTGCGAGCAGCGAGCTTGCGAGTATTTGGAGCGCGAGCAGTGAGCTTGCGAGGATCCGAGCTATCGCCCAGGCGACAGTCAATATCGCCCGGCGACAGCGAGAAGCGAGCTTCTGTGGAGAGGAGCGAGTATTGGAGCGAGTATCACCATCCTGGTGTGCTCAGGAGGAGAAGCGGACCTTGTCCGTGACCAAAGTCTTACTTTCTTTAGGCTGTTGTGATTCAAGTTGGATGCAACTTGTATTCAGCCGTGTGTATTTGTAATTGATTGCCTAGTTGAGATATAAAACCTTCTTTATCCATTGTTGGTTCTCTTGATCGATAGCAGACCCAAAAAATTTAACAAATATATTGTGTCTTCGAGAATTATTCATGCGGGAATATATATTGTGCATTCGAGAATTAATTATTCCTACGGGAATATATTGTATCTTCGAGAATTATTCCTACAGGAATATATTGTGCTTTTGAGAATTATTCCTACGAGAATATTATGTGCATCGAGAATAATTCCTACGGGAATTTAATGTGGCTTCGAGAATTTGTGCCTTTAGGAGAAAATCGGATGGCTGACGAGTTATACTTTGAGACAAGCCGCATGAAGGATGGTCTGGGAGGACAACTCGTGCGAAACTAATAGAACTCAGTGGATCTGAGACCGTATGCATGATGATACGGAGTATGTAGGCGGTGGTCGCGGTAAGACTGGCACGACCCAAAAGAGTCCAGATATCAACTCCCTTGCAGATATTTTACTGTACTTGATACCAATCATGGGATTCTATCCGTGGTTCTAATATTTGTTTCGAGCGCAGGTAACAAGTACGGGTGAGTGATAGCACACAAAGAACTGAGAAAGTCTTTGCGCGTGCCACATCAGGTATAATTTAACATGACCGCATTCTTCTTCTTACATATCTCATGGTAATTATAGAGCCTTGACTGATATGGTATAATGCGGCATAGACGTTGATGCTACTCATACATGTCTTGAGCATTGTGTTTTTGTGATAGTTAGTATTCTGCTAATGTATCTATGACTTCCGCTAATTAATATGAGGTGCACTCGTTAACGGTGCCTTCTGATAGAAAACAGAATTTCTTACTCTGTTAGTGTGTAGTGATATTCGCTTAACAACACCCTCGATGCGTGACAACAAAGTATTTAAGGAGAGGGTAGGAGAAGGACGTGCCTTCACCCTTCGTAGTCTCTTCGGCGTCGTGCAGTAGTGATGGTGGTGTGCGATATGATAAGATCCCCCGGCCGGACTGCTAATTCTGAGGGGGCAGGTCTTACATAAGACCTCTCGCCGATCTGCATGGAATGATCGAGTTCGGTTCAGCTTTTCCCACGCTCAAGTCATCGTGATCAACTAGCACGATGTGAGTACGGCTTCGCCTCGGCCCGTGAACAATCAAGATAGCTAACATTATCATAACATAGAGTTGGACAACCAAGGTCCGCAAGCGTTCAATGTACCGTAACGATACAAACTAATATACAATGCACCCAATCCACTCGTGGGGACCTAGGCTTCGCACACACTACCAACATAGGAGGTCCAAGATGACTCCATTATGATTTGTGGTGAAGTTTTGCTTTCTACCACATCACAAACATGGGGTTTTCGCTAGGTACTCTAAGATATTCCTTAATCCCAAGCCTCGTAACACGATGGCGCATTTCACGGAGTCATTCTCTGGCATACATACTGGGCTTAAACTAAATGCAATGCCAAATCAATTAAACATCACCGATCCATGCCTACGACCACGGGTAGGCTTCACACACAATGCTTAATTAATCCGTACGTCTATCGGATTTCTACATGCAATATATGTCGGGGACGGATACAATCGACCTGGGATTCGAATGATCCAAAGGAGGTCCTACCCTCCACTAATTAGGGGAGGAGACTCTTCCTATGCAAGCATATCAAAATATGAAAAGACCAAACACGTCTTAAGACCGGGGAGGAGGATCCTTACCCTTGACGTTCGCTTGGGCGCCATGAATCAAAGATTGAATCGGATGGAAATGACCGCATCAGGTTCCTTTCCGCGGATCCGGACTCATCTCGCGATTTGGGGCTCTGAAGCACCTCCAATTGTGGGATCTAGCTCTCCTTCTTCCTTCTTGCCTCTCCTCTTTCTTAACCTTGGAGAGAGAAAACCAAGATAGAAATGATGATATTTTCCCCCTGCTGCCGACCTAATAGTGCCAGGAGTCAATCTCCACCCTTGAATCAAGATCCAGAGTTTAATAAATATGTGTCCGTCAGCTACCGCGCGGCGGTACCGATTACAGCACCGCAGTATCTCTCCAACGCTGCAGTCACCGCTTCCAATAATGTCGACGTGAACAACGTTAACTCTTCTCGTCGACATGGCAAGAGATTTACCACTAACGATAAACATATCGCGCAGCGTTAACTCTTCTCATCGACATGCTAACTCTTCTCGTCGCCATGATACCTCATCTTGTCGGTATGGCAAGAGAGCTACCGTCATCGGTAACCCTACCGTGCAGCGTTAGCGCTCTGCTGCCATTTTTTTGCTATTGATTCCTTATCATTGGGAAATGAGGTGTTACAATAATGTGTTATAAAACTCCTTAATTATTATCCCTTGTGTGCTTGCCTATGTTTTCCTAGGTTTGGAAGGCTTGTTCTAAGGTTATAGCGCTTCTCTTCAGTCTCTCTTCATGTAATCTCATATCATATTAGCTCTGTGATTTAGATATATAGTAGTTAATTAGATCTTTTGACTCCTCTTTGGAAGCAATTGTTAATGTTTGTGACTAGCAAAAAATCCTGAATGATTTCTTCACATTTCATTATAATATATCAAAATATTTCCTTGCTGATTAAAGTTTGATAGTTATAACCTTGGTGGATCTTAAGAATTATGTTCTAAGAGTTTCTCATGCAGCTTTGATGTTGTAGCCCCAATGATTCATGAGATATATATAGTCTTGCTTTGATGTTATAACCTTGTGGCTTCTTTTGTTTGTGGGTATTTGATCAAGTATTTGTCGATGAGTTCGTTGTTAGTTGCTTATACCTATCAGTCACAAGCTAACTTCCACAATCATTGTGAGATGAATGTTCACACATCTTCATTAATTTGGATGCGCACGCCAGTACGTACCCATACATTTCTTTAGTGAAGATCGGGATAATTACCGTGTAGTAGTTGATTGTTGTTGTGTAGTTTGAGTACTAATGCATTTCTGTTGTTGATCGAGCTTGTTTAAGTCGTACGGCTAGAGCCTAAACTTTTACTCTCTCTCTCTCAGCAGCACTACTGATAAATTTAAATGCAATGAAGAGGAGATGAAAAGAAAAGGAGCGCTAGCTAGAAAATCAAAATTACTTTTTATCATATTGTTTAATTTTATAGATTCATTAGATTCTTCTAAATATAAATATATTTAATGCATCTGATATTGTAGTTAACTTTACTTTCATAAATGAACTTCACCTATTCTTATGCTCTTGAGGATTACTTTATTTATTACATGCATCATTTAATGTGATCACAACCTAAAAGACTAAAAGAGCAATAGTAATTAATTGTATTATATATATATTCAAAAATCAAATAATTCTTGAATAATTTTATAATAGATTTGTGAAAATTTGATTAAATTTTGATTTTTTTTTCGTACTCGGATATGGGTCGAATCCAAATCCAGATTCGAGTGTTATTTGTATTTGAATCAAATAATATTATCTCTATTGTCAAGATTAGTGAATAGTTCATGAATAATAGCAATATATATATATTTTAAGATGATTAAGGCCGTCTGATCAAAATCTATTTGGTCCTTCATTTCAAGCGAATTCGAATCGAATCTAAGAATTAATTTGAATCATTCAAATCCCAGATTTGGAGATCATGAATCCTAATCTGAATTCTAATAAATATCAATGTTATATTAAGATTTTTCAACACGGAGGCCACGACACTCTCTATTTGCCGTCATATGTTCGTCCGTCGGGCATGCGGCGCAAGAAAACTAGAAACCAGTTATGTAAAGTTCAGCTAAAAAAGTTGAAACTAAAGCCAAAAAACCAGTCAAATTAACATGCCATCAAATTAATTATGAGTATTTAGGGTTTGTTTGTCACTGCGATTACGACGTAGACATAGGCTCCATTTGGCGCCGCTTTTTTTCTCCGGTGAGTTTGGACAAAAACTCCACCATCATAGAATGTATGTTCGGCAAGACAATGGTTATCACCCCACCAAAAAAACTAATTTTGAACATAAAAGTAGATGAAATTTCTTAGGTGAAATTGGGGGTTCACAGACGACAGTTGATAACCACCGTGTTCACGACCGCTACCACCATGCTAAACAAAACCGTAATAGTCATCAATTGTCGTTCATGAACACCAGACCTTGCCTATATGCGTTTAGGATCAAAATAAAGGATTTCCATAGTGAAAGTTCGTAGCGTTCTCCGTAACGTTTCACAATATATCATATATCAAATGTCTGATGAGCTGGCGATTATGGTGCCACGCCGTCGAGCAATTTTTAGGTAGGGTCGAACCCGTATACGTGGAAGATACGGGTGGATTTTCGGCCACCAAATTTGTTATCGAACAGCCAAAAAAAGCCAAAAAGTTTCGAGGCAGCCGATCGAACGGCTGTCAGCCAGCCACCCGCACCATTCATTTTGTGTCATCAGTGAGTTCAACGGTCAAATAAAGATATTATGATTAGTATATATAGTCTGTAATATCTAGTAATAGCAGCTGTAGAGGACATTGAATAATAATGATTTTTTTTAATCTCTCTCCTTGAATTGTTTCCTCCCTCTCTCTCTCTCTCTCTCTCTCTCTCTCTCTCTCTCTCTCTCTCCTATCGGCCTCCGCCCCTTTCTCGCCGGAAAACCACCGGTCAAACACACCATTGTAATCTGTCAACAATCGCCCTTACGTAATCTGTAAGAATACTGACATCATCTTATTTTCTTACAAGTAAAAAATGTTGAATTAAGGAAAAAAATTAAAAAGAGCACGGAAAACTCGGCCGGCGGAGTTCACCGTCACTGCTTAATTCTCCGGCGGGCAGACGGTCTGGCCGTGGGTCTGACACGACGGCCCTGACGGCGTCGCTGGCCCTTGCGGTAATGACTGCAGAAACAAACTAGCTCGCACTTCAAACCCAGAACCCAGCATTTCTCCGGCCATCGGCCTAATTGCACTTGATAATGGAAACTGCGAGGAGAGAGAAAGCAGGAGAAGCGCAGCAATGACAGCTTCCGCCATTACCAATCTTCTCTTTCCTTCCATTTCCTCTTCTTCTTCTTCTTCAAACTATAAGCTGCTGGCCGGGAGTTCGGAAGGAAAAAGGCAGAGCTGTTTATACTTTTAGCCGAAGAGATCAAAGTGGGGAAAAGTTCCGGTGCAGGTTATTGCTATATTAATTATTAAACAAACGGTCAGCTTAATTGAAATAGTATCCCATGAATAGCAATAAAATAAATATTAATCTCCTTCTCATCCTGCTGGCGCTGCGTTTTTTGAGTCAAAACAAAAACGCCAAACATTAGGAATTACCCATTTGACACAACAACAGTCCCTTACAAAAACTAGATTATAAAAAACCTATTTTTTCTTACCTCTCCCATTTTTTAACAGTAAAAACCTCACCCGGCCGCCGCACATCTGCAAGCCTGGCGTCGCCATCTTAGCCCGTCGGAGTCACACTGCTTCTGCTACGAATTTCGTAAGTTCTCCACTCCAATGTTTATCTTTTTATCTTTGATTTAACTTTCAGTAATTCAAAGTTTCTCGATCGAACAAGTCCTTTGTATCATTTATCATTATTTATCTTCTTTAGCATGATTTATCTTCGTTCAAACGAGTTGTTCTTTGTGTATTCTACAAAATATTTAGCCTTATAATACATGACTAGTATTTAATATTTCGGGTTGCGGATAAAATATTTAAATTATCCGGGTTGCGGTTAAAAAAGGGGTGCGACAAGATAATTTTTGGTTGTGGTTAACAATCGCCCAAAAATATCATTTTTGTTGATGCCAGAAAAATTCCGGCTCCAAAATTCGGATCAATGCAGCCCGAGGTTACTGATCATGCGGTCCAGCTCCACGGCTCGGATAGCTAAAAGAGGAGAGAGAAAATGACTACAAGCACACCCCAGGTGCTCCAGCAGAGAGGTCCCACCACGTACCCGGAAGTTTGGGAGAAACTTCCCCTCCGCAACCAAAAGCTGGGCGAGGTACTAGACGGGCATGGATTTGGCGAGTATCTAACTTGGGGGGACCTCGACCACTTCCAAAAGTGTCATTTCTAGTACCCCTAGGGGTCTATTTATAGAGAAATCCTAGGGGGGTACAGGCGAGTATACTGCCTAAGCTCGCGAGTTACAAGGGCTACTCGCCCATACTCGCGAGATACTCGCCCATACTCGCGAGATACTCGCCCAAGCTCGTCTCTGCTCGCCCCTTGCTCGCCATACTCGCTCTTTGCTCGCCATACTCGCCCATTGCTCGTCATACTCGCCCATTGCTCGCCATACTCGCCCATTGCTCGCCCAGCTCGCGCCTTGCTCGCCCAGCTCGCGCCTTGCTCGCCCAGCTCGCGCCTTGCTCGCCCAGCTCGCCCCTTGCTCGCCCAGCTCGCGCCTTGCTCCTGCTGGCTGAGTTGCCTTGTGTCTTGGACTGCCGGCTTCTGTGCTGACCTTTTGACCTTGACTTCAGCCTACGTGGCTTTGAATGGGCCTACCCTCGGAGAATGAGGGTTGTACAATTTTGAACATAAACGAGAACATAGTTCCAAAAGTGAGGTAGGGCTTTGTTTGGGATGGTGGTGGTGGCAGAAAAAAAAATTCATTGTACAACTCCATATTTGATGAGTGGATGCGATCGGACCGGCTAGCGGGAGTAGGCGAGTATGGTCAGAATACCTAGGGGCGAGTACTAAGGGCAAAGACTTCTCTCCCAGGAGGAGGTACTCACCCATGGGTGACAGGTTCTGAGGCGAGCACCCGGTAGTAGAGGGACTCGCCAGGCAGTTAGGGGGAAGAAGGCGAGTGTCTTGTCCCATAGGGCACTCGCCTGGCCCTTGATGGCAAGGGCGAGTCCTCCTAGGAAGGGGAGCACTCTCCCCCAGGAGGTGATTTGCTCCCAAGGTTGCTTTGGTCTGTCCTTAGTATTTCCGAACAGCGGGATTACGTTGTGCGCAGACCAAATATGGTTGTGGATAATAGAAAATAAAAGGCTGAGGCCACTATCTGCAGGCCATTTTCAAAATCTATAAATAGACCCCCCAAGGGCACCTTAAGAAGAGAGGAATTTTTGGGGAGAAGAACTAGAGAGTGCTTTTGCTTTTCCAGTACTCTCCATAGTTCTATAGGGTGTCGAGCTCAGTCTTGGTTTGGGAGGGGGAGATCTTAATTTTGATCTTCCGGGTTTGAAGCGAGACCTCCTCGCTGCATCTTAAGGGATCTGTTTTAGGTTAGCCACCAAAGTAAGTGAGTTTCTTGGTTCCGAGTGTCCGGCCTTGAGATTTTCGTTTAGGAGAAGTAAAAATGAGTTGTCCCTATAGATCCGAACTCCGTTGAGTCGAGTTTTCCGGTTTCGTCATTTTTGGTGCGGTGAGCGTGAACCATAACTCGTTAGAAAAATTTTAAGCGAGTGTCATGACTGGAAGCAAAGAACTGGGGAACTCACCCCCTCCCTGCGAGTACGTAAGGAGAAGCGACTTCGATGAGTTCATGAAATCGATCCTGGAAACTCTGTGTCTCGCACTCACCCCTCTAGGAGAGTGCTCGACTCCAGCGGTGCCCGTGTTCGCCTCGCCAACTCTGGGCGAGGCGGCACAGGCTGGGCGACCAGGGAAGGAGACTGTGGTGGAGGACGAGCGGACCCTCCACGCGTGGGTATTGTTCCCCAGTCCGCCGGGCGCTTGCTACCCGGGCAAGGAGACTGGGCGAGCGCTCCCAACTCGTTAGGCAGAGTGGGGGAGCCCTTTCTGCGAGCTGATTCTTTCGGCTTCGGTCCCAAATCGCTAGGCATGGGCCAAGAGAAGGAGAAGACTTGTTGCTCTATCTAGGGGTGGGAGTCAAAGCGGTAATCTCGGTCCTAGTCTAATAAGAGGGAAAGAAGTAGTTGCACATCTACTACGTCAGCTGAGTCCTAGAGAAGGCGGAGCTCAGATATCTCATTATGGGGAAATTGGTTTTTTCCCTGATCATCTCGCCTCGGAAACTCCGACCTTATTTCCAGATGCATTCCATCAAAGGGATGATCGATCATCTCCTTCGCCACGTCATGGAAGGGGTGGAGCACTCGGGGAGGACAACAAAATGGTCGGTGGAGCTTAACGAGTTTTATATTACTTTCGCTCCTCGTCTATCGATGAAGGTGCGCGTGGTAGCCGACTTCCTAACGGAGTATATGACCGAGGTGGAGGAATCAAGGTCTCCCAAGCTGGTGGAATGGGAACTTTTTGTAGATGTGGTGTTAGGAAGGCGCTCCCTTGGAGGAGGGGTCGTTCTAGTAAGCCCGCATGGGACAAAGATTGAGGAGGCGGTTGACATCCGCTTCCCTGTCACAAACAACCAAGTCGAGTATGAAGCAGTGATAGTCGGGCTCTGACTAACAAGGGAATTGGGGATCCAGGATGTAAAGGTCTTCACGGATTCAATGGAAGTTGCCTCCCAGATTCTGAGAGAATTTGAGACTAGGGAGCCAACTCTCCAAAAGTATCTGTCAAAGGTCAAGGGTATCATCGGGTGGTTTCACACTTTTTCCATCCAGCATGTGTCTAGAGAAGAGAACGCCCAAGCAGATCGAATAGCGAAGTATGGTCCTTATGTTGGGGGAACGGTGACCGAGTCGTTCCAACCTTCCATCGAGGAAGAAGAAGTGATGGAGATCGATCAGAAACCCTCATGGATGGACCCTCTTATTTCTTTTTTAACCTCGAGCAGATTCCCAGAGGAAGTCTCGGACAAGAGGCGGTTCAGGTATAAATCTGCCTACTATTTATTGCATGAGGGGAGCTTGTACCTGAAGACTTTAACCGGACACTTGGCGATGTGTGTGTCGGAGTACGAAGTCCCAAAGGTATTGGAAGAGATCCACTATTAGGAATGAGACAGCCATTCTGGGAGTTGGACTCTAGAGAAGATGGTGTTGAGGCAAGGGTATTTCTGGCCAACAATCTGCAAAGACATCGTGGAGTATGCGAAGAAGTGTCAGAAATGTCAGCTCTTCACGTCGCTCCAGCTTCAACCCGCGCAAAGGCTCAGGACTATCACGGCGCCCTGGCCCTTCGCCATTTGGGGGATGGACTTGGTGAGTCCGTTCCCTCAAGCCAGTGGGCAGTGGAGGTTCCTCGCAGTCACGATTGAATATTTCTCCAAGTTGCTGGAGGTCAAGGCGTTGAAAAAAATGACCTCACAGGTAGTAAGAAATTTAATTTGGGTGGAAATAATTTGCAGGTGTGGGCTCCCCCTCCTGAGAGTCACAGACAACGGGTCGTAGTTCGCTAGTGAGGAGCTCACTAGCTTGTGCGACCAATTGGGCATTGACCTCCGCTTCGCCTTCGTCCATCACCCTCGGAGCAATGGGTAGGTAGAGGCGGCGAACAACGTTCTTGTCAACTTGTTGAAGAAGAAAGTGGAGAACCTGAAGGGCAACTGGGTGGAGCAGCTTCCCTCGATTCAGTGGGCTTTGAGGATGACACCCAGCACGGCAATAGGAGAAACATCCTTCAAGCTTTCTCACGGCTCTGAGGCCATGCTCCCGATGGAATTTGAAATAAAGTCCCCCTCGATTCGTGGTCACAGAGGAAGGAGACGAGGACTGGAGGATGGATAATGAGAAGGAGCAGCAGCTCTCGCTCGACCTAGTTGAAGAACTCCGCGACTTGGCGAGAGTTCGACAAGAAGAAGTCAAGCACCGAATGGCCAGGTATTTTGATAAGAATATTAGATTCAAACAATTCGTGCATGGGGATCTCGTCCTCAAGAAGGTCGACGTCGCAGGGAGATCGGCAAACATAGAAAAGATCTATCCCAATTGGGAGGGACCTTATGAAATTTGGGAAGCACTGAAATCGGGGGTGTATCACCTCGAAAATGTCGAGGGAGTTCCCCTCAGCAACACATTGCGTGGCGGCGATCTGAAACGTTTTTATCCTTAATAAGTGCTAGAAATTTCCAATTAAGTATTATGCCCTGCTATGAATTGTAACTATATGAAATGACATTTTTGGTTAAGGCCCCGAGAAGAGAACCGTTGACCGGGCTCTTTGATGTCGGCAGGGCTGGTTCCCTCACTCGAGAGGCAGGAAATACATTTTTGGTTAAAGCCCCGAGAAGAGAACCGTTGACCGGGCTCCTTATTGTCGGCAGGGTTGGTGCCCTCACTCGAGAGGCAGGAAATACATTTTTGGTTAAGGCCCCAAGAAGAGAACCGTTGACCGGGATCCATGGGCCTACAGGGCTGGTTCCCTCACTTGAGAGGCAGGAAATACACTTTTGGTTAAGGCCCCGAGAAAAGAGCAGATGACCGGGCTCCTTGATGCCGGCAGGGCTGGTGCCCTCACTCGAGAGGCGGGAAATACATTTTTAGTTAAGGCCCCGAGAAGAGAACCGCTGACTGGGCTCCTTAATGCCAGCATGGCTGGTGCCCTCACTCGAGAGGTAGGAAATACATTTTGGTTAAGCCCCCGAGAAGAGAACTGCTAACCGGGCTCCTTGATGTCGGCAGGACTGGTGCCTTCACTCGAGAGACAGAAAATATATTTTTGGTTAAGGCCCCAAAAAGAGAACCGTTGACTGGGCTACTTGATGCTGGCGGGGCTGGTGCCCCGCTCGAGAGGCAGGAAATGATGTTTCGGTTGAGGCCCCGAGAAGAGAACTGCTGACCGAGCTCCTTGATACCTGCAGGGATGGTGCCCTCACTCGAGAGGCCGGATAGGATCGAACTTGGGCCTATGGTGGGCTGGACAAGTGCAGCGGCGCAATAGGCCTTGCATTCGCCAAGCGTACACTCAACCGGCCCACGAGTCGCATGGGTATACTCGGCGGGCCGAGAATTAAAAGCGGTCGAGGCGAGCGAGTACTCCTAGCTAGGACCTATAACTTAAATAATTCTGATGTTTCTCGACGAGCAGGCGAGGCAAGCATGTATTCCTAGCTAAAACCCATAACTTAAGCGATTTTGTTGTTTCTCGATGAGCGACCGAGGTGAGTGAAAGCTCTAATTATGTCCCATAAGCTTGGCGGGGCGAGAATACGCGTGACAAGATAAGAAAACAGAAAATAATATGAAAATTGCAACTCTTTCATTTCATATCAAAATGATTGCAAAAGTTGGGGACTCGCCCCTTACAAAATATGGATCAAAAAGAGAAAGAATGAACGTCGTTCAAGCAGAGGGAGTCCTGGGGCTCTGGGAGTGCTCCCCCTCCTCACCGTCTGGAGCTGACGAGGCGCCCGGGGTCGGGAGGAAGGCCTCCGGGCCGGATGAGTATATTTGCGGTCACGTTACCCCAAGAACCCTACATGGCATTGAGCCCGCAAAGGATTTCTAGCACATGCTCGACGACGTAGGGACCCTAAAGTTCAGAATGCCTAAGTCATAAGCATGGAATGGGCGAGTTCAACTAGCGAATGGAATGAGGAGAGAAATCATATCGAGCCGTTGGTGTACTTTGACAGGAGCTGCTCGACAAGCTTAAGCCAAGATTCAAGGTCCCCAGCTCGCTCCTTCGCCAGCTGGATGGCGTCCTCACATTGCGCGTACTCACGATTGATGGAGAGATCGTGTCACGCGGTTGCATAAGAAAGCAGGAGAGACAAAGCGATTTAGTAGAAAAAGTTAGAGGCGAAATCGGAACCTTATCAGCGACCCCGGCCCCAGGCTCGCGCCGGTTGCTGACGATTGTTGTTGCCCAAGGGAGGTACTCGCCATCTCAACCGGCTCGCGGCGGTGTTTCTTGGCGACCTCCCTTTCCCCGTACTTCTTAGGGAAGCGAGCAGAGTGCTCCGTAATGAGGTCCATCAGGCTGATCGCGCTGCCTTTGGACTTCTCCCTCTGAGTAGCAATGCGAGCCATAAGATCGTCGGACAAAAGCATCTTGACGGGAAATCCAGCGCTCGTGAGGCTTGCCAGTGAGAAGGAGAGAGGAAGGAGAGGGGGTTGGACGATCTTTTTGAGCGCAAGGTGAGCTCGCAAAGAGTGGGGATTGTGTACAACCTTGTATTTGATGAGTGGACACGATCGAACCGGCTAGCGGGAGTATGTGAGTATGGTCAGAATACTGAGGGCCGAGTAACAAGGGCAATGAGTGCTTGCCTGAGAGGAGGTACTCACCCAGGGGAGACAGGTTCTGAGGCGAGCACCGACAGTAGAGGGACTCGTCAGGAAGTTAGGGGGAAAGAAGGCGAGTGCCCTGTCCCACAGGGCACTCTCCTGACCCTTGATGGCAAGGGCGAGCATTCCTAAGAAGGGGAGCACTCGCCCTCAGGGGGTGATCTATTCCCAAGATTACTTTGGTCTGCCATTAGCATTTCCGAACAGCGGGATTACTATGTGCGCAGACCAAATATGGCTGCGGATAGTAGAAACTAAAAGGTGGAGGCCGCTATTCGCATGTCATTTTCAAAATCTATAAATAGACCCCCAAGGGCACCTTAAGAAGAGAGGAATTTTTGGGGAGAAGAACTAGAGAGCTCTCTTGCGCGCTTTTCCAGTATTCTCTTTGGTTTTATAGGGTGTCGAGCTCAGTCTTGATTTAGGAGGGGGAGATCTTTTGATCTTCTGGGTTTGTGAGTTTCTTGGTTCTGAGTACCCGGCCTTGAGATTTTCGCTCAGGAGAAGTAAAAAACGAGCTGCCCCTAGGTCCGAACTCCGTTGAGCCAAAATTTCCGGTTTCAACAATCATATTCCAACGCCATCACTGTTTTGCAGACGCTTGATTTCCCGATGGTGGAAAAAATATTTGTGGCAAGAAGATGTTTTCAAATATTTTTGGAAACTAATGAAGCCTCTCGCTTTTAGAAAAGTTATTCGAAGGAGATTTCACATTCGTCTCGTTCTAATTAGCTCTACATCTCCAATCTCTTTCTGATGTTTTTCCTACCACTCCTTTTCCTACCACCAAGTCATTCTAAACAAAGGCTCTTTTTGGGATGGCGGTGGCGATGAGAAAAACTCTATTCCCACCGCTACCGCCTTTTTTAGATTGATTGGATGAGAAGTTTTTTCAAAATAAATTTTTAAGAAAGCTCGATGTTTTGGGGGCTTTTTGAGTGTCCTGTCCAACATGATTTTCTAAAAACCACTTTCTCTGCTTCCAACTTTTTCTCTTTATTCAAGGGTCTGCGAAAGTCACGCCCCGATCATTAACAATTTGTCTTTTTTTCTTCTCTCCGCTGCAAATATTATCTTCTCTCATTCACGATCCTTCACTCATTTCCTATCTTTGATTCGCGCGAGTGACATTTTGTAACATGCTACAAATGATTACTATAAAACATTTTTATTACTATTATAAAGCAACACATTATTATTAAAATGTTGACCTCCAAACTAAACATGTAAAACATTCTATAAAAGTATTTAAATGAAATTTTTTCAAATAATTTATAACTTTTTCAAAACAATTTTTGGGACAGTTCTAATAAGTAGCACCACGATTGCCACCGCCTTTGGGTTCATTTGGCGTGGCGGTGGCGGGCAGCGTTTGCGGCAAACGTCTGCTCCCCTTCATTCTCCACCCGCCGGTTCTGCCCGCCGCTGCGATTTGCATTAATTATTTGCCTATGACATAGTGATTTGCCAAACATGCGCAAAATATGGATTTCATTGACCGGTCAAAGAAAAGACCGATTTGCAATTCTGAAGACGGCATTTGGATTTCACAAGGTTGAGAATTTGCATAAAATATATAATATTCAATATTACTGCTTGTGAATTTCGAAAAAAAATAATAATATTAAACATAATTAATTTGATTGATGACCAGCCGTGTTTATAAAATTACTTGCCACTTGTCAATATTTGAAATTGCATGAGAACGTTATAATGTATTTAGTGATCATAAGGTGTTGAGACTTTTCTAGTAAAACAATTGAGTTAAAGTAATTTATTTTGCAGGCCATATTTCATATATTTTTCATTGATCATTTGAAGAAAAAACTATATATAATACATGCAAAAAATATAAGAAATATGACTATAAGTTAGATACCTCAATTGGAGTGAATTTATGCTATATTTAAAGCTTAGTTGGCACCGCATTTTTGCTCTGGTGATTTTGGATAAAAACGTCACTGTCATAGAATGTTTATTTAGCATGACAACTGTGACGACAGCCACCAAGAAAAAAAACTATTTTTGAACTTAAACGTGGATGAAGTTCCTGAGGACTGGTGTTCACGAACGATGGTTCATAACCATCGCATTCAAGACCTCTACCGCCGCGCCAAACAAACCCTAAGTTAAACTTTAGCGAAGTCGAAGAGTATAGTAATCCAAGCAGAGCTCAAATTTAAGCTTCATTTGAGAGAAATAAATCCCTCATTTATGGATTGAGATAAGCGAAAAATTAATGAATTTTTGTGGACTTTCTCACGGCTAAGAAGCTTCACAATAGAGGTTTACCAAACACCACAAAAAGTGGGCCCCATTCCTCACAAAAATACCCGATTCTCCTAGGGTTCGACTGAAAATCACAAAAAATGGCCCCACTCGCCACAAAAACACCCGACTTTAGGATTTGGTGCAAAATAAAACCTAAAGTCGGGTGTTTTGTGCTGAGTGGGGCCCACTTTTTGTGATTTTTAGGTACACTTTAGATCAGCATAGTATTATTTCATCAATTTATCTAACCGCATTTTTATCTTATCAAAAGAAAGCTAAAACGCTAATACAAACACAGCCTTAGAAAGAAATTCCTCCCTTTATTTCTATCATCTCTTAATTAATATCCGGAACTATAATATTGCTTTGATCCTGTGCTGACAAGTGGCATTCCTTTTGTCCATCCAATGCATCAAATGCCACTTTCCATTGACCGCATATCTTTGGCCGCATAATAATCTAATTAGGAAGCACTAATGACTATTTAAAACAAGCAATACTTAAATAATCCCACATTAGCGACCTTGAATAATCCTTGTTCTTCTTTAGTTGTCCGTACCGTTGATATGGTTAACAACTTAGCATCAATTACCACGCAAATACTGTTAATGTATATTTGGGTTTATAACGGGCTCGGAGGTTTAACAAATTGGTTCGGATACTGAGACATCCGATACCCGTATGAAATTTAGGGTTTCACAATAAATACCTAGCTGTGGGCAACGGTTAGTAAATTCCACTTTGATCTACACCCGAATGTTTCGAGCAAACCTAACAAATACATGTTTCAAATTTTTTCTCCATTCAAATTAATCATTTCTAAAATATTAATGGGTGAAGTTTAACTTATATTATATAATATAAAGATGAAAAAAAATCAGTCTTATTCCAAAAATTTCTTTTAAACATAGCAGTTCTATTACTAAATATTGTTTTATTATTATTTAATCGCCACCGGATACCCCTTAAATAAATATATTGGAGAAATTGTGTTGGGTATAGCCAAGTCTCCGCCGAGATGGGGCTGCGAATAGGCAATTCACCGTCATAATGGGGGTGTGAATAGCGGCAGTTCACCCACTATTAGTAATGCCATTAGTGGAGGAGGAAACCACCCGAAACCACCCACCACCACGACAGCAAGGCCACACCCCCCCCCCCCCCCCCCCCCGCAGCCCTGTACGGGAAACTCTCCCGCGCGTGTGCCAGTTGCGCGACCACCATCAAGCGATTGTGCTGCCACCACCGCACCAGCCGTGCGGCCACCTCCGCACGGCCGCACACGCTCGGCCCGTGCGCGGGGAACCAAATAATGATGAGAGAGGTAGACTAAAATTTAAAAAAATGCAAGGGTTGTACCAGAAATTTGTAAATAGTCGAGGATCTGAAAGTTGGCAGTGTACCCATGTGTGTGCAGTCCATCCGAGAGATCAGGATCTTTTTCATTTTGTCAATATTTTTGACGAAATGGAGGGGATTCATTTCACGGTTGAGATCGAATGTTTCTTGATCGATCTAACGGGTTCCTCTTTTTCCCATCTTTTTATATTTTTTTTAATCCCAAAAATCTTCACCACTGGATATATGTTAAAGTATTTTTGTCCATTAGATGATGAAATAGATCCCCTCCATTTCGTCGAGGATCTGGATCCCCATCCGGGGCGGATATAGGGGGCGTTGGGGACTGTACCACCCGTAATTCGTCGAGATCAGAAAGGCCTAAGGAGACGCCTATTTGCAGACCTCGCTGGGCGAGCAAGGGGCGACCATGGCGAGCAAGGGGCGAGCTGGGCGAGCAAGGGGCGACCTTGGCGAGCAAGGGGCGAGCAAGGGGCGAGTATGGCGAGCAAGGGGCGAGCATGGGCGAGCAAGGAGCGAGTATGGCGAGCAAGGGGCGAGTATGGAGAGCAAGGGGCGAGCTGGGCGAGCAGAGGACGAGCTGGGCGAGCAGAGGCGAGTATGGGAGAGTACGGTCAGGTAACTACCCCCCCCCCCCCCAGGATTTGTCTATAAATAGACCCCCAGGGGTACAAGAAAGATGACTTTTTGGACGAGGTTGACCCCCTCAGGAGAGATACTCGCCAGGTAGGGGCCTTCCTTGTACCAAGCTCGGCCATTTTTGGTTTTGGAGGGGAAGAATCCCTTGAGCTTCCGGGTACGTGGTGGGACCTCCCTGCCGCAGCACCTGGGGTCCTGTTTGTTGCTCTTCTAGCTTCTTCGTCGTTGCCAGTCAAGTCATGTCGTTGGACTGTTGGGCGAGTAGTCGTCGGCTGCATTGATCCGAATTTTGGAGTCGGGATTTTCCTGGCTTCAACAGGGGCCGCTGTAATACCTCAATTTCCAATGCACTGAAATCAGCAAGATGTGGTCTTAAAACTAACGCCTGCGTTAAGACTAACGTCCGGCATTAGCCCAGGCCGTTCGTCGAACGCAGCCAGCCGTTCGTCGAACGCAGGTTTTGGGCAATTCGTCAGACGCAGGCTGCAGAGTGTTCGTCGAACGCCGTTCGACGAACTTCAGGCCGTTCGTCGAACGCATACTGCAGCGTGTTTGTCGAACGCCGCTCGACGAACTTCAGGTCGTTCGTCGAACGCAGGCTGCAGAGTGTTCGTCGAACGCCGTTCGTCGAACGCAGACTGCAGCGTGTTTGTCGAACGCCGCTCGACGAACTTCAGGTCGTTCGTTGAACGTAGGCTGCAGAGTGTTCGTCGAACGCCGTTCGACGAACTCCAGGCTGATCGTCGAACGTCGTCGGGCTTTAAGCGGCAGTGGATAAGCGCAGCCACCGCCTTAAGGGCTAACGGCCGACGTTAGCTAAGAAAATATATAAGTCCGTTTCAAAGGCAAAAGCGTGGGATCCTGAAGGAAGGAGGTCGATTTTGGCTAGCCGTGAGTTGTGTTGAGGGTAAATCCGTGAAGGAGATTGCTTGAGTGCTTGTGCCATCATTGGAGAAAGCTGTTTTTAAGAGAGTCCAGCCGAATTCCTCTCAAATCTATGGCACCGAAACGAGCGCTGAGGGTAACGATTCTCCTCCCTCATCTCTGGACACGTTCGTCCTTTGATTTACATAGTAGTAGGCAGATTTCCACTAGCGTGTGGATAGATTTCTGCCGACGGGTCGATGTTATCCCCGTAGAAATTGCATATAGAGTCCGGAATTGAAGTACGGGCATAGGCATGTTGTGTGAAGCCCATCTGGACAGGTTGGTCTGGATTGGCGATGTTTATTGCTTGTAGCATGTCGGAGAAGACTCTGTGTATTCGATGTGTTTCGGGTTCTTTGTACTGTATTGTACAGAAAAGTGGGTTCTGGAGGTGTTTCCCAGGCAATACCCGAAAAGTGGCAGCAGAACGGGGTTCTGTTACTAACGCCAGACGTTAGTGTTAACGCCGGCGGTAGCTCCAAGTGATCAGATTGTGTGACCCAATGTGGGTACAGTTAGACGGGCACAAGGGGAAGCCAAACACGTGCCAGGCATAGTTGAATACTAACATTTATGAGCGCGGGCACAAGCTGAACTGAACCCGTTCCATAGTCGGTCAGTGATGAGGTCGCTCCTCCGGGGTTACTGAGGGAATTGTGGATTAGAAACCGTAAGATAGTGCTAGCCTTGACGGTCGCAGCTCATAGTGTACATCCAAGTTGAAAAGGTACTTGTCGATGTCGTGCCGAGGGTGCACAATGCGTGTAAGCCTAAATCCGAGTTGAAAAAGTACTTGTCGATTAATGCATCGCTCTCAATGAAAATGAATGCTTCTATGCGGTGCTTAGACGCACATGTGATATATGTACTGTTATTGCTTGCCTGCAGGGAAGGAGCACCACCGCCCCGAGCATGGGGTGGGGTCGTTATAAATCTGGGTCAGCTAAAGCTGACCGGTTACTTGTTTTCCCACCGCTTGGTGGATTTGTTTATACAGGTCCTGGCGAGACTAGCGGGAAATAGCGTGTTGAAGCCCCTGCTGCTGTGCTGTACTGGCCCTCGAAGGCCAAAGCTTTTGTTTACTGTTTTTATGTGTGGCCGGCCTGCGCGCCGATGTTTGGAAGCCACCTTTATTATGAAAACAAACCTTGTAAAGAACTTGTAATGTATTTCATTCCTCATAATTATTGTGGACAGTATAAACTGGTTTTAAATGAAATTAAATGCTTCCGTTGTACAACTCTGTGTGCTGAGATGGTTATGTTAGTAACTGTTTAATGCTAATTTAGTGACGCGCTCTTTTGTTCGTTTAATATGGCGTGGGGTCCCGGCCAGACCTACTGTTATATTCTATGTAACAGGGAGGGTGTTACAAATTGGTATCAGAGCCAGGTCTCGATCCCTTTTAGTCTGAATTCGTGGTCGAATTCTTTTAAGGGGTGGTGAGCACGTGTGTGCGTCGCCGTTAACTCATGTAGATAACCAGTAATTGTCCACTTTAGGAATGAATTACATGTATGTGTGTAGCATTGGGATGGAACTTTTGTGTTCCTCTAGTGATCCGTGTTATCTCTTAGTCGCTAATTGTGTTTTGTGCACATGTATAGGTAACTGGGAGTGGAGCGGGGCCATCTCGACCCCAACGTTCGACTGCCAGCAGTACTCCAGCTGAAGTACGGACTCCTCCTTCTGCTGAGACAGTAAGGATGATAGCGGAAGCAGTGTTTGTTATGTTCACTACACAACCTGGAGGGCATGTCCCTGGACAGCCTCCTACTCTTGGAGTGGCCCTAGTGCCGGTTGTGGCAGCTGAACCTGCGGTTGAATGGCCAGTGTCGGTGAGGGCACGAAGAGCTCCGGACCAACAACTGCAGTACTTTCTGAGTTTCTATCCTCCTACATTCACGGGGGCAGGAACCCCGACGCAAGCTGAGGATTGGCTATCAAAGGTGCGCAAGACCTTGAAGGCAACTGACACGGAGGAAGACCAGAAGGTTACTTTGGCAACCTTCCTACTTTATGGGGAGACGCAGTTGTGGTGGGATGAGATAGAGTTGCGTCACCTAGCAGGAAGGCAGCTGGCGGACATCTCGTTTGATGAGTTTTTGAGATTGTTCTTGGCGCGGTATCTCCCACCTGCTCAGCAAATCGAGATGGAGAACCAGTTCAACCGTTTGACTCAGGGTGATCGTAAGGTTGATGATTACCTGCACGAGTTTACTCGGTTGGGGAGATACGCAGGAGCGACCCTTGCCGATGAAGCCCGGAAGACCAATCGGTTCTATGAAGGTCTGCGAGAAGAGTTGCGGTTCCTTCTGTCAGGGGCAATGACACAGGGGTTTATGACCCTAGTCAATACAGCTCGTTCCTTAGAAAAGGATATGAAATGGTCCCAGAGCAGGAAGGAGTTAGCAGTGGTAAAGCCAGAGTTCAAAGCACCGAGCTCTGCGAAGTCGAGGCGAGGCAGTTGGAAGAACAGAGCACGACCTTCTGGGTCAGCTCAATCTGCGGCTTCAGGTGTGACGACTGGGCGAGGCCCACTCATCTGTTTTAACTGTGGTAAGCCGGGTCATATGGCCCGAGACTGTCGTGGAGGCAAGAAGGCGGCTGCGGCTTACGCGGCAGAAAAAGGGAAGGCGGTAGAGTCAACCGCATCTCATGCTGTTCCAACCCAACCTAGAGTGTACAATCTTGGCCAGCAGGAGGCCATAAAACAAAGCGATGTGGTGACAGGTATGCGCTAGTATACAGCTTTTGTTGCATTTTATACTTCATACCTTGTGCATTGCTTGTAATTGTTTGTATATTAGGCTTTGTCCTAATATTTAGCTGTCCGGCGAGAGCGTTGTTTGATAGGAGAGCTTCATATTCTTTTCTATCGGAGGCCTTCATACGACAACTTGGAGTGCCTTCGTCATGTAGAAAGGAACGATTAGATGTGATGCTGCCCAATGGCTGCTCGATAAGTGCGGATCGAGGCTGTGTTGTAAAGGTACGAATAGGAAGTCAGGATTTTGATTTGGAAGCACTGCTACTGCCACTTTCAGAGTTCGATATGATCTTTGGTATGGACTGGCTGTCGGCGCAGCAGGCCTACATTGATTGCACTTCTAAGGAGGTCACACTGGGGCGGAATACCGAACGTGTTACTACGTTTGCCGGTTTGCGTGGGTCGAGCAAGACGCTGATGTCTGTTGTCCAAGTAGTTAAGGCCGTTCGGCAAGGCGCAGAACTGTGTGTTGTGCTGGTGGGGGCTGCAAAGCCTCAGCCCAGTCTGAGTGACGTTCCTATTATTTCAGAGTATCCTGATGTGTTTCCTAAAGATCTTCCTGGGGCGCCGCCTCAGCGAGAGATAGACTTCACGATAGAGCTGGTGCCAGGTGCCAAGCCTGTGTCACGCTCTCCGTACCGTATTGCGCCAAAGGAGGTGGTAGAGTTAAAGGTTCAATTACGGGAGTTACTAGACCAAGGCTATATACGCCCAAGTACATCACCTTGGGGTGCTCCGGTCCTTTTTGTGAAGAAGAAGGACGGAAGCCTGCGTCTATGCATCGACTACCGTGAATTGAACAAGCTGACCGAGAAGAACAAGTATCTGATTCCTCGAATCGATGACTTATTTGATCAGCTAGTGGGTTCGTCGGTGTATTCAAAGTTGGATCTCAAATCTGGCTACTACCAGTTGCGAATTCGGGATTGTGATATCCCCAAGACGGCATTCAGTACTCACTACGGGCACTATGAGTTTACAGTGATGCCGTTTGGATTGATGAATGTGCCGTCAGTATTTATGGATCTGATGAATAGGACCTTTCGAGAGTACCTGGATCGATTTGTCATCGTCTTCATCGACGATATCTTAGTGTGCTCTCAGTCTGAAGAAGAACACACAATTCATTTGCGAGAAGTTTTGGAGACCCTGCGACGGAGTCAATTGTATGTCAAGTTCTCCAAGTGCGAGTTTTGGCTAGCTTCAGTAGTGTTCCTTGGTCATGTTGTTAGTGGTGAGGGTATCGCAGTGGATCCTCGATGCAATCCAGAAGTGACCCATTTTGACAACAGTAGCGGAGGTCAGGAGTTTCCTTGGACTTGCCGGCTACTATCGGCGCTTCGTGGAGAACTTTTCGCGAATCGCTCTACCTTTCACCACCTTGACAAGGAAGGATCAGAAGTTCGTTTGGTCACCAGAGAATGAGCGAGCTTTTGAGGAACTTAAGAGTCGTCTGACCACGGCACCGATCTTGTGTTTGCCATGTGGTACGGAAGGCTATGAAATTTACAGCGATGCGTCAGGGAGCGGCTTAGGCTGCGTACTTCTTCAGCATGGTCAAGTGATAGCTTATGTCTCTCGCCAGTTGAAAGTGCATGAGCGAAATTACCCGGTCCACCACTTGGAGTTGGCGGCCGTGATCTTCGCTCTGAAATTGTGGCGACACTACTTGTATGGTGTGAAGGTTGACATCTTTACAGACCATAAGAGCTTCAAGTATCTGCTAAATCAGAAGGAGCTCAACATGCGACAACGAAGGTGGATGGAGTTCCTGGGGGACTACACTTTCGAGATACACTATACTCCCGGGAAGGGAAATGTCGTCGCAGATGCTTTGAGCCGGAGGTCTTCTGCGCAGGCCAACTGGATTCAGATGTATGATCCACGTCTGATCAGTGACTTGGAAGCCTTGGAGATCTCCTGTGTGGAGAGGAGTTCTAGTGCAAGTGCGTGCTTGAACTGGACGGAGGTGCAATACGACCTCGCGGACAGAATACGACAGGCCCTAGAGCTTGATTCGAGCATGCAGCGCTATTTGGCGGAGTCTGAAGTTGGAACTGCTGCAGAGTTTGTGTTAGACGACGGTCTGATGTGGAAAGACGGTCGGTTGTGCGTCCCAAATGTGGGTAAGCTGCGAGAAGAATTGATGTACGAAGCGCACTTTACAAAGTACTCAATTCACCCAGGGAGCACAAAGATGTACCAAGACATGAAAAGTTGTTTTGGTGGCCAAGTCTGAAGAAAGACATCGCCTTGTATGTGGCAAAATGCAAAACTTGCGCACTTCTAAAGGCGGAATGTCAGAAACCTAGAGGTTTCCTGAAGTCGTTGCCTGTACCGGAATGGAAATTTGACGATATTTCTATGGATTTCCTGCACGGTTTGCCGAGATCTCAGAGTGGGAATGATGTCGTATGGGTGATCGTGGATCGCTTGACGAAGGTAGCCCACTTTATTCCAAACCAGAGGGACGATTCAGTTGAAAGGTTGGCAAAGCTTTATGTTGATAGCATTGTACGATTGCACGGTGTGCCCCATAGAATCGTCAGTGACCGAGATGGGCGCTTTACTTCGAAAGATTGGAGGCTAATCCACCAGTTGTTGGGTACAAAGTTGAAGTTTAGTACTGCCTTTCACCCTCAAACGGATGGACAGACTGAACGTACGAATAGAACTCTGGAGGATATGCTCTGTATGTGCGTCCTGGATTTCGGTAAGAAGTGGGAAGATCATCTTTTCATGATCGAGTTCGCTTATAATAACAGCTATCAGGCAAGTATAAAGATGGCGCCCTTCGAGGCCCTCTATGGTAGAGCTTGTCGCACTCCCTTAGCGTGGGCGAAAACAGGTGAGACAAAGCTGTTTAAGCGAAAGGAAGTCGAAGATGCAAATTCAGCTATTCAAGCAATTCGGGAGAGATTGTTGATTGCGCAAGATAGGCAGGCAAAGTACTACAATGCCAAGCACAGAAACGTCGAGTTCGCCGTGGGCGACTGGGTTTCCCTAAAGATCAAACCTTTCAAGGGTGTGTCCAGGATTCGACGCTTGAAAAAGCTGAGTCCGAGGTATCTTGAACCGTTTGGAATTCTGAAGCGTGTTGGTGAAGTTGCCTATCGGCTCGCTTTTTCGACAGAGTTGAGCGGACTGCATGATGTGTTTCACATCTCTGTGCTGAGGAAAGCTGTGCCAAAGCCTAGCCAGGTCCTGTTAAAGAATCAGGTGTCGGTCGATAATGAGTTGAAGACGTTGGTCACGTTTATTTGCATCGAAGACACTGATGTCAGACAGTTGCGGAATAAAATGATCTGAATGGTCAAAGTCCGCTGGAACAATTGCGGTCGTGAGGAGCTTTCATGGGAGCGTGAGCAAACCATGCGGGATGAGTTCCCAGAATTGTTCCGTTGAGGTACAAGTTATGTTTTGTATCTTTTTGTTTCTTTGCACTGTTAAATTTCGGGACGAAATTTCTTAAAGGAGGGCAGATTCGTAATACCTCAATTTTCAGTGCACTGAAATCAGCAAGATGTGGTCTTAAAACTAACGCCAGCGTTAAGACTAACGCCTGGCATTAGCCCAGGCCGTTCGTCGAACGCAGCCAGCCGTTCGTCGAACGCAGCCAGCCGTTCGTCGAACGCAGCCAGCCGTTCGTCGAAGGCAGCCAGCCGTTCGTCGAACGCAGCCAGCCGTTCGTCGAACGCAGCCAGCCGTTCGTCGAACGCAGCCAGCCGTTCGTCGAACGCAGCCAGTCGTTCGTCGAACGCAGCCAGCCGTTCGTCGAACGCAGCCAGCCGTTCGTCGAACGCAGCCAGCCGTTCGTCGAACGCAGCCAGCCGTTCGTCGAACACAAACAGCCGTTCGTCGAACGCAGCCAGCCGTTCGTCGAACGCAGGTTTTGGGCAGTTCGTCGGACGCAGGCTGCAGAGTGTTCGTCGAATGTTGTTCGACGAATTTCAGGCCGTTCGTCGAACGCAGACTGCAGCGTGTTTGTCGAACGCCGCTCGACGAACTTCAGGTCGTTCGTCGAACGTAGGCTGCAGAGTGTTCGTCGAACGCCGTTCGACGAACTCCAGGCCGATCGTCGAACGTCGTCGGGCTTTAAGCGGCAGTGGATAAGCGCAGCCACCGCCTTAAGGGCTAACGCCCGGCGTTAGGTGCTAACGCCGGCGTTAGCTAAGAAAATATATAAGACAGCCAAATTCAGTTTCCCTTCTCATTTTCTGATTCTAAGTCCGTTTCAAAGGCAGAAACGTGGGATCCTGAAGGAAGGAGGTCGATTTTAGCTAGCCGTGAGTTGTGTTGAGGGTAAATCCATGAAGGAGATTGCTTGAGTGCTTGTGCCATCGTTGGAGAAAGCTGTTTTTAAGAGAGTCCAGCCGAGTTCCTCTCAAATCTATGGCACCGAAACGAGCACCGAGGGTAACGATTCTCCTCCCTCATCTCTGGACACGTTCGTCCTTTGATTTGCATAGTAGTAGGCAGATTTCCACTAGCGTGTGGATAGATTTCTGCCGACTGGTCGATGTTATCCCCGTAGAAATTGCATATAGAGTCCGGAATTGAAGTATGGACATAGGCCTGTTGTGTGAAGCCCATCTGGACATGTTGGTCTGGATTGGCGATGTTTATTGCTTGTAGCATGTCAGAGAAGACTCTGTGTATTCGATGTGTTTCGGGTTCTTTGTACTGTATTGTACAGAAAAGTGGGTTCTAGAGGTGTTTCCCAGGCAATACCCGAAAAGTGGCAGCAAAACGGGGTTCTGTTACTAACGCCAAGCGTTTGTGTTAACGCCGACGGTAGCTCCAGGTGAGCAGATTGTGTGACCCAATGTGGGTACAGTTAGACGGGCACAAGGGGAAGCCAAACCCGTGTCAGGCATAGTTGAATACTGACATTTATGAGCGCGGGCACAAGCTGAACCGAACTCGTTCCATAGCCGGTCAGTGATGAGGTCGCTCCTCCGGGGTCACTGAGGGAATTGTGGATTAGAAACCGTAAGGTAGTGCTAGCCTTGACGGTCGCAGCTCATAGTGTACATCCAAGTTGAAAAAGTACTTGTCGATGTCGTGCCGAGGGTGCACAATGCGTGTAAGCCTAAATTCGAGTTGAAAAAGTACTTGTCGATTAATGCATCGCTCTCAATGAAAATGAATGCTTCTATGCGGTGCTTAGATGCACCTGTGATATATGTACTGATATTGCTTGCCTGCAGGGAAGGAGCACCGCCGCCCCGAGCATGGGGTGGGGTCGTTATAAATCTGGGTCAGCTAAAGCTGACCGATTATTTGTTTTCCCACCGCTTGGTGGATTTGTTTATAAAGGTCCTGACGAGACTAGCGGGAAATAGCAGGCTGAAGCCCCTGCTGCTGTGCTGTACTGGCCCTCGAAGGCCAAAGCTTTTGTTTATTGTTTTTATGTGTGGCCGGCCTGCGCGCCGATGTTTGGAAGTCACCTTTATTATGAAAACAAACCTTGTAAAGAACTTGTAATGTATTTCATTCCTCGTAATTATTGTGGACAGTATAAACTGGTTTTAAATGAAATTAAATGCTTCCGTTGTACGACTCTGTGTGCTGAGATGGTTATGTTATTAACTGTTTAATGCTAATTCAGTAATGCACTCTTTTGTTTGTTTAATATGGCGTGGGGTTCCGGCCGGACCTACTGCTTTATTCTATGTAACAGGGAGGGTGTTACAACTGTCACCTATAAATTTTAAAATATAAGTATTAAATATTAATATATTATAGTGTGGATGTGCGGTCAAAGGAGACGGGATAAAATTAAGAATGAATGTATCAGTGATAAGACAAGAGTGACGCCAATTGTAGAGAAGATACGAGAAGCTCATTTAAGATAGTTTGGACATGTACATAGGAGACCATTAGAGGCACTTGTTAGGCGTTGTGAGAGTTTAGTCATTAGACATGTTAATCGGGCGAGGGGTAGACCAAAAAAGATTTGGAATGAAACTATAAGGAAAGCTATGATGTACTTATGAATTAATGAGGTTATGATTAAGGCTTCGTTTGGGGCGGCGTTTCGCCGCCCCGTTTGGGTCAAACGCCGCCGGAAGGCGGCAAAACAAATGCCCCTCCGGCGGCGTTTGCTCTGTTTCCACCCGCCCGCCATGAGAAACGCCCCAAAAAGCAGCTTTTGGAGCAGCCACCTCCCCCCTCCAGTTCGGCTTCTCCGTTTCCATCCGCCGGATCGATCCGCCGCCGCCGAACCAAACGAAGCATAAAGTTAGGACGCAATGACGACAAATGATGCATATAGCCAACCTCACACTACAATATTTTTGGTCTTTAGCAACACTTGAATTGACAACATTTATAAAAATGTTGTCTAAACCTTGAATAAAAAACAGTTTATAAGTGTTGTCATAAGTTAGCATCTTAAGGTAACACTTTTTGTGCAAATTTCAATAAATGTTCTCTAATCTCTTATCGGAAATATTTTTGAAATGCTACGGTTGCCTTTAAAAAAAATAAATTGCAACACGTTTAAAATATTGCAGAACTCTTTTCAATTCAGCACCGACTATTATTCGCACACTTAAACTATTACTTAATAATTAAATTTATAAAAAAATACCCAAACCCTCCGCAAAACCCCCTCGACACTCCCGATGCCATTCGTTCTCCTTTTTCCTGCAGAGCTCGCGATTTTCCTTCTCGATTCGCCCTAGCCGCGCGTCTCTTCGACGATCCGTCTTCATCTCCATCACTGAGGTCGTCCTCATCGTCTCGATCCTTCAGTCGGTCGTGCCCTAGCAGCGCGCCTCGACGAAGAATCTGGTGAGTTCCTATGATTTTATTTATTTGATTTCCTATTTCTCTGATTTCTCGACGAAGAATCTGGTGGCTAATTAATAATGTTCAGATACGCATGAACCCAAGCTCTTCTTTGGCGCAATAAGACTGCAAAACAGTTCAAAGCCCACCCCCTAATATGCACCTCAAGAAATGATTCATTCCTTTGAAGAGATGGTACTTGTTGCGGGTCGCTCGGGTGCTTTGGTAGACCGGTCGAATTGAACCACCTTAGCTCGGAAGCGGACCGAGCACGCAAACAGTCAATTAGAGATTCGTTGAGTACACTGAGACTTTTTAACGTGGAAAACCCGGAAAGGGTAAAAAACCATGCATTCGGAGTTGTGCGGACCAACTTCCACTATCTTCTGGGGGGTTACAATTAGAGACTTAGAACTCGAGCGCGACAGGCCGCTACTCGTTACAATAATAGAAGGAGAGAGAGAGAGAGAGTTCCGAAGGTGACAGACCACCTGTAAGACCCCCCCCCCCTCCCAAATCGGCGGTCTGATTGGGGGATCTTATCGCACACCACCATTTTAGCACGACGCCGAAGCGATCCCGAAGGGTGGAGGTACTAGATTCTCCAACCCCCTTCCTGGAACACCCCGTTGTCACGCCTAGGGGTGATGTTAAGCGAAAGTCACTACATATCAACATAGTAAGAAAGCGGCATTCTAGCGGAAGACTTCATTAAAGAGTGCACTTTACAGCACTTAGCGGAAGACGTAGTAATATTGCGGAAGATTAATCATCACAGAAACCTTAAACTCAAGACCTGTATGAATAGCATTCATACCTCCGCCGCATAAAATCCTAACCATCAAGGATTTATTGCCATTATATATATACACCCTGGGATAGGGCACCACAAAAGGAGATGCGACTTAACAAACTTATACCTGACGTAGCCTGCTCCGTGGCTTCATCCACACACAGATGTTGTCACTCATCCGCACATGTCACCTGTGCCAAAGACAAGTTATTAGAACCACGAACAGAATCCAACCCCTATTAACAAACAGACATAATATAACATTTAAAAGGGAGGGGACATATGGACTCTTATTGGGCCGAGGCAGTCTTCCCGCGACCACCGCCTACGTACTCCGTATCATCCTACATACGGTCTCAGACCCACGTAGTTCTATTAGTTTCGCACGGGTTGCCCTCCCAGACCGTTCGTCGTGCGGGTTGCCTTAGAGTAAAACTCATAGGCCATCCGACATTCTCCCAAGGCATATTTTATATTCCCGAAGGAATAATTCTCGAAGGCACAATATATTCCCGTAGGAATATTTCTCGAAGGCAACATTTCATTCCCGTAGGAATTACTTCTCGAAGGCAACATTTCATCCCCGTAGGGATTTCTTCTCGAAGGCAACATTTCATTCCCGTAGGAATTACTTCTCGAAGGCAACATTTCATTCCCGTAGGAATTACTTCTCGAAGGCAACATTTCATCCCCGTAGGAATTTCTTCTCGAAGGCAACATTTCATCCCCGTAGGGATTTCTTCTCGAAGGCAACATTTCATTCTCGTAGGAATTACTTCTCGAAGGCAACATTTCATTCCCGTAGGAATTACTTCTTGAAGGCAACATTTCATCCCCGTAGGAATTTCTTCTCGAAGGCAACATTTCATCCCCGTAGAAATTTCTTCTCGAAGACAACATTTCATTCTCGTAGGAATTACTTCTCGAAGGCATATTTCATCATAAGAGTAGAAAAGAGAATTCTCTTAAAGCTTAGCAATATATCCACCTGTAGATTAGTAGGAAGAGAGAAGATGAACTACTATTTTAACCCAGCTGGTAATCGAACCCCAGCTGCCCACATAAGGCACAATTGCATTCTTGTGTTCGATCATTATCTCAACCGCTGAGACCATTATTCCAACCGCTGAGACCATTTAAGCCCAACCGCTGAGACCATTTAAGCTCAGAATTTCTAACTCTCTTATGTCAACAATGCATAGTAGTTCAATATATTCCCGTAGGAATACTTCCTGAAGGCACAATATATTCTCGTAGGAATATTTTCTCATAGGCTCAATGTACAACCCTTATTCTCCGAGGGTAGGACCCACTCAAGGCCACGTAGGCAGAGGTCAAAGTCAAAGAGGCAGACAAATCAGCCAGCAGGAGCAAAAGAGGGCTTGACGAGTATTGGCTAAATACTCGCCAGATGGGCGACTATGGTCGAAGATACGTGCCGAGTATCCCGTATGTCGCCCCAGGTGCCCGGCAAGCCACAGAAGACCTGCGCGAGTATTGGCCCGGCTTGTGCGAGCAGCAACTAATACTCGCCAGATGGGCGACTATGGTCGGAGATACATGCCGAGTATCCCGTATGTCGCCAGGTTAGGGCTGGGCTATAAAAACCCCCTACCCCTTGGTTGCCTATAAATAGGACCCCAGGGGTACTTGGATTGACACCTGTGCTTGAGCTTCTGGATCCCGATTTCCGAATTCTCGAGCCCGTCACCCCTGCCTGCTAGCCAATCTGGTGCCTTCCTCGTACCCTGCTCGGCCATTCTTGGTTGTGGAGAGGAAGACTCCTTTGAGCTTCCGGGTACGTGGTGGGACCTCCCTGCCGCAGCACCTGGGGTCCTGTTGTTGTTGCTCTCCTAGCTTCCTCGTAGTCGCCAGCTTGACCATCTCGTCGGACAGCTAGGCTAGTAGCCCCCGGCTGCAAAGGTCCGAATTTTGAGGTCAGGATTTTCCTGGCGTCAACACTTTGGTGCGGTGAGCGTGGATCGCAGCCAGAGGGAGAAAACCTAGTAGGAAGACAAGATGGTCGTAGAAGGCGACCACGAGGAAGTGGTCGGCAACTCGTCAGGAATTGGCAGGTTCGTGACAATGAAAGTTTTCGAAGCATTCGCCCAGCGCATGGAAGGTGCTATGCGAGCAGTGTTCCAGCAGGGTGCGGAGGTCACAGTGACCTCGCCTAATCGCCCGGTGCTGACCGAGGGCGAGGAGCGCACCCAGCGCGCAGGCAAGGAGCACGTCGATCCGGAGCCCGAGCGACCAAGGAGGTCGCAGCCCTTCCCGCAATCCTCGCAAGGAATTCGCTTCCGCGAGGTGGAAGAGCAGGCGAGATATCAGGATACTCGGCCTTATGGCGAGTATGGCCATGATACTCGCCAGCTTGAAGACATCCTTGTCGCGCCCGTGCCGGAAGGATTCAGGGATCCTGTGTTGAAATACTACACCGGGAGGGACGACCTTGTTCGTCACATCCAGTGGTTTGAGGATATTATCTCTATCCGAACCATGTCGGATGCGTTCAAGTGTCGGCTGTTCGCCATCACTTTTACGGGAAAAGCCAGGGACTGGTTCCACCAGTTGCCTCTGGGCTCGATCTACTGCTTCGAAGACCTGTGTCGTGGAGTAACGACCCGGTTCGCCACGGCCCAGAAGCTGAAGAAGGAGGCGACGACTCTGTTCCTTGTGACCCAGAGGCCGGATGAGCCGTTGGGGGCCTATATCGAGCGTTTCCAGGAGGAGGTGCTGCATATCGAGGAGGTGGATCGCACCATCCTGCAGCTGGCCTTGACGTTCGGGATAGGGCAAGGCCTCTTCAAGCTGGAGCTCGTCAGGAACCCTCCCTACTCCTACGACAACCTCATCGTGAGGGCCAACAAGTTCGTTCAGGGGGAGGCTTCCAACCGGGACTTCTTGGCCAAGCTAGCGGAGATGACCAAGGCAACAGAGGAAGGGAGGGAGAAGGTCCCAGAGAAGAGGAAGAGGGAAGAGCCCCCGAGGGCAGAGAGGAAGAAGCCAGAGCGACGAGAAGAGAGGAGAAGGGAGGAGCCAAGCAGGAACGACGAGAGGCGACTCGTCGTGGCTCCGGAGCGTCGAGAAGAGGAGAGGCGCTATCAGGTTCCGGACAACCGGCCACCATGGAGGCCGGCTGGACGGCACCAGGGTCAGGATCAGAAGGGGAGAACCCCCGAGAGGAGGCCTTACCACCAGCAGGGAAGGCGAGAGGGAAGGGGAGATGAAGCCATGATGATTGCCAGGCCTGGGCACCATCAGGGCAAGAAGAAGAAGAAGAAGAAGAAGAAGAAGAAGCCAAGGAAGGAGCAGATAAAAGAGGTTCCGCTCTACTGCGACTTCCACCAGGCGGAGGGGCATGCCATGATGGCCTGCCCAGCTTTTTGGGAGGCCAGAAGGAAGCTAGCCACAGGGGAAGCCGGAGGGGAGCAGCGGAGGATCGAGGCCCCTGCCGAGCCGCAGGCAGGGCAGGTTGCCGTCGTTCGAAGGAGGAACAAGGACCGCGTCGACCACGGAGGCAGTGGAGAGCTTGGCCAAGGGAGTCGAGGGGGAGGAGGAGTTGGAGTGATCCATGGGGGAGCCGGGCTGGGAGCTTCCCGAAAGGGGAGCCTCCATCAGATCTACCGTCGGAGCGTCGCTTCGACCTCGCAAGCCCCGCCCCCATTGGAGGAGATCACCTTCTCCGAGGAGGACATGCTAGGGAATGAGAATCCCTTCCATGATGCCCTCGTCATCCAGGCCGCAGTGGAAGACTTCACCGTTGATCGAATTCTGGTCGACAACGGTAGCTCCGTGAACGTCATCTTCAAAGAGACGTTCGATGGACTGGGAGTCAGGCCCGACAGAGTTCGAGCAGCAGATGGTCCCCTCTTTGGCTTCTCCGGAGAGAAGAAGGAGGTGGAAGGAGGAGCAGATCTCCTTGTAACCCTAGGTGGCACCTCCATCAACTGTCGATGCATAATCGTCGACGCCCCGAGCTGTTACAAGGCCATCTTCGGGAGGCCACTTCTCAACGCCTTCAAGGCCGTCCCATCCTCCTACCATCAGTGCTTGAAGTACTGCCAGGGGGATGTTCAGGTGAGGATCAGGAGCGATCCAAGAGCCTCCAGAGAGTGCTACCTCAGCGCCGTCAGTACCATCAGCTGGATGGCTGACGCGGAAGAATTCGGAAGGGTGTTGGAGAGCCCAGCTAGGCTGGAGGTAGCCAAGGAAGTCGAGGAGATCGAGGTGCTCTCCGCAGCAGGAGCATTCGGGTTGGTGAAGATCGTGGGTCCCTGAAGATCGAGGAGAAGATAAGGATGGCGGCGTGTCTTCAAGAGAACGTCGACATCTTTGCTTGGAGCGCAACAGAGATGCCGGGGATCGATCCTGAGGTCGCTTGTCATCACCTCAATTTGGATCCCGCGGCCCAGCCCGTCCGCCAGAGAAAGAGGAGGAGTGCCACTATCCTGGCCGAGCCAATCCGGCAGGAGGTGAAGAAGTTGCTAGACGCAAGCTTTGTGTCAGAGATCCAGTATCCAGGCTGGGTCTCAAATGTTGTAATGGTTAAGAAAGTAGGGGGCAGCTGGCGAATGTGTGTAGACTTTTCTTTGATGAATAAAAGCTGCCCGAAGGATTGTTATCCCTTGCCTCGAATCGACGCGCTGGTTGATTCAGCCGTCAGTTTTTCTGTAATGAGCTTTCTTGATGCGTTTTCAGGATACCATCAGATCCGGATGCATCCCCCTGACTGCCGCGATGTTTCCTTCATCACTGATGATGGCTGCTACAGCTACAAAATGATGCCCTTCGGGTTGTAGAATGCCGGAGCCACCTATCAGCGGATGATGGATCACATTTTCAAGGAGCAAAAGGGGAGGAACCTGGAGGTGTATGTGGACGACCTCTTGATTAAAAGCAAGAGCGTCCAGGAACACATTGTGGATCTGGTGGAGACCTTTGCGACGCTAAGGAGGTTCAAAATGAGGTTGAATCCTGCGAAGTGCGTCTTTGGAGCGGGAAGAGGCAAGTTCCTGGGGCATCTCCTTACCCCGGAGGGAGTAGAGCCTAACCCCGACAAGGTTAGGGCGATCCTGGAGATGCCTTCCCCGAAGACAATGAAGGAGGTGCAGAGGTTGACTGGAAGGTTGGCGGGTCTTAGCCGCTTCCTGTCAAAGGCCGGGGAGAAGTGCTCTCCATTCTTCAGAACACTCCGCAAAACGGAGAATTTTGAGTGGTCCGAAGTATGCGAGAAGGCATTCGTGAACTTGATGGAGCAGTTGACTCAGACACCTCTCCTTCAGAGCCCAAAAGAAGGCGAAGACCTGCTCATCTACCTGGGAGTAGGGGCAGAGGCTGTGAGCTCTGTGCTAGTCCGAGAAGAGAGGAAGAAACAGTTACCCATCTACTACGTCAGCCGGGTGCTAAAGAAGGCGGAGCTGAAGTATCCAATCCTGAAGAAGCTTGCCTTCGCCTTGGTGGTGTCGGCGCGGAAGCTCCGGCCTTATTTTCAGGCTCACTCCATCCGAGTAGTGACTGATCATCCTCTCCGAAGCGTCTTGGAAGGAGTGGAGCATTCAGGGAGATTAGCGAAATGGTCGGTAGAACTCAGCGAGTTCGACATTTCCTTCTCACCCCGGGTGGCGATCAAGGCCCAAGCGGTAGCAGACTTCTTGGCAGACTTCTCGGCAGAAGCAGAGCCAGGGGAAGAGGTGTTCGACCCAATCCCTTGGAAGATGTTTGTTGACGGAGCTTCGGGAAGGAGCTCTGTGGGAGTGGGCATCGTTCTTGTCAGCCCACAGGGAACGAGGATCGAGCAGGCCGTCGAGATCCTCTTTCCCGTCACAAACAATCAGGCAGAGTACGAGGCCATAGTGGCAGGCTTGCGCCTCGCCAAGGAGCTAGGGATTCGTGATGTTCGGGCCTTTACGGATTCAATGGTGGTCGCGTCGCAGATCAGAGGAGAGTTCGAAGTGCGCGACACCATCCTACAGAAGTACTTGGTGAAGGTCAAGGGATTGATTGGAGGCTTCCAGTCTTTCTTCGTCGAGCACGTCCCGAGAGAGGAAAACTCGGCGGCGGACCGTTTGGCCAAGTATGGGCCAAGAGCTGGGGGAACCATCACCGAGCTGTTCCGGCCGTCCATCGAAGAAGGGGAGATGATGGAGATCGAGCAGCGCCCCTCATGGACGGATCCTTTTGTGGCATTCCTTGCCACCGGCCAGCTTCCAGCAAGTGAAGGGGATCAGAGAAGGTTTCGGTACAAAGCGGCGTACTATCTTTTGCAGGATGGGGAGTTGTACCGTAAAACCATCTCGGGCCCCCTAGCCAGGTGTATCTCTGAAGACGAAGTACCCCGGGTGTTGGAAGAGATCCACTCGGGAGAGTGTGGAAGTCATTCTGGGACTCGCACTTTAGAGCAGAGGGTCTTGAGGCATGGTTACTTCTGGCCTACTATCCGGAAGGATGCTGAGATCTTCTCGAAGAAGTGCCAGAAGTGCCAGCTCTTCGCCCCCCTCCAGTTGCAGCCAGCCCAGCAGCTCCGATCAATCACCGCCCCATGACCGTTCGCCATTTGGGGGATGGATTTGATTGGCCCTTTCCCCCTAGCTAGTGGCCAGAGGAAGTTCATTCTCGTCATGATCGACTACTTCTCCAAGTGGATCGAGGCCAAAGCTTTGGCCAAGACCACCTCTCAAGTCGTGAAGAACTTCATCTAGGGGGAGATCGTCTGAGGTTTGAGATTCCTCTCGCCATCGTCACCGACAACGGTCCTCAGTTTGCCAGCTTAGAGCTGGAATATTTCTGCAGACAGCTGGGAACTGATCTTCGATTCGCCTCCGTGCATCACCCGAGGAGCAATGGCCAAGTGGAGGCCGCCAACAAGCTGATCATCAACCTGCTAAAGAAAAAGGTGGAGAACCTGAGAGGTAACTGGGCGGACCAGCTCCCCTCGGTTCTGTGGGCTTTGAGGACCACTCCTAGCTCAGCTACCGGGGAGACACCGTTCAAGCTCTCTCATGGATCGGAAGCTCTCATCCCAGTAGAGTTTGAAGTCAGAAGTCCAAGGGTGATCGTCGTCGAGGGCGGAAGTGAGGAATGGCGACTAGAGAATGAGGAGGCTCAGAAGCTATCTCTCGACTACATCGAAGAACTTAGAGATTTAGCTTCCGCCAGACAAGAGGAGATCAAGCGACGAATGGCGAGGCATTTCGATAAAAATGTTCGCCTCAAGCACTTCCAAGAAGGTGACCTGGTCCTGAAGAAGGTAGACGCGGCGGGACGATCAGCGGCCATCAGAAAGCTCCATCCGAACTGGGAAGGGCCCTTCATCATCCATGAGTCACTCCTAACCAGAGGATACCGTCTGCAGAACCAGGAAGGAGAGCTGCTTGGGAATACTTGGAGCGGTGATGACCTGAAAAGGTTCTACCCCTAAGGGGGAATGTGTATGTCCCACCCTTATAATCCCTTTTGATTTATAAATAAAACCCTTCCTCTCCCTGAAACACGGGACTGGGAAGCTTTTTCTGTCACAGCAAAAATCTTCAGAGAAGAGAAAAGAAAAAGGCGGTAAAATTGGTCCACATTCTAGGTTGGAAAATGAGCTTCCGACTTAATCCTCGTAAAATCCCAGAACGGATGGTGGGACAGTGCCTCAGTTCAGCAACCCTCTAAGACCAAGCCTCTGCATTGACGGTCGAGATCAGCTCCCCCCTTGCATGTTGGTCATGGTTCGTATCGATTGCACTTCTCATTCAACTGGAGAGATTACAGGGAAGAAGTCTGGACGCCGACCTTCCAATTGGGCAAGGAAGTGATCAGTTTCACTAGCTCAGGGGAGGCTCCTAAAAAAGAGCAGCAGGCAGAATTGGTCCACAGGCAAGGTCGGAAAACGAGCCTCCGACTTAATCCTCGTAAAACCCCAGAACGGATGATGGGACAGTGCCTCGGTTCAGCAACCCTCTAAGACCAAGCCTCTGCATTGACGGTCGAGATCAGCTCCCCCTTTGCATGTTGGTCATGGTTCGTATCGATTGCACTTCTCATTCGACTGGAGAGATTACAGGGAAGAAGTCTGGACGCCGACCTTCCGATCGGGCAAAGAAGTGATCAATTTAAACCAGCTCGCTTCAAAGCGTCTTGTTTCCATCTTTTCCTCCGATTGTGTGAGTTATTGTGCTTAAGTGTGCTTAAACTCCCCTTAAAATTGTTGAGCAGCAGGAAACAGGTTTGGTCGGCATTCATCATCCAAGTAGGAGGGGACCTCGGGACGGTGTGTTCCCATGGAACTCCCCGACTGTCATTCCCTACCGGACGATCTGTTCGTCGATCTCCGTCACCACCAGTTGGGAAACGAGCCTCCGACTTGAACCTCGTAAAACTCCGGAACGGATGATGGGACAGTGCCTCGGTTCAGCAACCCTCTAAGACCAAGCCTCTGCATTGATGGTCGAGATCAGCTCCCCCCTTGCATGTTGGCCACGGTTCGTATCGACTGCGCTTCTCATTCAACTGGAGGGATTACCAGGAGGAAGTCTGGACGTCGATAGCCCAACTTGAAAGAATGAGGTGATCGATTCGACCGACCGAAGAACGAAGACTTCAAGCATCCAAGTAGGATGGTGGCCTAAGGACGGTGTGTCCCCTTGGACCTGTCCGGCTGCCATGCCGTACTTGACATCATCATTTGAAGACACCAGGCTTTCAAGTAGGAGAGAGGCCTCGGGATGATATGTCCCCCCGGGCCTCCCCGACTGCTAAACCCTACTTCTTCCTTCCCTTGAAGAGATCCTTTGATTCTTGCTTAAAATCCTAACGGCGCTCTTCACTAGGTGCAAGTCAAGGCCTCAGGAGCAAGTCTGCAGGTGCGAGTATGATGGTGCGAGCATGCATTGCGAGTATACAGGTGCGAGCATACATCCTCGCCAAAATCCTAAGAGCCTAGCGAGCACTCAACCTCGCCTCGAGCCTAGGAGCCTAAGCGACATACAAGCAAGGAAGTAAGTACATGAAGAAAGAGGCGAGTAAGACTTGTCAAGTTCCTTTCATTTTTTTTAAAAATGTGTACAAGTTACAGGTATATATAAAAAAGGGTGCACAAAAAGGTCGTCGGGCGAGCAAAAAGGGAGCCCAGGCGACTAGGCGACATCCTCGCCTTCTATATCTACATCGGCCTCATCAGCAACACCATCATCGTCGTCATCATCGTCATCATCATCGTCATCATCGTCATCATCATCATCATCGTCGTCCTCATCATCTTCATCCTCGGCATCGCTGGGCTGCGGCGAGGATGCTCGCAAGGGGGAGAAAGACTCTTCGGCGAGCAGTGCCGGAATGAGGTCCCCCACTGTCAATCCCATAGCTTCCGGCTTCAGAAGATCGCCTGCCTTCATCTGGTTCATGATGACCTCCCCCGTTGCTCGGGCGATCTCCCGTCGAATATAAGGCATGTCGTCGCCGTGCATCCTTATGCGCTTGCCCCTAGGAATGGCCGCCTCTGCCGGTTGCTGCTCGGCAGGTCGAGTTTCCAACTCGGCGATACGGATCTGGGCGACCTCCAGGGCCGAGCGAGTATCCTCCAACTCCTTCTCAGCCTGGGACAATCTCTTCGCTGATTCCAGCTCGGCAGCCCGCAGAAGGTAAAAAGGGAAAGGTAAGTTTGACAGCTTGCAAGGTGGCGAGTACTCCAGAAAGCAAATAAAAGACGCAAAGGCGAGTACCTCGAACTCCTTGATCCGGAGCGCGAGGGCGATCAGCTTCGGACCCTGCACCTTGATCGCCTGCTCGTACTCAAGTAGTCGCCTTGCTGTTGCGTGAGCCAGCTCGGCTGACCGCAAGAGGGAGCGCGAGGTCTGGTGAGCCAGATCCTCGGCAGTTGTGTCCTGCAGGACTTCGGCGTCCGCGCGACCATAGAGGACGTAGGTCACATCGAAGGCCTCCCCCTTGTCCTCCCACTCATCCGACCAAGCGGGGAGGTTAGAGCTGAGGGTCACCTTGTGGGCGCGCTCAACCCAGGTCACCAATGGGCGACCATAGGCATCCTTGCTGCGGGTGCCCTCATTGAAGAGCGGATGGTCGCTCGGCTCGCCAGCCTCCGAAGGATCCGCCTTCTTGTCCAGATCCCTGTGGGCGGCTTCCTTCTTCCTCCTCTTGGGCTCAGAGGCCTTAGCCTTGCCCGTTCGCTTCTTGGAGGTCCCGGCCTCATCGCCGGCGACCTTGGGATTGTCGCCCCCTGGCGACAAGACGATTGGGGAGGAGCCCCCAACCTCGCGCGCCGAGGTTCCCGCACCCCCTTGGGTGGCAGCCGTCGCCTTCACCGCGGGAGGAAGAGCGTCGCGCTTAAGAGTTTGCACACCTGCAAACAAGGAGACCAAAAATTAGTCGCCTAAATCAAGGCTCAAGGGCGAGTATGGCTGATGCTCGCGCAAAAAGTATCTTCCCCTAGGCGAACTTCCGTGAGCTCGTCTACTCGCCTCCTCTAGAATATCACATTGAAGCGACGATGCCTGAAGGAATCGAGCAGTTTCTCCTAACCGTCCTTCAAGAAGGGGACGGTGGAGACATTCTCCGACGGCTGGAGGGGCGAGCTGGAGATGCCCGCGAAGTCGCCTTCGATGGCGACTAGTCGCTCCACCCAGCGATGGTTCTTGTTGGAAGTGCCCGCCATAGTGCAGACGTGGCTGCACAGGAAGATGACGCCCTTGTCGGTCGCCATGATCGAGAATACTCGCCTAAAGACCGCAAGGTCAAAGACGATATTCTGTTCCCACAGGAAGCACAGGAATCCCACGATAATCGCCACTCCGTTGGGATTGATCTGGGAGGGGACTATCCCATAGAAGGCGAGTATCTTGCAGAACTCGGGCCATATGGGAAGTCGCAGGCCGACCTCGAAATGCCGGATTGGGAAGATCATCGCCAGGGGCGAGGAGGTGTTTAGTCGCTCAGACTGGCGAGGAAGCCGGGCGACATACCCCGGAGTTGCGAACTTGGCGTTGAAATCGTCCAAATCCTTCTGCTGGGTAATCGGCTTCTTGAAGATGTTCTCCTCGAAGTTCTTCGCATGATTAGCTCACCTGATGTTCGCCTCGTCAGTCATCTTGGGGAAGAGAGCGAGTATTGGAAGAAGGGCGAAGAGAGGAAGTCTGAAAGATACTCGCTCAAGAAGCCAGAGATCGCTGAAAGCGTATTTTAAGACTCACCCCCCTATTTATAGTAGTCGGGTAGCCTGGCTTGTCGAACACGACTCCACGGGTACGACTAGGGGTGGCGAGTATCGAAGTAAATCGCCAAAAGCTCAGAGCACGTCAAAATGCCGACCTTCAGCTAGCGAGTACCTGCATCACAGAAACACGAAGAAACTCGCCAGGATGTAGGCGACATTCAACATATGCTCGGCAAACAGCAAAAAGAAGATAGAAAAAAATCCAAACAACAACAGATAAAGTAAAGCAAGACAAGAATGAAAGGCGAGTATTCAATTACTCGGCAAATCAATACTACGTCAAATAAGAAGCTGTTCAAAGATACAAAGCATGCTCGCCAGGAGCTACGAGATACAAAGAAGAAGAAACTGAAGAAAGGGCAACAGCTAGGGTTGCGCTTGAGCGGTCGCCTGGGGATCCTGAGGTTGAGGATGTCGTCCGACCCAGCCCATGCTGCGAGCACGCTTGAAATGCTAGGAGGCCACAGACATAGCGTCCTCGCCTTGTCGCAGCTGGTCCTCGATACTCGCCAGCCTCCCCACCGAACCCATGCTCGCGCGCATCCTGACCAGCTCGTCATGATGCAGCTGCTGCCGGTGCTCAATCCGTGCCACCCTGCGCTCCAAGTCGCTGATAGACTGAAGGCGAGCTTCAGTACCCGACAGGCGAGTATCAAACTCCTCCAGCCGGGATACTCGCGCCTCCAAATCAGTCAGGCGGCGGTGAGGGTCACTAGCCGGTAGGCGCTCAACCCGCGACTCCACCTCAGTCAAGCGCCGATGAGGCTCACAGATCGATAACCGCTCTATCCTGGACTCCAAGTCCAAGATGGCGCGAGTAGCTTTCTCTTGGTACTCGCGAGGGGGGAGCCCAACGGCGTCGATCAGTGCTCCCACGGGAGTATGAGCGCGACCTGCAGAAGTGCAGATGAAGAGTCAGAACTCCAGCAGAATCAAAAGAGCGGTGGCAACTATCCAAAAGCAGCGACCAAGTACCTGACCGAGGACTACGGGAGCGTCGGCGAGCAGGGCTGCGAGATCGCCGATGAGGAGAAGCCCTTCCTCGGTGCGGGGAGGGAGAGCGATGGACGCCATCTCGGCGAGTAGAATGGCCGCCAGGATGATCCCGGTTGAAGGGCATGTTCCCCCGGCCGCGACCATCTCCTACGCGCCCTCCACCCTTGGGAGCGAAGAAGGCAGAAGACCCTCCAGTCCTGCCCCTGCGCGAGGACTCCCCTTGGTGGGTAGAGGGAGCAGTTGAAGTAGAAGGGAGCTGATCGCCCGGAGGAGCCACTGAGGGCGGAAGTCCTGGAGGAGGAAACGGCAGCACGACCCCGGGTAGGTGCGAGCTGCTCGCCGGTTCTGGTCGCAAGGTAGGTGGTGGAGGAGGAGGGTTGATGCTTGAGAGAGGAACCCCATGCTCGCTCATCGGCCTCTTCTCCACAGAAGAGCTGTGGAGAATCCTCACCGAGCGACCACCCCGAGACCCACCCTCGGGCGAGATCATCGAGGATGATCGCAGCGGCAGAGCGTCCAAAGGTTCCTCCCGAACCTCGGTACTCGGCGGATCTGAAAACAGAAGCAAAAAAGCGTCAGAAATCTCGCCAGGAGTGGTTATTATAGCAGCATAGTCTTCAGAACAGCGACTAAAGAGCTCACCTCGCGTAGGAGGAAGGTCCGGTTGGGCTAGAGTTTGGGCCCCAGCCGTACTCGCCTCCGGGGCGACCTCTGCCGAAGGAGGAGGAGCAGGAGCAGGCGAGAGCCCCTCGTGAGAGAGACCCAAATCTTCCAGCAGCTGCTGATGCTGCTCGCTCAGAGGATCGGCGACGTTCTCCATAGTCGCCCCCTTCTTCTTCTCTCTCTTCTTCCTCTTAGCCGCCCTCTTCCTCTTCTTATTAGCAAGGAAGGCGTCTACCTCGGCGTCCATGCGAGAAGGAGGAGTGGGAATGCCGATCAGATTCGCGAGATCAGCCTTGGCCTTTTTGCAGCCTCAGCAAAAGCTAGTGACATTGTAGGCGAGTGCAGAAAGGTGGTTCCGTCAGAGACCCCCCCCCCCTATATATAGAGCCCAGACGTCGGTCGGCAAGATTCCGAGTATCTCCAAATACTCGCCCAGACAGAAGCTCGTCGAATAAAGGTTGGATGTTTCTTTCCGAGCAACTATGTTACTCACAAAGAGCGGGGATTGTGTACAACCCTTATTCTCCGAGGGTAGGACCCACTCAAGGCCACGTAGGCAGAGGTCAAAGTCAAAGAGGCAGACAAATCAGCCAGCAGGAGCAAAAGAGGGCTTGGCGAGTATTGGCTAAATACTCGCCAGATGGGCGACTATGGTCGAAGATACGTGCCGAGTATCCTGTATGTCGCCTCAGGTGTCCGGCAAGCCACAGAAGACCTGCGCGAGTATTGGCCCGGCTTGTGCGAGCAGCAACTAATACTCGCCAGATGGGCGACTATAGTCGGAGATACATGCCGAGTATCCCGTATGTCGCCAGGTTAGGGCTGGGCTATAAACCCCCTACCCCTTGGTTGCCTATAAATAGGACCCCAGGGGTACTTGGATTGGCACCTGTGCTTGAGCTTCTGGATCCCGATTTCCGAATTCTCGAGCCCGTCACCCCTGCTTGCTAGCCAAGCCGGTGCCCTTCCTCGTACCCTGCTCGGCCATTCTTGGTTGTGGAGGGGAAGACTCCTTTGAGCTTCCGGGTACGTGGTGGGACCTCCCTGCCGCGGCACCTGGGGTCCTGTTGTTGTTGCTCTCCTAGCTTCCTCGTAGTCGCCAGCTTGACCATCTCGTCGGACAGCTAGGCTAGTAGCCTCCGGCTGCAAAGGTCCGAATTTTGAGGTCAGGATTTTCCTGGCGTCAACACTCAATATATTCCCGTAGGAATATTCCCCGAAGGCACAATATATTCCCGTAGGAATATTCCCCGAAGGCACAATATATTCCCGTAGGAATATTTTCTCAAAGGCTCAATATATTCTTCCCGTAGGAATATTTATTACCGTCAATACAAGAATAAACTTCAAAATATCGATTCGACCGCGCTGTTGTACAAGCGGCGGCCAGTTTGGCACTTATTTAGAGTTGGCTCTGAAAGTATGTCACGTCTTCACGTCAACTCTAAATTTATAGGCAATACAGAAGGAAAAGCCAAAACATCGATCTGTCCGCTCTGCTCTACAAGCGGCGGCTAGTTCGGCACTATTTAGAGTTGACTCTGAAAGTATGCCACGTCTTCACGTCAACTCTAAATTCATAGGCAATACAGAAGGAAAAGCCAAAACATCGATCTGTTCGCTCTGCTCTACAAGCGGCGGTCAGTTCGGCACTATTTAGAGTTGACTCTGAAGGTATGCCACGTCTTCACGTCAACTCTAAATTCATAGGCAATACAGAAGGAAAAGCCAAAACATCGATCTGTCCGCTCTGCTCTACAAGCGGCGGCCAGTTCGGCACTATTTAGAGTTGACTCTGAAAGTATGTCACGTCTTCACGTCAACTCTAAATTTATAGGCAATACAGAAGGAAAAGCCAAAACATCGATCTGTCCGCTCTGCTCTACAAGCGGCGGTCAGGTCGGCACTAAAATATATTGAAGGTGCAACATAAACAGTAATAAAGGCCGGAAGCAGGGGGTCATAATATCAAGCAGTAAAATAGGCCGAAAGCAGAGGTCATAATATCAAGCAGTAAAATAGACCGAAAGCAGAGACCATAATATCAAGCAATATAATAGGCCGAAAGCAGAGGTCATAATATCAGGACCAGTGCGAGACTGGAGAATTGAAAGTACCGAAAGCAGTAAATATAGGACCAGTGCAAGACTGGATTACTGGAAATAAATAAATAAACAGGTTAGTAGTCCAATCACTCCATAACAGGAGGCTTCAAAGTCGATTCCGTTTTTAGGAGGAAAGTTCTGTTCCATCTCCGTTCATAGGAGGAAATTCTGTTCCATCTCCGTTCATAGGAGGAAATTCTGTTCTTTCTCCGTTCATAGGAGTTTACTTATATTTTATGAGGTTTCTTATTTTCGTGTGCCTTAATTTCACATCTTTAATTATCTTGAGGTTATTGAATTGACGGCGTCGCCTCGCGATTGTGACCTTAATTGTGCGTCGACAATTTTACTTTTAAAAATATCCAAACTTTTTAGAGGGTACGATCCAGCCGCCCAAGCTTCCCATAATTTTTGGAGATGTGCTGGAGGAGAGCGTGATTTATTATTAATTCATAACATAGGTTTTAAGCATCTAAAAATAGTAAACCTATTTCAAAAATTCCAAAATAATTACAGTGGCTGTAGGTCGGTAGTAGGAAGCTTCCCAAATTTGTTTAGAATTTTTCATCACTGTTAAGGCCCTCTGAAAATTCAAAAACCCAAAATATCACAGTATTTTAATTATTAAAAATACTAAATCATGACATAAAAATCTAAAATTTTTACTGGGGATACTCCTAGTTGTTATGCACAACTTTTATGTTCATCACTTTTCCATTAGAGTCATATTTCTCCCTCCAGAAAATAAAATACCAAAATTTGGTTTATATAAATATAAAAATTATAAAACTATAATTTTTGTTAAAAAAGAAACTCCCGCCGCCTGTACCATGCCGCCCCCTTACGGGTCTCCTCCGCCGCCGGCCGGCCATGGCTCCGCCCCCGACCGACTCCTAGGAGGCGGGCGCTCCCTCCGGCGGTGGTCCGGTGGCCTGCCGCCACCGGAGATGCTTGTTTTCCTGTTTCGGACGGAGGAGAGGGGAGAGGCGGCGACGGCGCTCCGGCTGCCGGAGTTGACATGCGAGACGTCCAAATGAGAGGTAGGGAGGAGAGGAGAAGGTCGCATAGTAGTTGGGGTCCTCCGGGAGCCCTCCGGCGAACTTGCCATGGGAGGGTGGCGAGGTGGGGCTCCGGCAGGGGGTGGGGCTGGCTCGACTAAGCTTGGGGGAGAGGTGTGTGTCTAGCTAGAGGGGAGAGGGGTCCTTATATAGGAGTTTGAGATGCCCCCCTCCTCTTCTCCCCGATGTGGGATTATTCTCCATGGAGGAGAGAGTTGAGCCCCTCCCAGCCATTTAAAGGCATGTGGCAGCTTCCAAGTGGAGGATTGTACCCCCTATGAGGCCTAGGCTAGCTAGGCTATTTAGTCATATGGGGAGAAAGAGAGGAAGAAAGAGAGAGAAAGAGAAGGGAGAAGTGGGTGGGCTTCTTGCTTTAGGTCCAAGCCCAATTTCTTGGCTCCCTAAATGGGAATCAAAGCCCATGAGGACCTTGGTATGTGGGCTTCAAGCGGGGGCACTAATTGGAAACAAATTCTCCTAAGGAAATCTCATTTTAGGGAGGTTTGACTAAAGTCAACTCTCGGGTGGGTCCCCCATGGTGGGTCAAAGTCAATATGGGTCTGAGTCATCGAGTGTCGGGTCACCATGGACGTGGCAGGGTTGAAATCCAGCGTTTACGTACTCGAAAATCTTATAATTTTACGAACGTTTATTTTTATTTATTTGACTAAACGACGTCGGAATCGAGCGAAACGAATTTTATTGTACTCGTACCGGCTATACAAGTCTAATGCAGCTGACAGAATTCAATTCGGAGTTCGTTTGCTCAATATTCTAAAATGACGTTGTTGCGACGCTCGATATTACTCAAAATAGTCGTTTTCTCCAACCGACCTCGGATTGGAACGAAATAAATTCTGTTGCACTCGTATCGGCCATACGAGTCTAACGCAACTGACGGAATTCAATTCGGAGTTCGTTTACTTAACGTTTGAAAATGGCGTTGTTGCGACGCTCGATATTACTCAAAACAGTAGTTTTCCCCAAACAACCTCGGATTGGAACGAAACGAATTCTATTGCACTCGTATCGGCCATACGAGTCTAACACAACTGGCGGAATTCAAATCGGAGTTCGTTTGCTTAACATTTGAAAATGGCATTGTTGCGACGCTCGATATTAATCAAAATAGTCGTTTTCTCCACACGACCTCGGATTGGAACGAAACAAATTATGTTGCACTCGTATCGACCATACGAGTCTAACGCAACTGACAGAAGTCGATTCGGAGCACGTATGCTCAATATTCTAACACCGCGTCGTCGTGACGCGCTACGATACTTAAAACGGTCACTTTCACCAAATGACCTCTGATTGGAACAAAACGAATTCCGTTGCACTCGTATCGACCATACGAGTCTAACGCAACTGACAGAAGTCGATTCGGAGCACGTATGCTCAATGAACAACTTTGACGTTGTGGCGAAGCACGATGCTGCCCAAAACAGTCATTTCTCTAAATGACCACCTCTATGTGGTGAAGGTCGGGTCGTGATTGCCTGATGACCCGGCCTAGATTCCTCCAAGGGTTCAACTGAACCGGCTAGACCCCTTTTCAAAGTCGGGATGTTACACCACCTCCAGAAAAACTAAGTCTTTTTCCTTCTGAGAATATTGGAGAACAAAAGTGAGAATGCTGAGTCGCCTTCCGGGAGAACAAAAGTGAGAATGCTGAGTCGCCTTTCGGGATGAAGAAAATCTTCAAGTCCATGGAGATCTTCAAGCGCCGAAGGAGAATTCCGTGAAAATCTTCAAGGAGCTCTCCCAGGTGCAGAAGGCAAGGTCCCCTCAAATGAAGGTTCTGGGCTCCTTTTATAGCTTTGGCCGGGGGTAGCCCGGTAATTTCACTGTTGTAACCACCGTAACCACCTGGCGGATGAATCACATTTTCCGGTTCGGAGCACACGGATCGCCATTTTTCATAAATGACCATCTCACCCCTGGGCAGTTCGGGCAGCTTTGTAGAAGGCGAAAAAGGCGACAAGACGTTCCTGCAATCTGAGAAACTAAAAAGACAAAATGTGAGCATGTTAGAAAGAAAAAATGTGAGCGTGCTCTGGGCTCGCAAGCGCGCTCAGAAGCGTTCTGAGCGTGCAACGAATAGGGAATGTGCTCCGAACGCGCTTAGAGGCGTTCTGAGCACGTCACGAGCGTGGGAGCGCTTTGGGCTAAATCCGGGCCCCAATGGGCGCACAGCGAGCCTGGAGAGGGCTGACACCCCCGAACCCCTCCATGTGGAGGGGGCTTGACTGTCCCCCAATGGGTGCGGTTAGGCCGCACCCCACTAGGGGTGCGACTTGGCCGCACCCCAAGGGGGTGCGGCTTGGCCGCACCACCCCATAGGGGGTGCGGCCCGGCCGCGCCCCACCAGGGGTGCGGCTTGACCGCACCCCAAGGGGGTGCGGCTTGGCCACACCCCGCTAAGGGTGCGGCTTGGCCGCACCCCAAGGGGGTACGGTTAGGCTGCGCCCCTGTGGAGGGACGGCCTGCGCGCTACCGCGCGTGCTACCGTGTGGTAGCGCCGCGCGGTAGTGTTGCGGCGCGGTTGCGGGTGGTCCGACGTGGGCGGTTGGTCATGGAGGGAGTGGGCTTGCCCACTTCCCCACTCTCCCCTCATCATGATAGTGGCCTTGGGGAGTAACCACCTCTTCTTTTGCATATAAATGAATAGGAGTTGTATGAGTACGCATCATAAGCCCCTCAAACCTTCGGAGTCCAAGCATTCGTGCGGAGGAGTGCGAAGGTTTCGTCCGTGCTCGCGGGAATTTCGGTTGGTTGCACGGTGCGTTGGATCATGGCGGAGGTATAAGTTCTTCTTTCATCTTCGTGGGAACAAGGAGAGTGTGGAGGAGTGTGCCCGCGGTGGTGGCTCTGACCGAAGGAGAAAAACGGTTGGAGGCCGTATGCATATCCACGCGGGGGTGGTGCCGGCCACGGGAGCAGGCCGCCGACAGGTGTGCGCTGCCTGCGCGCGGGTGCTGTCGGCTGCGGGAGCAGGCCGCCGGCGAGGGGGGAGCCGGGAGAACCTTGCACGCGGCGGTTGCGCGCCCGACCGGCGCGCGGGCGGCCGCGCGCGGCCTTGCTGTGCGCGCGGGCTGCCACGTGTGGGTTTGCCGGGTGCGTGGGCTGCCGCGTGCGCGCGGCTTGCTGTGCGCGGGGGCTGATGCGTGCTCGCGATCAGTTGTGTGCGTGGTTGGATATGTGCGTGATTAGTTGCGCGCAATTAGTTACTTGATATGTGATTAGTTGCGCGTGTAATTAGTTATGAGCGCAGCTTGATATGCGCGCGATCAGTTGTGTGCGCGGCTTGATATGCGACTTTCTCATTCTTTATTTTTATATACTATGTTTGTTGCTTTCAGGCTTCGAAACGGGGTGGCCAGTCAGCGCTCGCGCTTCACTCTTGACGTTGCGCGGATTGATATATGGCGAAGGCGGTTTGGGTTGCCTTCTGATGTCGAGGTGAAAATTCCGCGGGTGGAGGAGCGTGCTCAAAATCCGTCGACCGGTTTTATGACCCTTTCTGAGAGCTGCCTGAAATCCGGGTTTCGCCTTCCTCCCTCTGAGGAGTTTGTTGAGATACTCCGGTTTTGCGGTGTCCCGATTACCCAGTTTACTCCGGTCGGGATGGCCAACATCATGGGGACGGTGGTATTTTTTCGAGAACATAGCACGCGCTTTTCGCTCGAGATTTTCAAGGATTGGTGCGAGGTTTCTACCGACTCAGGTGGCCGTATTGAAGTCTGAAGCAACAAGAGTTGGTTTCGCTTCGGGGATAAGACCGACTACCGCCATGGGAACACTCTTTATCGGTACATTCGGAATCGGTGGGAGCTGCCGGAGCTATGGAGATCACTTCCTGGATGTTGCCGCCGGCAGACTGTACGGGAGGATGAGTTCTTTCCTATCTCTGGTTTCCCCGACCGAGAAGGGCTTTCGAAGGCCCTGTTCTGTATTTCCAGTTGCGTGGAGGAAAATCGACTGCTCTCGGTGGGGCTTTCTTGGGACGCCTAGCGGGCGGCTGCCGTTCCCTTAGAACGTGGGAAGAGGAAGTGGGTTGTTATTAAGAACGGAGCTTCTAGCTCGTGTTCTATTTCGTCGGCGCCTGTAAGCCACGATTGCGAGGCCGACCCGAGCCATCGTAGGGGAGAGCCAATTTCACCGGATCCGGAGATTGAGATTTTGGTGCCTCCTACTACCGACCGGGTCCCGCAGGGAGACTTGCCGCCACCTCCACCCTTGTCGACGAGGCGAGTTTCTTCTTCTCTTCAGGCGATGGCTTCTGCGGTGAGTGAAGCTCTTCTTCTCTAATCTTGGCCCTTCCTCTCCGTTATCGCTTACGTCTGTTGACTGTTTATCTTTTGTTTGCAGGCAGAGGCTTTGACTAGCGTTGCTCTTACATTGAACGATCATTATGTGGGCCTCAAGGATAACTACTTCGCTCTTCAGGAGGAGTTACGCGCGGCGAGGAGTGACTTGTCCATTTTGCAGAGGAAGAGGGATCGCGACTCGTCTCATATCAAGCAGTTGGAGGCCGACATCCCTTATTCTCGATCTGAAGTTGAGAAGCTGCGGGTAGAGCATGGTGGTGACAAGGCGCTTGCCCAAGATGCCCTTCGTCACCTGTCGGAAGCGCAGGGGGAGATGTTTCACCTGGAGGGGGAGCTGGGCTTTCTGAGGAGCGAAGTGGACCGGTTGTCGTCGATTGAGCGCAGTCTCGAGGAGGCCAAGGCGACTGGGGTAGCCGAGTACAAGGATTCTCTTACTTTTGTGGAAGAGCGTTTCCAGATGGTGGAGGAAATTCGTGCCGAGGTTATGACGAAGGAGGTTGAGCCATTGATAGCGGACGAGCGCGAAGTCGCCTTTCAGAGAGGCATTCAGAAGACTCTGCGTATGATGGGAAGGAAGTTTGGGTGTGACACCGCTGGCCTCGGAGTTGGAGACCTTTCAGGGGACGACTACTCGGATGTAGATAAGGACTGATGTTTGTTATATTTCTTTTTCCTGCTTTCCGTATTGTTGTTTGTTTGTGTGCAGCGTTGCGTTTGGTGTGGTTGTATTCCCTTATTGTACATGTTGCATATACTTCCTTTTTTTTATCTTGCTGTTTTGGTCGCTGACACCTGCATAGCTTGATGGTATTTCCAAAATTACAGATGAGTTTGCGCGAGTTTGAGTTCGCGACTTTTACAAAATAGAAAATTAGTTTGAGCGAGTCTGAACTCGCGACTTTTACATATTAGAAAATTAGTTTGCGCGAGTCTGAGCTCGCGGATTTTACATAATAGAAAATTAGTTTGCGCGAGTCTGAGCTCGCGACTTTTACATATTAGAAAATTAGCTTGCGCGAGTCTGAGCTCGCAGCTTTTACATAAATAGAAAATAAGTTTGCGCGAGTCTAAGCTCGCGACTTTTTACATAATAGAAAATAAGTTTGCGCGAGCCTGAGCTCGCGGATTTTTACATAATAGATTTGGCCAGTGAATAGCTGGTGTATTCAAACCGAGGGCGAACGTAAGTGGGGCAGACCCCTACGACGCCGGGACTCGACGGCGGAGGAGAAGGGCGAACCTTCAATCGACGGCGGTGCAAAGTCCCCGGGGCAGGGCCCCAAAGTGGGGTGAATAGCTGATGTATTCAAACTGAGGGCGAACGTAAGGGGGGCAGACCCCTCCGACGTCGGGACTCGACGGCGGAGGAGAAGGGCGAACCTTCAATCGACGGCGGTGCAAAGTCCCCGGGGCAGGGCCCCAAAGTGGCCGGTGAATAGCTGGTGTATTCAAACCGAGGGCAAACGTAAGGGGGGCAGGCCTCTACGACGCTGGGACTCGACGACGGAGGAGAAGGGCGAACCTTCAATCGACGGCGGTGCAAAGTCCCCGGGGCAGGGCCCCAAAGTGGGTTCCTGCAGTAGAATAGTTTAGGACAGATAAAACATAAGTAGAAAATGAGCATTGATACATGTGCAAGTGTAATCTTGTGGCTTCTGAGCCAAATGTTTCTGATACATCAAGCTCCCTTTGCGCTGTGCTCGCTCGAGCTCTTTCAGTCGCTCAGCATGGTGGGCGGCGGTGACCCGGCGACCGGTCCTTGGTGGCATCCTTCTGTGCTTCTTCGCGGAAAGCCTCAAGGTGTCCTAACTGGACAAGGCGTTCGATTTCCTCTTTCAACCTTACACAGTGCTCCGTACAGTGTCCTCGGCCTTTGTGGAAATTGCAAAACTGGGATTGATCTCCCCTGTGTAGGGAGAGCGCTCTGGGCCAGTTGATGATTTTGCTGTTGTAGATGACGGACAGTATATGCTCGCGGGGGGCATTTAACGGGGTGTAGATCCGGGAGCTTTGATTCACTAGCCCTCGGGAGCGGTCTGCTTGACTCTGAAGGGGCGGTACGACTTTATCGAGTTGATGTTGCTGTCCCTTTCTCTTGCGACACGTATCCCCAAGTTGCAGTTGGTTTGCCGGTGCCGGAAGATCAGCTTTTTCTGCCAATGTGGGGGTCGCGCAGCACTCTCGCACGCCTTGCTTCTCAGAATTTGGTTTTGGCGACGGGTCGTAGTTGATCCAAGGGAGCTCGGTTGCGGCCGTGTCGAATCCACGAATTGCATCCCTGAGGATTCTCCCTTTGTTGGTCATGCGTCCAGACATGGAAACGTCGTGGTCCAGGGCGTCGAGGAGGCTCCCAAATATTGCGTCGTAGGGGGAGTCTGCCTCTGCGATGACGAACTGAACATCGTACTGGACTGGTTCCGAGTGCATCCCTACTTGGACGGGGAGGGTAACGACTCATATGGTGGGTACCATAGTTCCGTCTGGGAGCTCTGCGTCGCTGGCCCTGAGCTTGAGGTTCCCGCTTAGGAGTTTGAGCCGTACCACGGCTGCCACGAACAGGATATTGAATGAGATGCGATGAGTTATCAACGCCCTTCTTAGCTCGCAGGCTGGATTGCCTATGCTTGCGTCTAAGGCGAAGTCCGTCCATCCACGGGAACGCTCTTGGTGAAAGCTTGTGTAGATCTTCTCGTGCCGCTTGCTCCGCTCCGCTTTCCCTAGGTGGGGCGACTCGTCCGTCTCGGGCTCTTCTTCTCGGATCCTTGGCGCGCACGCTTCGTGCCATTCAACGAACAGTTGGGACAACTCGGTGAAGTTGTGAATCGCTCCGTTTGGTAGGGATTGATACCAGTGGAGGGCGTCTCCGCGCAGTGCCTTGGTGAAGATTTTGCAGCTGATTTGGTCGGGAAGTCCGAACGTCCGCACCGTTATCAAGAAGTGATTAACGTGCTCGTACAGATCCTCTGCCCCGTGGAACTCCTTGCAGTGCGGGAGCTTTAGCCAGGATGGAACTGGGTATGCCAAAATTGACTTTGATAGGGGGGATCGCCTTTGCTGGCGCGTGACATCGTTCGGATCCTGCCCCGCTATGAGAGGGTCCGGCTTGCTAGTTGATCTAATCCACTGGGGCTGGATGGGTGCAGCGATGAGCGCTCTTTTCGCCGGGCCTTCAGGGATTGAGGAACTGCATGCGTCGGATAGTTCGGGGGAGGTGTCCACTCTCGCTGGTTCCGTGAACTCAGGCGAAGCGGGCACTGCGTTCGGAAATCCTTTGCTCGGTAGTTGGGAATCCATTCCCACAGACAGCGCCAAACTGTTGTGGGTCGCTCGGGTGCTTTGGTAGACCGGTCGAATTGAACCACCTTAGCTCGGAAGCGGACCGAGCGCGCAAACAGTCAATTAGAGATTCGTTGAGTACACTGAGACTTTTTAACGTGGAAAACCCGGAAAGGGTAAAAAACCACGCGGTCGGAGCTGTGCCGACCAACTTCCACTATCTTCTGGGGGGTTACAATTAGAGACTTAGAACTCGAGCGCGACAGGCCGCAACTCGTTACAATATGAGAGAGAGAGAGAGAGAGAGAGAGAGAGAGAGAGTTCCGAAGGTGACATGCCACCTTCAGAAAAACTAAGTCTTTTTCCTTCTGAGAATATTGAAGAACAAAAGTGCGAATGCTGAGTCGCCTTCCGGGAGAACAAAAGTGAGAATGCTGAGTTGCCTTTCGGGATGAAGGAAATCTTCAAGTCCACAGAGATCTTCAAGCGCCGAAGGAGAATTCCGTGAAAATCTTCAAGGAGCTCTCCCGGGTGCAGAAGGCAAGGTCCCCCCAAATGAAGGTTCTGAGCTCCTTTTATAGCTTTGGCCGGGGGTAGCCCGGTAATTGCGCCGTTGTAACCACCGTAACCACCTGGCGGATGAATCACGTTTTCCAGTTCGGAGCACACAGATCGCCATTTTTCATAAATGACCGTCTCGCCCCTGGGCAGTTCGGGCAGTTCGGGACGCTTTGTAGAAGGCGAAAAAGACGACAAGACGTTCCTGCAATCTGAGAAACTAAAAAGACAAAATGTGAGCATGCTAGAAAGAAAAAATGTGAGCGTGCTCCGGGCGCGCAAGCGCGCTCAGAAGCGTTCTGAGCTTGCAACGAACAGGGAAGTGCTCCGAACGCGCTTAGAGGCTGTTGACGCCAGGAAAATCCTGACCTCAAAATTCGGACATTTGTAGTCGGAGGCTACTAGCCTAGTTGTCCGACGAGATGGTCAAGCTGGCGACTACGAGGAAGTTAGGAGAGCAACAACAACAGGACCCCAGGTGCTGCGGCAGGGAGGTCCCACCACATACCCGGAAGCTCAAAGGAATCTTCCCCTCCACAACCAAGAATGGCTGAGCAGGGTACGAGGAAGGCACCGGCTTGGCTAGCAAGCAGGGGTGACGGGCTCGAGAATTCGGAAATCGGGATCCAGAAGCTCAAGCATAGGTGCCAATCCAAGTACCCCTGGGGTCCTATTTATAGGCAACCAAGGGGTATGGGGGTTTTTATAGCCCAGCCCTAACCTGGCGACATACGGGATACTCGGCATGTATCTCCGACCATAGTCGCCCATCTGGCGAGTATTAGTTGCTGCTCGCACAAACCGGGCCAATACTCGCGCAGGCCTTCTGTGGCTTGCCGGGCACCTGGGGCGACATACGGGATACTCGGCACGTATCTTCGACCATAGTCGCCCATCTGGCGAGTATTTAGCCAATACTCGCCAAGCCCTCTTTTGCTCCTGCTGGCTGATTTGTCTGCCTCTTTGACTTTGACCTCTGCCTACGTGGCCTTGAGTGAGTCCTACCCTCGGAGAATAAGGGTTGTACACAATCCCCGCTCTTTGCGAGTAACATAGTTGCTCAGAAAGAAACATCCAACCTTTATTCGACGAGCTTCTGTCTGGGCGAGTATTGGGAGATACTCGGAATCTTTATCCAACCTTTATTCGCTGAGGCAGTCGATACAAACCGTGGCCAACATGTAAGGGGGGAGCTGATCTCGACCGTCAATGTAGAGGCTTGGTCTTAGAGGGTTGCTGAACTGAGGCACTATCCCATCATCCGTTCTGGGGTTTTACGAGGTTCAAGTCGGAGGCTCGTTTCCCAACTGGTGGTGACGGAGATCGACGAGCAGATCGTCCGGTAGGGAATGACAGTCGGGGAGTTCCATGGGAACACACCGTCCCGAGGTCCCCTCCTACTTGGATGATGAATGCCGACCAAACCTGTTTCCTGCTGCTCAACAATTTTAAGGGGAGTTTAAGCACACTTAAGCACAATAACTCACACAATCGGAGGAAAAGCTGGAAACAAGACGCTTTGAAGCGAGCTGGTTTAAATTGATCACTTCTTTGCCCGATCGGAAGGTCGGCGTCCAAACTTCTTCCCTGTAATCTCTCCAGTCGAATGAGAAGTGCAATCGATAGAACCATGGCCAACATGCAAAGGGGGAGCTGATCTCGACCGTCAATGCAGAGGCTTGGTCTTAGAGGGTTGCTGAACTGAGGCACTGTCCCATCATCCGTTCTGGGGTTTTACGAGGATTAAGTCGGAGGCTCGTTTTCCGACCTTGCCTGTGGACCAATTCTGCCTGCTGCTCTTTTTTAGGAGCCTCCCGCTCGCAAGGGTATACGACACCTTTATTCAAGGGTCCCCTGAGCTAGTGAAACTGATCACTTCCTTGCCCAATTGGAAGGTTGGCGTCCAGACTTCTTCCCTGTAATCTCTCCAGTTGAATGAGAAGTGCAATCGATACGAACCATGACCAACATGCAAGGGGGGAGCTGATCTCGACCGTCGATGCAGAGGCTTAGTCTTAGAGGGTTGCTGAACCGAGGCACTGTCCCACCATCCGTTCTGGGGTTTTACGAGGATTAAGTCGGAGGCTCATTTTCCAACCTAGCATGTGGACCAATTTTACCGGCTTTTTCTTTTCTCTTCTCTGAAGATTTTTGCTGTGACAGAAAAAGCTTCCCAGTCCCGTGTTTCAGGGAGAGGAAGGGTTTTATTTATAAATCAATAGGAATTACAAGGGTGGGACATACACATTCCCCCTTAGGGGTAGAACCTTTTCAGGTCATCACCGCTCCAAGTATTCCCAAGCAGCTCTCCTTCCTGGTTCTGCAGACGGTATCCTCCGGTTAGGAGTGACTCGTGGATGATGAAGGGCCCTTCCCAGTTCAGATGGAGCTTTCCGATGGCCGCTGATCGTCCCGCCGCGTCTACCTTCTTCAGGACCAGGTCACCTTCTTGGAAGTGCTTGAGGCGAACATTTTTATCGAAATGCCTCGCCATTCGTCGCTTGATATCCTCTTGCCTGGCGAAAGCTAAATCTCTAAGTTCTTCGATGTAGTCGAGAGATAGCTTCTGAGCCTCCTCATTCTCTAGTCGTCATTCCTCACTTCCGCCCTCGGCGGCGATCACCCTTGGACTTCTGACTTCAAACTCTACTGGGATGAGAGCTTCCGATCCGTGAGAGAGCTTGAACGGTGTCTCCCCGGTAGCTGAGCTAGGAGTGGTCCTCAAAGCCCACAGAACCGAGGGGAGCTGGTCCGCCCAGTTACCTCTCAGGTTCTCCACCTTTTTCTTCAACAGGTTGATGATCAGCTTGTTGGCGGCCTCCGCTTGGCCATTGCTCCTCGGGTGATGCACGGAGGCGAATCGAAGATCAGTTCCCAGCTGTCTGCAGAAATCTTCCATCTCCATGCTGGCAAACTGAGGACCGTTGTCGGTGACGATGGCGAGAGGAATCCCAAACCTACAGACGATCTCCCCCCAGATGAAGTTCTGCACGACTTGAGAGGTGGTCTTGGCCAAAGCTTTGGCCTCGATCCACTTGGAGAAGTAGTCGATCATGACGAGAATGAACTTCCTCTGGCCACTAGCTAGGGGGAAAGGGCCAATCAAATCCATCCCCCAAATGGCGAATGGCCATGAGGCGGCGATTGATCGGAGCTGCTGGGCTGGCTGCAACTGGAGGGGGGCGAAGAGCTGGCACTTCTGGCACTTCTTCGAGAAGATCTCAGCATCCTTCCGGATAGTAGGCCAGAAGTAACCATGCCTCAAGACCCTCTGCTCTAAAGTGCGAGTCCCAGAATGACTTCCACACTCTCCCGAGTGGATCTCTTCCAACACCCGGGGTACTTCGTCTTCAGAGATACACCTGGCTAGGGGGCCCGAGATGGTTTTACGGTACAGCTCCCCATCCTGCAAAAGATAGTACGCCGCTTTGTACCGAAACCTTCTCTGATCCCCTTCACTTGCTGGAAGCTGGCCGGTGGCAAGAAATGCCACAAAAGGATCCGTCCATGAGGGGCGCTGCTCGATCTCCATCATCTCCCCTTCTTCGATGGACGGCCGGAACAGCTCGGTGATAGTTCCCCCAGCTCTTGGCCCATACTTGGCCAAACGGTTCGCCGCCGAGTTTTCCTCTCTCGGGACGTGCTCGACGAAGAAAGACTGGAAGCCTCCAATCAATCCTTTGACCTTCACCAAGTACTTCTGTAGGATGGTGTCGCGCACTTCGAACTCTCCTCTGATCTGCGACGCGACCACCATTGAATCCGTAAAGGCCCGAACATCATGGATCCCTAGCTCCTTGGCGAGGCGCAAGCCTGCCACTATGACCTCGTACTCTGCCTGATTGTTTGTGACGGGAAAGAGGATCTCGACGACCTGCTCGATCCTCGTTCCCTGTGGGCTGACAAGAACGATGCCCACTCCCACAGAGCTCCTTCCCGAAGCTCCGTCAACAAACATCTTCCAAGGGATTGGGTCGAACAAGAAAAGAACCCAATACTCGCCCAGACAGAAGCTCGTCGAATAAAGGTTGGATGTTTCTTTCCGAGCAACTATGTTACTCGCAAAGAGCGGGGATTGTGTACAACCCTTATTCTCCGAGGGTAGGACCCACTCAAAGCCACGTAGGCAGAGTTCAAAGTCAAAGAGGCAGACAAATCAGCCAGCAGGAGCAAAAGAGGGCTTGGCGAGTATTGGCTAAATACTTGCCAGATGGGCGACTATGGTCGAAGATACATGCCGAGTATCCCGTATGTCGCCCCAGGTGCCCGGCAAGCCACAGAAGACCTGCGCGAGTATTGGCCCGGCTTGTGCGGGCATCAACTAATACTCGCCAGATGGGCGACTATGGTCGGAGATACATGCCGAGTATCCCGTATGTCGCCAGGTTAGGGCTGGGCTATAAAAACCCCCCTACCCCTTGGTTGCCTATAAATAGGACCCCAGGGGTACTTGGATTGGCACCTGTGCTTGAGCTTCTGGATCCCGATTTCCGAATTCTCGAGCCCGTCACCCCTGCTTGCTAGCCAAGCCGGTGCCTTCCTCGTACCCTGCTCGGCCATTCTTGGTTGTGGAGGGGAAGACTACTTTGAGCTTCCGGGTATGTGGTGGGACCTCCCTGCCGCAGCACCTGGGGTCCTGTTGTTGTTGCTCTCCTAGCTTCCTCGTAGTCGCCAGCTTGACCATCTCGTCGGACAGCTAGGCTAGTAGCCTCCGGCTGCAAAAGTCCGAATTTTGAGGAAGCTACTACCCTAGCTGTCCGACGAGATGGTCAAGCTGGCGACTACAAGGAAGCTAGGAGAGCAACAACAACAGGACCCCAGGTGCTGCGGCAGGGAGGTCCCACCACGTACCCGGAAGCTCAAAGGAGTCTTCCCCTCCACAACCAAGAATGGCCGAGCAGGGTACGAGGAAGGCACCGGCTTGGCTAGCAAGCAGGGGTGACGGGCTCGAGAATTCGGAAATCGGGATCCAGAAGCTCAAGCACAGGTGCCAATCCAAGTACCCCTGGGGTCCTATTTATAGGCAACCAAGGGGTAGCGGGTTTTATAGCCCAGCCCTAACCTGGCGACATACGGGATACTCGGCATGTATCTCCGACCATAGTCGCCCATCTGGCGAGTATTAGTTGCTGCTCGCACAAGCTGGGTCAATACTCGCGCAGGTCTTCTGTGGCTTGCCGGGCACCTGGGGCGACATACAGGATACTCGGCACGTATCTTCGACCATAGTCGCCCATCTGGCGAGTATTTAGCCAATACTCGCCAAGCCCTCTTTTGCTCCTGCTGGCTGATTTGTCCGCCTCTTTGACTTTGACCTCTGCCTACGTGGCCTTGAGTGGGTCCTACCCTCGGAGAATAAGGGTTGTACAGAGGCGTTCTGAGCACGTCACGAGCGTGGGAGCGCTTTGGGCTAAATCCGGGCCCCAAAGGGCGCACAACGAGCCTAGAGAGGGCGGACACACCCGAACCCCTCCATGTGGAGGGGGCTTGACCATCCTCCAATGGGTGTGGTTAAGCCGTTCGTTTCTCTCAACCACGCCCTAAACCCGACCCTGCGGAACCCTCGCCCCTCTCTTCGCTCGCAGCCGTTCGCTCGCCGGCGTCCCTTTATTCCCTCGCAGCCCGACGCCCCCTCTCTTCGCCCGCAGTCCTCCGCCCATTCCTTCGCTCGCAGCCGTCGCCGGTGTTGGAGCATGCGTTTCGCACTCCTCCGGTTTGATAATAACAAAGTCCCGTTTGTATTTGATCCTATTTTTGTTAATGGTGTGCAGATAACAGGTATGCAATGTTCACAATTCTCTTGGAGCAAAAATTGATTGTGGGAAATTTTCACTGTCGGAAAATTCCGACACCCACTGTCGCCCAGGCGATAGCTCAGCGGTTAGAACAGCAATCGGCAGTATTAAGCTGTCGGAAATCCGACAGCGATGTCGCCCAGGCGACAGCTCAGCGGTTACATCAACTGCCCACGACTTCACCCACGACCGACGGTTTTGCGCTGTCGGAAATCCGACATTGATGTCGCCCAGGCGACAGCTCCACGATTCCAGCAACTGCCCACACGACGGCACGACCGAGGCAGTTTAGCGCTGTCGGAAAATTCCGACAGTCACTGTCGCCCAGGCGACAGTGATTTTCTATAAATTGGTGCCTATGGTTCGTGCATTCCAAGCTTTTGAGATTTCCAGTCCCTACCTGAGTGCATACGAACCAGAGAGCTCCAGAACCTTCTCAACTCCTAATTGTGCAAAGAAGGATTGAAGATTGAAGACGAGATCGGGCGCGCTACTCCATCAACGATCATCTCAAGGCTTCAACAATCCATTCAGAGATCTGAATTTCTAGGGAGTTGACTTTTTCATATTGTATTTCATTTACTCATATTTCTTTTTGTATTGGGGAAGAAATCGTCGTCTTGCGTGCGGCGTCTAAGTCCTTGCGCGGCTTAGGGGAAAAACGCTTCCTTGTGCGGAGCGTCCAAGTCCTTGCGTGGCTTGGTGGGAAATCGTGGCCTTGTGTGCTACGTCTAGATCTTGGGAAGATCTAGAGGACAGGCTTGGGCTTTGTCTTGGGAAAGACAAGCGATAGCCTTCCGATCCTTGTGAGAAGGATTGGTAAATCAAAAATATTGTATTTACATATTATCATTGTGCCTTGATCTTAAGCATTGTTAAGATCATTTTTATTTGTATGCAAATTTCATGATAAATAAAATGATGATCTTTTCACTAATCGCAAATTGGTTTGCTTAAATTTTTATCTTAGAAATTTGTGCTTGGTGCTATATAAAAAATTACAAATTTAAACACACCCTTATTCACCCCCCCCCCCCCCTCTAAGGGCGCCACAGGATCCAACAGCCGGCGAGGTTCTTCGCAGCACCATTTCAGATCTGGTAAGTGGCGGAACTCCCTTTCGATTTCCGGCAGCCCGTCGCCCCTCTCTTCCGTTTTAGACTTCCTGTTATCTGGTGTTCCTCTGATTGCAGGCGACTTCCTGTTTCTGGTGTTCCCCTGATTGCAAGCTCGCAGCCGCAGGTGACCAATTTATTCAAAATCCAGCAAATGCCAAAAATACCAGTAACATATAATGAGAAAAAGTTGTAGGAAAGGGAATTTCAAAGCCCGAACCAAAACCACCCACTACTGAGAAATTAAGCCAAGTAAAACTTCATAGACAAACTTAGCCACAGAAAAACCCAATCCATAAATCAAAACTAATCCTTGATTCCATTCTAAGTTACATCTTGTACTCCTAGGAATGCCCGCAAATGGATGCTCCTATTGTTGTAGTTTAACTTCGTAAGTCGTGATAGTGGTATTTGCCCCAACAATAAACTTTTAGAAATTGACATTGCTCTGATAGCAATTTGTTAGTATCCGAGTAAAGGAACTCAATTAAACTGCTGATCATGTAAGTGAAGTGAAGGCTCGCAGGTGTGCAAAAGAATCTAAGTTGATGTTTTTTATGGTTGACAATTTTTTTAAAGTGGATGCTATTTATACATATTGTTAAAGTCCTAAATTGGTTTGGCATACGAGATCAAAAAAAATTGTTCTTAAGATTATCATGTATGAGTACGATTATCATGTATGAGTATAAATATCATATTTGAGTACAAATATCTATGAGTTACAAATATCTATTTATGGAGTACCAATAACAATTCTCTTATAAAATCCTATATTTTAAAATAGGCGTGCTCGTAATAATTACGAGCACACCCATTTTGAAATCCTAAAATTTTGTGGTGTTACGAACACGCCCATAGTCAAAATAGGTGTGCTCATAGTAATGCTTTTAAAATATAGAGACTCAAATATGAATTATGTGCCTATATATTAATATTAATTATTATTATTATTTATTATTAATTTTTTTATTTTATACATAAAAAAAAGTATATTTGGGACCAAATTGAATTCCTAATGGCCCGTTAATTTGATCCTGGCCGTTCATATGTGGGGAAAGGTTTGGCGACAGCGGTTTTCGATCCCTCACATCCTCCTAAACCCGCACTCTTTCGGAAAGCCCTAGCTCGCGCCGCGTCTTCCCTCTCCCAAACGAAGTCGGTCACCATCGCCATTTCCTCTCAATCTCGAGTTTCCCTCTAACCTGACGCCGGACATCCTCGCTCGCTCTTCCTCCGGCGACGCCAAACATCCTCGCACTCTCTGAATCCGTCGACATAGGAGCCCCTCCACCGCCTTCTCTCTGCTTGCACTGGTAATCATCGGCAAGTTCTCCTATCTACCCCCAGTTTTCTTACTGCTTCTAACCGATCTTCTATTCCCCTGGCTATGAGTCGCAGGCAAGTCCGCCCATCTACACTTCAGCATTGTCCTCTACGGTTCATGCATCGATCCCTCATCAACACTCCAACATTGTTCGCTCCTTCAAGGCTCCTCGACTCCACCATAGGTATACTCTTAATTACTCTCCGCTGTAAGGTTCAATGCCAGATCTCTCCATTGCCGTAAACACCTACATCCTATAAAAATCCAACTTCTGCAGCACAATATTTCTCTGTGAAGGAATATTTTTGATTTCTCCAAATCTTAATTGTGATTGAGAGTCAACTTCCGCATATACTTTGTATAGTTTTTGTTGTCTGTTTGTATGATTTTGATTTTTTTGGGGTCATACAAAACAAATAGTATGATGTCTTTTGATACTGCATGCATTGCCTTTCTGGGATTTTGAGCCCTTGCTCTATTTCTGCATTTAGACATCCAAAGAAAACGCAAAAATCAAAGGTTAATTTGAGAATCATGCTTAAGTTTGAGTTGTTGAATCACTTGAGAGTGTAGCAAAAATTTTGAATGTTTCAAATTATATAAGAATCATAATTGATATCTGCATGTGAATAATTGACAAGGAAGTGTGATTGAATAGAGATCCATGCTTTAATTTTAGAATGATTGTGTTCTGTAACTACTGCCATTTGGGTAAGCTATCCAGTGAGTTGGATGGGTATAACTCTGGTAGTCTGGTGTTATCAAAATCAGAAGCACTGCCTTTGGCTTCGTTTGGCGCTACAGTGACAGTCATGAACGCGTTGGTTATGAACTGTTGTTTATGAACGCCCGACCTCACCTAAAGAACTTCATCTATTTTTATGTTCAAATTTTCTTAATGGCGGTCCTAACCGCTGTCATGCCAAGCCTACATTTTATGATGGTTATGTTTTTTTCCAAACTCACCAGAGCAAAACGCTGTGCCAAACAGAGCCTTTGTTTTAGGAGATCATGGCTTTATGTAGTCCAACTTTTTCTTACTAGAAAGATGAATTGCCTCGCTATAGTCACTATTTCAGTAGGAAGCACCGGTACATGTATGAGTACCGGGTACGATACGTATCCGGTACGGCGGTACGACAAAATTTAAAAATAAGGATACGGGTGCGGCGGGATACGTTGTATTAAATATAATAAATATATATGTATAGTCTCACAAATGTAATTAAAAGTCCTCAAAATAATAAAACTTCAAGCATAATTGCATAAATCATTAATTGAAGTACAAATTCATAGTTAATGCAATATAATATGAAGTTCTCAAACAAAAAATATTCATAATCATTTCAAATTTAAGGATGTTTATCAATCTTTTTCTTCCTCTTCTTTCCAATTAATGGAGATTAACGCATCTTCAACTTCTGATTCATCTAGAGACAAGTTAGCAAAATATTAAACGTAGAAAAATTCATGTTGAACAATTAGAAAAAGTACCAATTTGAAACATCTAATCCTTAGATATATAGTAATAAAATAAATTAATAAAATATAAATCAAATTCTTTATAGTTTAAATGAAAAAAAATACATAAATTTGAAGTACATTTTGTTGCTATAATAAACAAGCACCGCTAGTTGCATTTTTGGGGTCACAAATTTTCTTTCCTAAAAACACGCAAAAGTTTTTTGTTTACGTCAGAAAAACATAATCTTATTACAATATGCCGAAGAATCTACCAAGTCCAAGTGTATCTACATACTAGAATAACAGGTGTATCCGCGAGTATCGGGTACGTACCGGTATCAGATACGTATCCGGTACGGGTACGTGACCCTTAAGGAAGTATCAGTGCTTCATAGCTATTTCAGTTATATTTAAATCAGAAAACCACATTTTGACCCTTTTATACTCTGACTGCGCAAGTACTATATTATTTAGTTTTTTTCTTAAATCTTTCTTCAAAATTACTTACATATAGACATATACATTATCATAATATGAAATCATTTTGCTTGTGTGAGTCGCTATTTCATGATGCCAATACACTTTCTTTTATGCGGATTGCATAATCGTCACTATTGTCGATGGCCGACATCACGGTTGTGAATGCGACGTTATTGGGCTTAGGTGTTCTATGACATGCTCAGGATCAAGGGCAGGGTTCAAGTGATGTGTACATTTTGAGGTTAGAGATTCAATTAACTAGCTATTTGATTAAGTATCTCATAATGGCAGTGAAAAAGGAAGCCAATTTTTAATTTTTTGGTGTGGAGTAATACACGTGTGTGTGTGTATTTATGTTTGTGTATGTATGTGTTTATGTGTGCGGGTGCGTATGTGTGTGTGTGTGAATGTGTGTGTTTATGTCTGCGGGTGTGTATGTGTGTATGTGTGTGTGTGTGTCTGTGTGTATGTGTGTGTGTATGTATGTGTGTATTTGTGTGTGTGTGTGTAGGTACTAAGTGTGTATCTATGTTTTATATGTAGATGGAAGAAGAAATGAAGCGTCGTAGATGTAGGAGAGCAGCAATAGCTGCGGCTCTTGCTGCGGCAACTGTAGTGATGATGAAAACCAAGATTGGAAGAAATCTTGTAGATGCCGATGCTAAGAATATTTTAAGGAGGACGTTGTTTACTCGATTATATAGTGGGACGGATGTCAACTCTTTTAACCAACTTCAAATGAATAAAAGCTCTTTTGAAGCTATGTGTAACATTCTAATTGTGCGTGGATTATTAAGAGAGACAAAATGTTGCAGTTAGGGAATTTATGTGAACTTATGTTTTTATGCTGTGGACTTATGTTTTTATGCTGTGGATAGAGTTGCAATTCCAATTCCAATTCCAATTCCTGTGATAGAGTTCCTGCACTCAGTCGAACAACAGAATTGGAATTGATTTCAATTCCAATTCCTACGGGAATTGGAATTGACCAATTCCATTTCTGCCAAACGAACGGTCCCCAATGATTGTTCCCAAACATATTATTTTTTATATTAATTTGGGTTAGTAAAACTATTAGGTAAACAACAACACAAGTAAAATGAAAAAGGTAAAACGATATGCTTGAGGAACTCTTCATATCAATTACAATACGAATAATAATGCTTGCCTATACAAAGAATTAGTAATGTATTAAGACTTGCTGAACTAGGATTAAAATTGGAGTAAGTGCAAAATGATTAATAACATGAAAAAAGTTAACTATTAAAATGCATCGATCTAAAAGGATTAGGTGTCACAAAAGTTTCGTATTCTACATAAATGAAACTCTAGACGAGCAAGTACACCATTAACAACTCGGATCTTCCATTGCTGTAAATTGAAGTAAAGCACAATATGTTTGAGGTGAATGGTATGCATCCATAATAACATAATAAACATCAACAATTATTTATAAATGCGATGTCAGCAAATAATGTTGCAGCCTTGATTCTTTAAATTATAAAGAGTAATTTACGATAAAGCTCTAAAATCAATATTAGCAAGCTAGTTATCACAAGATATACGAGACTAGATGTTTAACTTAGCTTGCAATCAACCATTCAATTTTGCATAAAATAAAACTCAACAGTAATAATACTCCTCATACTAACTTTCAAATGACCTTTACACTTTCTAGAGTGTCATCAGACAAGTAATCACATGTCTCATAAAGTTTTTGATGGAGGCCGCCGACTCACGCACATATATTCCCGCAGGAGGCAGTGATTCGCTGCCCGTTCGGACGATCCGAGTCCACGGATGCGTCCAGACGGTCGTTTCGAGTCATTTTCGTGTATTTGTTTTTCTATTTTGAGTTGTATTTGTCACCCGATCGTTTCAGACATTATGAGCCGTCCGTTTTAGTATTTATAAGTGGTGCAGGCAGTGATAAAGAGGCATCGAAGATTTATTTCCAATTTTCAAACCGTCGGTCCCACTCTCTCTCTGTGCGACACCTGACGAGAGCTCTTGGTGCGACTCCAAGGCAGCCCCGGTTTCCCTATTTGGGCACAGGTACCAGCGTTTAAGTCTTGAGATCTGGTGAGTCTCTATTACCAGTGAGCTTTTCCCTATTGCTTCTATCATTGTCCACAACCATCCTGAATATAGGATCTTTCCTGTAGTAATTTGTATTCCAGCAGTAGACCTCTCCCACAGCTCCCGCGAACTTCCCAAATCATCCCCACACACTCCCAAGCTCATTCCAATACCAGCCACCATCAATATTCATCACCCACGCAGAGCCAACAGCCTCAGAATTCTACCTTTTGCAGCATTTTCGCCTCCTACTCGTGTAAGTTATAATTTGGTGTCTCGTTTTCTATTATTGATATTTTGATCATATTTTATTGGATGCAAAGTTATATGCTTGTGTTTCGTGAAATCAAATTATTTACAGGATTTATTTCATGTGTGTTTAATTACTTGCACCTCGATCGTTTGCGAATTGTAGTTTGCTCTTCCAATTAAAAGTTATTGTGACCACTCGTGCCTCTGTTAAGTTCTATAATAATGAAATTACTCATTGCTAATTGAATCGGGTTGTTCGTTGCTTTTGCACTCCGATAGGACTTGTTAGTAAGTGCACCGTACTTCACTTTGAGTCACACCTTAGGACATTCTTCTTCATCAGCCTACTCCTGCGTCAGTTTTCCAATAGAGAATTAGATTATTCAATTTAGGTTAACTCTCACTTATGCTGATGGAGTCAGTTTTCTTGTTAGGGCTCGGGAGATATTTCTCGTTTTTCAGTTCACTTGTTTGTATATTCCTACTTCGAATTTTTTACATGGAGCTGACAGTTCTTTCTGTGGTTTATTTTTGGGCTGGCTGGGTTTTGTTTAGTCTGTTTTTTTTTAAATCAGTCTTATGGATGTAGATTTTCCTTCCTGATGAGGGACAACAATTGGTTTTAGGGTTTTGATTCGCACCTCTTTATATAAGACACTTGTTCTTCAAAAACCTAGAAGTTTTACCTAGCTGCTGGACTGGTGCTTCTCCTCCTTTCACTGTTTTCTCCCTACTATTTATATACTAATTTTATTCAAGTAACTGGTTTTGGTTGCTTTCTTAATGTAACCCAAAAAGAGGAAAAGGGAGAGAGATTCACCTACTCATGGCCCTCAACTGTAGTTTCTAGTTGAATTGGATGCTGCTGTTGACTGGAGTGCTAATGATTTCATGGCGTAACTCATTGCTGTTTTTTGAGTTTTAATTTGGAGTGAATTGTCTTCTGCCTGTTGCTGAATTCATGTAGATGTTGGGTACGTGCCTTGACATTGTTGTAGTGTTATTTGGTTGAGTTCATTGGTTTTCCTTGGATCTTCCTGCAAAATTTCTTGATTTCAGGATTGTTAAGATCTAGCATTTCTTGAATGATTTCTGTATTTAGGTAAATGCTTGAATCTATTTAAAACTTGTGATCACTGGAAAGTCTGAGGGTCTTTTTCTTATTTCTATTGCAAGGGGCTGTATGTTGTCACTCAATTTTGCTTTTATTTCCTTGCATTCCAAAGTACCTTATTTCAAGTTTCATATACTATTTCAATTTTTCTGCATTTGATATGGAATTTAAAATTTATTTGTTTCCTTGGTGCAACCAATGGTCCTTAGTTTGATGATCCTCATCTCTTTGCAGGTTTGGAATCTTGAGAGCAAATTAGAAGTTGGAAGTCAAAATTGGTTTGGGTAATCTGTTAATTGAATACGACAAAGGATTTCCTGCCAACCACAAGCTTTTCTTATTAATTTTACCTTGTTTCTTCTTTCTAGAACTGAAATTACTATATGGTTTAGAGAGGTTTCTGGACGTGGACGGTTGATTTTATTTGGTAATCATGCCAATGGAGAGGACACGGTCATCTCTCTTTGCCGGCACTCATTTTGATCGAAAATGTTTTGCTAAGGACATCGACAGATTCAAGGCATTTCCTTTAACCTGGCTTTACTACCATTTTCCCTCATCTCCTCTCTCCGTCCCATGTGAAATTTAACTCAATGTCCTTTTATTTTGACAGGTAAAGGAGGAGCAAGATCTCCTTGATCCTGAGCACAAGGAATCCAATTTAATTAAGATGGATAGAAGCAAGAAAGAGAAGAGGAAGCGCAAAATAAATGGCTCAGGTAGCATATGCTTTTGATCCAGTTCTCATAAAAAATATTTTCTTGCTTTTTGCTTGTTATTATTCTTTTTTGTTTGGACTTGTGAACTACAGAAGTTGTGGAGGGATTTGATGTTTTTAAGAGCTCTAAGTCTCTTAAAACAAAAGAATCAAAATCAAACCTGGAAGATGATTATGTGATAAATATAAAAGAAGTAGAGAAGCGGATAGAGGTTTGATTATTCAATACTTTCTTGTTTTGGTTATGTTGACGCCTCTTTTAATTGAAAAACACATTGTATCTCACAAAAAATTTCATTTCATCAGCGAGATTCACTTTTCCGCAAGAAATATGGGATTCACATATCTGGATATAATGTTGCATCCCCTCTTTGGAGTTTTGATGAATTGAAAACAAGGTATAGTTCCTATTTTTTGTATACTTGATGTTTACTTACATTTACATCTTTGTGTTGTATATTTAGTGGGAAGAAAGACTCGTAATCCTTTCTTTTGGTAGTTATTTGTTGATTTCTTTTTCTTGTTAACTTTTTCCCATGAAACTGTCTTATTGCTAAGCTATGTAAACAGGTTTGGTTGCCAATCACATTTATTGCGTGATATCATGGAACTTAGATTTAAAGAGCCAACACCTATTCAAAGGCAGGCTATTCCAATACTACTCTCGGTGAGCTTTTTTGTTGGTTTCCTCTGGTTCAATCATCATCTTTAGAATTGTTTCTCATTGTTTATGCTATTTAGGGGCGTGACTGTTTTGCATGCGCACCAACCGGGTCAGGGAAGACTTTGGCTTTTTTAATCCCTATGCTTATGAAAATTAAGGTAACACTAGGTTTTCCTTCAAAAATCTTGTCTTTCATTTTAAAGCTAACGTGGTTATTTTCTTGCAACCAGGGAGCACGTGAAGGTGTCAAAGGTTTAATTATCTGTCCTACAAGAGAATTAGCTGCACAAACTACTAGAGAGTGTAAGAAGGTTGCTAAAGGTAAAAAATTATATATCAAACTAATGACCAAGGAGCTATCTAGGAGCCGTAATTTTGAGAAAATACCATGTGACATTCTCGTATCAACTCCACTTCGTGTTGATTTTGCCATGCGCAAAAGAAAGCTTGATCTAAGTAGGTAAGTTCCTTTTCTTGATATGGTATTCCTCGAGTTTAACATAAAGCAAAATATCTGCCTTCTACTTAAAATTTCCTTCTATACTTCATTCATTAATATGAGTTTCTGTTGTGATTAATTTTTAGAAAACATCATGCACATATCATGGTGGTTTAGTGGTTTGTATGTTAGCACGATATACCTTAAGCCAACTCCATGAAGCTTCTCAGTTTCTTCTCTTGTGATTGCTACTGGAGACGCACCAGAGTGGATTTTTGCAGGTGTCTGTTGTTTCTTCTTAGGGTTTGTGAATAATATGTTAGTATGTATGTGTGTGTGTGTGTTTACACATATTAAGTTCTATTTAATAGTATGTATGTGTGTGTGTATACACATATTAAGTTCTATTTAATATTGTAACGCTTCCCCTCAAGTTGATGTTAAGAAATTTGATGTGCCCAACTTGTCTAAGATATACTTGATACGACTTCTTGTCAAGATTTTGGTGAAGGTGTCTATCAATTGGTGGCTTGTCATCGCCTGCGTATTTGATATAATGATTTCCATAAACTTTTCCCTCTCTTAGTGATATCAACTTCAATGTGTTTTGTACGTTCACGAAACACAAAATTCAAGCAATATACTGATGAAGATCATTCGCGCGACATTAGCGGAGTTGACTGGGTTGACATTTTTGAATCTTCAGATGGACGATCGGAGTTCGTGATCGCGCCGGGCTCATTTTTCTGTAGTTCTTCATGTATATGTTTTATTTTTTGGACATGTATTTTGGGAGTTAGGTCAAATAATGTGTTACGCGCACACGTCCTCTTATTATTATTGTTGTTTTTCTTTTAAATGTTATTAGGTTTGATGTGAGCCCCCTCCCTATATAAGGAGGTGGTTTTGGGAGTTATGATATCTTTGGATCTATTGTATTTTGGCTCTCATTTGAAAGAAGGCTCTTTGGAGGAACCAACCTCCAAGAGTTGGTTGGAGCTTGCTCCGGATTGTATCCGTTTCCGTTAATCCAAGCAATTTCTTTCTTGTTCGTAAAATTTGGTCCGACCTGCCCGTCCACCCGCTCTAAGCCGTCGGTTAGCTCAACTCTTTTTCCCGTTCGATTTCTGCATCCAGTGAACGCCGATCGTTCGACCCAGAACCGTCGATCCTCGATTCCGGATCGATCCAGTGAACGCCACCGACGACGATCCTCGATTCCGAATCTGCCGACCGTTGATCCAACGGCCGATCCAATGCCAGCTTCGCCCGCCCACGCCAGTTACGCCTCCATCGACCGCCGACCCCTGCGCCTGCTTCTCCAGCGTTTGTTCCGCCCTAATCCGACCCTGATCGGCACCATCTGCTCAATCGCCGGCCCGTCGCCGCTGCGCCCAACCTACTTCCACTCTCCGCCGCCAACTCGCACATCTCCACCCTCTCCGACACTCTCCTGCAACACTCTATCTCTCGTGCATCCTCATATGCCAAAGGGGAGGATGGACTCCCGCGTGGAAGCCCTCGAACACTCCTTCACCACCATCAACTCTCGTCTCGAGGCACAGACCGAGTAGTTCGCCTCGATTCTGACCATGCTCCAGAACTTGCAGCCCAGACAGCACTCCGGGCCTCCTACCGCCTCTGCTGTGGGATCCCCCAACACCGTGATCCCCGATACACTCGCATTAGTGGAATTACCTACTCCATCGTACCGTGGACCTGACATCCCCACATTCAATGGGACTGACCCCCTCGGGTGGATTGCCCTCGCCGAACAGTTCTTCGACATTCACCAGACCCCTCCGACACAACGGGTCTCCACAACACTTATCGGCATGGAAGGTCCTGCCCTCCATTGGGTCCGTTGGCTCCGCCAGACCTCACCTGGACAGCTCTCACCAAGGCCCTCATTCAGCGGTATGACGACCGCTACTCCGGCCCCATGATCGAGCGACTTTGCGGGGTCACCCATGTTCCCGGTCTCCCCCCAGACCATTACTTGGGGTTCTTCATGAACGACTTGCAACCCCACCTTCGCTCCCGTCTTCGCACCCTCCAACCGTTAACGGCCCACCAAGCCATCAACCTCTCCCCCCTTGTGGAGGCGAAATTCCTCGCGACGTCCGGCGACATTCCTTCCCCATCACCTCCCTCCAGGCATCCCTCCCAACCATATTTCTCGACCCATCCTAAATCTCCACCTCCGCCACCTCCCCTACCCCGACCACCAATTATGGGCCCACCCAACACTCGACATGTCCCTACACACCGCCTGACCAACCAGGAATACAACGACTTATGGAGCAAGGGTTTGTGCTTCCGTTGCAAGCAACCCTACTCTCCTGGTCATGCGTGCTCGGTGAATGAGTGTCGGGTCCTCATCAGCGACGACGTGGCCGCGCTCTCCGCCGCCGACTTTGACGCCCTGCTGCTCTCGGACAGACTACCAAGCGACGCCCTGGGCACATCAACGACATCCCAACCACGAGCATATCGTTATTGATCAGCAGGCGACGCTCCGACCTTGGGGTCTAGATCGCTTTTCTGATGGGATGTATTGTTACGCACACACGTCCTCTTATTATTATTGTTTTTCTTCTAAATGTTATTAGGTTTGATGTGAGCCCCCCCCCCCCCCCCCCCCCTATATAAGGAGGTGGTTTTGGGAGTTAGGATATATTTGGATCTATTGTCTTTTGGCTCTCATTTGAGAGAAGGCTCTTTGGAGGAACCAACCTCCAAGAGTTGGCCGGAGCTTGCTCCAGATTGTATCCATTTCGTTAATCCAAGCAATTTCTTTCTTGTTCGTAATATAATGCGATCGACCGATTTGGGTCATCAAATCATTTAACCTAACCTCTATCCTTATATACGACTAGCAGACACTCATTAGGGGTATCAAGAGTTTACGGTTTCTACAGAGAAACCACTCTGTCTATGGGTGCCGACTCACACAACCATTGGTGCGTTGCCAAGGGCATCCTCCGCCGGTGCCGACGCCGGCCTCCTCCGCCTTCAGTAGCTGCCGCCAGTCGTTCACTGGTTCACTGCACGCCCACACCTCCCCACTGCGCGATTTCTGCTCATGCCTCCCCCTCCTAATTGAGTCCTCCCAACTCCTCCCATTAAGCAAGCAGTCATAGCTTCCCTCTCCTCTACAGATCTCCCTCCACCTCTCAGCCCCGCCCGAAAAACGCCCCAACTGCTGGAATACCCTTTCCCAGTAGCATACCAACCACTGGAAACTCCTTCCAGCAGCGAAGACTCCTTCCACAACCCTCCACTCCCATGCGGCCTCCATACAACAACATCTGACCTCATCCAGTTTTCATAGGGGCCCATTCCAGCAACATTTCGTGCTGGCCAGCAGTTTGTTTACATATACAGAGGCCTAAACCCAACCCGAGCCACACTTACGGCTTCCCAAAGTCCTCAGGATATTCATCCATCCATCCCCCATTTCTGAATTGTGCGAGTTTTGTAGGTTGAAGTCATTTTCTTATGTTGAATTGTGTTAATTCCCTACTTGAGGAACATTCATTTGTAATCTTTGTTTTCAAATTTTGAAACATTGTACGTTTCCATTTAATTAGTTATTTGATTTCGAGCTCTCTCACATTATTATACCTTCACGTGTTTCCTTGTTTGCTTAGCTTTCACTACTGTGGTCTATATTAAATTTTGATTTAGAATTTTATTTATTATTGCAAGTTTAAAGTTCATCGAAATTGTGTCTGCATATAGAAAATCCTTTTTAAGCTCTTTAGGACCTTACCCTATGTCATATACATAACGGGTATTGTCTCACATCAACTTGATTGTGAACTTCAAGTTATATTTCAATTCCTACATCAACTCATTGAGCTAGACCAATTCACATGTAGTATGGGCACATAATTTCAAAAACTTTAATTAAATCAATTTAATCACATTGACATACACTTAGACTATCTGAGCACCCGAACTTTGACTATGGGAGTCGAGTTGGATTCTACTAGGAATTCGAGGAAGGCCACCCCATCTCAGTACAATCCTACCTAACCCGTTCCTGAGAAGTTAGATGAGACTTGTGGTTTTGATGATCTCGATAACCATCCAGTTAGGAATCCTACAACTCGGGGTCCTCCGCCACCATTAGAGGATCCAAATCCCATTTACAACCGATCCTAAAGAGCTCCTCAAGATTGACCTGGGTTTCATCAGATGGGTCATCATCATACCCCAAACCCCTTATGTAGGGATCATGTTGACTTTCTGTTACGGAACTGCACGACGACGAGCCTTCTTGGAAAGTTTACACGCGTCGGGCGCGTATATCGGATGGGCCCACCATTCCCGCGGAAGATAATTAATTATTTATTTCCTGCCTTGTTTGCTTCGTGTGCTTTATTTGTTGCTTAATCCACGTGCTTTATTTTAAGTAATTTCATATTTCCCCTTTTGAATGTTTCCTTTTGTATTCGCTCCTCATCACTATAAGAGGAGGCGTAAGCCTTGTATTTTGATCATCCTGGAATGAAATTGAGTTTTCCCTCTCCTCCTCTCTAGTTCGAATCTCCTTCCCTCTCCCCTCCCTCCCCCTCTCGACCCTAATTTCCCGACTCCTAACAACTGGTCCGACCTGCCATCTCCGCCCGCAACAGCCGCCGGTGAACCAGCCCCCGTCCGCCGCTGCAGCCCGTCCGCACCACAATTCCGCCCGCAGCCCGTCCACAGCTGCTTCGTCCGCAGCCCAAGCCGCAGGTGCTCCGGCCGCAACCACGTCCGCACTTCCGCTGCAGCCCCGTCCGCAGTCCCGTCCGCGCCGCCTTCCCTGTAAGCCGCTCCAGCCGACGGTGCACCAGCTCCGTCCGCACGCACCCCGACCACCTACGCCCGGCGGGATGGCCCCCAACACCCGTTCCACGACCGAGCTTCCAGCGGCGACTCCAACGAGGCACTCCTCCGCCGTGTCGATGCACAGGAATCCTTCGTGGCCGCCATGCACGCCTCCCTTGCCGCACTTCACGCAAAATTTGATCCCCTCTAACCCACCGCCACCTCCTCCGCCAACGGGACAGCGTGCCCATCCAACGACGCGTACATCCTCGGCGTGGCACCACTTCCGCACAACAGAGATCCCCCGGCACCATTTCCCCCAAGCCGACCAAACCTTACCTTGGATCTTCTCACCTTTGCCGGTGTGGACCCAATCGGGTGGATTGCCAAGGCGGAACAATACTTCGATCTCCACCATACGCCCGAGCAGGACAAGGTCTCTACCGCCGTCGTAGGACTCGACGGCTCCGCCCTTCATTGGGCCCGGTGGCTCCGCCAAACCAACCCAACTGTCTCCTGGTCAGAGATCAAACAAGAGATGATCCGCCGCTACGACAGCCGCTATTCCGGATCTGCCATCGAACGACTGTGTGGGGTGCGCCAGATTGGCACAGTGGATGACTACATAGATGAGTTCGTGGCCCTCGTCACCCATGTTCCGGGCCTACCACCGGATCATTACCTCGACTTCTTCATGTAGGGCCTCAAGCCCAGCATCCGGTCCTGACTCCGCACTCATCACCCCAGGGCGGTTTCTGAGGCCCTCGACATGGCACGCCTCGTGGAGGCGGACCTGTCTCTGCGACCCCTACCAACTCCGGGCGTGCCTCAGCCGGGCGGCTGACCATGGCGTACCGCTTCCCTGGAACCATCGGCCCCTCGACCACCTCCAGCCGGCCGACCGGGCCGCCCAGGTTCCCCGCAACGAATCTCCAACCGCGAGTTCGACGACCTCCGTCGCAAGGGGCTCTTTTTCCGCTGTCGTCAACCCTACTTCCTTACCCACGTATGCGCGGTCAAAAAATTTCACGCCATCATCGACGACTTTGAACCAGAAATCACCTTGCAGGACTTTGAGGACCTCGAGATCGCAGCAGAGGACACCACCGGGACCGCCACCAATGCCGACCTTCACCGTCTGGAACTCCCTTGTTTTTCGGTGTGCGGCATCTCCGGCCCCCAAACCATGAAGTTGGCGGGCAAGTTAGGCGATCACCGCATTATCATCATGGTAGACAGCAGGGCTAGTCATAATTTTCTCTCAGACCAATTGGCCAAGCAGCTACGCCTTCCGATAGAGCCATCTCTGGACTTCTCCGTTAGCTTGGGTGATCGCCGCCGCCGCTCGATCCAGGGGCATTATCCGTGCGTCTCGCTTTCCGTGGGCCCTTACTCCGTGACGACAGACTTCTACGTCTTCGGCCTTGGCGGGATCGACGCCATCCTGGGTGTGGCATGGCTGTGCACGCTAGGTGACATGCGAGTAAATTGGAGGTCTATGACGATGCGGTTCCTACAGGACAGACAGGAGCATTGCTTTACAGGAGATGTCGCCCTACTTCGCTCCCCGATGTCCTTTCGCACTATTCAGAGGACTTCAGACGTCGATTTCTCAGCATGGCTCTGGTCCATCACGGACACGGCACCACCAGCCCCATCTCCACCTCCGGCCCTTCAGGCCCTTCTATCCGAGTTTGCGGACCTCTTCTCAGCACCATCCGAGTTACCACCCGCCCGAGCGCACGATCATGCCATCCCTCTACAGCCCGGCGTGACCGCAGTCTCGGTCCGACCATACCGTTATGGACACGTACAAAAGGATGAAATCGAGAGGCTCGTACGCGACATGCTGATGGGGGGCCTCATCCGCCCCAGTGTGAGCCCCTTCTCTAGCCACCGTCCTGGACAAGTACCCAATTCCCGTGATTCAAGTGCTTCTGGACGAACTCCACGGCGCGACCATCTTCACCAAGCTAGACCTCCGTGCTGGCTACCACCAGATCCGCGTTCGTCCGGCCGACGTCGTCAAGATAGCCTTCCGGACCCATGACGGCTACTACGAGTTCCTGGTCATGCCATTCGGCCTGACTAACGCGCCGGCCACCTTTCAGGCCACGATGAACGATATCTTTCGACCGGTACTTTGCCGGCATGTACTTGTTTTTTTTATGACATCTTGGTCTACAGTTCTTCTTGGCAGGAGCAGCTCCAGCACGTCTGCCAGACGCTGGCCACGCTACGACACCACCACCTCAAGCTCCACCCCACCAAGTGCTCTTTTGGGGTTCCGGAGGTGCGCTACTTGGGACACCATCTCCGCCACAGGGGTCGCAATGGATAGCGACAAGATCGAGGCGGTCCTCCAGTGGCCAACACCATCTTCTATCCGCGATGTTCGCGGGTTCCTTGGCCTAACAGGATACTACCGCAGGTTCATACAGGGGTACGACACTCTGGCCCGTCCCCTCACCCAACTCCTAAAGAAGTCAACCGAGGGCACTTTCGAGTGGTCAGCGGAGGCCTCCGCCGCTTTCGTCGATCTTCAACAGGCTCTGGTCCGCGCCCCGGTGTTAGCCATGCCAGACTTTACTCAGCCCTTCCTCGTGGAGTGCGACGCTTCAGGCATCGGCGTTGGAGCCGTCCTTATGCAGGCCGGCCGCCCTGTGGCCTACTTTAGTCGCGCCTTCTCCAACACTATCCGCAGCCGCTCCGCATACGAGAATGAACTCATGGGCCTCGTTCTCGCAATACAACACTGGCGGCCCTATCTACTGGGCCGACATTTCGTGGTCCGAACCGACCACCATAGCCTTCGGTACCTCATGCAGCAGAAGATCGCTACGCCCGCCCAACAGGTGTGGGTGGCCAAGCTACTGGGCTATGACTTCAGGATCGAGTTTCGGCCTGGCAACGCGAACCGCGCAGCTGACGCCCTCTCCCGCAACCCCATACTGGCAGCCATCTCCCGACCCGTCTGGGAGGGTACGGAGGCCCTCCAACGGGAAGTAGAAGCCGACCCGACACTCAACAGGATTCAGACAGCGCTCAGCACGGATCCCGCAGCCCACCCACCGTACTCCTTGGTGGACGGTCGCCTTCTCTTCAAAGGCCGCCTCGTACTCGCGCCCTCCTCCCCGAGCATCCCCATGTTAATGGCATAGTTTCATACATCCCCAACGGGAGGACATGTTGGTGCTTACCGGACATACCGACGGTTGGCAGCCTCTTTTTATTGGCCTCACATGTTCCGACAGGTGGCCTTCGTGGTCGCTTGCCTCATCTGCCAAAAAGCCAAGTACGAGGCAGTTTTCCCGGGTGGTCTACTTCAGCCCCTTCCGATCCCCGACCGCGTGTGGGACGACATCGTCATGAATTTCATCACACGACTGTCCCGATCACAGGGACACGATTGCATCCTGGTCGTGGTGGACCAGCTCTCGAAGTATGCGCATTTCATTCCCCTCCATCATCCATACACCGCCTCCACAGTCGCCGACAGCTTCATCCAGGGGATTGTGCGCCTCCACGGATTTCCCCGGTCAATCGTGAGCGACCGCGACCCGCTATTTCTGAGTACCTTTTGGACTACACTGTTCCGTTTACAAGGTACCCGTCTTCGCATGAGCACGACATACCACCCACAGACCGACGGCCAGTCAGAGGTCCTCAACCGGTGCCTGGAAGCGTACATTCGTTGCTTCGTGGGGGAGCAACCTCGCAGTTGGGCCAAGTGGCTCGGATGGGCTGAGTACTCTTACAACACCGCCCACCATCAAGCGACCGACACTACTCCTTTTGAGGCCGTCTATGGCCGCCCTCTACCATCTATTTTCCGCCACCTCCCAGGGGAATGCCAGGTGGAGAACCTGGCCACCGCTCTCCGCGATAGGGACACCATTCTGGATCATCTGAAGCACCACCTACGACGGGCCCAACAGAAAATGGTTTCCTTCGCCAATAAGAAACGCCGGGACCTCTCCTTTGAAGTGGGAGAGAAGGTGTTCATCAAGCTCCATCCCTACCGCCAGCTTTCAGTGGCACGCCGACCATGCCCCAAATTGGCGCCACGGTTCTTCGGGCCCTCCGAGATCATCGCCCGCATAGGGGCGGTCGCTTACCGTCTATGCCTTCTAACCGGGAGCCGCATTCATCCGGTCTTCCATGTCTCATAGCTTCGGCGCGTGGTGGGGGAACACACCACTACAGACCACATCCCGGATGACCTCGACCTCGCCGGGGAAGCGCCCTACTACCCCGCCTCGTTCCTCGACCGCAGGCACCGCACCACAGGGGACACTACATCGAAAGAGGTTCTCGTGACTTGGACCGGGCGGTCCGACTCGGAAGCAACGTGGCTTTCCCGGGATGATTTCCGCCGCCAGTTCGCCGACTACTGCCTTGAGGACAAGACACATTTTCCAGACGGCGGCATTGTTACGGAACTGCATGACGACGAGCCTCCTTGGAAAGTTTACACGCGTCGGGCGCGTATATCGGATGGGCCCACCATTCCCGCGGAAGATAATTAATTATTTATTTGCTGCCTTGTTTGCTTCGTGTGCTTTATTTGTTGCTTAATTCGCGTGCTTTATTTTAAGTAATTTCGTATTTCCCCTTTTGAATGTTTCTTTTAGTATTCGCTCCTCATCACTATAAGAGGAGGCATAAGCCTTGTATTTTGATCATCCTGGAATGAAATTGAGTTTTCCCTCTCCTCTCTAGTTCTAATCTCCTTCCCTCTCCCCTCTCTCCCCCTCTCGACCCTAATTTCCCGACTCCTAGCACCTTCTCACTTGTTGAGCATTGGGTACTCTCTTCCCTTAGCCTTTATTTTGAATTTCATGGTTATATCTTGTCTTGGATTGTTTAGTTTAAGTCTGGGGGAGAGTCGTTTTCTGTGCCCACTCACGTGCACTATTGCATAACATGCTAGAAGATTGATTATATCATTTTGATTTTTATTTGCCACGCACACCACAACACCCACTTGAGCGTGCGCTTATTTTTCGATGCGTCTCAGGTAAAATTTTTTGTGTGTGATTGGAAGATCATGATGCTGACATAGGATTGAGTGGCAGAGTAACATGTTGACTCTTGTAGTGCTTCTAGTCGAGTGCTCGTGTCTCGTGTTGAAATTCAAGGACGACTATTATGATGACTTTCAATGGCCTCGTAGAGGAGGTTACTATTTCAGAATGGATGTGTCATCCTTAGACGATCAATTGGATCCAAAGAAATTTAATGATTTATTTGTAGATAATAAACGATATATTTTATTCATCCTCATAGGTGCTATATAGGAAATACAGTATACGTGAACACATTAACTCACATACACGATGTGGGACTAAACTCAACAACTCCTAGCGACTCTAATAGACCGACATAATAATATAAAACTAATAATTCCAACACCCCCTCAAGCTGGAGGGGAAAACTCCAGCTTGGACATCTTAAAAAAGAAAGGTAATGGTGGTAGGCAAGGAGGGACAAAACAACAGACGAGTCATCGAGGGAAATTCCAAACCGGGGAATCCAGTCGGTGACATAGCCACACACGAGGTAGACCCACGCACTACGTGGATACACTAGAAAGAAATCAACAAACGGGTGAATGTGGATACTCTCACACGATACAATCCGTTGGAATACAGGTCCACACACACGAATCCACGAGACCGCGTGGTAAACACCACAAAGATCTACGGGACTACGGGGAATAAGGGAAAAAGTCAACCACCAAAGGCCATACCACCTACCAATTAACAAGGAAAGCTCAGGGAGACATAAACAACATACGACATAAGCCTGGAGGGTCGTGTGAGACTAAGGCGAACAACGGGAAAGATCATCCGAGTCACCCTCATCCCAAACACTCCCCCTCACGTGGAACACACGTGAATGAAAGCATAACAAGACAAACAATCACAAAGACAACAAAATAGTAAAAGACTCATAAAAAGACAAGAACTACCACAAAGCATCATCGACGACGAGAAATCAGGACCCTGGAAGGGGTGATAGCAGTAGGAACTGATAGAAATCCGAGATGCAGCGGAAGGAGTCGTTCGGAAGGCATCAGGAAAATACGGGCATCAATTGGAAGCGTCAGGAGCACGAGCAGCGGAGTGTCCGAAGCCAGTCGGGAGCAGCGGCCGGGCACGACGAAGGAAGTGGTGGCTGGATCAGAAGAAGGCATCGTCGAAGATGCAAAGGAGTCGGTCGAGACCAGAAATGGCGACATAAGGCTAGAGGATGCCGACTGCATCTGGATAGGAACAAAGGAAGAAATCCTCAGAAAAACAACAACAGGACCTCCACAGAGAGAGGCGTCGAATATGATCGACACAGGCAGCAGCTCCACTGGATTAGCATGAAGAGGGATCTCCAGGCAGGATCTGACGTAGATGGATCATCCACTTGAGGAAGAGACTTTCCTTAGCCTTCGTCGATCCGAAACCGAGAGAAAGACGACAGGCAATGGAGCTATGGAGAAGCGATGTCGTCAAAAACTCACGTGCTCTCGACTGGATCGGTACAAGCAACATACATGGGAATGAAAGTCATGGTCCATTGGAGTAGCGGCAATAGAAAGAGACGATGGGAGCAAGGTTTTCAAAAACACGATTTTACACGTAAGATCGCACGATCTTACGTTTTTTTTGGGGCAACGATTCACGTTGAAGCTAAAATCGCCGGATGGTTAGGATCTGCAAGATCGCCGTTCAGGATCGTAAGATCGGACGATCTTACGATCCTGAGCGATCTTGTCTCACGCGTATGAATAAAACGGGACGTGCGGCCGACGCTGGACATCATTTACGAATCGCAGGCCGACCTAATTTACGCAGAGCCGCTCGACGCTCTTCCTCTTCCTCCGGCGGCAAGATTGCAGGCTGCTCGACGCTGGACTTTCCTCTTCCTCTTCCTCTGCATCACAGCCGCCGACCTATTTTACGCAGATTGCAGGCCGCTCGACGAAGATAAAATCGCAGAGCAGACGCTGGACTTTCCTCTTCCTCCTCCTCCGCAGAGCAGACGCTGGACTTTCCTCTTCCTCCTCACAGCCGCTCGACGATGGAGTAACTAGCGATTTCCAACATTTCTTTCTCTTCCTCACAGCCGCCGACCTATCAGTGTATGCTTACATTTCTTTCTCTTCCTCACAGACGATGGACTATGGACTAGCTGCACTGATCGTCTGCATTCCTCCTGCAATAATTGTAAGTCGATATATATACATATATTTCCTCAGTTAAGTCGTTCACTCTTTCGTCATTTCATCGTTCATGATTGTTGATCTACTAGATATTTTTATATATAAATTAGATTTTTTTAAATTTTGTATAATAAGTAAGATCTTACTGTTTCGTGTCGATCCCACGTTTTACGATCGTACCACTGTCGACCGATCTTACGTAAGATCTCGATCCTGACAAGCTTGGATGGGAGTAGCGGCTGGGAGCGATTCATCAACAATCGGAATCGAGCAAACGAGTGTCTCGCACGAGCACGAGATGGGATCAACACACGAAATCGACTGCGAGATGAGCACGCACGCAGGAGCTTCGATTGGTAGCGGAATCAGGCAACCAGGTAGACGAGACCTACAGGATCGACAACAATGAACATCGACGGGCTAATAAGAACGCGCAGAGAACGGGAGCAGTTGAGACCCAGAAGCCCTAGGCCTTGCCAGAGCGAAAGCGGGCAAAGGGTATCATATCACATTGACTATGATACCATGTTGGAAAATAGAAAAGATAATAAACGATATATTTTATTCATCCTCGTAGGGGCATATTATAGGAAATACATGGACACATTAACTCACATACACAATGTGGGACTAAACTCAACAACTCCTAGAGACTCTAATAGATCGACATAATAATATAAAACTAATAATTCCAACAAAATCATTATTTTGAATGGTACGAGATGTAGAAAGAGTGTTGTGTTAGGTTCTTGTTGAAGCCATGCAGTCTCGAAGAATTGAAGCCAAGCGGTCTCACCCCAGCGGTCTGTGCGGTCTCCAAGAATCAGATCGCGACTTCTCCTCAGTTGTACAAGATCGCACAGTATGAAGATCAGTGGTCTCCACTAACTACGGTCTGTGCGGTCTCCCAGCATCAGACCGTCACTTCTCTTCAAGTATGCAAGATCGCGTCTTGTGAAGGTCCCCAAGAATTGAAGTCGCGCGGTCTCGAGCAAGCGGTCTGTACGGTCTCCAAGAATCAAACCACGACTCCTCCTCAGATGTGCGAGATTGCACCATGTGAAGATCAGCGGTATCCAGCTCCAAACAACGGTTTGATAACTGCGGTCTGCGCGGTCTCTCAGTATCAGACCAAACCGCAGTCTGCGCGGTCCCTCTGTATCAGACCACCGCTTCTCAGATATACCAGATCGCTTCATGTGAAGAGAAGAGATCTGGTCCCCCCCCGGTCTCTCCCTTACGGGGAAGTGTTCGCCAGCGCGGTCTCACCGTCCGTCGGTCTCCTCGGTCTCCTCGGTCACATAATCTTCTTCCTGCCGTGTGATCGCCCGTTCTCTCTCCAGACCGCGGAGGTCGCTGCGGTCTCGTTCTTCCTGACCGCCTGACCGCCCAGCCTGCTTTGTGTATTGTATTTGTATTTAGTCCCACATTGTGTATTTGTATTTAGTCCCACATTGTGTATTTGTATTTTACTCTTTCCCTCCTAGTCTATATAAAAGAGGCAATACTCTTGTAATACTTAGATTTTTGGAAATAAAAATTTCTGTTATTTTCAAGTTCTCACATGGTATCAGAGGGATCGATTTCTTCGACCGGACTCTTTTTCTTCTGACCGCACAATCCGTGCGATCTCCTCTCTTCCTTTCGACCGGTCTCTCTTTCTCTCCTCCAGTCCGCGCGATCTCCCTTATATCCGCGAGACCGCGCGATCTCTCTCCTCATGGGTACCCCTTCTGTGAATGTTACCCCCGCCCACTCCTGTGGCTATTTCTACCTCTTCCTCGGGCAACCTTGGCACCACCTCCAAGCTCACTGGCGCTAATTATCCTGATTGGAGTGTCTCCTTCACCTTTCTCTTACGCTCTCAACGCAAACGCCACCATCTCACCGATGATCGTCCTCCCACAGGATCTGCTACCTTTGATGATTGGGATGCTAGCGATGCTCTGGTCCGCAACTGGCTTGCTAACAGTCTCTCTGATGAGTGTCTTCCTATCATTCGTCATGATGAGACAGTCAAGGCAACATGGAAGCATCTTGCGGCCCTTTACTCCAAAGGCGCCAAAACCTCCCGCATTTACACCTTGTATGCTGATCTCTTTGCCCGCCCAACCATGGATCCCACCACAACATATTAAGTTGTTCAGGCCCTTGGGGCTGAACTCCTTCAGCATCGCCCCTTCTCTGCTGATCTTGCTGAACAGCATAAACACTTCCAGGAGCTCCTGGTTGTGTGTTACCTTCTCCGTCTTCTAGAGTCCTATGATATGATACGACAACAAATCCTTGGGGAAGCTGACTCTCCAACTCTTGATGCCACCGCTGCTCGGGTCTCTGCTGTTACCTCCCTTCTCCAACGACCCTTGTTGTCCTCACCTCCTCCTCCAGAGAGCTTTGCTCACCGGGCTGAACATGGTCACCCTGGTGACCGTGGTGGATCCCTTGGTGGCCGAGGACCTCCTCGGTACCTTTGTTCTCATTGTGGTCGGAAGGGTCACACCATTGATCGCTGCTATCTCAAGCATCCTCACCTTCGCCCTCTGGCTGCGGCTCCTCATCCTGGTACTACACAACCGTCTGCTTCTGTTGCTACCTCCTCAGGTAGCGTACACGTGGTTACTGCAGGTAAATGACTTATTGATTCTGGAGCAACAAATCATATGACAGGGAACCCTCACCTTTTCTCACAACTACTAGAGAACAAGAATTTACCTCCGGTTCTAACAGCAGATGGTTCTCCCTCACATGTGTGTGGGACTGGGATAGTTCAAGTCACTCCGACTATCTCCCTTCAGAACACCCTTTATGTTCCTACATTCCCTTGCAACTTACTATCTGTCAAGGCTCTCTCTCAACAGTTACAATGTTTTATTATATTTACTCCGACTAACTGTTATTTTCAGGATCTTCACACGAAGGAGACAGTTGCTACTGGGACTGAGAGTGGGGGCCTCTACTTCCTTGACGTTCTCGCTGCTCACTCTGCTTCCACCATCTCTGATTCTCTCCATCAATGACACCTCCGTCTTGGTCACCCTCCACCTCGGCTGCTGTATCAGCTTCTACCTCACCTAGCCAAAGACACGTCTCCTCTCAACTGTGAAGCTTGTCAACTAGGAAAGCACCATCGGGCTTCCTATCCTGCCAAACATGGTCGTAGCTCGACTCGTCCTTTTGATCTCATTCACTCGGACGTCTGGAGTCCTTCTACTAAGACTGTGGGTGGGAGTAGTTTGTATTTTGTTACTTTTATTGATGACTTCTCTCGCTGTATGTGGGTGTATCTTTTAAAAGAACGCTCAGACCTTTTTAATGTATTCTCAACCTTTTATAATGAAATTTCCACTCAGTTTGGAGTGTCTATTAAAATTATTCGCACTGATAATGCTAAAGAATATGTTTCTCATCAGTTTTCTGAATTCTGCATGAATCATGGTCTTATACATCAGACCAGTTGTCCTTACACTTCTCAACAAAATGGGGTCGCAGAACGTAAAAATCATCACCTCCTCGACATGGCTCGCACCTTACTCTTCCAGATGAATATGCCCAAAACCTATTGGGGTCATGCCATCCTCATCTCATGCTATCTCATTAACCGCATTCCCTCCACCATTCTTCAAGGTTCCACACCTTTTTCTCTCCTTTATCCCACCTCAAATCCTTTCTCGTTACCTCTCAAGGTCTTTGGGTGCACTGCGTTTGTCCACACTCCTTCACCAGGTCGGAACAAACTCTCCCCTAGGGCCGTTAAGTGTATCTTTGTTGGTTACTCTCCAACTCAGAAAGGTTATCAGTGCTACTATCCTCTTCTTCGCAAGCAATATGTCTCGGCTGATGTCACATTCTTTGAGGATATACCATACTTTTCTAATTCTTCCGCCTCTCTGCCTCCTACAACACCTCCAACACTACCTCTAATTTCTTCCCCCCACCACCACCCACATATCCTCCAGAGCCTCTTCCTTTACCTCCACCTCCTACAGAATCTCCTCCCACCTGTCCTCCTACTCCGGGGCCTCCTCTCCCAACTCTTTAGCCAACACTATCTTCTTCCGATGATGACTGTCCTGCAGATACAGTCCCCACGGAAGATCTCCCCATTGCCCTTCGAAAGGGAGTTCGCTCATGTACGCAACATTCTATTCACGATGTTGTCACTTATGCTCAACTCACCCCCTCTGCTAGGACATTTGCTATTGCTATTTCAGATACTGTCACACCTGCTTATTATCAGGACGCTCTTGCTATACCACATTGGAAGGCTGCCATGGATGAAGAAATCTCCACCCTTCGGGAACGTGGCACTTGGACCCTTGTTCCTCCTCCTCTTGGGACAGATATTGTTGGATGCAGATGGGTCTTCATGATCAAATACCGTGTTGATGGCTTTGTCGACCGATACAAAGCCCGTTTGGTTGCCAAAGGTTTTACTTAGACATATGAAGTTGACTTCTTTGACACTTTCTCACCTGTCACTCGCCTTACTACCATCAGAGTCCTCTTCTCTGTGGCCGTCAACAAAGGTTGGCAACTGTCTCAATTAGACGTCAAGAATGTCTTTCTCTATGGTGATCTTCAAGAGGTTATTTTTATGGAGCAACCTCCAGGGTATGTTGCTCCGGGGGAGACTTGTGTATGTAAGCTAAAGAAGGTCATCTATGGTCTCAAGCAAAGTCCTCGTGCCTGGTTTGAAAAGTTTAACGAGGTAATCAAGATCATTGGATTTGTCCGCAGTTCTGTAGATCACTCTCTCTTCATTCGCAAGACCCCTCGTGGATTGGTAGTTCTGGTTGTCTACGTCGATGGCATCCTTCTCACTGGTGATGATGCTGAAGGTATCACCCTTACAAAGAAACATCTCCTTCAACACTCTGTGACCAAAGATATGGGGACTCCCAAGTATTTTCTAGGCATTGAGATCTCAAGGAAGCATAGCTCTATTGTCCTCTCACAACGCAAGTATGCTATTGACCTTCTGAAGGAAACATGTTTTCTTGGTGCTAAACCTGCTAAGTATCCAATGGCAATAGGAGACGACAAACTCTGGAATGACGAATCTCCTCCTCTTCCTGATAACACTAGATATCGCCGTCTTATAGGCAAGCTCATCTACCTAACTGTAACAAGACCTGACATCTGCTATGTTGTTGGGAAGGTCAGCCAATTTATGCAAGCACCAAAGAAATATCATCTTCAGGCTGCTTTGAAGATAGTAGAATACGTTAAGGGATCTCCAGGAAAGGGACTTCTGTTCCAAAGGAACAACCATCTCAAGATAGAAGCCTATTCAGATGCTAGCTACGCTGATGATAAAGGGGACAGGAAATCCACGTCTGGGTTCTGTACATTCGTGGGAGGAAACCTGGTGAGCTGGAAGAGAAAGAAACAAGCAGTAGTATCCAGATCAAGTGCTGAGGCCGAGTACAGGAGCATGGCCCAAACTACATGTGAGTTAAAGTGGTTGCGAACTCTCCTTCTAGACTTTGGAGAATTTTACAATTATCCCTTGCCAATGTTCTGTGACAACAAAGCTGCCATCTATATATCTCAAAACTCAGTCTTTCATGAGAGAACCAAACACATTGAAGTGGACTGTCATTTCATCAGGGAAGAAATCTTGAAGAAACAAATCTGCACTCCCTTTGTAACTTCGGATAAAGAGCTAGCTGATATCTTCACCAAACTCATATCTTCATCCTTCTCCGATGTGTGTACCAAGCTAGACATGATTGATATATATGCTCCAGCTTGTGGGGGAGTGTTGAAGCCATGCAGTCTCGAAGAATTGAAGCCAAGCGGTCTCACCCCAGCGGTCTGTGCGGTATCCAAGAATCAGACCGCGACTTCTCAGTTGTACAAGATCGCACAGTATGAAGATCAGTGGTCTCCACTAACTACGGTCTGTGCGGTGTCCCAGCATCAGACTGCCACTTCTCTTCAAGTATGCGAGATCGCTTCTTGTGAAGGTCCCCAAGAATTGAAGTCGCGCGGTCTCGAGCAAGCGGTCTGTACGGTCTCCAAGAATCAAACCGCGACTCCTCCTCAGATGTGCGAGATCACGCCATGTGAAGATCAGCGGTATCCAGCTCCAAACAACGGTTTGATAACCGCGGTCTGCGCGGTCTCTCAGTATCAGACCAAACCGCAGTCTGCGCGGTCCCTCTGTATCAGACCTCCGCTTCTCAGATATACCAGATCGCTTCATGTGAAGAGAAGAGATCTGGTCCCCCCCGGTCTCTCCCTTACGGGGGAGTGTTCGCCAGAGCGGTCTCACCGTCCGTCGGTCTCCTCGGTCACACAATCTTCTTCCTGCCGTGTGACCGCCCGTTCTCTCTCCAGACCGCGGAGGTCGCTGCGGTCTCGTTCTTCCTGACCGCCTGACCGCCCAGCCTGCTTTGTGTATTGTATTTGTATTTAGTCCCACATTGTGTATTTGTATTTTACTCTTTCCCTCCTAGTCTATATAAATGAGACAATACTCTTGTAATACTTAGATTTTTGGAAATAAAAATTTCTGTTATTTTCAAGTTCTCACAATTCTCTAAGATGAAGTTTCATGTTCGGACTAAGATCTATTGTAGTAGCCTGAAGTGGATGATAGAACATGGAGATCTTTGCCCATTCCTCATTGGGTGCGCATGAAGCGAAACTTAAAAGAGAAGTATCTCTTGATGTCATACATGAGTCAACTCGTAGATCAGTTGTATGCCTTGAGGCAAGAGACTAGGTTCGTATGTTCGTTCCTGATTATATTACTTGATTTGATGAGTAGTAATGAGAAGTTGCATCTAGGAGGAGCCTATTGCGTCTGCTTCTTAATTTTTGTCTCTCCTCCATTCTGAGTTATGTCTAGAGTTACTTCCACACTGCACAGAGTTTGTCAAGCAACTATTTCAGCTCGTCCTTGAGTATTAGCAGTATTTGATATTTATGGGGCCGAGGCGAGTTGGTTCGCTACCCGACGAATCCATTATTAGGAGCCTTCCCCAATTAAAGGCATTACTATGTCTAGTCATGTTCACACAGACATGAAAGGCCAGGGCCCATCACAGAATCATCCCATCCTGGTGGGATTTAGTGCTTTAAATGCTATGGTATAGGACATAATGACTTAGTGCTCTATGAGGAATCTACTTATTGATGGTGAGAATGAGTCTAACCATGATCAGGTAATGCAAACTGAGGACATATTTGTGACTGTTGATGAAGGTTGAGAGAATGATGTTGACAGAGCCCCAGAGTTGGGGTAAGAATTTTATTATCTGCTTAGATGAGGATTTGAGGTGCATTACACATTTTACACTTTCCTATTGCGGGGATGCTTGTAAGCTTGCTATTGACATCAAGAGTTGTGTTAATGTGGTAATTACAAAGTGTCTAGAGCATATGAGATTGAAGACTGAGCCTCACCCCAATCTATATGGGGCCTTTTAGGTTGATAAGACGAAATTACATGCCAATAACGATGTCTTGTACCAATTAGTCTTCTCCTATATTTGAGGATAGTGGTTGGTGTGATGTTCTTCACATGGAAATTACTAACGCGCTTTTAGGACAATCCTATTTTTTCGATCACGATGCCATGTGTCATGAGTGAGCAAGCATGTGCAAGTTGGCTCATGTATGAAATCAAGAGACACGCCATTACTGTATGCCTGATTAGGCATATGAACTTTTGGTTAAAATCAAAGCCAAACTGAATAGCCTCGGTTTTGAATTCCCCCACCCCACCGCCTCAAGCGCTTGAGTTCATTTTTTGAACCTCGGTTCGATTTTTCAATATGCAGCTAGTTATGCGTTAGTGGATTTCTGAAAAGGAGGAATGGACTAACGTTTGCGAACATCAATGTATGTGAATATAGAGAACCTTCAAGCATTAATTATAACGAGAGTTGAACCAATTAAAATAGTTGAACATCAAACATCTTTGTGAACTTGTAGAATAAAACATCAAGATAACATGAATCACGATGATCTACAATAAGTAATATAAATTTTTTGACTCACCATATTTAATTTTCATCTACATATATAGTTCCTCCACATTAGTCTCAGGTGCAACGTTCTCCAATTCTATAAATAAGAACAAAAGAGTGTTAAATATAAATGAACTATTGAATTTTGGAAACATTAAGGATAACATTAAAACAAATTTACCTTTATCAAACTATTCGTTTGTAATTTTATGATTTTAATTTCATAGGGATACTATGAAGGACTCTAACAAATACCCATTTACATCCCAACTATAATTACTCAACATTAATAAAATACCCTAACTTTATTTGCTCAGTTGTCCTCATTGTAAATCTAGGTTAAGGTTCGAGATCTTAGTACATGGGAGATGGCTCTTAAGGCAAGGTCTCAAATATAAGTTGTCATAAAATTTTTTGATGATCAGCTCCAGACTGCAGTGTCTCAAATGGGTCCATACATCGAAATGAATGAATTGAAGTAGAACACAAGAATTAGAGTATACAACAGTATGAATGTTTGAATAAAATCTACAACATTGATGAAACAAGAAGATCGTCAGAGGAGAGGAAGAATACAAAAGTAAAGTAGTAAAACAAGTGATGAATTGAATCATTGATGAATGATGGACCTGTAGGTTGGAGCAACTGATCAACGACGCCGCCCATCTAATCTCTGCCTCTTCACGTGCGGCCTCGGCATCTCGTTTCATCAGTCGATTGGGGTGATCAGACTGAATCAGTGTTCACGGTTGCGGGCCTTGCGGTTTCATGAACATGCAACAACTAGGGTTTAGGCCTTAGAGAAACTAAAAAGAGACGGGGTCACAAAGGAGTAGGCACCGCGCGACAGGCAGTCTGGTTCGGCAGAGCCGCAAGCCCACTGAGGATATAAACTCAAATCTGATTTTCGTTCGATTTTTACTGTTACTCAACCTATAAACTGAACTGAAGGTCGGTTGTCACTCCTTCCCAACCTGTAATTGGACCGAATCGATCTTTTCGGTCCAAAAATCGGTTAGGTTTGATTGGTTTAGTTTTAGGTTTTCATCACTCATCCCTATACCCGTCCTATCCCAGAGATCATGGAAGGATAAGGTTTAAGTGAAAGACTTATATTTGATTATAGGATCCTCGAAGTCTCTTCACGCCATATATACGAGTCAATTCATGAGTGAGAAACGAGAGTCTGGAGTTAACTGTATATTGGTTGTCTCGCCTACGACTAAAGATACTTTCGATGTCTTTGGTATTCATTTACTTGTTTGTCTCACACTTAATAAATTCTCTGATACCCCACCTAATGGACCTTGGGATTAGTTACACCATAGGAGAAAAATTCAATGCACTATCCGATGTAATATTACATTAATGAATCAATCATATTAAACCTCCGCAGATAGTCACATTAGAGCAAGGTTTCAATAAGGTGATATACCAAAGTTTTGCAATAAATCGACATGCAGATAGTTCTGGTTATATCATTTGCAATTGCTTGATCTCGAGACCTTCCTTGAACAAATTATATATTTTATTTAAAAATGTAATCCAAGAAAGATTTCCCCTTTAGGAGTTGTATATGACAATTTCATCTCGTCTACCACTCTTTCCCGAAGAGTAACTCAGACAAATTCATTTGCATTTGCATGTTTAATTGAACACTTTCCCTTTTTGATCTAAGAAGAAGACTTCTTTTTACCATACCTATGTTGATCAAATCAACACCTTCTAAGGTGATGGTTCATATTTAACCTAAGTCTGCGTTCGTTTGGTAGGTTTTGATTGAAAGGAATTGGTTTTGGTCGAAAACCAAAAACTCATAGGTTTTGGTCCAAAACTCAATTATGTTGTTCGTTTGCAAGATGGTTTTCAGTGACAGGAATTGAACCTGTCAATTTTTCTGTTCGGCTACACGATGGAATTCAAACGTAGGCTTTGATATTTAAGCAACGAAAACTCACGAAATTCTAATAACAGACACACAAACAAATTTACACACACATATACACACATACAACATGTAAACAACAAATTTAGATATAATGGAGATGTCGCATACTACTATGTAGCAGATGCCGTTGGAAGGAAGAGTTGCCGGTGTCCTGGGTCGACGAAGCATGAGTAAATGCCGCCGGAAGGAAAAATGGCGGTTTCCTAGGTCGCCGAAGCAGGAGGAAATGCCGCCTCCCATTAGTCACCAGAGAAAAAGTAAGAGATGCGTCACTGTAGAAGAAACCTCGCCGGAAAGAGGGCCAGGCGCCGGAGGAGGCAGAAAGGAAGGGGGCGATTCGCGATCGGGAGAGAGTTTCGGCCAAAACCGATGGAAAAGGCGAGGTTTTCATTTGGCCTAAGCTCTTAACGGATCTGACCCGATAAGAATTGGAGGAAAAATTCATCCAATAAATTGCTATACGAACAGCAACGAATGGAATTCAAAAGCTCAAAACCAATTTCTTTCCTAAAAACCTTCCAAACGAACGGGGCCTAAGAGGTTACCATTGGGAACGACTCAAAGTTGAATGTTATGTGAATGAGCCCTTACATAGTTTTGAAAAAGATTGGACACACATATAAACTAAGTATTCCTAAGGATATGGGTTTCCTCCTCGTATTCAATGTAGAGCATTTAACTATGTTCTATAATTTGCCTAGCCATTTGGTTCCTCAACACGGTACCCATACCGTCTTAGTTTTACCCTTACCTCAGCTTCCGCCTCAACAATGATTTGCGCCTCCCGTGAGGACTTCAAAATCTTCAGTAGCGCATCGACTTCCAGAGAACATCGTCGAGATTTTAGATCACGAGGTCATGGAGACATGAAATGGATATACAATAGCATATTGTATACGTTAGAGGGACGCCATTTCACTGATGATACTTAAGTGATGTTCGAGGAGCTGGACTGACTCACACCTGGCTTATGTCTAAAGATGAATGCTTCCAAGTTGGGAAGAGTTGATGAGGCTCATAAAGTTAGATCAGAACTCGCACATTAAGGACTACTCAGGATTGGTATTGTCTTCTGGACGATTAGAATCAGCCAATGCATTCAATACATTTTTTTATGATTTTCTGTATTTTTAATTATTTATCTAGAGTTGTGTTTTTAGGGTTCAGGTTTATGCCACGATCAGGCAATTTGGACCCTTTATGCCACTTAATTTCTATTTTCTATAGATACCAAACATTGGGGCCTAAGAGGGATACAGGGTTTTTCTAAAGATAGAAACTTCTGTCATTCTCAGTGTTGAAACTAAGAGCATACCTTTGTGTTGTCACAAAGGATCACCTTTACAATTGTCGCTGCCCGCTTTTGTTACCATTACAGCCATTGTCGCCTCCATCTACAACCACCTCCACTTCTCCTACAATTGTCGCCATAAGCTCATATCCTTACTGTAGAAATCCAAAATACAAAAGGAAAAAAATTATTTCTTTTCTACTTCATCAATCAATACATGGATTTGCACAAAATATATAGGAAGGCGTGGTAACTAAACTACAACCCATGGTGTGGGACTAAACTACATGGAAACAATGGATACATGGGTTTTTACATGGGCTAAGTCAAGTTTTCTACACTCCCCCGCAAACATGGAGCATACAAACTTTAGGTGCCAAACTTGGAAACAAACTGCTGGTATAGTGGGCGTGGTAAGGACTTGATGAGAACATCAGAAATCTGCTCAGCAGCTGACACATGTTGTAAATCAAGTTTGCTTAACTGAACCTTTTCCTTGATGAAATGACAATCAACTTCGATGTGTTTGGTATATTCTTGAAAAACGGGATTCTCAGCGATATGGATAGCAGTCTGATTATCGCAACAAAGAACCGCTGGAAAGGGGAGTTTCACACCAAGGTAAGTTAAGAAGACTTTTCACCCACGTGAGTTAAGATACAACAGATGTCATTTAACAATACTCAGCTTCTGCAGATGAGCGTGCTAACACCGTTTGCTTCTTGTTTCACCAGGTGACTAGGTGTCCTCCAAAGTATGTGCAGTAGCTGCTCATAGACATACGATCATCAAGAGAACCGACATAGTCTGCATCAAAATAGATAACCATTGATAGAGAAGATGAGGGCTTATACACAAGCCCTTGTCCAGGGGCATTCTTCAGATACCGAAGAATCCGCTCGACTACTTGGAGGTGGGACATCCGAGGAGCATGCATAAATCGGCTCCACCCCAACAATAAAGGATATATCGGGTCGTGTGATAGCTAGATAAATAACCTGTCTAACCAGGTGACGATACTACTACAGGTTAGGAAGAAGCAAATCTGAGTCGGACGTATGAACGCAGAGCTTGTGGTTGGCATTCATTGTTGTGTCTGCAGGTTTGTATCCTGAGTAGCCTGCATCGTGAAGAAGGTCTAGACAGTACTTCCGTTGAGACAAGACGAGTCCATCAGGTCGACGAGCTACCTCGATGCCCAAAAAATGTCAGAGGTTGCCCAAATCTTTGGTTTGAAAATGTGAGGTCAAGTGCTTCTTGATCATAGAGATACTGTTCAGATCATCTATGTGATGAGAATATCATCAACATAAACCAAAAATATCACCGTGCCTGCCGGGCGGTGACGATTGGACAGGGAGATGTTCGTCGAGCTCCGATTGAAACCAAAATCCCGAACGACTCGACTGAATTTATCAAACCAAGCTCGAGGTGACTGCTTGAGACCATAAAGAGATTTCTTGAGGTGGCAGACAAGGGATTCCCCCATGGTTTCATAACTAGGAGGTTGCTGCATGTAGACAGTCTTAGTGAGATCACCATTAAGGAAGACATTTTTGATGTGAGTTGATGCAACGACCAATGACGATGGACGGCCAAGGAGATCAAAATCTGAACGGTATTCAACTTAGCATCTGGGGATAATGTCTCTTCATAGTCGAGTCCATATTATTGAGTGAACCCGCGAGCCACAAGACGAGCTTTGAGGCGCTCAACGGTTCCATCAGGACGAAGCTTCACAATGAAGACCTATTTACATTCGACACGGGATTGACCAAGAGGAAGGGGGACAAGGTTCCAGATCTGATTTGCCCATAGGGCAACCATTTCCTCATTCCTCACAGCCCACCACCTAGGGGTGTGTATGAAAAATCGAAAACCGCCCAAACCAACCGAACCGCCCAAACCAAACCGAACTGCTCGGTTCGGTATAGAGGTGATTTTTCATTTAGGATAACCACCCTTATTTCGGTTCAGTGCGGTTTTCAATTTTCAAAAACCGATAAAACCGCACCGAACCGAAATAAATTAATAATACATAAATACATTATAGTCTATACTCTAATCATATAGTCAGTCTTCACAAAAGTCGAATTAAGTTTTTTTCACGCCTCTTTAGTCTTTCCCTCAAACCCTCACGACCCAATTTTATCAACTTTGCTTACATGTGTACGTTAGTAAATTTGTCGTTGAATTTATATGTTGATTTGGTGCATGATAAGTTGTAGAATGAAGATTAAGAAGCAATGTAGATATCAAAATCTTCGCATTTTATTTTCACTACTATTCTGAATTAATTTCAATATTTGTCTTAAATACATTTTGTAGTTTAACTATTTTTTTAAATATTCAAAATTTTCTAATATTTTCTTACTTTTGGTATGATTTTTTCTCTTAAAATTTTTGTCAAAGATAATATTCTTGATTCACAAATTGATTGAAACAAATTTGCATATAGTAAATTTAAAATGAAAATTAGTTTATCATAATTTTCAATTATAGTTATACATCATATAATATAAAAATAACAATATCAATTTTGTGTTTTAAAAATTATTCTAATAAAACTGAAAACTCCCCCGAAAAATTGCCCTAAACCACACCGATAATTGAACCTCACCGATCAGTTTAGGTTTGATTCGATTTGGGGAAATAAATAACTGGCCCTTTTCGGTTTGGGTCCAAACCGACCCAAACCGAACTGCTTGCACCACTACCACCACCCCGGATGTTGAAGAGTTTCCTTCACAGAAGAGGGAGTGAAAATACAAGATATAGAAGTTGTAAATCTCTGAAGTTCTTGAGACAAGCGATGTAAGGAGACATAGTGGGAGAGAGGGTGAGCGGTAGACTTTGGAGGCAGATCAACTAGTTGTGGAGTGGCATCAGTAGGGGGTAACTGTCTCGGGGCATCAAATGAGGTACGATGGCGAGTGTAGACACGAAAATGAGGCAGTGATTGGGGGTGTATGGGAGGTGGTGTTGGAAGCAGATGCAGGGTGTTGTTGTTAATAGGGACGTTAGGTCGTGCGATAACGGGTAAGAAGGTATCATTAGAAGTCGAGGAGTAGAATGGTTGATCCTCAAAAAAAGGTAACATCTGCAGATGTAACGAGCTTGTGAGTTGTGGGAAAGTATCACACATAGCCCTTGTGTGCGAGGGTAGCCAACAAACATATACTTGGTAGCGTGTGGTGCCAATTTGTTCGTGGGAGGGCCAAGATGATGGGCAAAGTAAACTTTGCCAAAGACACGAGGAGTCAAAGTGCAGAGTGGTTGCGAAGGAAAGAGAATGGAGAACAACGTCGTAAAGTTAAGAATGTAATTGGACATGTTATTAATTAGATATCATGCGGTGAAGTGACAATAGATCTTGGACACTTACATATGAAATATAAGGGAGCGAGCAACCACAAGGAGGTGGTCGTTCTTCCGTTCGGCGACACCATTTTTTTACGGGGTATAGGCGCAGGAGGTTTGGTGGATAATACCAAACGTAGCACAAGTTTTTTGGAAATTGTGACTAGTATATTTGCGTGCATTATCAGTTCAGAGGATTTTTATATAGCGCGAGAATTGAGTACGGATTTCAACGATAAAGGAGCGGAAAACATGTAATAGTTCAGACCTCAGAGCGATCGCGCAACAAATACAACCAAGTCATGTGAGAATGATCATTAATAAATGTAAGAAAATAACAAAATCCAGATAAACTAGCAATTTTATACGGCCCTAGATATTTGTGTGCACTAAATCAAACGGAGCGGAGATTTGAGTACAGTTTGGGGGGGGGGGTAGAACGATGTTGTTTCCCGTAGATACATGATTCACATGTAAAATCAGAAAAGGAAAAATCCAGGAAAGCTTTTTGCAGAATAGAAAGAGGAGCATGGTCAAGGCGATGATGCCAATCCACAGAGATAACATAGGAGAGAGCTGAGGTGGGAAGGTCCAGAGTATAGGGCCCATTTGACAGACGTCCATTACCAATGATATTCCGCGCCTGCGATCCTGCACCACAAAGGAAGAAGAGAAAAAGGTGATGGAATAGTCATGATCATCAGTAAGACATTTAACAGAGAAGATTGAATTGAGAGCCAGGAACATTAAGCACAGAGCGGGGAGAGAGGGGCAGGGTAAGGGGCACATCGCCAAAGCCATATACCGGGGTGGTGTTGCCATCGGCGATCATGTTAAACTTCGGACAAGCAGAGTCCGTATACTGGGAAGGCTTTTGTGGGGTAATATGATTCGTCGCCCTGGAGTCCACTCTCCAAGAGGGACTATGGGAAAACATGATATACCTTCATTGGATATAGAGGCCACGGAGCCGGACGTTAAAGTAACCAACCCCTCGAAGATGATGTAGCTCTTCTCGCAAGGTGTCAATGTCGGAGCGAGAGATGGTATGACCATCCATCGCAGGAGAAGCGTGGTGCTGAGAGGTCAGGGATACCGTGGGAACCCATGTTTGCGATAACAGGTGGACTCAGTATGATTTATCCGCCCATAATAGGTACAAAGGCGAGTGTTCTGCCCCTGTAGCGATTGCGAGCATCACGCTCACCGCCTCGGGTTCCATAACGAGCTCCACGGTGCCCAGGAGGTGGAGGACGAACGCAAGAAGAGTGTTGGTGGGCAGGAGAGGGATGCATCGAGAGATCGATGGGCGGAGTCACCTTTAAGATGATGGAACATACATCTGAGAGGGACGAAATAGTGGGAGAAGATAAGATGGTTGCTTGGACACTGTGGTGATGAGGTGGTAGTTGTGCCATCATTAGAGCTATGATGGCAGCCTCTTTCTGAGCACGTTGGGTATCAAGATCCAACGTCGGATGCTAGTGCTGAACCTAGGCCTCGATAAGTGTCTTGTATTAAGCTCAAAAGGATGTCAGATCACCGTCAGAACTAGGTTCAACGGCCTGTAGATCCCGAAAAATATCAAACAGATGATGAAGATTGTCTTCCTAGAGTACATGGTCTTCAGTTCACCCCACATAGCTTTAGCAGTCTCGTGGTGCATAACTATGCGATATGACTCACTATCCATGGAGTTGAGGATCCATGACTGTACGCGTCCATCCTCCCAGAGTCATTGCTCGGTAAGGCTCAACAGGGGTATCACGAGTGACATGATGAAGGAAACCTTTGTTCTGGAGGACGTGGTGCACAAAGTGTACCCACTCAACAAAGTTGGTGAGGGAGGTTGTTGTAATGCGGAGTTCGTCCCGCATGTCATAGAGAGGGGCTGGAGCGAGTGTAGGGAGGGTGGAGGTAGCATTTGTTCCTGCGTGATGAGACATTGTCGGGAGAGAAAGAGAGACAAAAAGGAGGTCTCGCAAGCGCTAGAGGAAACAACAGAGAGAAAAAAATTGCGGCAAGCTCTGGAGAAAAATAGGGGTCGGTGAGTTCAAGCGAAAGAGGAGGTCCTACGAGCTCTAAGCGTAATTTTCGAGAAAGATCTCGATCAACGGGTAAGTAGGTCGCATGAGGAAGTCGCCACACGAGTTACTGCAAGGGATGCGATATCAATCGAGGCGCACTCCAGTACTGAGCACGAGATCTTTAGGTAGATGAACTGCGAGATCAAAGTTGGTTACTCGGCGAGCAGCGAGATCAAAGCAGGAACCACGAGCGGCGAGATCTGTAGGCAAATGAGTTGCGAGAGCAAAGCCGGTTACTCGGCGAGCGACGAGATCGAAGTAGGAACCATGAGCGGCGAGAGATTTAGGCATAGGAGTTGCAAGAGCTTTAGGCATAGGAGCTGCGATATCAAAGTTGGTATTACGAGCGGTTAGATCGAGCTCAAGCGACCGAGGCTGAGTATCACAACCTGTGAGACATGAGGTAGAGGCTCTGCGAGAAACATGGGTCCAGAGAGCCTATAAAAGAAGCGGGTCGGCATGCTTTAATTGAAGGCTCGATAAACACCAATGAGCATGCGAGTACGCTGGATAGGGGGTGCGATTACCCAAATAGAGACAAGTAAAATTGAGAACTACTCAATCGGTACGAGGAGAAGTCACTCGTCAAGAGTCCTCTAATTTGGATTGTGTGGCTCTAATACCATGTAGAAATCCAAAATTCAAAAAGAGTTTTTTTTTTCTTTTCTACTTCATCAATCAATACAAGGATTTGTACATGGGTGATAAGGAGGAGTGATAACTAAACTACAACCCACGGTGTGGGACTAAACTGCATGCCAACAATGGGCCTTTACATGGGCTTTTACATGGGCTAAGTCAAGTTTTCTACACTTACGTTGCCACAAGTTCCTATTTCTCCTACACTCACCGCCACAATCTTCTACTTCTATAGTCATTGTCGTAACCTCTGAAAGCCGCCTCTTCCATCCTATACCGTTGCAACCGTCTCTTCTATCCCTTACGATTTGCATTGTTCCGTTCTACAACCTTAACTGTAACGACCGCTTCCAACTTCTACAACCGAATAAATCTCCCCCTCCTATAGCCATAGAAGCCCCACTTCTTACAGCCACAACTTAACCCAATCCATTGCAAGTACACGAACCTCTCCTTCAGCACCACAAACACATCCGGTCTTTGGCATATTTTCATAGCACCGTAGTGCGGATGATTGCTTGATGAATCTTTATAGTTAGTTTCATATTTCATTGGGTTGTTGACGCAAGGTAAGGTCCTAGATTGGCTAAGGGCATTTTCTATATGCAAATACACTTCCGACAATTTGTTTTACTTGCAATAATTTTCATTATAAATCAAATACTTGTGTCACAGTAGGTAAGGCGTTCAAGCAAGGAAACACGGGATGTAGTACGCATGCAAGGGTGTTCGAAATCAAATAACTGAACACATGTGAACAAACAACTGAAAACTTGGAAACAACAATTACAAACTGAAATATTCCTTAAGTAGGAAAGTAACACTTAATTCAACAATCAAATATTTACTTCAAACTAAAAACTCACACAAATATGAAATGGGAGAGGACTCGATGGGTATTTGGAGGACTATCGGAAGCCGGAAATGAGGTTGGGGGTTGGGATTTTGGCCTTCAGATGTAGCTCAGGTTGCTAGACAGCATTGGCAGATATTGGAATGGACTTCTCGTGTAGTTGTAGGGGCGGGCTGCTGCTGAATGATGGCTGAGTGGAGGTAGGAGGGTTGGGACAGTAGCAATTAGCTTTTGGAATGTAGTTCCTGCAGCTGGGACTGAAATCCAGCCCCTGGACAGATTTCCGGAGGGCTGTATATTGGCTGCCGGGTGCTATTTTCACGGAGGGAGCCTGTTGGAGGGTGGTTCCACGACAGTGGAGAGTGGGTAGGCTGCTGGGTGGAGGGAGTGGCTCGGTTTTGGAGTGGGGAATGTGGGAAGGTGGCTCCATGTGGGCTGCTAAGGGAGAGGGAGGGAGCCTGCTGTTGTGGAGGAGGTTGGAATTGGAGATAGTGAAGGAAATTTAGGAGGAGATCCTAAATTTTTGGAGGGGTAGAGTAAGTGGGGTTGTGGGATAGTGGAGAGGTAGTTAAGATGATTATGGGGTGGTGGTTGTGGTGGCTGGCCGGGGGTGGTGTTGGTGTTGGTCAGAGGTGTTTTTCGGTGATCGCCAGAAAATTGAAAACGGAGGAGACTTGAAGGGCGGTGGTGGAGGCTTATCGGAGGTGGTTGGGGAAGGTTTTTTGGTGATCACCAAAAACTGAAAATGGAGGGGATTGGAGAGGGGATGGGGGCTGTTTTGGAAGTATATGGGGTGGGAAATGGAGTGTGGCCGGCCTGTGGTTTGGGCTGCCTGTTGGTGGTGGGAGGGGAATGGTGTTGCCAGCTGTTGGAGGTAGGGGCTGGGTTGGGGAGGCCGGCTGGAGGTATAATTGAGCGACTCAGTTTGAGGGGAGGGGGAGGGAATGTGGGACGGCTGTAGGAAAATGACGGGAGGTCCAAGCTTCACGCCTGGAAGTTCTGCCTTCGGCATCGGATTCTCTGTTTGTTGTATTCCTCAAAATTAACAAAATTACAATGAAAATTAAAAATGCAAAAAACGAAAAATGTTACGATCGGCACTGACCCGAGGTCGGCGTGAATAGACCCTAACGGGCCGTATGGCCTGATCCCCTTCACTTGTACAAACTACAAACCTAGCTTTATGGCTTACTAATATTCAGTTTATTATGTTTGCCTCTTTTCATTGGATGTGCAAGGTTTATTCATTGTTTGTTTAATTTCCTGACACTCATTAACATGTAATTATTACTTGTGAATCTTATTTGAAATAATTGCGATCAATTGCAACTATTTTGTAAGTTTAAAATCTCTTAATTAGTTGCATGTCGGACACATTGCATGTTCACTCATTATTATGAACTGATTTCAGAATGCGAATGTGGGAGTATGGATGGAGCGAAGATCCACTGTCTACCTACTTACTGCAGGCCGCTTAGAAGGGAGATGCCAAGTACTTTAGAGAAGACTCAAATCCTTGATTATCATTTCCAAAGCTCTAAATGACTATAAATACATCTCACATGAACAACTCGAGAAAAATGTTCCAGACAAGTCGACAAATTGTAAAACTACCAAAAATGCGAAATAAAACACTAAATGCAACAATAAATCAAAACACATCTCAATAATCCCATAATATATACCCATAAATTATGACCATAATACTCATACCGGTGCATTGGATTAGTGTATAGTCGTCGTTCACGCTCATCCATTGTGTCCATTTTGCATCGACATATAAAATTATATCTGACCTGCCCTTGTAGACTTATCATGTGTTAGATTTTATGATGCAATGCCGTAATTATAATATTTCAGGTGATTATATAAATGATCTGTCACTTTTTGCAGGGTGGAATATCTCGTGTTGGACGAATCAGATAAACTGTTTGAGCTTGGTTTTGTAGAGCAAATTGATTCTGTCGTGAAGGCTTGTTCAAACCCTTCAATAGTTCGGTCTTTGTTCAGTGCGACCTTGCCCGAGTCTGTGGAGGAACTTGCACGCACAATAATGCATGATGCAGTCAGAGTCATTGTGGGAAGAAAGTTGGTTTCTTTAACTGGACTAAGCACATAATATACTCTGAACTTCAATTTTTAATGAAGATTGTTCCTCAATAACTAATATTTCTTTAGTAACTAATATTTTCATTAACTTTTTATGCTAGAAATTCTGCTTCGGTCCTAGTTAAGCAGAAATTATTATTTGCTGGAAGCGAAAAGGGAAAACTGCTCGCACTTCGTCAAAGTTTTGCAGAGGTATGTTACCGCTGCTGCTGCTTCAAGCAATTAGCTTCCATTATTCTACTCTGGTCTCGGATTGTAGCACTTATCGACAACATTATGTGGGCCTTTCTCACACAACCAAACTTTTCCAATTAGCATATCCCTTCTCTTTCTCATACTCATAGAAAATCTTACAAAATACTACTTTTTGTTTGAAAATCATTTTCTTATGACCCTATAGATTCAAGATTAAACTCAGACCATAGCGACCTGTACTAATCCCGGGACACAACAATGACCCTACTCAACTAGCTGGCTTCAATTTTGTAGACTGCAATTGGATCGACCTTGATCATAATGTAATAGCAACCAACTCATCTACTTTACTGCTGGTTATGCTACAGATAATTGTGCAAAGGAAGAAGAATCACAAAGTCACAAAACACAAGAAATTATGTGGTTCACCCAAAAAAACTACATCCATAGGCGGCGATAGAGAAGCAAGAGAAGGCAGTCGAGCGTTTGACGCCCAAAGCCTTACAACTAGCAATGTTTATGTATTATTCTACAATTTACAAATGAATTTCTCAAAATACCCCTGCTTAAGAAATTCCATAAAAAACTGAAGTAGAATACATAAACTGAAGAGATGGGATCAACTAAATGGGCTCCAAACAGATTAAAATTCAAGAAATCTCTACTAGTTGCATATATTTAATTATAGACACCAAAACTCTAAATCTAATCCTCCCCTTTCCATTCTATTCCATATCTCCTCTCATTCGCATCTAATTATAGACACCAAATTGAGCTTGAACAGTCATTGCTACTGGAAGGACTCGGCTTAAGAATTGGATTGTCATCGAAAATCCATTGCAAAATATCTGATGTTAAATAATCTCAATTGCTTGTTCTTTACAATATATTGTCAAAATTTCAACAAATCTGATGTTAAACTTGCAGAGCCTGAATCCTCCAATTTTAGTTTTCGTCCAAAGCAAAGAAAGAGCGAAGGAGCTTTACAAGGAATTGGCATTGGAGGACATAAAGGCTGATGTTATACATGCAGATCTGACTCAAGAGCAGGTGATACTGTATACTTCGATTGTGTTACATTTGACCTACTGAGGGTGCTTTATCTTTCGCTGATCTAATAATTTTATGGTTTTTTATGTTTGGATTACCTCAGAGAGAAGATGCAGTTGATAATTTTAGAGCGGGGAAGACATGGGTTTTAATAGCTACTGATGTCATTGCTCGGGGAATGGATTTTAAGGGTATTAATTGCGTGATCAACTATGATTTTCCCGAATCGGCCGCAGCTTATATTCATCGAATTGGTACCTTATTTTCCATCCTTGTTACTTGTAAAGATATTTATATTAGTGTTGATGGTAGGTGTTGGCCCATCATATAGATCGTTCTTTTAAACTTTACGCATAAAAGTTGTTATGAAATGATAAACCAAATGGGATCGACAAGACGCACTATGGTCAAACTCATATTCAACCAGAAAGCTTAAGCTCATTGACGAAGAGCCTAACATATACTCTGCATATCTAACGTGGGACCAAATCGTGGCCTCACATGCCTCGAGAATCTCACTCTAATGTGAGACTTTTTCACATCAGTCGTTTATCCCCACAAAAATAATTTTTAATATTATCAAGTATCATGCAATGGAGTAGGTATTATTGTGGATACTACTTATATAAGTAATTTTTAATTTACGTATAAATGTTGTTATGAAATGATAAACCAAATGGGATCGACAAGACGCACCATGGTCAAACTCATATTCAACCTGAAAGCTTAAGCTCATTGACGAAGAGCCTAACATATACTCTGCATATCTAACGTGGGACCAAATCGTGGCCTCACATGCCTCGAGAATCTCCCTCTAATGTGAGACTTTTTCACATCAGTCGTTTATCCCCACAAAATAATTTTTAATATTATCAAGTATCATGCAATGGAGTATGTATTATTGTGGATACTACTTGGATGAATGAAGTTGTTGTGATTAATAGATAATGTGATCGATTCTTAGCTCTTAAATTAGTTATAGGAAAAGAAACTATTAATGTGATCAGTGCTTATGCGCCACAAGTAGAATTAAGTGAAACTATAGTGCAATTTTGGTAGGACTTAGATGATTTAGTAAGAAAAATTCCACAAAGAGAGAAGATTTTCATAGGAGGAGACTTAAATGGACATATATGAAATGAAAATACAAATTATACAGTCGTTCATGGAGGATTTGTGTATGGAGAAAGAAATGAAGAAAGAAGAACCATTTTAGACTTTGTCATAGCACATGAGCTAATTGTGACAAATACATTTTTTATGAAAAGGGAAGAACCTTTAATTACGTTTAAAAGCGGACCAAATAAGTCACAAATTGATTATTTTATGACTAACAAAATGGATAAAATGATTTGTAACGATTGCAAAGTCATACCAGGAGAAAGTTTGACAACACAACAAAGGTTAGTGGTGTTGGACGTGCTAATAAATATAATAAATTTAAGAAGAACAAAAGTGTTGTTAAAAATTCGGTGGAGCTTGAAGATGGATAAACAAGTTGTTTTCAAGACAGCAGTTATGAAACAAGTAATTAATGAATTTTATGTTGATCCTAGTGCATTATGAGAAGTTATGTCTTCACTATTAAGGATAAATGGAAAGAACGTACTTAGAGGATCAAAAGGTCGTGCACCCCCAAGTAAAGAATTTTGGTGGTGGAAAGAGGAAGTGCAAGAAAAAGTGAGGGCAAAGAGGGTCAGCTATAAAACACTCTACGCTTGTATGAATGATGAAAACTTGACAAGGTATAAAGTCACCAAGAAAGAAGCTAAACATGTAGTAAGTAAAACAAGAAATCAAGCTTATAAAGAATTTTATAAGCGACTAGATACCAAAGATCGAGAGTGTGACATATATAAAATTGCTCAAGCTAGAGAGATGAAGACAAAAGATTTAAGCCAAGTTAAATGCATAAATGATGAAAAAATATAGTTTTGACGGATAATGTGGCTATTAAAGAGCGATGGAAAAAATACTTTTATCAACTCTATAATGAAACAAAAGACAATGAACTGAATTTGAAAGAGTTAAGTAAATCGGAGTATGAGAACATAACGTTTTATCATAAAATTCAAGTATTAGAGGTAAATGATGCTCTAAAGAAGATGAAAAAGGGAAAGACGGTTGGGCCAGATGATATATCCATCGAAGTATTGAAATGACTAGGGAAAGAAGAAATTTGTGGCTTACATGTTTCTTCCATAAGATATTGAAGTCAAAGAGGATGTCGGGTCAATGGAGAGAGAATATTTTGGTACCTTTGCATAAAAACAAATGAGATATACAAAATTGTGTTAATTACAGTGGAATTAAATTAATTAGTCATACCATGAAACTATGAGAACGAGTAATAGAAAGAAAAGTAAGACGAGAGACTAGCATCTCGGAGAATCAATTTGGTTTCATGTCAGGGCGGTCGACCATGGAAGCTATACATTTCTTGAGGAGACTCATTGACAACTATCAAGAAAGAAAACAAGATTTGCATATGTTGTTTATCGATCTTGAGAAGGCTTATGATAGGGTTCCTAGAAAGATCTTATGAAGAGTCTTAGAAAAGAAAGGTGTAAATGTAGCATACATTTACATAATCAAAGATATGTATTCAAATTCAGTAACTAGGGTGAGGACATCTCGAGGATTAACACATGAATTTTTTAATCACTGTTGGCTTACATCAAGATTCAACTTTAAGCCTTTATCTCTTTACCCTTATCTTAGATGAGCTCACCGGACATATCCAACAAGCAATACTTTGGTGTTTATTATTTGCGGATGATATCATTTGGTTGATGAGACGCACGAGAGTGTAAACGTGAAACTTGAATCTTGACGCGACACTTTAGAAAAGAAAGGTTTTAGGTTTAGCAGGGAAAAGACAGAGTATATGGATCTTACATTTAGCAGTGCAAGAAGGACGGGTGACTTTGTTATTAAGTTGGGTGATCAAGATATTTCCCGCAGTGTGTGCTTTAAATATCTTGAATCGATAGCTCAAAAAGATGGAGGTTTTGATAAAGATGTGATACATAGAATCCCAGTAGGTTTGTTGAAGTGGAGAGGCGCGCCAGGGATCTTATGTGATCGTAAAGTACCATTAAAACTTAAAGACAAGTTTTACCGTACTGGAATTAAACCAGCGATGCTCTGTGGTTCTGAGTGTTGGGCAGTGAATTGTGTACATTGGCAAAAAATGGGAGTTGCGGTTGTGAGAATGCTTAGGTGGATGTGTGGACACACGAGAGTGGATTAAATTAGGAATGAATGTATCAGAGATAAGAGAGGAGTGGCACCAAATGCAGAGAAGATGCGAGAAGCTCGACTAAGATGGTTTGGACGTGTACAAAGGAGACCATTAGAGGCACCTATTAGGCGTTGTGAGAGTTGTCCTAGGCATGTTAAACGGGGGAAGGTAGACCAATAAAGACTTGGAATGAAACTATAAGGAAAGTCATGATGTACTTAGGCATTAATAAGATTATGACTAAAGATAGGGCAAAATGGCGAGAAAGGATCCATTTAGCCGACCCCACTATATTGGGATAAAGGCTCGAGTGTTGTTGTTGTATCAAGTATCATGCACTAAGGGGAGCCTTGGCGCACCGGTTGAGGTGTTGCCGTGTGACCTTGAGGTCACGGGTTCGAGTCCTAGAAGCAGCCTCTTGCAAAAATGCAGGGTAAGGTTTGCCTACATTTTACCCTTGTGGTGGGACACTTCCCCGGACCCTCGCTGCGCGGGGATGCTTTATGCACCGGGCTTCCCTTTTATTATCAAGTATCATGCACCAAGAGTAAAATCAGTCACGCTCTGCGTGGAAGTTAACCTGCTTTTGAAGCATCCTAGACCCATGGGAGCCACAAACTGCATGAAATGCCTAAACACAATCGAACCATCTTCTCTGATGCCACTTGTTAGCGAGGGGCAAACCCATGAGAAACCGAAGCCACACAAAATACACCGCTTGTCAAACTCATATTCAACTCATATGCTTGAGCCCGCGAGTGAATGTGAAAAACATGATATTTTTTACACCAGTATATATATATTTGATGTGGGACTAAATCATGCTCTTATATTACCTCAACAGAAGTGAATGAAGTTGTTGAGACTTCCCAGTCTCTACATGTCCTGCCATTTTTATCTCAATGAAGCCTTCCTCTTATTGATAGTTAAGACCTTACTACTGTGGATGGATGGAACTTCTCATCAATCATGAAAAAAATTTACTTTGCTTACAGTTAATTCTTCCAGTGCAGTTTACTTGTCCTGGCCAGTTAATTAATTTATCACGTTTAATGATAGGGCGGTCTGGAAGAGCTGGGAGGCCCGGCGAGGCCATAACGTTGTTCACCGAAGAGGATAAACCCTTTCTTCGGAACATAGCAAACGTGATGAAAGATTCTGGATGTGAGGTTCCAAAGTGGATTCTAGCCCTGCCCAAGCTCAGGCGAAAGAAGCACCGGCCACTGAGAAATTCCGTCGGAGCTGAGTCTGATGACGCCGACGAATGAGATTCTCTTCTCGAATCAGCTCGAAATTCTTCGGTTAGTTATAAGATTATTGTGATTGTGTCATTCTTTTGTTTGTTGTAATCTGTAATATCTCATATAATATCATTAGGACTTTGTAAATCTTCAATTTTTAGTGGGTATAAGATTATTACTGTTGAAGCAAGCATAGCAATATCAACATTTTATGTACGCGTGTGCAGACATAATTGATTACATCTAGCTGCAGTTTAAGTTTCACCAGTCCGGACATGAACGCCGTCGTGAGCTATTTTAGTCCCAATCTTTAGCTACTTTTTTATTTCAGTCCCAAACCTTAAATTTTGAAGATTTCGGTCTGTTTCTCCAACTTTTGATTTAAGTCCCATAAAGTCGTATCTGTTAACTCTCTGTTACCTAAACCTAAACCCCCATCCTCCACGCTGGCTCTTCGCATAGGTGGAAGAAAACCCCCGTCGTGAGCAGCGTTCTCCCTGGCGACATTCTTTGCGAGCTCACCGGCGACGTCGATCAAGTAAGAGATTCCACCGGTGACGTCATTCTCAGGGTTTTTAGGTACTCTTCTCTTCCTTTCTCCTCTGTTTAGGGCGGGATTCTAAAGGAATAGGGCCGGTTTCAATGCATAATCCCCAGCGTCGCTGAAAATAGCGGTCTCCGAAGAAGACGTTATTGATGTCATTAAGCTCCTTCCAATCGCCGCAGATCTTGAAATTCATCGGTGAACATGAATGTGCTGCGCTTAGTTGCTATAGATTTTCGATGGGATGCAGATTTAGATGCGAACCTCAGCCTTTGAAGGAGAAGACATTTTGATGCCGGCAAATGGTGGGAGATTGCTTAAGTTTCTTGAAAAAAATGTATGTTTTTTCTATATTGCATTAGAATTCTTGTTTGAAAAATGTATATTTTATCTTTTAAAATTTTGCTTTGTGCTATAAAGTTCTGAAATTGAGATGAACAACCCACGATCCTAAACAATGGTTAAGACCACTACCAAGAAAATAAACTAGTTTTGAGCATAGAATGCATGAATTGTTTTAGGTGAGGTCGGGCGTTCACGACCGACGGTTCACGACCACCGCGTTCACGACCGCCACCACCCTCGCCAAATGAAGCCTTAATCCTAAACCCTAAAGCAGTTTTATGAAATGTTATTTAAAGAAGATTGAAGTATTTTTCCAATCTATTCTTGTACTGTTTTCACTGAAATGTGAAGACTTTTGGAACTTTCTAACCGGCTGGATGAGGATCCAATAACAGAGTTATGCTTGTTCCTGTACTATCTCCTGCTGCAGATCAAGGCTCTGTTTGGAGCGGTGGTGGCATGAACGCGGTGATATAAAACATAGTATTTGATTTTTTCTGACCGATACTCGGTTATGATCGGGATGCATGGAGGCCATTGAAATTCATTGTTATTAGCGCCAGCAAAATCAAGTTCATTCACCTACAAAATGCTTTACATGTGGCTGCGTACGTGCGGTCGCAAACTGTCCTGGACAGAATTTTGCAACTGGAAAAATTCTAGTCATGACCGAAATTTCTAACTGAATTTTATTTCCGGTAAATATAGACAAATGAGTAATTGTAAAAATATCATAATTTATATTTCATAATTTAAACAGTTTTTGGGATAATTAAAAATGTGATTAAGAGAAGAAAAATACTGGCACCAGGCTCATCGTAAGTGGGACGCACCATAAATTTCCTGTTTGAGAGCTAAAAATTGTGAAAGAATATGTAAAATGAGAAGAAATTTGTTTTTATATAATAAAATAAGCGAGAGCAGAATATTATAAATATTATGGAGATTTGAGCTATTTCCGACATTTGTAGGCACCATCATAGCTTGAGGCATTAGATCCCTATGTTTTCATGTAACGGAGACTTAACGGGATTGACTTTTTGGCACTTAAATACGAAGTGATGTTATAAGCACCCCTATTTAGAATATTTACATTCTAAGAAAAAATTTAATAGAAATTAAAACATCATATTTTTAAGTGTTTTAGATGGTTTAGATAGTTTAGATGCACCCCCAAAACAAAATGCCGCATGCCCTAGCTTTCGTGTGTTCCCCTTCCACCGTGTAGTTCACGGTCACGATTTCATCTCCCAAATCCGACGGCGAAAACTCGCTGAGTTGGCGAGTGCAGTTGCTGAGTTGACGAGCTTACTTTTGAGAGATGAATTCGGGACCGTTCGATCATGAACTTGATACTATCCAGTTCATGCGAACCGGAGATGATCCCGTTCCCCCACACACACATGTTGCTCTTGTTTTTTCCGACCTACATCATGCTACAATATTGCAGCGGGCTGTTTTTTGAGATTCCAGCCTCTCATTATTTTCAGTGCATTCTGCATCTCCATAAGTTAGCCTTTTTTTTATATGAATTTGTAAATAAGAATTATTTCATTAAATTGATAATAAATGACGAATGCCTGTTCTTGCCAGTTATTCTCATGTGACAAAGATATCATGAATCGGTGGCAGATACAATACATGTTAAGATTTAGAGAGATGCGCTCCGACGAGCCTCCGAGTGCAATCATTAATTTAGTCGATCCATGAAATGAAGGTATAAGGTTATAATTTTCCATTTTTTATATTCTTTTAAGGTTTAAAGTTTCTAATTATGTTATGTTTAAAAGGAAAAAACTTTGTAATTTTCAATTCTTATGATATTATTTGTATACACGAAAAAAATCAATATTAATTAGGTATTTTTTTGTTAATGCAAACCGTCGAGGTTTGGAAGACATTCACTCTAAAACTAACATGCCAACTTTTTTGAAGATTGTTGTGTTTTTATTACAAAGAATAATGGACTTTATTTGAACACTGATTTACTATAATTCAACTCTTTTTGCATTATTATCTTTTAATAATTTATTATCTTTTAATAATTGAGGTGCCGATAAAAGATTGGACTGCAAACATATTTTCCCGGACTGGAAATAAAAATAGCCTACAAATAGCTAAATATGGACTACAAATAACAAAAATAGGAGAAAGATAGGGATTGGAATCTTCAAAATTTAAAGTTTGGGACTGAAATAAAAAAATGAGGTAAAGTTTGGGACGAAAATATGGGTATATATATATAGCAAAATACCTAAATAAATCCCTATAGTTTAAGTAAAAGTAGAAATTGGTCCTTATAGTTTCAAACTTTTTTGAAATAAGTCCTAGTTAATTTTTTCATCCATAATTTTAACGTTTTCTAAAATTTTGGGTGATGAGTATGATGTTGACTAGAACATTTGCTAACTAGATTTTATACACTAATTATTTATTTTATTTAGGCTTTATTATGTTATCAAATGTTGAGATTCTATTCGCAAAAACATACACATCAGTACTCCAAAAACACGCTGACGACTGGAGGCATTCAAATTATACAAATAAAATTGCAGCATTCAAATTATACAAATCAACATGAGGCAAGCCATGAAGTTCAACAGAGCTGAACTCAACAGAATGAATAACTTTGCATCCAATAATAAGCATACAAGCAAAGAACTTGAAAAACAAAAACTACACAAAACACAATTTTACTAAATAATAAGCATACATGGCAGTAATCAAGTGTGTAAATTTAAGCATGCAAGATGGATAATAAGCTTATAATTATTAACCACTTTCTCTTCATGTTATGCATATGTGAATGTCTAATAATAAGCTTATAATTATTAACCACTTAAAATTTAATTAGAATCCTGTTATTCAAAATCTGTAATTACTTTATAAGTGTTTTAAAAATTCACAAAATATACATTAATATTGAGATATATAGAAAATACTCCAACAAATCCCTCTAATGGCATATAGCCTTATAATTCTAAGTTGTGCTATCTAAATGCAAGTACCAAAATTAGACCAGAGCACGAAGAACCCAACATCAATAACAACATATCTTCAATGAAGAAAAAAATAAATCTCGATTTAAAGAGTGATTCATTGAGCACAAAAAACCCAACATCAAAAACTCCCAAAATCTCAAGCTAGAACAACATCTGGAATGTCGATAATCAAGAACAACATAAAGAACCCAAAATCTGGATTTGAAAACTAGAATAGTGTAGCGAAAATCTGGAACGTCGATAATCCGAGGACTGAGGTTGACGAGGGTGGAAGAGGTCATATACCCAAGCGTGGAAGAGGTTGACGAGGGTGGCTTTCAACGATCTGGGTCGCGACGGTGGTTTACGGCGCTCCGATGAAAGTGTGTGAGAGGAGTCGCGAGAGGCGCCACATTGCGAGAAAAAAAGTGGAGGGGGGCTGCGGTTGTGAAGGTAGGGTCTCCTAAACATTAATAAAATATGACAAATAAATAATTAGTATATTAAAATCTAGTTAGTAAATGTCCTACTCAAGCATCATACTCCTCACACAAAATTTAGTTAAAAATATAGGCGAAAAAGTGAATTATGACTTATTTTAAGAATGTTAAAAATTATATGGACCAATTTCAACTGTTTAAAATTTTAGGGACTCATTTGAACTTCTACAATTCCCCCGAAACTATAGTGACCAGTTTCTTTTTCCAATTAATAAAAATTCATTCTTTTCCTTAAGGGTCCGTTTGTTTAGACGGAATTTAACTGTTTGAATTTGAATTGAAGGTCTAATTCCAATTTAGTCATTGTTTCGCACTTGAACATTGAAATTGGAATTTTAATGAATTATATCGATTTCATTTTAAGCTAAAACCAATTCTTTCCAATCTATATAATAATTGGATAATTCCGGCCGAGGCGTGTTTATTGTCTGGGCGCGTTTGGCCCGGGGCGCGTTTTTTTGCTCAGACGAGTATTCTTTACACAGACGAGCATTTTTTATTCAGGTTCGTGTTTTAACCCGTGTGCGCATTTTTTCTCCCGGGCACGCTTTTTTCACCAGAGAATGTTTTTTTCAAACGGGCGTGCATTTTTCGCCAAGGGAGCGCATTTTTTTGCCCCAACGCACATTTTCCGGCTGGGGCGCATATTTTCGCCCTCTCGAGGGTTTTTTCGCACGGGCGAGTGTTTTTTGTACGGGGACGCATTTTTTCGCCACGACGCGTTTTTTTTCGGGCACGCATTTTCCGCCAGTGCGCACATTTTTTGCCCGGCCGCACGTTTTATCGCCAGGACGTGCATTTTTTTCACTCGGGCTAACATTTTTCGCCTAGGGCGCGTATTTTTGCTCAGTCGAGCATTTTTTGAACGGGTGAGCGTTTTTCGCAAGCGCTTTTTTCACCACAATGCTCATTTTTGACCCGGTGGGCAATTTTTTACCCACTCGTATTCCGTCCGGGCGCGTGTTTTTTGTTTGTGTGAGTTTTTTTCGCCCGGATGCACATTTTTTCACACGTACGTGATTTTCGCCTTAACTTGCGTTTTTTGCCTGAACGTGCGGTCTCACCCTAGTACGTGTTTTTTCGCCAGACGCACTTTTTTGCCACAAAGCTCTTTTTTTGCCCGGGCGCACGTATTCCGCCTTGGCAGTATTTTTTTCGCTCGGGTACGTGTTTTCCGCACTGGCGCTCGTTTTCCGTCTTGTCACTCGTTTTTCGCCAAGGCGCGCATTTTTTGCATGGGCACACGTTGTTTCGCCCGGGCGCGCGCATTTTCGACCGGGTGCGCGCATTTTCGCCTGCTCACCCGAGCACTCTTTTTCGTCTGGGTGCACATTGTTTGCTCTGGCGCGCGTAATTCTATGATTAAATTTTATCTAACAAACGAACAACAAAATTGATTACTTCCACGATATTCTCCAAATCTTTTTGGTCTGATGAACACTATAATTGGAATTTGACAATTTAACTTTCTAGAGAAATTGAAATTGATCTCAATTCTAATATCCAATTTCAATTATTTATAAACAAAAGGGTCCTAATATTTTTCCTCAACCATGATTTATTTTTTAGTACTTCTAAAATATTTATGCCATATTTTTTTCTTGAAGCATGAGAAGGTGATCTTTTGTTGACAATTTCATAGAATAATAAATTATTATTATAATTATCTGATAGTGGTGTATTATTCCTTTTTAAATAAAAATTGTAAAAAGTAATATAAAAGCACGCGCGTTTTTTAGGCTTGTACAGTTGTACATGTTCCTTATTTTATTTTTTTGGCTAACGCACTTAGATAGTGCCCCTCAAATTACAGGCGCTAGCAGGGCGGCAAGTCGGCAACACGCTCGACGTCGTGACAAGTGTCAATCAGTAACACAATAACATCTATATGACTTGTTTGCCCCTACCCATGTATAGGACAAGTGTCAGTAAGTTGCATGTGGTTGGCTCGAAGGTAGGGGGAAGACAAATCCCTCTTGCTTCTTACCTCGCTCCTAGCGTCATGCAAGTTCATGATGACTACGCTCCTGTATGGGAAGGATACGGTGGGACTGAAAGAAGTCACGTCAGCGCTTTTATCTAATCAGATGATGAAGGACACCACTCTTAGGGGTGACCAGATCTTGGTAGTGCATGGATGGGGGAGGAGTTTCGATAAAGGATCGAGCGGTGCACGGGCTCGGTCGGCGTCGAAGAAGGCAGTGACGTGTTTCCCAATGCAGACAAATTGGTCACATTGGGAGACATTGACTGTAGCGTTCTGGGAGTGCTGGTACTTTAGGTGACCTCCAGGATGCGGGCATGGTGACATTGGACTTGGTAGGAGATGACGGCTTTTATTGCGTCACTGAGAGGCAGGGTGACTCTGATAGCTGAATGTTTGATTCTAGTGCATCGCAGCACGGTTGCTCAGATGCATCGATGTTCAATTCCTTAGAGGTGGCGGTTGGGTCAGTCACACTGGTGACGACTTGAGATTCGAGGTCACAAGGATAGGGACTGTGGACTTGCGGATGCAGGATGGAGCGATACGTAGGCTTGAGAGGGTTCATCTGGTGCCCAAGCTGCGTAAGAATCTGGTGTCGTTGGGTAGATTGGACTCGAAAGGCTGCAGCTGAGCGGCCATACATGGAATTATAACGATGATGCGAGGGCGCATCGTACTCATGCGAGCTGTACATCAATGTGATCGTAAATTAATAATTTCAGAAGTGTTTGACTTATTATTAGTTGAGAAATAATAGTTTTTTCAGTTTTAAAATTTTATCACTATGATTTTTTTTGTACCAATAAAAATATTTAAATATTTATTTATGACCGTAAAACATTAATTTTTATCAATTTAGTACCTAAATTTTTAAGTTTGTCATTTTTATCCTCTTAGCCAACATTTATTTTGAGTGCAATTAATGAGCTAAAAAATAAATATCTATATGAGAAGTTCAAAAATTATTTTTACGCAACTAGAATTTTAGAGACTAATTTGATATTGACTTTAAACCTCAATCCTTCGTGATTTTTACCCAGATTAGGATTATTTTTTAACATTAAAAAATATTTTTTAAAATTCTAACAAATAAAAAAATTAATATTATTAATAATGATAATTGGTACAAAGAGCATAGTTGATTTGCACGATTGACAAAAATCTTTCTTAATGCACGGGTCCTTCATTGCTCGCTCCACCAGCAAAAATGCATAAATTTATTGATCCCAAGCGATCACAATCGCCGACCGAATGCTTTTCTGGCTGTGTTTGGTGGGGATTTATCGGAGCGGCGGATCACGGGAAATGCGGTGGCTGCTGCCGCCCACTGTTTGGTCAGGGCCGCGGGAAAGGCGGTGGCTGCTCGTGCCGCCGGCATGCTGTTGTTTTCCGATCGAGGATCCACCTTGCGACCTCATTGTTAGGGGTGCAACTCGGATCGGTTCGGTTCCCCCCAAAACCAAAAACCGCCCATATAGATTCGGTTCCAAAATTTTGGAACCGGAACCGACCAACGGTCCTAAAGTATAGAACCGGATCTGAACCGTTCACTTCGGTTCGGTTCTGGTTCAGTTCTTGATTCTACCCTTGTCTCAACATAATTAAAAAATAACTCTTCCAACTCATGATTTTGTCAACAACTACCAACACTCAAAATAATTGAATCATGACTCTCTATAATATTGAAGTCATACAACCATATAAGTTCAAACATTATTTTCTTTAGTTATACGACTATATTCTCAATCATTTCAACATATTAAGTCATACGACTATATATAACCGCTGTCTGAAAAAAAAATATCCTTAGAATTAATTTTCGGTTCTCGGGTCGGTTTTGGGTACCCGACCTGTGGAACCGGGAACCGAACCGAATTGTCGGTTCTTTTATTATGGGAACCGGACCCGAACCGAACCAATTTTGGAACCGACCCGAACCGTTCGGTTCGGTTCGATTCCGGTTCGGTTCGGTTCGATTCCGGTTCGGTTCTCGATTTTTCGGTTATTTTTGCACACCCCTACCCATTGTCATCGCGGCAGCGGGAAACAGCCGGAAAAGCGGTGGCGTGAAACCGTGCCAAACACAACCATTATTTCATAGCCCGGGTTTTTTTTTTCATTCATAACCCTCCAAAACGTAATTTTGACATTTAACGTCGTCGCAATCCCTGCTCCATTCCCGTAACTCTCATTCACAACGCTCCAAAACGCCTCCGCCAAACCAAACAGAGACTATGCTTTATTACACAAATAACTTTTTCATAAATAAATGACAAGGCTAAAGTAGTCATTAAACATGTCAGTCAACCTTTTACTTTACTTCTCTGCCTGCGGGGATGGTAAAGAAGGGTATATCCGTAACTTTGGCGGATCCACTAGTTGTCGCATGTGAAGAAGGGTTTTGTATCACGAGAGGTTTTTTACTTTTTACTCGCTGTCAGTCGTCCCTGTCGAAAGATCTCGGGGCGCGATTTGTTTTTGGGCCCGCTATGCTGCTTCGAATTCGTTTGAGATTCCGGCGATCTCCGTCGGCTTCTTTGGTCTTACTCCGGCGAAGTTGATCGGGCGCTGAATGCCAGCATTTGCTAATCGTTTGGATTTTAATGTGGGAGTTGAAGGCCGAGATATACCAGTGATTCTAGTATCTATCTTCCTCCTGTTTTGCCGTCTTTTACCTTCTCCGATTCGTGTTGGCTCAAAGGAGGGGGAAGAGGGAGGGGGTGGAAAAGGATCCATGGCGATTCAGGAAGAAATTGAGGTAAAATGGTGGAACGAGTGGGGCTAGAGTAGCGGGAACAACATAATACTGGGAGGAGATGAATTGTTTAATGGCAGCGTGCCTTAAATTATCCAGAATTTTTATTCAGTTGCTTCGGGAAAAGAAGATGCAGGAATGCCATGTTTCTTTTAGCAAATAACAGTGACGAGCGTTGCGGCAGATAACACCAGTCGTCAGGCACGTCTCTCTCTCTCTCTCTCTAATATTCTTCTCCGCCTTCTGCTATTTGATTCTTCCTCTGTTTTGCCCCTTCCGACTGCTCAAAATTGTAGCAAATTGTCTATTTTTGGAGTAAATAAAAAAGAAATATTTAGTGTTAACTTGTGGAACTGGACCATGATAGCTGCATTTTTCATCACCACCATTTTTAATTTTTGACTATTGGAGTTTGTGAGACTTTCCTTCTTTTGAGAAGCTCATCGCCCATGCTTATGCCCCTTTCTTTCTTATTTTATACCATCCTTCAGTTTCTCCATTTGTCACAACACAAGGGCCAATGCGGCCTGAAGCAACATCATATATATTAATGAATTACCAGAAGATTTAGAGTTCGCCGGAACATGGATTCGGAGTCGCCTGCGGCGGGGCATAGGTGGTGGCAGACATGGACATCCTGGGGTTTGTGGATGCTGATGATGGTGGCTGTTTGGGTGGCTATACATTGGTATAATATAGTGTCGACCATGAAAACGGCCGAGGAATCCTTGGTTAGTATGTGTGACGAACGGGCAAGAATGCTCCAGGACCAATTTGCTGTCAGTGTCAACCATGTCCACGCCCTTGCTGTTCTTATCTCCACTTTCCATTACCAGAAGAATCCGAGCTCCATGGACCAGGTTTGTTTCCTTGGTCTTCCTTTTAATAGTTATTTTGGTGCCCAATTAAGAACTTCATACTACTCCAAGGTTTTTTTGTTTGGTTATTGCCCAAATTTCTTTGCAATTCGTTTGGAGATTCGTAGATGGTGGCTTACAGCCATGTTAGTAGTGAAAATGGCGCCAAGAAAGGATTTTGAGAGGCACTCAGATTTTATTTTTTGATCATATGCCTGTAAAAACTATTGCATGTACCCATTTAGTATGAAAATCCACTTTATGTTAAGGATAAGCCCATTTCCCTGGATCTTCTACTATCGGTAGTGAAGAAGTTGTTAAGGTATATTGAGCATTTATGTCGGGTATTTAACGGAACCCTAACGGGTCCGTTAAAGCACCCATAACGGGTCGTCGGGGATTTAGGGTTACGCCTATACATACCCCTGCTGGGGGCAACGGGTAGAACGTTCCAAACTTGACGCTCACTCGGATGCTTCGAGCGCACTATCATTCTCGAAGTTGAAACCGCTCGTGAAACCCTAGCCCCCCTCTCCCGTCGCCCTTTTGTCGCGCGCGTGAAGGAAATCGCGTACAGCGCCGTCGCCCCTCTCTCGCTCGCTCGTCCGAAGGAGCCGCCGGCCTCCCCTCCTGCGCGTTCCCCTCCGACGAAGTAGATCCTCGCCGTTCTCTGCTTCGTGCGACCGAAGGAGGAGTGCAGCGTCGCCGCTCTCCCTCTTGCTTCCAGCGTCGCCGTCGAGCCCTCGTTCTAAGGAGGAGTTCGCGCCGTCCTCTCTTGCTGATTTCCGTCGTCGATTGGAAGATCGCAGCCGCCGTCGTTAGGAGATCGGTCTTTCCTCTTCGCCAGATCTCTTCGCCGAACCCTAGCCGTCACCACTCCCGTGCGTGCGCCGCTAGCCAGGATCTGTCGTCGCCTGCCGTCAATCGACCGTAGGAGGAGGAGTCGCCGCTCCTCTCTGTCGTCTCTGCCGATCCACTTGCGCCAGGACAGTGCAACACTGCCGCCCCCGCCGCTGCTTTGCCCCCATCGACGAAGGAGAAAGAAGTTTTCTCGCTCATTCGTCGATCGGAGCCTTTCGTCGAACGAAATTTGTCGACCTCCGCCAATTCGTTGATCGGAGGCCGCCCAGGGACATTTCGTCGAACGCCTTCGTCGATCGCTCATTCGTCGAGCTCCCGCTGATCGTCGATCGGCTTCTTCGTCGATCTGCTTCGCCTTCTTTCGTCGAACGGAGCTCCCAGAGTTCATCGAACGGAGCTCCAAGTTTTTCCTCAGTTAGAACCCGAGCCGGTCGCTATTTCACAATTCCGGACTCGGTCGACTGCAGTCGAACGGCACAACATCCCCAACCAAATCTCCCGGGTCAGACCTGGGCGCCACCAGAGCTAACCCTCCTCTGCCACGGGTAGGTTGTTGAGGCCGGGGCTTGATCCCGGGACCTCCTTTATCAAGGCCTTGAGGGGACTCCTGATACCCAACTACACTAGTTGGGTATCAGGAGTCCCCTCAAGGCCTTGATAAAGGAGGTCGTGGGTTCTATCCCCGGCCAGACCTGGGCGCCACCAGAGCTAACCCTCCTCTGCCATGGGTAGGTTGTTGAGGCCGAGGCTTGATCCCGGGACCTCCTTTATCAAGGCCTTGAGGGGACTCCTGATACCCAACTGCACTGCAGAGGGGTATCAGAGGAGGGTTAGCTCTGATGGCGCCCAGGTCTGACCCGGGAGATTTGGTTGGGGATGATGTGCCGTTCGACTGTAGTCGACCGAGTCCGGAATTGTGAAATAGCGACCGGCTCGGGTTCTAACATCCTCGACCGGAGTTCGTCGAACGGGCACCCAGATTTTCGTCGAACGCAGTTTTTCAACAGTAAAGCCTTCTCCAGATCAGTCGTTCCTAGTTACTGCTCTAGTGCAGTGAACTGCAATGCCTCTTCGTCGTCTCCGCCGATCCAGTGCTCCAGATGGCCTCGTTTTCGAAGGGCAGCAGCCTTTCCTCTCCTGTGCCGATGATCAAACTGGAGAAGTTCTCCCATTCCGAATTCAGTGCCTGGAAGCGAAACACGTAGTTCGGTATGAAATATCTGAATATCTTTTATACACTGCAGACTGATTTCGCAGATTTCAAGGGAGGAGACGATGAGGATCAGTGGACCAACGATGAAGATTTCTGTCGTGATTACCTTCTCAATTGTCTCTCCAATTCGTTAGCTGAGACGTTTGGGAAGCTGAAGACAGCGAAGGAGATCTAGAATGCGCTGGAAGATCAGTTCAAAGAGGAGGAGAATATGTCCAAGACGCATCTGGTGGACAAATTCATGGGATTCACCTTCTCTGAGGACAGGGAAATCCTTCCCCAGATTGTAGACCTAGAGAATTTGGTGGCCAAACTCAACAGTGAAAATGTCCCTCTGCCAGATGGGTTCGTTGTTGGTGCCATCATTTTCAAGCTCCCCTCAACGTGGTACTCTTTCAAGACGGAGATGTATAGAAAGAAGACACAGGTCAGTCTGAAAGACCTCAAGCGGTTCATCTGCATTGAGGACGAGAATCGGACAAGGCATGTGAAGGAGGTGGTGAGCAAGCAGCAATCGGCTACTAACATGATCACACACCCAAAAAGGAAGTCTAAGTCTGATCGGACTCGACCTCCCTCCAGTGCACCCGGTAGTAGACACGAGCAAGAAAATCAAGAAGTTCAAGGGCAAATGCTACAACTGCAACAAGTGGGGTCACTGCGCTTCTGACTGCAGACAACCCAAAAAGCCCGATGCCAACCCACCAAAGCCTGATAACAGAGCTCATATGCTCCATCAGGCTACGCCCTCCCACTTTGTTGCCATGGTTGGGAACGGTCAGGCCAGTACTGATTGGTGGTTGGATTCGGGGGCGACCTGCCACGTCTGCAACAATTCCGCTCTGCTAAAAGATGCCACTCCAGCCTCTAAGTCAGTTACAGTTGCAAATGGAGCCACTGCTGAGGTACTCCAGACAGGGACTGTGGATTTGCTACTCTCGTCAGGTACGCATTTAATTTTGAAAGATGTTAAATTCATTCATACATTAACTGCTAATTTAATTTCGATTAGTCTGTTAAGCGATGTGAGTATGTCTTTTAACATTAGTGGTGGTAGGGTGACCCTTATGGTCAACTCTCATTATTTTGGTTGCGCTTATGTTCTAAATGAGATGTATAGGCTGAGTCTAGCAAACGAAGTAGTCAATCAGGTTAGTTCAAATCTCATAGATCCTAAGACTTTACATGCCAGACTAGGACACGTGAACTACAGGAAACTACTTCTGCTAGCTAAAACTCATAACATCCCCTTAGACACTAAAACCAAATTTGACAAATGTGAGATATGTGCTCAAACTAAGATAACTAGAACATCATTCAGTCAGGTGTCTAGGAGTACACGTTTACTAGAGTTGATACACTCCGACATTTGTGACTATAAAAGTTTTGTCACACGTGGTGGTCGGAAGTACCTGATAATCTTTATCGACGACTTCTCTAGATATACTCACATTTATCTCTTAAAATCCAAAGATAAAGCTTTTGAAAAATTTCAAATTTTCAAAAATAGGGTTGAGAACCAATTGGATTTAAAGATTAAGCGACTTAGGAGTGATCGAGGAGGCGAGTATGTCTCGGGTGAGTTTAGAGATTTTCTTGCCAGCCATGACATAATTCCTGAAACCACTGCCCCTTATTCCCCCCAGTCCAACGGTATTGCCGAGCGGAAAAAATAGAACTTTAACAGAAATGTTGAATTCTATGTTGTTGACTGCCGGTATGCCTGCGGCTTATTGAGGAGAAGCAGCTCTCGCGTCGAATCACATCCTGAATTTGGTTCCTCATGCCAAATTAAAGCAAACCCCGTATGAGCTTTGGTTTAAGAGACCGCCCAGATTTGATAATCTCAAAACCTGGGGTTGTATTGCATATGTTAGGGTACCTGACATAAGGAGATCTAAGATAGGACCTAAGACGACACTTGTGTATATTTAGGATGTGCGGTGGATAGTGCTGCAGACAGATTTCTAGATCTCTCTACCAACTCGGTCATTGAGTCTCGAGATGCTGTGTTCTTTGAGGACATGGTTCTTAAAGATAAAAACCTGACTCTTTCAGGTCTGCCAGAAACCAGTTCTGATACCCTCGTTGGGACGGAACTACGCCTCCCTGACACTGAGCCAGTTCACACTAGTGTCATAGAGTCCACTAGGCTATTTAATAGGGAACGAGTTCCTAAAAGCTTCGGTACAGACTTTGTGACTTACCACGTTGAAGCTGATCCATCCACCTATAAGGAAGCGATGCGATCCAGGGATTCCCTGTTATGGAGAGAAGCCATTGATGACGAGATGAATTCTCTCATGGAGAACCAAACTTGGACATTAGTTGACCTGCCCAAAGGAGCTAAAACCATTGGGAGCAAGTGGGTTCTTAAGAAGAAACTGAATCCAGATGGGTGTATCGCTAAAGTACAAAGCACATCTAGTTGTAAAAGGCTTCACTCAAGTGAGTGGAATAGACTACTTTGATACATACTCACCTGTTTGTCACATTGCAACGATCAGGATTCTTCTCGCTATCACATCTATTGAACGCTTCGTCGTTCACCAGATGGACGTAAAGACTGTATTTCTAAATGGAGATCTTTCTGAGGAGATCTACATGCGCCAACCTAAAGGGTTCGTCATAGAAGGTCTAGAAACCAAGGTCTGTAAGTTGGTTAAGTCACTATACAGATTGAAGCAAGCACCGAAGTTATGACACGAGAAGTTTGACTCTTGCGTAAGAGGCCTGAATTTTAAATCCAGCCTTTCAGATAAATGACGGACAAGTCCAAACTCCGTCGCTATAATCTGCTTGTATGTTGATGACATGCTAATTCTGGGTACTGATCAGTCTGAGGTGGAAGACGTTAAGGTTAACTTGAAGTCAAAATTTAGCATGACTGACTTAGGTGTGGTGAAAACCATCCTAGGAATGGAAGTGAACTTTACGAATAAGGGTATCACCCTTAGCCAGAGTCATTACATCAGAACTCTACTAGAGAAGTGAGGTTATGATAAGTACAAGAAGATTGAGACTTCATACGACTATAATAATAGACTGAAACCTCACGACGGTCACCTATTAGACAGTTGGATTACTCCAAACTTATTGGCAGTCTAATGTATGCTACTACCTGCAGTCTAATGTGACGCCTTGGAAAGGCTAATGCGATACTTAAAGTATACTGAGCAGTATGCTTTATGTTACAGTGGACACCCTCCTGTGCTTGAAGGGTACTCTGACGCCTCTTGGTGCTCAGACGTTGGTGATAGTAGGTCCACTAGTGGTTATGTGTTTACCCTAGGAGGAGCCGCAGTAGCTTGGAAATCTAAGAGACAAACGTGTATAGCACAATCCTCTATGGAATCCGAACTCTATGCTCTTGCTTCAGCTGCCGAAGAAGCAGAGTGGGTTAGAGATTTGGTTATGGATATTCCAACGACGAGTCTAAAAATGAACTCTATCTCGATATTTTGTGATAATCAAGCCACAAAAACCATTGCAACTAATTCCTTGTTCAATGGTAAGCGAAGACAACTACGGATGAAACATGCCTGGTTGACCTATCTCACTAGTCAATGGATCATTTCCCTCTTGGACGTGAGATCAAAAGATAATGTAGCAGATGTCCTTACTAAGGGCTTATGCGAGGTTCTTACATCTAAAACATCGGGGGATATGAGATTAAAGTCTATTTAGTGAGACTTAATACCTATGTTTGTTTAAGATTTTAGAACTGAGTCTGCCTACATTCACGCATCTAGACTGAGTACACTGAAGTATTTCAGATGCTACTTGATGAAAGCTTGAGATTGTTTAGTTGCTAGTCATTCCAAACTTGATGACTTACACAACTATTTCTTTTCAAAGGCTGAATTGGGTATCATTCCAAAAACGAATACTGAAGTTGCTGATATGCGTCCTGATATTATGATCATTACTTATATCATTCCAAACTTGATGATATATTGGTCACAGCTTGTTGTATCATTCCAAACTTGATGATATAATACAATTGTGAAACGTTTGGTAATAATCTCGATAATCGAAGGAACATAGCTTGGTTCTATGAAACCAAATTTCTAATTTTGTGTAAATTAGATAGAGATGCGGACCTGTGAGTCTTTCTTCCTAGTTAGAGTATTATGTTCTAAATTGTTAGAACTAATCACTTTACTTTTGATATGCATTTGTATGGATTCATTGAGTTTTGTTCTCATGACATTCTAATGTTTAAATGCAGATCAATTGAAGTTTGGAGGAGAGAAAGTGGATTTCGACATGGATGCAGATGATCTGCTGTTTGAGTAGACCGATCTGTCATCAGTTTTGAGTTTTGCTTCAGATTACTATTCCTGCTTTTGCTTTTGCTTTTGCACGTTTGGAACCCGTTTGAGTTTAGACGTTTGCTCTAAAACTCTTGTTATTTTAATCTGAAACTCATTATGTCGTTATCTAACTTATTTGTTTTGTTTAACCCGTTATGTGAACCAATTGCTACAATATAGGAGGAGAATGTGAAGGTATATTGAGCATTTATGTCGGGTATTTAACGGAACCCTAACGTGTCCGTTAAAACACCCATAACGGGTCGTCGGGGATTTAGGGTTACGCCTATAAATACCCCTGCTGGGGACAACGGGTAGAACGTTCCAAACTTGACGCTCACTCGGATGCTTCGAGCGCACTATCAGAAGTTACTTGAGTGGAGATTTCTCATACTAGCTTTATGTGAATTCCTTCTTATCTCTTGCATTTATGATGCCTAAGTATAAAATTTAGCATAATTATGATGATTAAGTGGTAGTGTCATATTTTCGGTTCTTTATATCTGCATAACTGCATGCATTACTTAGTCCTCTTCTTTTTTCCTTGGAAAAGGTGTTATTTGTTCTTGATTGACTTGCCTTGTCTTTATTTTATTTAATTAATATGTCATAAAGGACAGACCTTTGGATTGCTTTGGAGATAGAACTCATTCATTTTGAGTTTCTTAATCAGTTCACTTTATTAAATGATGTTGTTACAACTATTTTCTTTTTCTTTTTTATTATTTATATTGGAAAGAAAAATTAAGTTTACTAATTATTTTTTACCCTTTGATATGCAGGATACATTTGCTTTTTATACTGGTATGACTGCATTTGAGCGACCATTGCTGAATGGTGTGGCATATGCACAACGAGTCCTTCATTTTGATAGGAGAAAATTTGAGAGTCAACAAGGGTGGACAATCAAAACCATGAAACGGGAGCCATCGCTAGAGCAAGATGAATATGCGCCAGTGATTTTTTCCCAGGAAACTGTTTCTTATCTCGAGGCTCTAGACATGATGTCTGGAGAGGTTGGTTCTATTTGAATATTAAGCTTATTTTGTCACTGTGTTCAATTATTTAGCTTATTATGTCTTTTGTAAGCTTATTATCTCGGTATGAGATGACTAAATTAAAGTCTATTTATCTAATTTTTTGTATGTATTTGCTTATATGTAGGCTTCCACTACCTATTATTATGTCATCCAATTTCAAAAGATATTTCTTCAGCATGCTCCTTTTCTTCCTCCTAAGACGGTATCAAAGCCAATATTTGATGATCGGAGCATGCTCTATTTGTATTTTCTAGGTGTAGGTAAGATTCCTACCCTAGTTGAACTTCAGTAGTCTTTACATCCCTACTACACTTCCCCATTATCGGCGCTTTACCGAAAATATCATCTTACATTGGCCATGTCCAACGATTTTGCCTACTTCAAGTTTTGAGGCTGGATTTGCTCTGCCTGACATATGTTGGGTTTTAGACAAAACCCTGAACGCATAAATTTTTACAAGAAAAATCTCATATTAGGGAAAATCCTCTGGATGATCGGAGTCCAACCCAGAAAGTCTCCACTAAGTATTCAATAATCACACTTACAAAGGGATTTCCCACCGATCCACTAATAATAGACCAACATGACACCCTACAGATAAACACCAATAAAATATAAGGAAAATATCAGTATAGACGTATTCGGTGAAAAAGAATCAAGTGATTCACTCCAAATGATCTTCTTGAACTCCTCATATATCTTGAAAGCACCTTCCGTTGCCACCACATAGTCGCCCGATGAGTTGTCAACTAACAACGGTCTCCTCCAATGAATCACAAAAACTCCACTAGGAAAATCCTTTGAACAACACTGCATCAATGGAGGAAACTCTCGATCTCCTCTCGGAGGTATGCTAAAATTGATTTCTTCAAAACCACGAGAATTTTTCCAGCGAGCACTTCCAAAACCAAGAACTCACTCCTTGATTCATTGCAGTTGGGCAACCTGCATTGTAGTTACCGCCACAGAATGGACATTGTTGTCAGAATGGTTGCCAGACAGGATGAAGGAACCCACGACTTGGAGTGCGAGATCTCAATGGAACGATTTCTCATATGGAGGTTGATGGGGTGAGGATCAATCTATGCGTGTGGGACTTATAACTTAGGTATTAAAAGATTATCAAAATAAATTTGGTTCCTTGATTGTATCTGACAACCATGTTTAATTTGCCTCTGTTTAGAGCTAAAACACGATTGATTTGTGGGAAATGAAAAGCTTGAGCTAGTGTGACTCAAACATGTGGTCTTCTCTCCACAATGGATGTGAACCACAACCAATAAACTTCTCCCTTCCTAACTATGTGGGGTAGTCCTCCATACCTACAAATCTCTCTACTAACCTTTAACTTTCCTTTAGGAAAGATCTTCATTAACATGTCTGCTCCGTTGTTGTTGGTGCAGACGTCCTCCAAAATGGTATCTCTCACCTTCAACACATCTCATATCTCATCTCTCACCTTCATTAACATGTCTGATACCAATTCACTTTGTGGATCGATCTGCTGTTGAAAGTGAGGTTCTTCCCTTAGATGAATAACGCTCTGATCGTTGCAGTGCAAATTTTACTGCTCCTGTTTCATACTAAACTCGGTCAAAAATTTCTTTAACCATAACAATTCTTCGTATGACTAAGTCGTTGTATAAATTTTGCTTTTGCGTAGACATAGCGACACACTTCTGCAACCGTGATTGCTAATGCAAACATCATGACATATCCCCACGTCGATCTCTTGGAATCAATATCTTCTGTCATATTTGCATTTAATATAATCAAATAACTTCAGTTTGTCAGTTCCTAAAAAAGACTCCAACTAACAGTGCCCTGGAGATATATCTAAGTATCCATTTGATCGCAATTCAATCCCCTCTTCCGGGAATAAAGAGATATCTTCTAACAGGACTAACTGTAAAATTTATGTGTGGCCTGGTGCAAACCATGACATATTTCAAACTACCCTTCATAGTAGCATGCATAACTCTCTTCGCGTCATTTTTTCCTCTGTCTGGACGGACATTACGTCATGCTCAACTTAAAGTGAGCCAAAATAGATACTCATTGGATTTGATCCGCTCATCTCAAATATCTGAAGGATCTCCTTAATGTACTTTTCTTGTGATAACTAGAGCATCTTGGACTTCCCACGTCGAATGATCATGCGAAGAATAGTCGGATCCGGTCCTAAATCCTTCTTAGAGAAAGCACCACCCAGTTGGTGCTTCAACTCAGTAATCATATTGTTGTTTTTCCCCGCCAACATGTCGTTCACATAGAGTGATAAAATAATGAAATCCTTATCTTTGAAGCTTCTCATAAATATGTAGTGATTATAAGTGATTCTGGCGTAACATGCACCCTCATGAAAGTGTCAAAATCCTTGCACCATCGTCTTGAAGGTTGCTTCACTCTATATAACATTTTCTTCTTTAAACGTCAGACTAGATGTGCATTGTCTTTCTCAGTAATACCTTCATGTTGCTCAATGTGAAATTCCTCCAAGTCTCCGCGGAGGAATGCAATCTTGAATTTCATTTGCTTGATCTCCAAATCAAGTATGGTGGCCAATCCGAGTACATTACAAACATATGCCATCTTCACAACAGGATAAAGGATGTTATCAAAATCAATGTCTTTTCTTTGACTATATCCTTTAAATATCAGTCTATCCTTATATCGAGTACCAGAGGTAATATCACTATGCTTTACTCTGAAGATTCAACGATTCTTCATGGTTTTCTTTCCTTTTGCCAGTGACATCATATTATATGTGTGGTTGACTTGTAAGGAACTCATCTCCTTCTACATAGCCTCCAATCACTCATGCCTATTTTCATCCGATGTAACCTCTTCAAATGCCTTGGGAGCCCTGTCAGTCATCAAATCATAATCATGAGTTGAATACCTTAAAGATCTAGTGAGCTCTCTGATACTCCATCTCAGAGTAACATCTAATGTTGATTGTCCAATATTAGCAGATTTTCTTTCGTGTGCTTTCAATATCCTGAAGGTCCGTATGATTATCATCAACAAAATGATAATAAGGAGTTGGAGCATCCAAATGCATTTGTTCCACTTTGTCTAGTGTACTAGCAGACTCACCCAAAATAAACTCTAGTTCAATCACATCTGGCAAAGTAGTTCCATTAGATGTCCCAGGCTTCTGAATGCCAGCAATGGTCCATTCCTCAGTAAAAGTTACATCTCTACTCGTGTATAACTTCCTACGAACTACTTCATAAAGCATGAACCCAAACTCATCACTATTGTATCCCAAGATTACACATTCCCTTGTTTTCATGTCCAGCTAAGATCGATCATTGTTTGGTATGTGTGCACAAAGACTTTGCATCCAACTTTTAGGTGACTGTAGTGTACTTTGTTATACCAAACTTTGTCAGACATGTCACCTTGCAATACTGAATTGGGAAATACCACATGGGCCGCAATATTGATGCATACCGAAATCTGTAATTGATTTTAAAATGTTAATTTCGTGTTCAACTTAAAAGTTGGCGGCGAAGTCAAGACGTCACGAGTATTGGCATGTGATCATTTAATCAAAACTTTTGTAAACCCGCGCAAGTTTCTAGCGTTTGTCCGCCTTTAACAATATAGTTAACTCGTCCACAAGTTTCTCAATAAAGAAAAGCAACAACATTGATAACAAACTAACGGCAAATTGGAGCAAGATTTAAATTGGGCAAACAAGCTCTGAAATTACTAAACTTTCACATGCATTCATGAAAATGGACTAAGAGTCGTCGAAATGCGAAATGAGGTGAGAGATTTACCAACAACAAGTGCGACAGGGAGTCCCCGCAGCATAGGAGTGGAGGAAAGGGCAGAACCCACTAGGCTCGGTTCCGGACAGAGGAGAGAGCTCTGAAAGGGAAATCACGACCCGATCACGTTCACCAGAGGACCAACTGTCAAGGGGGAGGGCCATTAGCCGGCGGCCAGGGGTGTTTGGCGGTCTGAGACCACAAGGAATGAGCATTGACGACGGTTGCAGAGCAGGGGCGAGCTCCTGCGGCTGGGGTGCGTCGGAAGATTGCGGAGGAGGCAGATCTGACTCGCGGTCGAGTCTGGCGGCGGGTCCAGATGTGGTCGCCGGGAGCATCCAGAGCTTCTGGTGGCGTCAACGTGGCGAGGAGAACAGTCGACGGGCGGCGGAGACGGCGGGCTTCTGCGGGCAATACCGAGAAACAGAGAAGATATCTCCGTTTCCCGATTCTTTTCCCGTCCCCTTCTTCTTTTAACGTGGGAGTATAAAAAGGAGGCAACAGGGCAGTGATTTAGGCAAGGCAGTTGCTTTAATAATATTAAGGCTTTATTTGGCGCGGCGGTGGCGGGTGGCACCTGTGGGTGGAGACGGGCGGTTGGGATTGGGGGAGGAGGCGGGGCTCGAAAAGCTTCGTTTTGGAGCTTTTTCCATGGCGCGGCGGGTGCAAACGCGGCAAACGCCGCCGCCGGGCGTTTGTTTACCCGCCTTGCGGTGGCGTTTGCCGCAAACGCCGCCCTCCACCGCCGCGCCAATTGAAGTCTAAATGGCAAAGGCAGCTTTTACAAAAGAAAAGGGGCAGCCAGCTGCAATATTAAATGGGGGAGTTAAAATTCAATGGCCGGCTATTCAAAGAGGCAAATAAGCTAAGCCCGAAGATTGACTTTACCGGCTGTTTAATAGTATTAAAGGATGGAGTTTCAAACTTAGAGTTGGAAATTGGAATCAATAACATTGAAGGGGGGGCGGCTATACGATTCTAAGAATTAATGAGAGGAGTTGAAAAGATTAGATGATTAAATATGAAAATAAAATTATCACTTTTAAATTATTTATTTTATATTTAATATTATTTAATAACTTCATTTCTTGTTTGCCCAAATAACCCTAATCCTAATTTGACGGACCAATTTATTTAAGATCTTATTGGTCGGTCACACCAATAAGTCGTACACATGACGCGATACAAAACACACAAATACATGGAAAATGAAGGACAACTTACGCAGCGACATGCGCTACATATTATTTAATAAAATGCGATAAAGATAAATAATGATGCAATTCAGGTTGCATCAAATATATAGAGTCTCGCCTAAGTAGCTCCTAGGCAAATGTGACTTAGAATGTGTTTTGTACCTTCACTCTGATATGTCATTAAGCTGTGGTGTCTTGGGTGGTGCTTTTTGATATCCAATCCCCTCCCTGTAGTAAGCATCAAATCAAATACATTTGATCTTCTTTCATCTCAACTTCAACAGTTGCTTGAAATTTCTTAAACGTGTTCAAAACCTTTTCCTTAGGCCCTTAGACCTAATAACATATACCCAATTCTCCCTCGAGCAATCACCAATAAATGTGTCAAAGCATGAAGTACCTCTAATTGTCCACACCTTCATCAAACCACATGTAGCAACTCCAAAGCACTAGGCCTAGGTGTGGATGGGTGATTATGAAAGTACACCATGTGTTACTTCCTAACAATGCAATGTGTACACTTCTTCAACTTTGTTTTCTTCAGATCATGCATCAATTTCTACTAGTCAATATCCCCATGTCTTTCTCACTGATATAACTGAGTTGCATATGCCATAACTCGGTCAATCCATCATCCTTGATCGCGTTCGCCTCATCAACACCAAAAGTGGTTCCCTCCATATAATAAATACTAAACCGCTTGTAGCCCTAAGCTACAAACCATAGACCTTCTGATGAGCTTCTACTAATCGCCCCCAAACGATCTAAATGCTCCCCACCGATCAATTTTTTGATGACAAATCAGATTGAACAGTATATTTGGGACACTGCGAACATCTCTAAGAATGAGTGTGACACCAATACTAGTGATCAAGTGTACATCTTCAGAAAAATGACACTGGACATGTCTACATTAACCATCTAACTACTCCACATTCTTCAGTCATGTAGGTAGCAAAAGTCTGCTTTGTTAAAGAAAAACATGTGCAGAAGAACCTGAATCTACCAACTAACTGGCACCTTCACAAGTAATATTCATGATGATATCATCACTAGCAATAATGACATTCCCTTCATTGATGGACACAGTGGCTGCATTATGTCTATCATTGTTCTCCCTATTTCCACCACCTCACGGTCTTGTCTTCCTCTTCTTGAGGCCTTGCTTGCCTCAAGGTCTTCATCCACCTCACCTTTCGGCTTCTTTTGGGTCGCCTTGCTACTTTGTGTGTGTCATACTTCCCCCACCCCCTTCCCTTGAGATTGCAAGGGTTGCTAGAATTTTAACTTTATTTTATCATTTTATTTAGTTTATTGAATCATTCATATGAATATTACCTCGAGATACATATATTAGTATATTTTCCTATATTATTATGTGTATTCTCTTGTGAATAGGCTTCCAATAACTATTATAGTGCAATCTAATATCCCAAGAAATTGTTTCCCCACTCTCCTCTTCTTGCTCCTAACAGGCGCTACTGTCTGCCAGTGCTTATACTTTTACTTGTCTGTGTTTCCATTATGGTGTCTTTAATTGTTTCTTCTTTCATTGCAGGAAGATCGAGAAAATATCCTGAGGGCTAGAGCTACCGGCAAAGCTGTTCTTACAAACCCTTTTAGGCTATTGGAATCAAATCATCTCGGTGTAGTTCTCACATTGCCAGTATATAGAATGGGACTTCGTAGAGATGCAACAATAGAGGACCGCATAGAATTTACTGGAGGGTGAGATTTTGTGCTCTTAATATTATCATTCTAGAATGCTTCTTTTTGGTTCTAAATGTTGGATATATCTTATCTAAATCAGAACTCGTTCATGGATGGTTATGAAAGACAATAGTTTTCTGCCTGATTTATTTGCTAAAGGTTATGCCTCTTGCAGATATCTGGGTGGAGCTTTTGATGTTGAGTCACTTGTGGAAAATTTGTTGAGAAAACTTGCTGGGAATCAAGATATAGTGGTAAATGTATATGATGTCACCAACATTTCTGATCCCTTGATTATGTATGGACCTCAGAATTTGGTAGGTTATACTCCATTGTTTCATGTGAGCATGCTCGATTTCGGTGACCCATTTAGGAAGCACCAAATGGTGTGCCGGTAAGTTCTTTACACTTTTTTTCACCACTATCGGTCAATGCAGAGAATAATTTTTTTTCCTTTTATCTTGTAATTGTCAGTTATAGCCAGAAGCCTCCCATTCCTTGGTTGGCAATTTCCACGCCATCTGGTATGGTCGTAATCTTAATGTTAATAGCTTATATAATGTATGCTGCTCAGAAGCGCTATGTCATGGTTATGGAAGATTGTCGGAAGATGGAAGAGTTGAAAGGCCAAGCTGAATCTGCTGACATCGCAAAGTCTCAGGTTTGAAATTCTAACTTCGTATGTGGTGATATCATTATATTGTTGAGAATAGTCCCACGTTGTGTAATTAATATAGTCTTGTGCACTTAATATGGATCCTGAGCATCTCCACCTATAACTAATTAGTTTTAGGTTGGATGCTTAGGTTTTGACTTGATATCAGAGACGGGTTATCCTTATCGTACCACTCTCACATTATCCACTTAAAAAAATAGTCCACGTGTAAGAAATGACCCTACGTAATATGAGAGATATGTTAGGCCTAACATACTACTCCCACATTATCCAATTAAAGAGTTACTCCACGTTTTAGAGATTGAAGACCCTACATGATATCAAAGACAAGTAGGCCTAACATACCACTCCCATTTTACCTACTTAAAAAAATAATGCACGTGTTAGAGATAAAAGAGCCTACATGATATCATAGACAAGTTAGGCCTAACGGACAACTCCCACATTACTCAATTAAAAAAATAATCCATGTGTTTGAGATCAAAGATCCTGCATGATATCAGAGATAGGTTAGACCTAACGGACCACTTCCACATTACTCAATTAAAAAGTTAGTCCTCGTGTTAGAGGTCAAAGATCTTATATGATATCAGAGACATAAACATGCTATATATCAATTAAAAAAGTAGTCCGTGTGTTAGATATCAAAGCCTAACAGACCACTTACATCATTCAATTAAAGAAGTAATCGATATATTAGAGATCAAAGACACTACACGATATCAAGGTAGGCCTAATAGACAACTCTTACATAACCTATGAAGCACTGATACTTCCCCGAGGGCTGCGTACCCGTACCAGGTACGTTTCCAATGCCGGTATGTATACTCGACGAATACACATGCTACTCTAGTCTCTGTATAAGCTTGGATTTGACATATCGTCTGCATTTTATGATAGGGCTATATTTTTCTAAAGTAAATAAAAGACTTCTCCGTGTCTTTTTGAAAAGAAAAATGTGACTCATAAACAGAACTAACGGTGTTTGTTTACTATAATAACAAAATTTACTCCTAATTTAAGTTTCTTTTTATTGTTAGAACTACGAAGAATTTGATTTAATTTGATTATTTTGTTTTTTACTATGTATTTGAGGAATATATGTTTTAAATTGATAATGTTTCTACTTGTTTGATATGAATTTTTGTATGTTTTATATTCTCTCTCATTTAAAAAAAGGGTGGCATATATATACATGCGCGCGCGCACACACACACACACACACACATATATATATATATATTTCATATGTATATATATATATATCGGGTTGCTGAATATACGCGCGGTGTGTATATAATATATATACGCGCAAATTGAAAATACACGTAAACGGTGCATTTTTAGGAAAAGTGTTCAACACGAAAGTTGTAGATCTCGTCGAGATCTACAACTTTCGTGTTGAACACTTTTCCTAAAAATGCATCGTTTAGGCATATTTTCAATTCGCGCGAAACTGGGCGTAACTATTGCGAATTCGAAATAGTTACGCCCAGTTTCGCGCGAATTGAAAATACGCCTAAACGGTGCCTTTTAAGGAAAAGTGTTCAACATGAAAGTTGTAGATCTCGACGAGATGTACAACTTTCGTGTTGAACACTTTTCCTAAAAATGCACCGTTTACGTGTATTTTCAATTTGCGCAATTGCGCGTATATTTCTTAAAAACGCGCAGTGTGGACATACATATTTCCGTATATATATATATTTCATATGTATATATATCTATACTATCTATAAAGATATATGGATAACTTTTTAATTCCATGCATTTAAAAGCCATCAAACAAATTCTATTCATTCGATCTGAAGATCTAATTCTGATGCTGGAATTCAAATAGCAATTCAAGGCAGATCCTCCTCCCTCCCTCACGATGAAATCCCGAGCCCCTCCCATGGCTAAAACCGAAGAGAGAGAGAGTGAGAGAGAGAAAGAAAGAGAGGAGAGAGGGGGAGAGAGAGAGAGAAATCTTTTTAAGTATATACGTATATTTTTTTTTACAAAATAAATATTGTAATATTGATGTATATTTTTTTACGGTCATTTCGAGTACTCATATGTATATGTTGCGGGCGCAGCCCGCAGACGCTTCGAGCACGGGCGAAGCCCGTGCGGAGGCGGGCAAAGCCCGCTGGTTGCCGCCGAAGGCCGCCCGACAGCATCAAACCCGCCTGGTTGCGGCCGAAGGCCGCCCGACAGCATCGCGCCGGGGGCGGGCGATGCCCGCCGTCGCCGGCCGGGTACTGTCGCGCTTGGCCGTAGTGGCGGAGCCCCGTGTCGGGCACTCGTGTGTATATATATATATATAATATGTATACATGTATATATATATAATATGTATACTGTATATATATAAATTTTAATTGTGACGCACCCGTATGTACAAACATTCTTATTTTTTTTAACTTTCTCGTACCATTGTACCAAATACGTATTGTACCTGACACTCGTACTCGTACTGGTGCTTCATAGTACATAACCCAATTAAAAAGGTAGTCCACCTTTTAGAGAGAACTAAAACCCTACATTATATCAGAGACAGGTGAGGCCTAACGGACCACTCCCACATTGCCCAATTAAAAAAGTATCCATGTGTTAGGGACCAACGACCCTACACGTGAGAGGGCATGTTGAGAGTAGCCCCACACCAGATAATTGATATAGCCTTTTGAACTCAATATAGAGCCTCTCCACGGAAAACCAACTTATTATGTGTTGGATACATAAGCCTTAACATATGTCAGATCTATCTGTGAAGTGTATCATCCTCCTGTTTTCTTATTTGCAGTTTCTTGCAACCGTTTCGCATGAGATCAGAACACCCATGAACGGCGTCCTTGGTATGATTTACTGCTATTAACACCTTGAATATTCTCTAAAGATCAGCAATCAAACCTTTTGGCTAAATAATATGCTGCTATTATTACCTTGTTCCAGGCATGTTGGATATGCTTTTAGATACAGATTTGAATTTAACTCAAAAAGATTATGCTCAGACTGCTCAAGTCTGTGGGAAAGCATTAATAGCATTGATCAACGAGGTTCTTGATCGCGCAAAAATTGAAGCTGGCAAGTTAGAGATAGAAGCTGTCCCATTCGATCTGCGCTCCATATTAGATGATGTTCTTTCTTTATTTTCCGCAAAATCTAGGGAGAAGGGAATTGAGGTTAGTATAATTCCCCATGATCAATCTTAAAAACTCACCAGTAGAATAGAATTTATTGGCCAAGCCTATTCATTTGTACTTCATCTAAAAGAAAATTACTGGAAATTTTGTTACTTAGATTATTTTTCAATATTTGCTTGTTATATTTTCTTATTTCTCATGTTACTATTTTATTAATGCTTAGCTTGCTGCATTTGTCTTGGATAATGTTCCTCAAGTTCTAACTGGTGACCCAGGGAGATTTCGGCAAATAATCACAAACCTTGTTGGAAATTCAATAAAGGTAAGAAATTTATTTTGTTCATGGTGGTGGTTTTCCTCCCTCTTGAGCTAGAATTTGAAGCTTCATAAGGTTGCGACATTTGGAGCCTTAGATCAATCAAGAAAACTTAGCATGTGTATAACATCAGCTTAGTTTACTTCATATAGCGATAAATTAATTATTCCTAATATGTAACAGTTTACAGAACGAGGTCATGTTCTAGTCCGAGTTCATTTGGCTGCACACTCTAATATGCCAATTGATGGCATTGTATGTTCCGGAAAAGTTGGAAAGGCGGATGAGGTTGAGTCTGCATCTGGCGGCACAACATTCAATACTTTGAGTGGATATAGAACAGTTGATGCGAAGAATTTCGAGCTATTGCTTTCTAATGAAGTATCTCAACCTGCAGTCTCTTTGCATGGGATACCATGTGAAAAGGATCCTGAAAATGTTATTTTAATGGTAAGTGTTGAGGATACTGGTATAGGGATCCCATTAAACGCCCAGGACCGGGTATTCACGCCTTTCATGCAGGCTGACAGCTCAACTTCCAGGAATTATGGTGGCACCGGTATTGGCTTAAGCATAAGTAAATGCCTAGTTGAACTTATGGGTGGAAGGATCAATTTCATTAGCATGCCCAATGTTGGAAGCACTTTCACCTTTTCTATTGTTCTCCGACGATGGTCTAGAGTGGCCGGAGGAGATCCAAAAAGATCCGTTTCGGAGGATTTACTTGGCTGTTTCAAAGGAACGAAAGCACTTTTAGTTGATGAAAGGCCTGCCCGAAGTGCCGTGACGAAGTACCATCTCCATAGATTGGGCATAAGTGTCGAAATTGCAACAAATAGTGAGGCTCTTCATGCGTTGTCTCAACCAAACGGGTGCTTGGGAAGCGGGTATGTTTTTTTTTTAATCGGGAGTGATTAGTGATTACTTATGATTGCGAATCATTAATCTTGTTCGGTGCGTCTCTTCTAATTTGTGAAATTTTGACTTCTAATTTTATTTTAGCAAGTTTTTGTAATGAGTTTTCAATGCTTTATTATGTTTTGTTACTTTTGTATTACATCAAATAGTAAAGATGTTTGATTAATTTTTTTAATTGTCTACTTTGCTTACTCTAAGAACTATGATCATACAGGAAAATGATGAAGTTTTTGTTTATTGAGAAAGATTCTTTGAGCAATATTGATGTTTGCTTGCGCAATCATTTCCTCAATCAGAAGCAAATCGTCCATATAAATGAAGTGACTAAAGTGATACTTTTGGGAACCTCAGAATCTGATAAATCAATGGGTGAATCTCTTGTGGATATTGCCATCTTAAAACCTCTAAGAGCTAGCACAGTGGCAGCATGCCTTCAGCAAGCGCTTGGGAGGGGTAACCAGCTGAGGAAAGAATCACATAAAGGTTCCATTTTCCTATGTAGCCTCCTGGAAGGGAAAAACATATTAGTGGTTGATGATAATAAGGTGAATCTTAGAGTGGCTGCTGCTGCACTAAGGAAATATGGAGCTAAAGTTCAGTGTGCTGAGAGTGGGAAAGAAGCTCTTTCACTCCTTCAATTGCCACATAAATTTGATGCCTGTTTCATGGATGTTCAGATGCCCGAGATGGATGGGTATGGATGACCTGCATTATTTGTTTGAAAACATTTGCTTGCTTACTGATTTTAATCTTCCTTTCTTAATTTTCTTATTTTGAATATTATTCATAAATCCTGTTGTAGTATTATAGAGAATTGCCAGAGGTTTGATTCTTATGTAATGCATATAATGAGATTCCAGGATTACACGTGCCATCGCCATGAGACATGAACTGAATTCCATTCCATGTAAATTGTAATAATACATTTACAAAAGGAAGATTCCAGATTATACTAAAATCTTCAGGTGATTGATTTACTAATTTGACAAGGTAATGAAATCTATGTTCCAATTTAAATTATTTAGCCAGTCTGGAGCCCAAATTTGTCTAATTTATTCAAGCACTTTAATTGAAAGAGAGGGTAAAGTGGGGGGGGGGGGGGGGGGGGGGTGAATAGAGTTGTAAAGATTTTCAGACGCAATCATTCACAATATCATCACAGTTATATAATTATAAGCAGTAGAAGTATTTAAGCACATAAATGATAACATAAAGCTATAGAGATCTATACAACTAGAAGGTGAATAGAGTTGTAAAGATTTTCAGCCGCAATCATTCACAATATCATCACAGTTATATAATTATAAGCAGAAGTATTTAAGCACATAAATGATAACATAAAGCTATAGAGATCTATGCAACTAGAAGACACAAGATTTATAGAGGTTCCCCTTAAAATTGGGTACGTCTCCTCTTCTACCTCGTGATAGGAATTCCACTAGACAATGTTGAGTCTTTTGATAAGGAGACTCTCAAAATCAATTCTTTAAATATTTTGATGAGATTCACAAAACCACTACAATGAATCTTTTGATAAGGTGATCTAAAATCAATCTGAATCCTTTGATAAGGGGATTCACAGGACCAATCCGAATCCTTTGATAAGGGGATTCGCAGGACCAATATAAGTCTTTTGATAAGGAGACTCTTAGAACCAACTGAATCTTTGTGAGAGAAATTCTTAGAACTCTTTATCAAAAATTGTGTAGAAGCAGCTTTTCCACAATATGATCCTTCTTCAACAAAGCTCTGAAGGATCTGGTTCTTTGAAGCACTGTGTGGATTCTTGTTTGAACAACATCAACAATCAGACGGCTATTCCTCTAAGCAGAGAAGATTGGATTCAATAGAGAGAAGATGAATCCTATCTTGAGAGGAACCTGAGAAAGAAGATGAACTCTTTAGAGGAGAAGAGCCTTAAATCTGACAGAAGAGATCTTGTCGGCTAGGGTTCTTGGAGAGAACTTCTTGGAAAGAGAGAAGAATTATGAATCTTGAAGAGGAGAAGAGCCGATATATATATATGACTTATGCAGAATATATGTCTTCCTTTATGGTTTCAATCAGCATAAACACTTTCTAAAAATGAATCAGTGGCGGCTTGAATTTGATCTCAATCATGACATTGATCTACTCTAAAATTGATCACAATCGTCTGTAAAGATTTCGACAATTGTTATATTTGCGTTGAATATTTGATGACGTGCATCGAAATATTGTGGAGAGAGATTTCGACGTAAGCAGAGTATTTGTGCTCTGAGCAGACTTTCCTTTGAAGGCAAATTTCGACGTAAGGAAGGAACTTATCTTTCAACGTTTGTCAAATAGTTCTTTACGCATGAAATCAATTTCTATATATATGTTGAATACATCTCGACGTACAGACTTAGTCTTTGTCGACGTGCAACGAATACTTCTCAATGCACAAAAGTATAACTTAGTTGATTCTTCTTGAGTGCTTTCTGAACCCTTGGCAGCCCGTATCTGATTTCAGTGATATGAAAATGAGATGTTGTATTATTCACACTAAAGGGGTACATATATATACACACACAAGAGGGGTTCCCAACACCTAGAGGTGAGCCTAAGATGGTCTACCACCAGAATATACGATATAATACATAGTACATCTAACACCCCCCTCAAACTCACGGGGGTTCATACACCGAGAGTTTGGATAATAGATATGCATGTTGGGACCGAGTCTGCGGCTTAGTCATCAAGTCTGCAAGCTGCTGCTCAGAAGGAACAAGAGTTCCTCGACCATACTGCTCACGAAGGAAGAAAGCATCCACCCCGATGTGCTTGGAAAGAGAATGCTTCACCGGATTCAAGGTGATCTGAATGGCACCGGTGTTATCACAGTGGAGTGGAGTGGGATCCGTAGAAGAGACACCAAGATCCTCAAGGAGCCAGCGGAGCCAAATAATGTCCTCAGTAGTAGTAGTCATGACACGCAGCTCAGCTTCAGTACTGGAATGAGAAACCCCGGTCTGTTTCTTGGACTTCCAGGCAATAAGTGAAGTACCCAAGAATAGACAGAAACCAGTGACAGATCGGCGGTCAACGGGATCACTGGCCCAAGGAGCATCCGAGTAAGCACGAAGCTGCAGAGAACTGCTACTGGAGTAGAAGAGACCACGTGAAGTCGTCGCCCGGAGATAACGCAACAGTCGCAGTAGATGACCATAATGCACAGAGGTAGGCGCACCAACAAATTGGCTCAAAACATGAACATCATGAGCAATGTCGGGCCGAGTAATAGTAAGGTAGACGAGGCTCCCGACAATGTGACGATAACGAGTAGGATCAGAGAGAGAAACTCCATCATCTGGTCGTAGTGGGGTGTACGTACTTGATCGCCTCCATCTTCCTTCCACTTCGTCATCTCCGGCTGCTGTCACTTTTTGTCTTTCTTTGGTGGCCTTTTCTCAGTGGCATCACCGTCTTGGTCATCCCAGTGGCCCGCGCCTTGCGTCGCTTATTAGTCATGATTTTCTGGGTCGTGTTTCTGTTGATCGGTCTCATTCCTGTGCGGGTTGTAAGCTTAGTAAACAGCTCCAACTCCCTTATCCGTCTAGTGAGTCCGCGTCCTTTTGATTTAGTTCATTCTGATGTCTGGGGTCCCGCACCTTTTGTATCAAAGGGCGGTCATCGATATTATGTTATATTTGTTGATGATTATTATCGTTACTGTTGGGTTTACTTTATGCATGCTCTTTCTGATTTCTTCCAGATATATGTTACATTTTCTGCTATGGCGCGCACCCAGTTTTCCGCTTCCATTCATATTTTTCGTTCCGATTCCGGGGGGAGTATCTCTCTCATGCTTTTCGCGATCTGCTAGCTACTCATGGCATTCTCCCCCAGCTTTCCTGTCCTGGTGCCCACGCTCAGAATGACATCGCTGAAAGGAAGCATCGTCATATTGTCGAGACAGCACACACTCTTCTTATCTCATCTCATGTCCCTCCTCACTTTTGGGCTGAGGCTGTTTCCTCTGCTGTCTATCTTATTAACCTTCAGCCATCCACCTTCCTTCAGGGCCAGTGTCCTGGTGAGTGTTTGTACTCTCGACCTCCTCGTTACACTCATCTTCGTGTTTTTGGCTGTCGGTGTTACGTCCTTCTCCCTCCACGAGAGCGCACTAAGCTCTCTACTCAGTCCGTACCATGTGTCTTTCTTGGGTATAGTACTGAGCACATGGGCTATCGATGTTATGACCCTGGTGCACGTCGTCTTCGTATCTCACGTGACGTCACTTTTGATGAGTCTCACCCATTCTTTGTGTCATTCGTCTCTCCGACCTCACACTCATTTGTGACTCCATCTGATGTGCAGTTTCTAACACTTCTCATATCTCCACCGGTATGTCCTCCTCTCCTCCTACCACCGACCACTCCATCTCCGACCTCTCCGATCTCTACTTCCACCTCTTCCTCTGATACGCTCGTCGCTCCCCTTCCATATCACTACACTCGTCGCCCCCCTCTTGGTCCTTCGTCTCCTGTGCCCCCGACTCAGTGCCCGTCTACTCCAGCGAGGTCCCTGTGGATGATCCTCCTGCTCGTCGCAACCCACCCCGTGAGCGACGACTTTCCGACCGGCTCAACCTTGCTACACTACCTCTGGACCTGCCTGCTCTCCCTGCTACCGCCTGTGGTACTCCAGAGCCGACTTCCTATCGTGAGGCTGCCCAGATACCTGAGTGGCAGACTGCTATGTCTGCTGAGTTGGAGGCGCTTGAGCACACTCGTACCTGGGAGTTTGTTCCTCTCCCCCCTGGTATTGTTCCTATTACTTGCAAGTGGGTCTTCAAGGTGAAGACTCGCTCAGATGGTTCTATAGAGAGGTACAAGGCCCGCCTCGTGGCTCGTAGTTTTCAGCAGGAGCAGGGACGTGACTACGATGAGACTTTTGCCCCAGTTGCTCGCATGACCACGATCCGCACTCTTGTTACTGTTGCAGCGGTTTGTCGCTGGTCTCTGTTCCAGCTCGATGTGAAGAACGCCTTTCTTCACGGTGACCTTCAGCAGGAGGTGTACATGCTCCCTCCTCCCGGTCTTTCCTCTCCTCCAGGACTTGTTTGCCGCTTGAGACGAGCTCTGATACCATGATATGAAAATGAGATGTTGTATTATTCACACTAAAGGGGTACATATATATACACACACAAGAGGGGTTTCCAACACCTAGAGGTGAGCCTAAGAGGGTCTACCACCAGAATATACGATATAATACATAGTACATCTAACATTCAGCATATACTAATACAACATATTGCTTTTCTATACATATTATAGGCAATTCCTAAATCACTTTATTTAATCTGGTATATCAAATCATAAGAGTTTTTTCCATCTTCCCCTATTTGATATTACATATTTTACATGAATTTTTAAAGTGATTTTTCAGAAAGAAGAAACATAAGGTTCTGGATAGACATATACAGGAATAAACACAAGAAAGATGGACAAAATTCTATACCAACCTCCAATTCATTCCTTTATTTTATATGTCATCCTGAACTTTTACATTAGAGAGAAGAAAATAGAAGTACAACAAGAAGAGAAAATACTTCAGTGCTTGGACAGATACAAAATGAGTTCAGAAATTAGCTTGTCTTGGAGCAGCTTTACACCTTCAGAGATTCTGATGGTAACTTTAATCAGGATGAAGTCTTCATATCTTTAGATAAATTGAAGAGCTTTCTTAGATCATTATTAATCTGCGTGTAAACATCACTAACACAGAGACCCTTTTCAATAATTATTTCACAGACATTGCCACTGTAATGAGTTTATGAGATCGCACATAATAACACATGAGAAATTGGATAAATGATCGGGGTGGATCGACTCATATAAGATATGAGTGGAGAGCCAAACTTAGATGAGGGGGAGAAAGTCTATGTCGACTTGATTGCATGTTGATATGATGATATCGACTAGATGGTCTAGTCGATCGAATAGACAAAGACGACTTGAACTGTCTGTGTTGTCTGGTCGAATCGACTAGAAGGTCTAGCAGATTCGACTAGACAAAGTCGACTAGAACTGTCTGGGTTGTTTGGTCGAATCAACTAGAAAGTCTAGCAGATTCGACTAGACAAAGTCGACTAGAACTGTCAGTATTGACTAGACGGATTCGACTAGACAAAGTCGACTAGAGCTGTTTGTGTTGTCTGGTCGAATCGACTAGAAGGTTTAGCAGATTCGACTAGACAAAGTTGACTAGAACTGTCAGTATAGACTGGACATATTCGACTAGAAGAATTCGTCTAGACTGTTTCAGTATTGACTGGACAGATTCGACTAGAAGAATTCGTATAGACTGTCAGTATAGGCTGGACAGATTCGACTATACATCTAGTCAAATCAAACATCAGTATTGACTGGACAGATTCGACTAGAAGAATTCGCCTAGACTGTCTCAGTATAGACTGAACAGATTCGACTAGATGGTCTAGCCGAACGACTAGATGGTCTAGTCGTTCGACTAGAAGAATTTGACTAGACGATCAAACAGATTCGACTAGATGCTTTCTTGACAGTTTATTCTCCTGTTTTAAAACCCTGAACCCGGTTCGACTTTTCTTAGAGTAATTCATGTTGAAGCTGAACCCGGTTAACTAATAATTGTATATAGATATAATTTCAGTTCTAGTGTTAAGCATTCTTATTCTCCCGAGCTCTTTTTGAAGCGTTCAGAGAGCGGCGACCCCGACGGCGGCGGTTCCTTTTGTGAACCGGAACCCTAGCGCCGACAATCTTCTCCAGCGACAAATCTAGCAATCTGTGGAGACGAACTTTCAGCCTGCTTCCGTTCGACGCAAGCGAGGTGTTTCTTGACGTTAATGTGGATACTCGTAAAGGCGCAGATTTAGTTCTGCGTGAACTCAAGCAACTGTCGGGCCTCTGATTTTGAATCAGACGCAGAACAGAGAAAAGGACCTGGAATAGGATCCCAACTCAGGCACAACATTTATGGAGCAAGTTTTGAAGACCGATCCAATCGTGAATCTTCATTTTGACACAAGTACTTTGCATGTTGCTGCATTTAGTTCTTGATTCATGGTTATCATTTATTATTTCATTTTCCTTCCCTGGTGTTATGACTGGTAGCTGGGAACTCAGAAGTCGTAGAGTGAGCAAGAACAAGTTGCTTATTACTTTTCCCTGTGATGAGATTGCCTACAGCGAAGGTGGACCCTTAGAGCAACCGTCATTGGCAGACCTAACATAGTTAACATCAAAATAAAGTCATAAGAGATGGGGTCGATGACAACTAATAAGTAAGTCTCTAATCAGGAGAGCACTTTAGGTATCTCAAAATGTGTCGAACAGCCTATAGGTGAGAAACCTGCAGAGTATGCATGAATTGACTCACTACACTTATACTAAATGAAATGTTGATACAAGTGATAAGTAAATCAACTTTACATCTAGTCTCTGATAACACTATGGATTAGGTAGCATCGGATCTTCCATGGGGGTATCAACGGGTTTACATCCCAAGTAATCTCCATCTTGAAGGTCGATGCAATACTTCATTACTTTGAAAAAGGGCGACAAAATCTTCGTGACAATCCATCTCAATCCCCTAAAAATAGCAAAGAGGACCAAGATCTTTGATCTAAAACTTTTTGGCCAAGTAAAGTTTGCTCCCTCCCCCAGCCGTCCTGGTGGACTCCCGGGCGAGCTATTTCAGCCCTGCAAGTACACATATCGAACAAGCATGCAATGTGATAAAAACAGTTAGAGTAAATCAACTACTCTACTCATGCAAAGGCTCAGATGTGGCCTAATGGGTACAACTCGGGGATGGTAAATCAACTACCTACTGGAGTGATCGGGTCTCTAGCTGGCAAACCTCTCTCAAGTCGTTCGGGTTGGGTGAAGGGCTGAAGGCACACGATCCTCATCCAAATGACCATTCCTAAGCCTAACCGTCTCATGTGGCCTTGGGGTGGATTGACCGGACTCTGTGGGGTTTTCTAAGGCCTCTACCCTAGTAGTTAAAGTGTTAACCTCAAGATTCCCACAACATCGTCGCTTGTGATAACGATATCATTGTCATAGACCAGAAGTGTCACAATGTCTTTCTAGCCATTATAAATAAAAAAGAAAAATTCTGAAGAGCTGCATTTGATGCCAATATCCTGCACCACTTGGTTAAATTTCTCAAACTAGGCTCGAGAAGGCTGCTCGAGGCCATATAAGAATTTTCACAGATAGCAAACAGGTTTTGTATTCAGGCGGCGACTGCATGTAAACAGTCTCCGACAGATCGTCATTGAGAATGACAGTCTTCCAATGTCACTGAGCGAGGGATATCAGGATGTAAACATTGTTCAACTTCACTACCAAAGAGAAAGTGTCGTCATAAACGATTCTCTGCTGAGTAAATCCAGAACCACTAAAAGCCCCTTGAGACGCTTAATTAAACCATCCATCTTGTGCTTAATTGTGAACACTCAAGGACAACTAAACTGAGAATAACAACGCGCAAGAGCACAAGAACATATCGAAGATGGATAGGAGTGTGGGTACTACTTCAGAGACAAAGACATGTGTTCTGGTGTTGTTCACAGTAATGTACAATGTACTGTGGAAAGGTTGGGTTGGTACATTTTAGATGCTTATGCGGTGTCATATGGGGAAAATTTTGGGACGTGCCCCGAATCCAAATTTAGATATGGGGCCATTAATTTCCATGTGCGGAACTGCTTGCCCAGGCGAGCAAAATTGCTTGCCTTGAGCAAAAAATGTTCACTCGCCGAGCAACAATGCTCGCCCACTCATATCCAGCTTTTGTATGTGAGGCCTGTCTCAAAAAAATGCATCATATGGAATGTATCCCCACAATCTACAATCCAATGAGTAGCGTCAGAGCTGCAGGATATACCTTCTATTGCAACATTCACAATGTAAGCATCAGACGACGACCAAGGAAGTAAAGCTGCAGAGGATCTCCTTGAACTTCAGGATAAGAGCTTCCACTGTTGGAGATGAGATATGGCCGGAGAGATAAGACTGTTTATATTGTTGGTTGGGATGCACATGTTTCTGAAAATATACATTCTCGATGTGACCAAACTTACAACAAAAGGAGGAGCACGTGATTCAAGTTGACTATTCTAATTAGAACTTCCCCAGGTATGTGGTCTACTTTTTCATTGAGAGCGTCTATCAACTGGGTTAGTGTTTGGGCGAGTGGAGCTTAGATCATACAGGTGCTGCAAGTTGTCCTGGCCAGAATAGAACGCCTTAGGCTCATCCCAAATCATCTTAGCAGAGTCATGCTCCATGACAAGATTATACGAAACTTCGTGCATTGAAATAAAGCATTCATGTCGAAAAGAAACCATTATCACTAAACTACTACCATGTGATAAAGATGTCTGCTCATCTGAAGTGCTTGGTAGAAGGAATTAGACCATTGAAGATAATTATCATCAGTAAGAGAGATTAATATGGGAAGCTCATTGTGAGCTTCGATAGGAGGGTGATAAGAGTGCTGGAACAATGCTTAACAAAGCATTCGATGAAGGGGACATAACCGCAAATGAGAAGACAAGCAGGTCCAACCATAGTCTCGATTTGTTCTATCGGGAGATTCAAGAGGAGTCCTGAAAAGAGACACGAGTCCAGATGGTTAGACCAGAATATAGGGGTCCTGAGACCAACATGAGGAGTTTCTGGAAATGGAACTTGCCAGAACCGAGGAGGCGACAACAGAAACTTAGCAGGACCCCTTTGACGATTTCACCAACCTAGCTGAGAGATGGCGCTAGGAGCGACGGGAGTGGAGAGCTCAACCTTAGAATTCGAAGAAAGCTCAAGATGGTGGTGTTGTCATCGACACAGGCAATACCAGTAGTACAAGAGTTGATCGATGGGAGCGAGGGCCTCAACGAATCAGATGCTTTTTGGGAGCGAGTTCTCGATCGAGAGAAGAAAATCTGAGGAGCAAGCACTCGACAAGAGAAGAAAATCTGAGGAGCATGTACTCGACGGGAGAAGAAGATTGGCAAAAGGTAGGCCTAGGGCTGTATTACTCTGATACTTTGCAGAAAGAAAATGTGAAAAGTTTCTCTCTTATTAACGAGTTTGATATCCGACTGGGGACTAAATAAGGAATACAAAGAAAGCAAACGTTCGACAAGAAAAGAAGGCCCTCTCTCCGGTCACCGAGCTCTGTTTTATTTCGTGACCGTATAGTTGGGGACTCTATTTTGTCAGTGTTTGAAAAGAAGGCCCTCTCCCCTCGAAGTTTGCGTAATTACATCTCTCACCCCTCTAACTTTCAAAATTGCAATTACGCCCCTCAATGCTTACATTTCATAACATACATGCACAAAAGTATCCTCTTGGAGTAAATCTTCAGGGGTGGCCTTTTTGTGTATGGATGTTATGAAATATAAACATTGACGGGGATAATTGCAATTTTGAAAGTTAGAGGGGTGCAGTGCGTGTGTGTGAATAATTACCAAAACTTCCTCTGGAAGTTAGCATAATTACAGGATGCACCCCTCAAACTTTTCAAATTAGAAACGTCTCCTTTGTAAATTTACATTTCATAACATTCATGCACAAAAATACCCCCTTTTGAGTAAATTTTTCAGGAGGGTCTTTTTGTGCATGGATGTTATGAAATGTAAACTTGCATGGGAGGTTTTTTGTAATTCAAAGGTACGAGGGGGTGTAACCTGTATTTCTGCAAACCGGTCTTAAGATAGAAACTGCTGTCAAATCACGATCCATCAGCGATAATGAATGAAAAATTACTTATAAACTTGATGGCACGGACCCACTCGGATCAACACAACATGATATTTCAAAAATGCCCGGCTACCGAGCCTAAGTTTATTTCGCCCTAAGTTTATTTCTGTGCCAAACCGAGCCAAAATTTATCTCGCACTAAACCCTCAACTCTAATCCTAAGACCCTAAAATCTTAAAACTGTTTTGTTCTCTCTAGGTCCTCTTTTTTTCTCTCCACTCTACCCTCTTATATTCATTGAATACTGATTATCCCATAAAATCATGAAAAAGAAGAGAAAGCATGTGATAATTCTCTCCTCATCATGCCCATTGGATTGGTTGTCTCAAACTTTAGATTTTCATCTCTTTCAGATTCGAGGCAACCCGGCAAATTCGATTGATGGAGGGGGAAGCCAGGTCGAGAGAAGCGCCGCCCGATTGCTCCGTCCGGGACGAACCACCCGGGCGGCGCTTGCCCGTTCTAGCGATGACCGCCGACGTCATTCAGGCGACGTACGAGGAGTGCATGAAGTGCGGAATTGACGGCTACGTTTCCAAGCCCTTCGACGAAGATCAACTATATCAGGCTGTCGCCAAGTTCGTCGACCGCATGGAAACCTAACCCGGGCTCATTATTCGCAGTCCCCTCTCATCTTATAATAGCGCGCCCATTGGAAACTTCTATATCTCAGAGGTTAATCTGCCCAAAAGTTTTTCTTTTAACAGTAGCAAGGAATTAGGAAGACTGGATGGAGCATGGTTGGTGAGTTATCTTATTCCTCTCCTTGCTCTTGATTTGTGTATATTGTAACTTTTGTTTTACTAGTAAACTTTTATTTAGAATGTGGTCCCGCGTTGAGAAAATGTAGCCTTGTCCGAGTAATATAGATTGTCGGCCGTTCCGTTTATAATTTCATGTTCTATATGATATTAGTGCGAGATAAATTTTTTTTGAAGTTTCGCGTATTGAGTGTATGGTCTCGTGTTGAGAAACTCATATGGTCAAATTCACCCACCCCTATTAGTAAGGGAGGCTCTTACTACATTATATTTTTTTAATAATCATCTAATAAATTTACATTTTGATTATATAATTTTTTTATTATTATATATATACATTAAAATAAAATAAATATTGGGGAGTGAAAGCATAGACTATATATATATATATAAGAGAATTAAAAATAATTCCAACTATTTGTATATATTAACTCGTGATTCATAGTTTAATTTAAATATTTAATTAAAATTAATATGCAAAGTAAAATAAAATGAAATATGCACTCTTTGGGTCTTATTTCCTCATTTAGTAGAAATCTACTTGAGGCATGGGCTTGAAATTTGACCACATTATAATTTAATCCCGTGTTGATGCAAAATAATTTGTCAGGTTGAGTTTTTATTCAATATATGATTGATTGTGAATTTGATTTTATGACAGTAAAATTTTGTAAGAAAATTATTTTTTTATTATAAATAGTATTTAATTTTTGAGATACAAAAAAAAGAATCCCAATTCAAAGTTAAATTATATGAGAAACATATTTTCAAATAATCATATTTTTTTAAAAATTTAATCTCAGGGTGACTAATCTAAAGTCTTGATCATCGCATTGATTAGTTACCTAAATTAAAAAATGGCCAAAAATATTTTGATAGTATAACCTAATTTATCCATTTATTTATTTTCGATAAATGCCTTCAATATGCACTGAAAATCTTTTGAATGTGTAGATACTTGAATCTTCTAGAGTTTTCTAGAAGATTTTGAGAATTTCTTTTTATGGTAATATATTCTTGTAGTTGAGTATTTTAATTTCATAATCAAATATTGGTAGATCAAAGCTATTGTCACGAATATTTAACTGCGAACCAAGACTACCCCCGAGTGCGGGGACGTAATTTAAAAATAAGGGAAAATTGTGGTGTTATCTATCTAGAAAGTAGAAACCTCAGTAATCATATGGAACGAAAATTCTCGGGGTAGAAGGAGGCTTGTACTGAACGGGACCGTATGATTGTAGCCATTTGGCTAGCCTAAAAGTACTTTTGCATTAAGATAACTATACTAAAATTCTAGCAAATTTAATGTAATACTTGAAAACATACAAAAATTTAAACCGTAGAAAAAAAATAAACTTTTAAAGATGATTTTACACAATAATACATTTAATGAAAAAAAATTCACTAAAATTGAATTACACAATGTCTTTTTTGTATGTGACCGTCTAAAAAGATAAGTGTTCAATATGACGAGCATACATTTTTTGAGTTATTTAAATGAAATCAAAACATAGCATATAACCTTATGTTCAACAAGACATAAAATTAGCTTGTGCGGGGCGTGATCGAAATTGAGAGAAAATTGCGGTGTTACCCCATATGGAGCGAAAATTCTTGGGTGCGGGAACGGGACCAGGGGATTGTAGCCACGTGGCTAATCGGAGAGCCACGGGCAAAGGTGGCTTGTCCGGGGGGTTCTACGCCAATGAGAGCTAGACAAGGGCGATGCATTTTTGTGTGTGAAGGGGTGGTCCCCACACGTGAGCGGTGAGCCAATCAACTACCTTAAAAAAGACGCTCGGGCTTTGGTTCAAAGGTCACCCCTCCGAGAAGATAAAAAGGCTGCTGAGACGATTCCCTGTTAAAGGGGGAGGGGCTTCCAGATTGGGACACGTGTCAATTGAATCCTTCGCATGCTTCCAAAAAATCATTATTTTTTTGATGCGTGGCACCCCCAGACCCCAACTGCTCCACCGAATCTGCCAAACGCTGGTGGACTTATTATTCGCCCCCCCTCTCTCTCTCTCTACCTCTCCCCCGCCCTTTCTCTCTCTACCTCTCGTATCCCTCTCTCTCTCTCACGTGAGAGATATTGGTACGTGTAACACACATGACCGTGCAGGAATAAAATATAGCCGGCGTATAATACGGCCGTATTTTAGACGACTCATGCGCGAAAAATCGTGCTCGCGAAAAGCAATGGCGTGATGGCGCTCTCGCACGGTGATCATTGACATGCGACGGTAAACTTTGCAAAAGATAATAAAAATTGAAGAGATAATAACATGATTTTTAAAATAAAATATTTAATTAAATTATATAAGTTGTACGATTTAAAATAATGAGCAGGTAAAATTGAAATAAATGAATGTTTTAACAAATAGTGTTTTTCCCTTGCACATTATAATAAATGTTTTATTATCGTAACAGCGTTAGAAATTTTGTAATTAAAACGTTTAATTTATAATATTTTTGGAGTCTTGTATGTTGTTTGGTGTTTCACTCCTCATAATAGATGAAAAGCTCCATAACTAAATGGAGGGAATCCATGTAAAATTTCAAGATCTATGGAACACTGAGACAGGTACACCAATAATGAACAAAAAATACTTTTTTATTGCTTGACAAGTAGTTACAACAATTACAATAGAATGAGCTGAATACAAGTCGCATACAACTTGATTCACAAAAGCCGAAAGTAAGGAACAACAACTGGTCGCAGACAGAGTCTGCTTCTCCACAACTCGCTAGCGTCTGGTGCTAGCGCCTGCGCTATCTCAGACCGCGCGAGCTCGCTGCTTGCACACTCTCTGATCAGCCCGCAGATGCAGACCGCCAAATCACTACAAGCTGCTAGCGCCTGCGCTACCCGCTACCGTCGGCCCTATCTCAACGAACTCACACAACTCACGCGCCTTGCTCTAGGTCGCTCCGAACTCACTCCGAGTTCACTCTCACTTGAGACCGCCCGAGCTCTCCTGTCGAACTTACTCCAAGTTCGCTCTGACTTAGACCGTCAATTGAGACCGCCCAAGTCGACCTCTTTCTCTGATATGCTCTGTAGGGGGATTGCCCCCCCCCCCCTATTTATAGATTCCGGAGCCGCCAACTGGAAGTTGGGCTAGCGTCGGCGCTAGCGCTAGCTCACTTCACAAATCTCAACACTCCACATTGAAGTGACCTCCGTCAACACCCTGAGCAGCGAGCGAAGCTTCCTGAATGGCCCCACAGATAGGGGCTTCGTGAAAATATCCGTTATGTTGTCTTCGCTCTGCACATGCAGCTTGAAGTCAGTCTTCTCTCCATAAGACAACCCCATTGTTGAAGCCAGGAAAATCCTAGGCTCCAAAATTTGAATCAATGCAGCCGGATGCTACTCGCCCATCAGTCCAACGAGATGACTTGGTTGACAACGACAAAGAAGCTAGAAGAGCAACAAACAGGACCCCAGGCGCTGCGGTAGGGAGGTCCCACAACGTACCCGGAAGCTCAAAGGAGTCTTCCCCTCCAAAACCAAAAATGCCCGAGCTTGGTACAAGGAAGGTAGGGACCTGGAGAGTATCTCGCCTGAGGGGGTCAACCTCGTCCAAAAGTCCTCTTTCTTGTACCCCTGAGGGTCTATTTATAGACAAATCCTGGGGGGGGGGGGGGGGGGGGGGGGTAGTTACCTGACCATACTCGCCCATACTCGCCTCTGCTCGCCCAAGCTGGCCCCTTGCTCGCCAAGCTGGCCCCTCGCTCGCCAAGCTGGCCCCTCGCTCGCCAAGCTCGCCCCTCGCTCGCCAAGCTCGCCCCTCGCTCGCCAAGCTCGCCCCTCGCTCGCCAAGCTCGCCCCTCGCTCGCCCCTTGCAAGGTCTACGAATAGGCATCTCCTTAGGCCTTTCTGATCTCGATGAATTACGGGTGGTACAGATACCATGTGAAATTTCAAGATCTATTGAACACTGAGACAAATACACCAAGAATGAACAAAAAACACTTCTTTATTGCTTGACAAGTAGTTACAACAATTACAAGAGAATGAGCTGAATACCAGTCGCATTCAACTTGATTCACAGCAGCCAAAAGTAAAGAATAAGAACTGGTCGCAGACAGAGTCTGCTTCTCCACAACTCTCTAGCGCCTGCGCTATCTCAGACCGCGCGAGCTCGCTGCTTGCACACTCTCCTGATCAGCCCGCAGATGTAGACCGCCAAATCACAACAAGCCGCTAGCACCTGCGCTACCCGCTACCGCCGACACTATCTCAGCGAACTCACACAACTTGCGCGCTTTGCTCTAGGTCGCTCCGAACTCACTCCGAGTTCCCACCCACTTGAGACCGCCAGATCAGACCGCACGAGCTCTCCTGCCGAACTTACTCCAAGTTCGCTCTGACTTAGACCGCCAATGGATACCGCCCAAGTCGACCTCTTTCTCGGATATGCTCTGTAGGGGGATTGCCCCCTATTTATTGATTCCGGAGCCGCCACCTGGAAGTTGGGTTAGCGTCTGCGCTAGCGCTAGCGCCTGCGCTAGCTCACTTCACAAATCTCAACAATCCAAATATTTGGAGAGAACCTTTCATGAAGGAAAAGATGAACTCATTAGCATCACCATGTCAATTCCATTTCTTGTTAGTGAGTATATAAATGTTTACTCTTTCTTATTTGTTCAAAGGAACATAAGGAGGATCTATGAACCACACACGCGCACGCACCGGACCTGACCGGACCCGGATTTGGGATTTGGGGATGAATTGAATTGTATTTTTTGTACAAAATAGTTTCAGTTCTTTTTATACGAAGTGACGTCGAATTGAATTCGACGCGACCTCTGGCATTTTACGTTTTCTCTTCGCAATTATTACGCGTAATTTCTAACCCTTTCTTTAACGCGTTTTCTCGTCATTACTCTTTTACGTTGTAAATCTTCCACGTTCCTCTGCACAATTATTTCTTAATAATTATTGTTGAGTTTTCTATGAACAACACATCGAATGCACGCAGCGAAATGTACAAACAAGAATAACCCAACAGAATTAAAGGATTTTGCGATTTCATGAATCAAGAAATAGGAGAAGCAACACTTTGCGATATACCTGAATGAGATTGATTCAATACTCAATCGAGGTGCTCCACAACGAAATCTCGAAGACAAACCCTGAGTTCCAAGCACAGAATCGATCGGTGCCTCTATGGAAGTCCACCGAGTGAAGAAGAACCCTAGCTTCTTGTCGCACAAGAACTAGGTCGGAGAAGAAAAGCCCACTACATTTCCCACAGACTGCAAGATCCGTTAAGGGAAAAGGCGGCGGCGGCGACGACAGGGTGCAGAAAAAGTGGTCGGTCGGAACCCTTCCGTCGGCTTGCGAAACCCTTCTGATTCTCTGATAAAATCACAAAAGGAGAGAGATCTACTAGGGCATAAAATCATGTTGTATTTATACCACATGCGAGAGAGAAGCTATCCGCACACCCGAGACTAGTATTGGAGTAAACACAGAATTCGTTGAGTATAACTAATTCGTCGAGACCATTCGATGAATTCGTCGAGATAATTCAGTGAATAGATTCGTCGAGAAGATCTGATTCGTCGAGACCATTCGACGAGTTGATTCGACGAAGATATCCAATTCTTTGAGACATTTCGACGAATTGATATATTTCGTCGAGACCATTCGAAGAACTGTTTCGTCAAGTAGATTTAATTCGTCGAGACCATTCGACGAAGATATTCAATTCGCTGAGACCATTCGACGAAGATATTCAATTCGATGAACCCTTTCGAAGACTTGAGATAAGTTTCGTCGAGACATTCTCGACGACTCATCTCGAAAACTTGTCAACATACTGCATACAATATTCACAATACCTATAGAGCATTCAATCGACTCGACCCAACTCCAAAAAGTCATGGGATTGGTCCTTCACTCATATCCAATATGAGTAAGGCCAACACAATCCTTCCTCCAACTTCTCCAAACACTCTTGTGTATGACCTCATAGACTCATATCGCGTTGGTAGTGAGACTAAATGCTTGATCACTTCTAGATCACCTTGGAAACACCAACAATTATAACTGTTGAAATTAATTACGTGTTAATTTTTCGAGACTCTTATATAGGGGATTTTCTGAATCGTTTCTGATATACGCTTTTGACGCTTTCAGAAAATTGCTCTCTCTCTCTCTCTCTCTCTCTCTCTCTCTCTCTCTCTCGTTCTTACGTTCATTTTCCGTGATTCATTTTCTTCACATTTGTTTCATCAAGTGGGAGTTCGGGTGCTCTGTACTTCTTCGGTGTCCGCGCACATCAGAGTTTTCAGGATCTAGCCGGGTGTTGTACCTTGGAGGAGTGAGCATCGGTTGAAAGCCCTATTGGAGGGTGGTGCAGCTTCTTTAGGGCAGTGACCACACGCCTTACCCAGACTCGATTCTAAACTACATATATTGTTCTGAATTCTTTTATTTCTCACATATCTGTTTTAAACCTTTGTCAAAATCGTTTTGCAATACTGAAGGTTTTTCATTAGAATCATATTTTTCAAGATCTGTGATTATTTTAGCAGTGTTTTCAAAAGGAAAAAATATATATTATTATAGGAATTTATAGTAAATATTCCAACAATCTAAAGAAGTTGCAGATCCACATCACATAATCTCTTGCGAAATGGTCGTATTGGGCTATCATCCCCAAACCGCCTAGTACCAGTGAGAGCCCAGCATTGGGTATTCCTTGGAAAGTCCAAGAATAACAAGATAAATAAAATCAAATAATCAAAAATGATTTTCTCTATTTTTATTACATATGTACTGAAATTTATTTTATGTTCCATAAAATTCAGAAATTTGTTATGACATCTAGATCTAAAGATTCTGCTGAGATTAAACCCGAAAAATTTAACGGAAACGACTTTCGTCGTTGGCAAGCTCAGGTAAAATATTGATTGAATACCTTAGGTCTTTTGTCTGCGATTTTTGACGCTCCTTCTGCAGAAATCGAAAACCACAGCGCTGCAACTGCAGTTGCCTCATCTCTTCCTTCGTCTTCATCTTCCAGTACAAATACCACTAGAATATATGTTAGATGTATTTCCTTATAGAGATCTGGTAGATATAAAATATCATTGTCGCAATCGAATCCTTAGTGTCTTGTCTGACAACCTTTACGATATTTTCCTTCAATATCGTACAACTAAGAATTTGTGGTATGCTCTTGAAGCACGTTATAACCTTGATAATGCGGGTATTGAACGTTACAACGTTTCAAACCTCCACAAATTCAAGATTGATGCTTCCAAGCCTGTCAATCCTCAACTCCATCAAGTTGATGAGATGTTGTCCAAGATCCGAGCTGATAGCTCAATCCTATCTAAAAAATTTCTAGTAGTCTGTCTCATTGATGCACTTCCTGATTCTTGGTTCGGGTTAGTACTAGACTAAGACATGACCAATCCAAAAATGTTATCCGCATAAAGGAGGAATATAAGTCTAAAAGTTCCAAGACCCCCAAAGGCCATGCTCTTAAAGTGAATCTCACTGAATCTCATGGCAACTCTTCATCTCACCATCACTTCAAAGGCAAGGGCAAGATCCATAAAAAACCTTTCCGTCCAGGTTCCCTCCATCAGAAATCTAATCATCCCAAGCATGGTTCTTCAAACCAAAATCTAGGTAAAGGGAAATGGTTTTTCATCTGTGACTGCACAAATCATTTGTTTATCAACTGCTTCTACAAGAAGACAGAACACGTGATTGACTAGTCTCGTGGTGACAAGCCTCAGGCCAACATGATCCAAGCACCGGATCAACCCATCTTCAGGTTAGATTATTCTCATAGTCTTCTTCTCACTTGTTCATCAGATTGGTGGCTTGATTCCGGAGCAAATGTTCATAATTGTTTTGATCGTTCTTGCTTTGCCACCTTTCAGGACATCAGTGGAGGAAGCGTGATCTTAGAAGATGTTTCTTCGACACAAATTTTTGGTCGCGGGCGAGTGGATCTTAGGTTGACATCCGGGAAGACTCTAACCTTGCACGATGTGCTTTATGTGCCGAGAGTTAGGAAGAATCTAATGAGCGAATTCTTGCTGGTTAAGAAAGGCTATAAAATTGTTTTAAAATCAAATAAAATTGTAATAACATTTAATGATATTTTTATTGATTAAGAAGAGCTATAAAATCATTCTTGCTTGCGTTCTCCTTGTTCTTCTTCGGCGAGGAGGCAGACGAGAGTATTAGCATTCCCACAACTTATTTATTTTGCAAACAATCGGTCTGAAATCAAAATAGATACAATTTTAAAATTTTAATTTTCATTTATAAGCATATTTTTATCATACATGTTATCAAATCGGTCTACAAATATAATTTTTGATCTGCGTATATCAAATGAATATGAATAATAAATGATGGTGTCGAATCATAATAGTTGTCATGCAAAACATATATTTTATGACGATAGTATTTGTCCGAAGTCACCGGCGCAAAAATATCGTGACAAACAGACTTATACCTTAGTATTATAATTTAATAAAATCCCCAATAATGCATCATTTGATCATCATTTTTCTATGAAATGGATCACAAAATAACTTAAATTTCAAATTTAAATAACAGGATAAGAAAATAAATTATAAAGAATGTTCCTCCCAGGTTTAAACAGTACAATGAATGTAATTGATGACTAAATAGTATTAATCAAAAATGAATATAATCAATGACAAATGCTCTTTTTGGCACGGCGGTGACAGTCACGAACACGGTGGTTATGAATCGTCGCTCGTGAACGTCTGACCTCACCTAAGGAACTTCATCTCCTTTAATGTTCAAAACTAGTTTTCTTTTTTGATGGGGGTCATAATCATTGTCATGTCAAACATACATTTTATGGCGGTGTCGTTTTTGTCCAAACTCGCAGGCGCAAAACGACCGCGTCAAACTGAACTTAAATGGTATAATCACATGACAAAGTAAATTAAGGAAAAAGGTGAATTTTAAAATTTAATTACTTGAAATTTATAGAAGAGAGCAAATGAAAAAAAATGAAGCATTCCCTCACACAATAGGTCACATAAGTTACATGTAATTTATGAATTAAATTTATTTCTAGAGATTTATTAATGAAGATACATTAACATTTGGGGAAAAAATTATTTCGGTCTCTGAGGTTACAAGGTAATGTCAAATTGGTCTATAATTTTTTTAAGTTGTCATTTTTATTTTTTTAATCAACATCCGGCTTCATTTTGATTGTATTTCTAAGGCTAAAAAAGTCCATAAATTAGAAATAGTCCATACAATCAAAATAAAATTAATTGAAATTAGAAATAGTCCATACGACTTGATGCACGCGAGCACCATGATCTTAGGTGAGAGAAACTCAAATAAAATTGTGTGTAAATTATATGTATATATACTTTAAAAAAACATTTTAAAGTAGTAGGCATTCGCTGCATGGTGTCGCTGTCCGACGAGACAAGGATGGAGACTCCACATCGATGTGATGCGGGACTACTACTAGGGTGAGGATCATGGTCCGCGTCGGCTCGCCGTCGTCCGCGCAACACGCATTGCATGCAGCTGCATATACGGCTGGTACGATGCGGCTGGCGGGTAAGGGTAGTAAATTTGTCCCGGAAGGCAATCCAGAAGGTTTCCTTCAATGCCTCCGTCCATCTCCCTATCGTTGTTTCGCCTCACATTGTGTTGATGTCTAACTTACTTTTCTTCTTCACCGGTAGAAAGAAATCTCCATTGTTCTCGTTCACCAGTTAGGGTTTAGAGACATTTCTTCGTCGGACTTGAGCTTGCGTAGAAAACAAAACACGAAACTATGTCAAAAGAGTTGGAAAAGAACGGTTTATTTTTCGATGCTTTGGTGTAAAATATTGAACTGTAAAATAGCCAAATATGCCAAATTATTTTATGATATTCCAATTTGACCTTGTGTAAGTGTGTAACTACTCTACATTGAAAAGAGTATGACATTACATTTTATACAATCGCTATAAAAAAAATAAAATTAAAATATCATAAAATAATTTGAGTGAATTTATCATTTTTTATCTATATTTCCAACGGAATGGACATTTTTTTAAATTGAGAAAATTTAGAGGGAGGAGATAAATGTAATTTTGAAAGATAAGGGGTGCAACGGTGCAACCTGTAATATCTTTAACTACTATATATAAGAAGTTGCCTTTGATGCAATATTCAAAATTGTCAAATATAGTCTCATTTTTTTACTCCAATGACTTAACATATATTATGAAAAAAAAATAAAAATTCACAAAATATAATTACTATTTGTGTAATTACACTATATCATTATAATAAAAATAATGATGAAAATTTAAAAAATCCAAAAGTTTTTCGTAGACCTCGTAACACCTACTATGGTAGGTAATTATTAGACCTCCTAGACCTACTTTAAAATAATTTTTTGTTAAAATATTAATGTTTTAAAAAAAAAATTATAAATACTCATATATAAATGTTGTGGGCGCAAGGGCGGACAAAGCCCGCCCACACGAAGCCGACCGGCGGCAGACGAAGCCCGTCGTCACCGGCCGGGTACTGTCGCGTTTGACAGTAGGGGCGGAGCTCCGTGCCTATCACTCATATATATATATATATTAAAAGAACTTATAAGTATTTAATAATCTTCGAAAAGGTTGTTATCCTTCGGGCATTTGTTGTTGTCTTGTTAACTCTCCTTTCCTCTGTCAATGCCAAAGCCTAGAATCAAAGAGAACAAAACCAGGGACACAATAAAAGACAAGAAGCTCTCTCTCTCTCTCTATGGCTGGATTTTCCTCATTAAACCTAAACTATTTGAGTGCATAATCTCCTCCCTATTCATATTTAATGGCCATGAAAGACATTGAAACCGACAAAATGCCCAAAAGGGAGGCTAGAAGACAATCAATTGCATAATCCCACCGGTTAGTTTCTCTCGGGCTCTCATAGCTTAATGGTATTTGAAAATTAGAGACAGCGATGATCGGTTTTTTCGATTGCTCTTGTGACGCGGATAATGATCATGTGATGTTTAGTTGGGAAGCCGATTTCTCGGGATCTTGCTTTTGGGATGCTATCGTCGAGTTCCCACTGTGTAGAGTTACTATGGCGATGTTCCTTTCTCTTGGAACTAAGTCTGGATAGCGACGGTGTTTAGTGCAGTGAAAGCTTTAAGTAGTGGGCTGAAGGACAAGTGTTATTTTCGTTTGTTTGCGAGTAATTAATGTGTCTTCCAATGCTAAAGTTCATTTTTTTTTTATAAAAATGATTGTGAAATGAGAAATGATGCGACTTTTCACATAAACTTCGAGCATTTTTCTTGTGCGTGCTAATCTATGAGTGGCAGTTAGAGCTCCAACTTAGACTACGTGTGATGCTATTGAAATTCCATTAGATTTGTTAGGTGGTGTGTTTGAGAATACAATGTGTTTGAGACATGCTAGAGTTTGATTACATTGGGGATGAACAATTACATTGTGGCATATATCATGGACTTATATATCAAGTTCTTAATGACTATCGGTTACGTGTCATGTCGAGTAGGAAGACAGAACAAACTCATAGACCAATGGGAGAACCACTTTAAATTCTCAGAATGGCTTCACAAACAACCCTGGACAATTTACGACTTTCTAAGGGAAAGATTAAGATGTGCACGGGTCATGGAGATCTTAGTTAAATATGCCTATTGCGGGACAAGAGGTAGAATATGCATATACAAAGTTGTGTTGAAGCGACGATGGATAGATTATCATACAAAGAAAAGGTGTGTGGAAGTAAACATCATAGAGTCATTAGAAGAAATATATGTTATATGCATGTAGGCATAAATTTGTTTTTTGGTGACCATGCTCTTATGCATAGTCAATAGAGAGTGGACTTGTAACACCATGTTTCGCGCCTTCTGTGGATTTAATGATTTTATGGTGATTGGAATGAACTTGTGTATGCAAGTAGTTACTTGTGGGGTGATCAGGGAGCCATTTCAGCGCTTTTTTCAGACTAGACACTCTAGGTGCACATTGTATGTGTATCAAGGGCATGCACTTCAAATCTCTGCGTAAAAATTCTCAACAATGCACACGACCAAGTTACATGTCATGTACCGAAGGCGTGTACTTTTGCTCATTTTTCGAGGACATGTTATTTCAATCCAAGATCGTGGAAGTTAAGATTTTGAATTACTAGCTAGAATCAATATTGAGGTCATTTTGTCGTGGAGTGATACGGTGCTCGAAGCATCCCGTGTGATCGTCAAGTTTGGAATGATCTCCACGTTGCCCCTGCATAGGTATTAATAGGGCAAAACTCTAAATCGCCGACGATCTGTTATAGACCCGTTACCTAATATAAAATATACCTTAACATTCTCCTCCTATATTTTATATATGAAAAGTTTCACATAACAAGTTAAACTTAAATAAGCAGATAACAACAAATTGAATTCTCCAGAAACAAAAAAATGAGTTTTAGAGAAATCTAAACTCAAACCAGAGATCAAAACATGAAAGAAAAGAACTGAAAAACTCAAAAACAGATAACTGATCTTCCGTCTATTCAAACATCAGATTGTCATTGTCAGGGTCAAAATCCACTTTCTCTCCTCCATACTCCTTTTGATCTACAAATAATTACAACAAGAATGTCATGAGATTAAACTCTGTGAATTCAAACATTTGCTATCAAAGTAAAGTGATTAGTTTTAACAAATAAGAATGTAATACTTTAACCAGGAAGAAAGAATCACAAATCAGCATCTCTATCTAATTTACACAAAATTAGAATATATGATTTTATAAAATCAAAACTATGTTCCTTCGATTATTTGGATTATTATTAACCATTTCACAATTGTGTTATACCATCAAATTTAGAATGATACAATAAGTTATGACAACTATATCATCAAGTTTAGAATTGTATGATTAATAATCATAATATCAGGACACAAACAACAACCTTATTATTCCTTTTTGGAATGATACTAATTCAATATTTGAATATAAATAAATGTGTAAATCATCAATTTTGGAATGACTGACAATTATTCATTCTCATGTTTTCATCAAGTAGCATCTGAAATACTTTAGTGTGCTCAATCTAGATGCTTGAATATATGCAGATTTCTGTTCTAAAATCTTAAATATAAAGCAGGTATTAAGTCCTGCTAGATAGACTTTAATCTTATATCCCTCGATGTTTTAGATGTAAGAACCTTACATAAGTCTTTTGTAAGGACATTTGCTACATTATCTGTTGATCTTACATCTAGTAAAGAGATGATTCCCTGACTGGTGAGATAGGTCAACCAAGCCTGTTTCATCCATAGTTATCTTCGCTTTCCATTAAACAGGGTATTAGTTGCAATGATTTTTGTGGTTTGATTGTCACAAAATATCGATATAGAGTTTATTTTCAGACTCGTCATTGGAATGCCCATTATTAGATCCCTAATCCACTATGCCTCTTCTACAGCTAAAGCAAGAGCATAGAGTTCTGATTTCATAGAGGATAGTGCAATGCACTCTGCCTCTTAGACTTCCAAGTACGAGAACTCCTCCTAGTGTAAACACAAAACTACTAGTGGATCTACTATCACCAATGTCTGAGCACCATGAGACGTCAGAATACCCTTCAATCACAAGAGAATGTCCACTATAACATAAAACATACTTTTCAGCCATGCCACCCCAACCCCTCTCCGCGCCTATTCGGCCATGACGGGTTGTTGGAGACCGCAACCTCCCTTTGACGAGAAGTGATACAGTTAAGCGCCTCTACGGGGACTTCCCAGGAGGTCACCCATCCCAAAATTTCTCCCATCCGAGCATGCTTAACTATAGAGTTCTTTCACTTCTCATCGCCAATTGAGCTGCTCCTAGGAAGTCCTCATAGAAGCGCTTAACTGGATCACTTATCGTCAAAGGGAGTCTGCGGCCTCCAACAACCCGCCGTGGCCGAATAGGCACGGAGAGGGGTTGGGGTGGCATGGGATGCGGCCCATGTGAGGGCCTGGAACAAAAGGCAATGTTGGTGCGCCAGGTTGTGGTCAGGGTCCTCACAATACATGAGACTTTCTATGAGGTTGGAGTAATCTAATTATTTAATAGGTGAACCGTCATTAGGTTTCAGTCTATTATTATAGTCGTATGGAGTCTCAATTTTTTGTTTTTATCATAACCCCACTTTTTCAGTAGATTTCTGATATAGTTACTCTGACTTAGGGCAATACCTTTCTCAGTGAAGTTCACTTCCATTCCTAGGATGGTTTTCACTACGCTAAGTCAGTCATGTTAAATTATTCCTTCAAGGTAACTTTTACGTTTTCCACTTCAGACTGATCAATACCCATAATTAGCATGTCATCAACGTACAAGCATATAATGGTCACTATATTTGAACTCGTTCTTATATACAGACATTTATCTGATAGGCTTGTTTGAAAACCAATGCCTTTAACACAAGTGCCAAATTTCTCGTGCCACAACTTTGGTACTTGCTTCAATCCGTAGAGTGACTAAATCAACTTACAGGTCTTATTTTTCTAGACCCTCTATGACAAACCCTTCAGGTTGGTGTATGTAGATCTCCTTAGTCAGATCTTCATTTAGAAATATAGTTTTGACGTCCATCTGATGAACAGTAAGATGTTCAATAGATGTTATAGCGAGAAGAATCCTAATCGTCGCAATATGACAAACAAATGAGTATATATCAAAGTAGTTTATACCACTCACTTGAGTGTAGCCTTTAGCAACTAGACGTGCTTTGTATTTAGCGATACTCCCATCAGGATTTGATTTCTTCTTCAGAACCCACTTGTTCCCTATGGTTCTAGCTCCATTGGGCAGGTCAACTAGAGTCCAAGCATGGTTTTGCATGAGAGAGTTCATCTCATCGTCGATAGCTTCTTTCCATAATAGAAAATCCCTAGATCACATTGCTTCCTTGTATGTTGATGGATCAGCTTCAACTTGGTAAGTCACAAATTCTATACCGAAGCTTTTGGACACTTTTCCTCTATTAGATAACCTTGTTTGCCCCAAAACCTTAGTGTCAATCGGCTCTGTGTCAGAGATTCTTGGTTTAGTCTCAACAAAAATTTCAATACTGGTGGTTGGCAGACCCGGAAGAGTCGGGTTTTTATCTGTAAGAAACTTGTCCTCAAAGAAAATAGCATCTCTAGATTCTATGACAATATTGGTTGAGAGATTCAGAAATTTGTCTGCAACACTATTCTCTGCACATCCTAGATAGACACATGTGTTTGTTCTAGGTTCAATCTTGAATCTCCTCGGGTCAGGTATCCTAGCATAAGCGATACATCCCCAAGTCTTAAGATTATCAAATTAGGGAGGTCTCTTAAACCAAAGTTCATAAGGTGTTTGTTTCAACTTTGCATGAGGAACTTTATTAAGAATGTGATTTGAGGTGAAACAACTTCACCCCAATAAGCCGCAGGCATACCAGCAGTCAACAACATGGAGTTCAACATTTTTGTTAATGTCCTATTTTTCTGTTCAACAATATCGTTGGATTGAGGTGAATACCGGGCAGTAGTTTTAGGGATAATACCATTGCTGGCAAGAAAATATCTAAATTCACATGATAAATACTCTCCTCCTCTATTACTTCTTAGCATTTTTGTTTTCATGTCAAGTGTCTTGCGTGTAAAGTCTTAGGATCTATCAAGTTTGAACTAACAGTGTGTACTACTTCGTTTGCTTGACTCAGTCTATACATTCTATTTAAGATATATGCACAACCAAAATAATGAGAGTTAACCATTAAAGTTACTATACCACCACTAATGTTAAATGACATACCAGTATTGCATAACAAACTAATTGAAACTAAATTAGCAGCTAATTAGGGTATATATTTAACATTTTCCAAATTTAATGCGTACCTGAAGAAAGTAGCAGGTCTGCAGTCCCGATCTGGAGAACCTCTGCAGTGGCACCATTTGCAACAGTGACGGTCTCATCCGCAGCAGTGAGATCTTTCAGAAGAGTTGGATTATTGCAGACATGACAGGTAGCACCTGAATCTAGCCACCACTATGTACTGACCTGACCTTTCCCCACCATGACAACAAAGTGGGTAGGCGTAGTCCGATGAAACATATTTGCTTTGTTTTCAACCCTTGGTGTGCTAGATTCTCCCTTCTTGGGTTGCCTGCACTCGGAAGCAGAATGACCCCACTTATTACAGTTGTAGCACTTGCCTTTAAATTTCTTGTCTTCTTGCTATTGTCAGCAACTGCGGGTGCACTCATCGGCGGTTTAGGCTTCCCAGGCTTAGGCTTACGTTTAGGATGTGTGATCATGTTAGCAGTAGAGTTCTGCTTGTTAACAATCTCTAAAGCGTGCCTAGTCCAGTTCTCGTTCTCAATACAAATAAACTGCTTCAGATCTTTGAGACTGACCTGAGATTTCTTCCGATACATCTCAGTCTTGAAAGAATACCACGTGGAGAGGAGCTTGAAGATGATTGTTCCGGAAACGAACCTATCTGGCATAAGGATGATCTCACTGTTCAGCTTTGCCACCAGATTCTCCAGATCTGCAATCTGTGGCAGGATCTCCCTTTCCTCAGAGAATGTGAACGTCATGAATTTGTCCACCAGGTGCGTCATGTACATGTTCTCCTCGTCCTTAAACTGATCTTCCAGAGCGACCCAGATCTCCTTTGCACTCTTTAATTTGTCATAGGTCTCTGCCAGTGAATTGGAGAGACAGTTGAGGAGGTAGTCACGACATAAGTCTTCGTCGTTGATCCACTAAGCCTCATCATCTCCTCCTTTGAAATCTGCAAAATCGGACTGCAGTGTATAGAAGATATTCAAGTATTTCATACCGAACTACGTGTTCTATTCCAGGTGCTGAACTCCGAATTCGAGAATTTCTTTAGTTTGATCATCGGCACAGGAGAGGACAGATTGTTTCCCTTCAACATCTTGTCTCTCCGACGGTGATGGTTAAGATTTGGAGATGCGGCAGGCGACCGACGACGGTTTCTCCAAAAAACTGCGGCGACCCTTACGTCACAAAACACCACTTGCCGCTCCTTTTCCGATCCCGTCGAAGACGAGATCCGGGTGGGTGAGGACGGCTCGAGCGAATCGGCGGCGACGACGACTGCTCGTGCTTGAGTAAGGAGAGGCGGCGGCTTCTCCTTGTGCAAGAGAGGAGGCAGTGGCGGCGGCTGCTCCTTGCACGAGAGAGGAGGCGGCGGCGGCGGCTGCTCCTTGCGCAAGAGAGGAGGCAGCGGCAACGGATGCTCCTTGCGCGAGAGAGGAGGCAGCAGCGAGCGGCTGCTGCTCTTTGCGCGAGAGAGGAGGCATCAGCAACGGCTGCTTCTCGTGCGAGAAGAGGGGGAAGCGACCGCTTCTCCTTGGATCAACGACGGTGGAGCCTCCTTGCCGCGAGGAGATCGCTCGAGAGGGAGAGGGAGAGCGACATGAGCGAGAGGGAGAGAGACGGCGTCGGCGGCTCTCGCTTGAGTGGCGGCGATGCACCTCCCTAACCGCAAGAGAGGCGACCGAGTGAGAGGGGGTCGGCGGCGACTTCTCGTGCGAGGGGAAGGAGAGGCGGCGACGTCTTCTTGCCACGAGAAGAGCGTATGAGGGGGAAAGAGGCGGCGGCCGCGGTTCCTCCTTGGTGCATGAGAGACGGACGGGAGAGAGGGGCGGTTAGGGCACCGAGAGATAATTAACTTCGAGAACGATATGGTGCTCGAAGCATCTCGTGTGACCGTCGAGTTTAGAACGATCTCCATGTTACCCCCCAACAGGGTTATTAATAGGGCAAAGCCCTAAATCCCTGACGACCCGTTATGGACCCGTTACCTAATATAAAATATACCTTAACATGGAGTAGGGAGTTAAACACCACTTTAATCACTTTATTTTTCATTTTTCAAGACTTTAGAGAGAGGAGATGGACAGGACTTTTGGAGAGGAAGATCTTGCGCCGACGGAGATCTAGGAGTCCGAGCGAAGAGTCGTTTCTGCCATCGCATAGATGATCTTAATTTCCCCGCACGTGATACATCCTCTTGGTTGAAGATTTCATGGTTGGACAGAAATCGAAGAGGGTAACGGTCCTTCTCCTCTTGGTCTTTAGGAATATGATTTCTTTCTTGCATTTCTCTTTGTTCTTTAGTGTAATGGTGGAACCTAAGTTGGTGTAATGGTGGAACTTAAGTTCTCTGATTTGAGGGCTTATAGTGGCCACAGTTCATTTCGAACCACCAGGACGTGGGATTGTGTCCTCTACATAATTACATTAAAAGTCTGACGTACAATTTGGATAAGGCATTTTGTGTGAAGCCTATTCACGATCGTAGCCACGGATTGAAGCCTATTGGTATAACCATCCTCCTTTGCAATTACTGTGTTGGTAGAATGTCCTATTGGTATAACCGGTTACACCAGTGTTATGGAGATTGTAGTAGGACATATTGGTATAACCAGCTAGTCTTCATAGAGGTTAGTATAAGGGTCTTTTTGGTATGACTAACCTCAAACTTTTGATTGTGAACAGCTTGAGAGCGTTTATCTGATTGATGCATTGACATGATAGAATCATATGAGATTGATTAAGGGTCGTGAAGTTTTTGTAATGATCTCCCGACATGCATACATGTTGCGTAGTTGACACCTATTTGTATGCTCAACTCGTAAAGAACCTATTTGATGCATGTGACACTTTACTCCTGCATATTGAATATAGGTCCATGCTTTTATAAGTTGTGGACATTCTTATATTCATTTCTTATTTCCGATGTTTTATTACTCTTAGATGTATGAATGTTGTGGAGCATACTATTTATGTGCGTTGTACTCGTATGTTATCGGATCCGGCCAAACCTTTATTATACGACAATTACAGGTGGTCGTGTGCTATAAGATTTTCATGTCTTCATTTTATTGTCGATCTCTCCCGTTCTTCCTTTTAAGGAACAACTTCCCAAAAATAGTGGTAATATTTAAATTGTCGTAGATGTGCGTCATATCTATTTATGACGTAGATACTACTTACAAGTTACAACTGCTAAATATTTTGCGTGAATTTTTCTATAATTTAATATATAGATTTTTTATTTTGTTTTCAACTGTACTCATATTTTTATTTTCTTATATATATTTATTTATTTATTTTAATATAATTTATATTTTTGTAGTATCATTTTCTTTACCAAGGAATAGTCCTTCCTTTACGACGGTATAATAAGAGTCTCATTTCTTAATAGGAATATATAAGGTAAAATAATAATGGCGGTCGCATATACTCTTTTCTACAGTTTGTCCTATTTTCTGTCCAGTGCTTTGAAAGTATTATAATTCTGCGGACAAGGTTAAGATAGCACACAAATTACACAGCCAAAAACAGCCTGTGAGGCAAAAAAAAAGTCTAGCATAAATAGCGAGGGGCTCTTGTATGCTAGAGTAATTTTTGTGCTGGAGAAATTCTGATCGTCCATTTGTCATGATTCAGCAAATTTCGATCATATTTGAAATTCAAAAATTCACTCGTATTTTACCCAAAATCTCCACCGTAAAATCACAAATCTTACGATTAAATTTAGGCTCCGTTTGGGGGGACTTATATTCACCGGTCAAGCGGTTACGACCGCATGAATCGGACCTTAATTAAGGTACGGTTCATGCGGTCGTAACCACTTGACCGATGAAAATAAGTCTCCCCAAACGGAGCCTTAATCTCGCGCGATACCTAAAATTTCTCCTACAAAATACACAGCTAAAAACAGCCTGTGAGGCAAAAAAAAAGTAGCATAAATAGCTGGGGGCTCCTGTATGCTATCACCGCCAAGACAGATGGTGATTTATGTATTCAATCTTTAGATAAAGTCAAATTATATATTATATTGTATTATAATACATACATGTATAGTACTAACAAATAAATTATTAAACTATTTGGAAAAATACAGCCCTAGGGCTTCCTTCTAGAATCCATTCAAATTCATGCTCTGTTTGGCACGGCGGCGGAGGCTGTGAACGTGGTGGTTATGAACTGCCATTCGTAAACGCGCAACCTCACATAAACAACTTTATTTATTTTTATGTTCAAAACTAGTTTATTTTGGGAATTTATATAGGCAGCCCGCGTTTGGCTATTGGCAACCCAAAGATAATAGCAGCCCGACAAAGCGCTATTTGCAGCCTCATTTTCACTACTGCTATTGGCAGCCCAAAATTAAAAAATCATTAAATATATGTGCAATCCATTGTTCTTATACAAATACTGAAAATGGGAATATAATAAGAACTAATAATGAAGCATAACTAAATTGTGAACTCCTTAGTCCCACCCACAAAATGAATCTCCTACACAATAAAAGTAAACCAATAATAGTAAATATTAATTTTAAAGAATCTCAAACAAACAGATTAATAATAAATAAGTTTTGTTAAATAACTAACCATATCGCACACACTTGTTAAGGAACTAACCATTGCACACACTTGTCACAAAACTTCCATTTAAATGTATCTGTATAATAAGTTATAATTATGTTGCAGTAATTTTTGTAGCAACACTATTAGTTTGCAGCAAATAACTCCGATGCAATGGGAAAACACTAATAACTGTGAATCAACAACCCACACAGGAGAAATTACATAATAACTCTCACAATTTCATTGGGGCATTTCCACAAACGCTAGGAGTGCAAACAATTTCATTGAGAACATGCAGGATATAATAGATCGACCTTATCAACATCCACATCAGCGACAATGACATTAATGACCTCCACATCAACTACAATGGCAGAAGAAGTTGCACGTAACTCTTTTCGTAAGAGACGAAACAAGAAGAGTGTTTCGAAACTCCAGCAGCTCGCTTATTATGCTTCCCCATGGAGCATGATGCCGACTAGGCAGCAGCGCCCCTAACTCCAGCTCAGAATCGAAGGGGCTGCCAAAGAAAAGCACGAAAAAATGACATTGCTATCGATGCCCTAATGCAAAAGGGTGAACAACGAACCACCTAGAGGAGTTCGCCGGAGTTCTGAGCCGCCTTCTCCGGCGGTCGTCGGTGGCCGGCGGCGTCGATTCGCCCGTCCGAGCGGGAGGCGGCGTGCTGGGCGAAATGCGGCGGAAGGGTTTCGGGAGTTAGAAAGCACGGGAGATAGGAAAGGGAGAAAATATTAGGGCTGCTATTAGAGGGGGTTTGGGTTATTTTTAAGTTCTTTTTTGTTATTTTTCGGGTTACCAATAGCCAAACGTGGGCTGCCTATATAAATTCCCTTTATTTTTTGGAAAAAATGTCTGTATATGTAAAGTTTCTATTTTTCTGAGCGCGGATTGTACAGTTATTTTTAAGAAATAAATCACAGAATATTAATTTATCTGTTTTTTAGATCATTTTAAGATCTAATATGTATATATGTTACGGTCTGAAAATACACGTGTTAAAAAGTGATTTTTTTATATACAGTTACAGTTGTAAATTACATATGTTTTTACGACTATAAATATAACTATGAATACAGTTACAGTCGTAATTTCAACTAAAAATACTGTCTTGTACCCTCCCATCAAACGCTACGCGTACGGAAAATTCTCTCTTCTTTTCTTAGTGGTGGTCATAAACCTTGTCTTGCCAAACATGCATTCAATGATGACTGTGTTTTTGTCCAAACTCACCGGAGCAAAAAAAAATGCCCCAAACGAAGCCTCAGTTGCGTTGGGATCATGCGGCGATTGTGCGAGCTAGTGGCTCGCGGAGGGCCGGAGGTGGAGAACAATTTGGGTCCGGTCAAGGATGTCCGGTACCAATTGGGTCATGGGAGACACAATAATACAATCCACTTTTTGTTCGTGGGCCAAATGTTGTGGGAAAAGGAGAAAGCGACCCTTTTGAGTCGTTTTATCATACTAGAACGCTCGGGGTCTGACCGAAAAAAGTGAGTGATAATGTTGCTTAAGTCCACGCACACGCAGACATACACACATGTACGAGCACGGGGTTCTCTTGTGCGTAGTGTGCGAAATAGCATGACAGTCGCCCGAGCAAAGACCGAGTACTATTGCGCCCCCTCCATGTCGGTCACTAGCTAATATTATAAAAACCATGTTTCTATACATTAGAGAAATTAAAATTGAACTTCACACACACACTCTCAAACATGTGATCCTCATGCACACAAGTTCGCTCGTGGCTGAAGAGCTTCCAATAGATAGGACATACTACTATCAACACACTTTATATAATGCTCACGTGCTTCAATTTTTTTATCATGCCCAAAATAAATTAAATAAACCACCAAAATATATTGCTAGGGAGAAATCTTCCTTTAAAGCTAGTAATTAAAAAGGCAAAATATTCATATTGGTCTCTTGAGTTTATGGTTTGTTTCAAATTAGTCCTAAATCTAACACCGTTAATTCTTTTTGGCACCACCTAAATTTTTTTTTTTTAAACTTGGTTTAAAAAAGTCGGTTGTTATCATCACTCGAAATTAGGTCTTTTTTCCCTCCTCCAACAGGTAATTGCAAATCACTCTTTCCGCTCCCAATTGTTCCGCCACACGCTTTCGCCACACACGCGTTTCATTTCCCCCGCATACGCCGGCAAAGCTTCCGCTTACTGCTCGCCTCTCCGCTGGCTAAGCTTTCGCCTGCTGCGCCTCTCTGTCGGCTAAGCTTCCGCATGCTTCTAGGGTTCCGCCGGCAAAATTTTCGTACACCGACTGATCGCATCTCGACTCCTAGGGTTCCGCCGGCAAAGCTTCCGTTCCCCGACTAATCGCATCTCGGGTCCTAGGGTTCCGCCGACAAAGCTTTCGTTCCCCGACTGATCCATCTCGGCTCCTAGGGTTCCGCCGGCAAAGCTTTCGTTCCCCGACTGATCGCATCTCGACTCCTAGGGTTTCGCCGCCAAACTTCTGTACACCGATTGATCGCATCTTGACTCCTAGCTAGGGTTCCGCAGGCAAATCTTCAGTTCCCCGACTGATCGCATCTCGACTCCAAGGATTCCGCCGACAAAGCTTTCGTTCCCCGACTGATCGCATCTCGGCTCCTAGGGTTCCGTCGGCAAAGCTTCCGTTCCCCGATTGATCGCATCTCGGCTCCTAGGGTTCCCTCGGCAAAGCTTCCGTTCCCCGACTGATCGCATCTCGACTCCTAGGGTTCCGCCTCCAAGCTTTCGTACACCGACTGATCGCATCTCGACTCCTAGGGTTCCGTCCGCAAAGCTTCGATTCCCCGATTGATCGCATCTCGACTCCTAGGGTTCTGCCGGCAAAGCTTCCGTTCCCCGACTGATCACATCTCGGCTCCTAGGGTTCTGCCGGCAAAGCTTTCGTTCCCCGGCTGATTGCATCTCGGCTCCTGGGGTTCCGTCGGCAAAGCATCCATTCCCCGACTGATCGCATCTCTGCTCCTAGGGTTCCGCCTGCTTCTCTCACCTCCCCCCCCTCTTACTAGGCCTGTAAGCAAAAACCAACCGAACCGCCAAACCAAACCGAACCAAACCAAACCGCACGGTTTGGTTCGGTTTCAGTAGGCCGCGGTTCGGTCACGGTTTTGATTTTAGAAAAATCATACGGTTCGGTTCGGTTCATGGTTTTATGTGGCAAACCGAACCGAGTTGAGTCGTAGTGCATAAAAATATTTAATTTTTTTTATATTTTAATTTTTGCATAAGACTCATAGTGAACCGTAGTGTATTTATATTTCATTAAACTATTAATTACATCTCATATTATATTTTTATATTTCATTAAACCGTAGTGTATTTATATTTAATATTCCCAAAGTGCGGAACTCTCCTGGACGGCTGGAGCTAGGTTTTCTGAATTGCTCCATGTAAGACCCCTTTTTTTGCAAAAACCACCGGGTCTTAGGCCCAGAACAGCCGTTTTGCGGTGACACCTTCACTCGGGAAGGTCGCCACTACAAAACGCCGATCCTGCCGGCCAAATCGATCACGAAGAAAAGTACATTAAAGAGAAGACAAGTCCACAGAATCACATGAATTATAAACCATAAAAGTAAATGTCCACAGATAATAATTGAATAAAAGATAACAAGGGATACAATAATAAAGAGGGCTCATGCCCTGTACATCATATCCTCACTACAAGATCACTCGCGGAAGCTAACTACTAATCACTCACAGATCCTGAATCCTGTGCTCTTGTACTAGACTGGCCCGCCTCCGTCTGCTCTGGCCTCTGGTGTTGCCGCGTCTCCTCGAACCCCTAAAATGATATGGTCCACCGACCGTTAGTCAAAAAGACTACGCCTTATGTTCCCCACCCCACCCCCAATGGCTCCTAGGCACCGTGCGAGAGGATGAAGCGGAGGACAGCAAGGGGTATAACAAAGAGCAGGTGACGATGGTACATGGAATGTTTCTACACTACAAATGTGTATTTATATAATTGAAACAGTAATTAAGAGCATGGTAAAAAGTATATAAAGAGCAGTAAGCAGTAAGTGTAGTAGCAAAAAGTAACCATTGATTTATAGGAATGCCCATACAAACCTATAGACCAAGGGGTCGTTTAGCAGGGCCTACCGTATAAGAAGTCCCATAACCGACTTATACATTAGGGGTAGGTTGAATGCAATGTTTATGCTATGTCATGCAAAGTATGCTGTTATGCTATGTTCATACAAGTGCAACTCACCCACTACGACTCTATGCGCATAGACCTTTAGTTCCCCCTTTTTGGAGCGAGCTAGACTCCCAGGATACTCCCGTAGTGGCAAAAGGAAGCGGTGGGTTGGGCCTCACCCACCTCTAGGTTGGTATTCACACTACCTAACCTAGACCTATCGTACGCCTCCACAAAACCCGCAGAGCGTCTGCGTACTCTCGCTGACTGGACCGCCAGACTTTCAAGGCTAAGTGTAAAACCACACTTGCCGAGTCAACGTATTGACGTCGGTGTGAACGATCGTCCAATACCGAAGACCCACCACCTTCATTGCACATGCAACATGATTTACTTCCTATCTCCGAGCCATAAGCTCCCCGGGCTATCCTGCCCGCCATCAAACACCACTGAGTCACAAGCTCATCGGTCTTAGCAATCCGCTATCACCACCACCGAGCCTACCGCTCGCAGCACCAAACCAACTAAACCCCCGGAACCACGGGGTGTGTTATTAGTTAATCTTGTACAACATCTTACTCCTATACTTTTAGGGTTAATCTTGGTCTTCCCGAGGGTTACCCTGTGAGGGGCTCGCTACGGTACTAGGAACTACCGTGGGATGACACCCCAAAGTTCCCATTCCCAAGACACTTAATAATGTTGGTATCTACCCATAAGAAAACCCTCTTAATACTTTTTACCTGACTTAAACCTAAGTGCTTTAAGACACTAAAGGGGAAAAGACGAACTTTCGTCAGTCCCCAGATAATCCACCCCAAGGGTGGCACCCCACCACCCTAGGACTCAACAAACCCTAATTATCTCCAGGGGTCCTCACATAGCCATAAGATCACCATTAACTCTCACATCTCCAATCAATATACCCCAATTTGACCTATAACTCCAAAATTGCCAAATTGCTAAACGCAGACCACCCTTAACGTTTTGATGCTCATAAAGGGAGGTACATTAAATAATCAACTCTATGACACAATATCTTTATTGGGGGTCCATGCTACTTATTTAAGATCAAACCCAGAGTTTCATAATTTTCCCATTATTATTAATATTTAAGACATTTTTCCAAAACACAATTTCCTAGGGTTTGAACTACAAGTATACGTTTCTGACTTCCAATGACTACCACAATTTTTACATAAATCAAGGGTACCTAATAATCAGTAGATATAAAATTTTAGGAAATTCCAGCAAGATCTACTATTAATAAAAATTCCAAAACCCATTTATTTCCAATAAATTCCAAAGGAGGTACCCTCATATAAACTCCAAACCTTATGCAAATTTATACAGAGGTGATTCATACTAAAATATTCAGTCCTACAATATTTGTCTATATTCTATAGAGGTTACACTTGTAATTTTCACAAGGGATATATTTGCAATTAATTCCAAATTGAACTAGAGGTACCAAAAATAATAATCTATAAATTATGAGAAAAATATTATGGGTTCATAATGATATTAAATGTCATCCAGCAAGGTTTCATGCAATTACAGAAAACTAACACCCTAAAATTGTTCATCCCAAAAATTGTCAACAATATGAATAATTACAATTTGGACCTCCAAAAGTCTTCCAATGGCTCTAACAAAATCTCCAGGGATTAATAACATCAAAAATAAGTTGGTGACAGAAGATGGTTAATCACTAAGTAATATTTGTTCCTAAATCCCAAAACCCTAAATATTTACAAATCTACCCAAGGATTTATTACCTAGGTTTGGCAACTCCAAACCCCACCAATTTCTCACAGTAGCATTCTTTGGTCACCAAGATCATCTCCCCAAAATTTTAAGTCAAACCATTAAGGTTTGACCCCTCTTCCTTCATTGGCCTCTAATTGCACCCCTTTAGGGTTTAACCTAGGGTCAGGGTCAAAACCTCTCCAAATCCACCCAAACTTCTTGTGAGGGTGTCACATCACTTATAGGACTCACGGGAGTCCAATACACCCCTCTCCAAGGACAAACTCCCCTATGTCCTTCACAACCCCAAATTCCACTCCATAGGGATCAACCCTATGGCCTTGAGCAAATCAACTCTAATACTCACAAATCTTCCTCATGGGGTCTCAAATTGACCCCACTGACCTTCCCAAGAAGTCTCAAGTCTCTATGGGCCCATTTGACCAATGGGTCTCTACTTGGCTAAATGCACCCCAAGGTGCTCCAAGCCCATGACCTAGGGCAATCCAACTCCCCATGGTCCCAAATCTCACTTGGAAGTGATTTGGGTGACATTAGGGCAGTGGCCAAAATCCCACTCCAATTGGAGGTGGTTTGACCATGAAGAACCCTAAATGTCCCTTAATCACAATTTTTCCCTTATTGGACAAAATTTTGGCCTAAAGATTACCTAACCAAATGAACTCCAAATGAGTTGAGATTTTAACCAGGGGTTTATCATGACCCTAATAACACCCCCACCAAAATTTGGTGGAGATTGGAGGTCATTTGACCCTCCAAATAATTTATATTTTGATTATTAAATTTTTACAAAAACTTTAGGGAAATGTTCTCCAAAAATTCTCATTTTTGGATATGTTATAACCCTAGGTATGACTCACTACCAGTCCAAATTTCAAGTAATTTGGACTTGTGGTTTGGTGTGGGCACCCTTTCAAAGTTCAGTCAAACTTTGCACTAGAATGGGTACTGAGGTAAAACCAGGGCTCCAAATGGTGTGAACTCAATTTTGTATGAACCAAGGGGTCAATGCCTACAACTTTCATGTTGGCATTTTTCCTGTAGAGGGCATCTAGTATTTTTAGTATTTAAAATACTCCTGCAGTTATAAAATCTCAAGAAACTAATTAATAATAATAACTAAATTCATAATAAATCATCCAGCACGAATCCTGGCGTGGATCGGACGGCGCGTGGTCATCGTTCCCGATGAGCCAACGGTCGGGATTTGCCGCACCTGTGCTGATTTGCTCGTTGATTTCCCGGCCACCTGAGCGCCGCCCCGGCCAACCAACGCCACCACCACCTCCGTTGAGGTGGTGGCCGGCGTCGAGCGGTGTTTGATCGGCCGGAGGTGGCCGGAATCGGGTTCTGTAGGAGGAAGCCCAACCCGATCTACGGGTGGTTTGGCTGGTTCGATTCACGGCCAATTGGCCACGAACCGAGCCGCCGACGATTGAGATCTACACCACAGAGGCTAGGGAGGAGAACCAGACCTTTAGACGGGCTTGGTGGTGAGTGTGGTGGTGGTGCGCCATTGCCGGCGAGCTCCAAGCTTTTCCTTGCTGATTCCGTGATTCTCCACCAAAAGCCTTGATGCAAGAGTTGATTTCGACTGCCATCCGCCTTTTGAAACTAATGGGAGGGCCAATTTAATAGGAGGAGGGTTCTAACTCCAAAAGCCATTAATGGTCTCTTGGTATTCCTATGGCCGGCCACAATACATCCCCCCTGCCTTCAATTCCTCCTGGAAACTACTGGAAACTCCTCTAAATCGCCAGAGGAGATGAATGCAACCATTAATGGGGGAGATTGAAGGTTTCTTCTTCTTCCCCATCAATTCCCCCTCTTTCTCTCTCCCCCTAAATGGGTTTTTCTCTCTCCTACTCATCATGGCCGATTTTCCCTCTCTCTCATGGGTTAATTATCAGTCAAGAATGTTGGTCAAGTGGTCAATTTGGGCTTAGCCCAAAGGGGTTGGGCTAGATTCAAGAGATTTGACCTAATTTGGGCAAATTTGACTTTTGGTCAAATTGACCAATTGGGTGACCCTAGGATGGGGCTTTTGGGTCCATTGAATTCCAAATTAGGTTTAGAAACTATTGGTTGGGTCAATTTGGTCACATGAGCCTTAGTTGACCTAATTTAAGCTGATTTGACCAAAACTGGCTAAGTTGACTTTGGTCAAATTGAGCCCTAGGGTTGACCCATTCATGGGGCTTTTTGGTCCACTGGGTCCCCTATGATATGATAATACTATGGGTAAGGTAAATTTAATAAGGTGATGGTCAATTAGGGCACTTAGTGAAGAATTGCCATTTTGACCTAAAAAGGGCATTTTGGTCAATTTGCACCACTGGGGGTCCCATGATGGGGCTTTTAGGTCTACTAGGTCCCTTATGGTATTCTAGACCTAGATGAGTGATCAATTTGTCATGGTGAAGGTTAATTGGCTCTAAATAGGCTACTTTGACCAATTTGAGGTTTAGGTTGACTTTGGTCAAATTGGCCTCTTAGGTTGACCCCAATGGGCCCTTGGTGCCCTAAGGGGGTCCCTATAGGGTTAGGGATACTATGGTGGGGTCAATTGATCAAGTTGAGGCCCTAAAGTCCAACCCTAAGCTTGGTAATTGGAAATTGCTATTTGCAGTCCAAGGCACTTTCAACCCTAACTTGCCTAAGTCAAAGGGATTTCTATACTACCAAGGCCTTGTCATGACCTTGTCATGACCTTGTCATGACCTTGTCATGACAGATTCACCTGGGGGGGTCTAGCTGTCTGGGGGATGTTACACTCCGCGCTGTTGATTTCTCCTCATCCCGTTGACGCTGAGTCGCCGCTCCTCATCCCGCCGATGCCGAGTCGCCGCTCCTCATCCCGTCGGGCGCTGGCCACCGCGCTCATCGCAGGTGAGCCCTCTTCCTCTTCTCTGTAACCATCTTTCATTGTTCATATTATCTTCTGGACTCATTTCACAGGCAAGCCCGTCCATCACAGATCTTGCTTCTTGTGGCACTTTATAGAGTAATTTTTGTCCTATGAATACTTCTCTAATCTAGATCTTTCTCCAAATAAACAATGTTGATGAATATTTCATTTTCTATTCATGTTTTCAGCTTGAATAACAATACATCTAAGTTGTCTATTTTTTAATATATTACTTGTTAATTAAAAGATTTGATTTTGGAGTCCTGAAATGGTTAGGTGATAGAAAATTAGGAATTGTGTTCATTGTTCAGGCATCACTTGCATCACATTATTTAATTCATGTTTTCAGCTTGTATCACATTATTTAAACCACCAAAACCGAACCGAACCGAGTCGAACCATTCAGTTCGGTTTGGTTCGGTTTCAATGTTTTGACGGTTCGGTTTGGTTCCAAATTTTTGAAACCACATAGGAGTGGTTTGGTTTACGGTTTTACTGAAAAACCAAACCAAACCGAACCATTACAGGCCTACCTCTTACAGCCAGTCGTAGCATTCAATCCTAGGTTTTAGCCTGCTACTAGAGTTCCGCAACATTCTCCCTTTTCGATACATTTCCTTCCTCATTGTTGCATCTCTATTTTGAATAGAATGTGTTGGAATCCATTGAGGCCACAACCCGTTGATGTAGTTGTTGTTTTATCTCTAATAGGTAGGGCTGATAATAATCGTCTTAAAAAAGAGTGGTGTTATGGGCACACCAAAAATAGCCGTTGTGGGTCGCTCGAGTGCTCTGGTAGACCGGTCGAATTGAACCACCTTAGCTCGGAAGCGAACCGAGCACGCAAACAGTCAATTAGAGATTCGTTGAGTACACTGAGAATTTTTAACGTGGAAAACCCGGAAAGGGTAAAAAACCACGCGGTCGGAGCTGTGTCGACCAACTTCCACTATCTTCTGGGGGGTTACAATTAGAGATTTAGAACTCGAGCGCGACAGGTCGCTGCTCGTTAAAATAATCGAGAGAGAGAGAGAGAGAGAGTTCCGAAGGTGACAGACCACCTTCAGAAAAACTAAGTTTTTTCCTTATGAGAACTGTGGAGAACAAAAGTGAGAATGCTGAGTCGCCTTTCGGGACGAAGAAAATCTTCAAGTCCACGAAGGAGATCTTCAAGCGCCGAAGGAGAATTCCGCGAAAGTCTGGAAGAAGCTCTCCCGGGTCCAGAAGGCAAAGTCCCTTGAAATGAAGCCTTGGGGCTCCTTTTATAGCTTTGGCCCGGGGTAGCCCGGTAATTTCGCCGTTGTAACCACCTGACGGATGAATCATATTTTCCGGTTCGGAGCACACGGATCACCATTTTTCGTAAATGACCATCTTGCCCCTCGGGCAGTTCGGGCAGTTTGGGCAGTTTTGTTGGAGGCGAAAAAGGCGACAAGTCATTCCTGCAATCTGAGAAACTAGAAAGACAAAATGTGAGCATGCTAGAAAGACAAAAAGTGAGCGTGCCCGAAATGTGAAAGTGCTCTGAGCGCGCTCAGAAGCGTTCTGAGCGCGCAACGAACGAAGAAGCAATCTGAGCGACTGAGGAGGCGTTCTGAGAATGCTCAGAAGCATTTCGAGCGCGAAAGTGTTATGAGCGCGCAACGAACATGGAAGCGTCCTGGTCACGTTGTGAGGCGTTCTGAGCGCGCAACGAGCGCGGGAGCGTTGAGCGCGCAACGAATACGAGAGCATTCTGAGCTAATGGAGAGGCGTTCTGAGCGCGCAACGAGCGTGGGAGCTTTGAGCGCGCAACGAACACAAGAGCGTTCTGAGCTAACGAAGAGGCGTTCTGAGCGCGCAATCCGGAACCCGAAGAGCGGGCGGCGAGTCAGAAGAGGGGGGATTTTCCCTAACCTCGCTACGGGGGAGAGTGGCTCGGCCGCACCCTAGGGGGGGCGCGGCGCGCCCGCACCCAAGGGGGGGTGCCGCTTTGCTTGGCCGCACCCCAAGTGGGTGCGGCTTGGCCGCACCCCAAGGGGGTGCGGCTTGGCCGCACCCCACATGGGGTGCGGCTTGGCTCGGCCGCACCCAAGGGGGTGCGGCGTGGCCGCACCCCACATGGGGTGCGACTTGGCTGCACCCCAAGGGGGTGCGGTTTGGCCGCACCCCCCACTATGGGGGGTGTGGCTATTCGCACCCCACTAGTGGGGTGCGGGCTTTGGAGCGCGCAAGGAGAACGCGGGCTTGGGAGCGCGCAAGGAGGACGTGCGCGCAAGGAGGGCGCGCGCAAGGAGGACGGGCGCTTGTGAGCGCGCAAGGATGCGCCCTAGTGAGCGCGCAAGGAGGAGGCGCCCTTGTGAGCGCGAAAGGAGGATGCGCGCTTGGGAGCGCGCAAGGAGGACGCGCGCTTGGGAGCGCGCAAGGGAGGAGGAGAGAAAATCCGTAGGAGGATTTTCCCGGCCGGAGAGAGAGAAAGTCTCAAAAGAGGGGAGAGATGGAAGAGGAGAAGATGGAAAAAAGACAAGCCTTGTGGTTCTATTTATTGTTTTTGAGGGTGACACTTTTATAATTAAATGGGTGGTTATGGTAGTTATGGTGGTCATGCGGCTACCCGCACACCATAACCAATTTATGTGTTATACACACACTTATCATTAATATTGCTACTCGTACACCAGTTCGTATAGTTTTGCGGTGATATGTATTCATATGACGAATATGGTTATGCGCACATCATAACCATATTATTTGTTATACGCAGACCGTATTGAAGGATTTTACTATTTACACCCCCATGTTGGATGATTTTACTATTTACACCCACATGTTAGAAGATTTTACTATTTGCACCCTCATGTTGGAGGATTTTACTATTTGCACCCTATGATGAAAGATTTTACTATTTGCACCCCCATGTTAGAGAATTTTATTATTTGCACCCCTTGATGGAGGATTTTACTATTTACACCCACATGTTGGAGGATTTTACTATTCGCACCCATATGTTGGAGGATTTTACTATTTGCACCATATGATGAGGGATTTTACTATTTACACCCACATGTTGGAGGATTTTACTATTTGCACCCCCATGTTGGAGGATTTTACTATTTGCACCCCATGATGGGGGATTTTACTATTTACACCCACATGTTGGAGGATTTTACTATTTGCACCCCCATGATGGGTGGTTACAGGGATAATGAGGTTTATCTTGGTCAACCTCATTTCCTCCATCAAATGAGGCGAGTGATGTTCATTAGCGCACTGCCCGAATGCACTGCCTGAACGTTTTGTGAGACTACATCACGTAACATCTTTACGGGTGCACATCAATAGCTATGGACACAACATTAAATAAAAGAAAAACAACTCAACTTATTTTTTCTCAATTTTTAATCCTACTATCGACAGCCCAACCCGATCAAAATTAAAATTCTCTCTCTCTCTCTACTTCCTCACCTGCGTCTCGGCCATCACTTCCGGCCATCGCCATTTTGTTTTGTAAGGATTTTAAGTAGCATCAGTGGAAAACAGAGGAGGAGCAGAGAGAGGAGCGGCTCCATTCTCTATTGTCTTTATGATTTTGAAAGAGATAATTGAAGATAATGAATGAGTGCCAAATAAAACTCGCCGAGCTCCAACGTATTGTACTTCTTATACATATAGGATGGACTGTTATCTGACCAACTCCAGAGATCCCAAGGACTATAAAAGAGTTAGACTGCCTAAGTTAGATCAACTTCATCATTGTTTGTCAGGAGCCTATGTTGAAATTCATATTAAATCGCGAAAATGACCGTTGGGCTGTACATAGCCGTATTGGGTTGTATATAATGATATTGGGTTGACTGCACATAATCATTATTGATGTGCACATAACATCACTCTAAAAAAAATACTCTCAAACGGCAAGTTTAAAAATTCCAGCGTTTTGGACCTCCCGAAGCCAATCAGCTGAAACAAACGCCTCCTTAAGAAGCATTTTAATTTAATATCGGAAATATTTATATATATATATGTATATTTCAAACGAGCGTGTCCGAATCGTACGACGCGTGCACTTAAGGCGCGTGAAATCCTTTCGGCTGGAGTCAGAGGGCGTGGACTTACGAGAAATGGGCGTGTATTTGAAGAGGGAATCAAAAAGTTATTTTAGAATAAATAAAATTACAAACTTTACTTATTCGACGAAATTTCGCCCACGCGAAGGGTTTGGTGGGTCCCACCCTGCAGTTTCATAATGACGGTGTCGCCTCGTTTTGTCGTCTCTCTTGGCTCTCCTTTCCACCATCCTCTCTCCCCCCCCCCGCCTCTTCTTCACTTCTTCTCCTTCTTATTCTCTCTCATACCTTTGACTCGTCTCTTCTTCCTTCGGCTCGCGTGCTGTGTCCTCTTATTAATCCCTCTTCCTATCACTTCTCTCCCCCCCCCCCCCCCACCGCCGATTGATCCGCCGGTATCTAATCGGGGCGGCGACGGCGACGGCGACGGCTTGTTATTGTTGATTGCGGTTACGATTCCAGCTCCGGTCTCCAGGATCGCGGAGAGGAGGCGTTTCTGGGAGCTAATTTTCAGTGGGGTTTTCCAGGGATTTTACTCTCCGATCGCCGGCGGGGGCAAAGTTGTTACTTCTACGGCGACCTCGGCGCGGGAGAGAGGTATCGCGATGGCAGGAGGCAACGAAGTTAACGCCAACGAGTCTAGGGTACGCGCAGCTTCTCCTCCCAAATTATCCCCCCTGTTTGTTCGATTGCTTGTTTATTTCGCCCAGTTTTTCGGATTACTAATGCGTGAATTGGTAATCTGCTCCGGTAACTATTGGGATGTAACCCTTCATCCTCTAGGATTTTGCATTAATTGCTTCGACAATTGGATTCGTCTGTCTTTTCTATCAAATCTTTAAGCATGATCGTTTATAGGGACGAAAGACAATCTCCGTCCAATTTCGTCTTCTAGTTGTTCTGATTTTGGAAGATGAAATCATCATGATAATCCATTTAGCTCTCATGGATTCGAGAGGGGTTTGATGTTTCCTGCATTTTGATACAAAAAATTTGAATTTTTTCCCCGGAAGTGAAAATTTTGAATCTTTACCCCCCTTCGTTGTCTTCCAACCCCCTTCAAAAAACAGTCTGGACCAGTGCTTGTGTAATTTTAGAATAAAACTAACCATTATCATGCTTGTAACAAACAGTTTCGATCTCCATTTCGCAGATGGTGGTGCCTTTGAACACGTTTGTCCTGATCTCGAACTTCAAAGTAGCTTACAACATGCTCCGGCGACCAGACGGCAGCTTTGACCGCCACCTTGCGGAGTTCCTCGACCGCAAAGTTCAGGCAAACGCATTTCCGGTCAATGGCGTCGTCTCCTTCGACCGCGTTTTGGACCGCCAAACAAACCTCCTCGCTCGAATCTATTGCCCCGCCCCTGCTTCCGGTGACGGAGAGCTTCCCCAGTTTGCTGCCATCTACGAGCTCCAAAGAGCCCCGTCTCCCGACCCTTTTCCGGTGATCATCTTCTTCCACGGCGGCAGCTTCGCCCACTCCTCCTCGAGCAGCGCCATCTACGACACTCTTTGCCGCCGCTTCGTCACTCTCTGCGGCGGCGCGGTGGTCATCTCCGTCGACTACCGGCGATCCCCGGAGCACCGTTATCCCTGTGCCTACGACGATGGATGGACTGTCCTCAAATGGGCTTCCTCTCAGCCTTGGCTCCGCAGTGGCCGGGATGCTCGCCTACGTGTTTTTCTAGCCGGTGATAGCTCCGGAGGCAACATTGCCCACCACGTTGCCGTTAAAGCCGTCGAGTCCGGAATCCATATCTCCGGCAACATCCTTCTGAATCCCCTGTTCGGCGGCAACAAGCGAACCGAGTCCGAGCTAACGCTCGACGGGAAATACTTCGTCGCTTTGCAAGATAGGGATTGGTATTGGAGGGCCTTTCTCCCGGAGGGAGCCGACCGCGATCATCCCGCCTGCAATCCCTTCGGTCCCCACGGCGTCAAGCTCGACGGCCTTCCATTTCCAAAGACGCTGCTCGTCGTGGCGAGTTTGGACATGACTCAGGATTGGCAGCTCGCCTACGAACAGGGGCTGAAGAAGGCCGGCCACGAAGTCCGCCTCCTCTACCGGGAGCAGGCGACGATCGGCTTCTACTTCCTGCCGAACACAAACCACTATCACGAAGTCATGCAGGAGATCCGGAGCTTCGTCACCCGCGATTTGTGAGGAGCAACCCGGATTTGCACAGGCGGTATAGCGGCGAAGAAGATAGTATATATACACTTGTTTCGCTTCCATCTGCAGATCATTCGAACTCCTCCGGGGAAGAAGGGTGAGGAATGTGACTGCGTTAATGCTTCGAGCTTTCTCGCCTTCTCACCGGCGGGGTTTTCTCCGGCAGGACCCAATGGTGAAAGCTGCTGGTTTTATTTCCCCCTTCTACTTATGCTAACAGAAATGTTTCCAATTAGTGTCTATGTTCTTGCTCCATTGTTGGTGGTGGAAGCACAGCTGATGTTGTGTTCATATATATATATATAAATAGATATATGCTGATAATAATAATATCATAATTTCATATTTTGGCTTATTGCTTCCATGTTCTTCTTGCTGTGTTCATAAAAGTGGGAAGAGTGATAGATTGTATTGAAGAGTAATGCGATTAGACTCTGTTTGGCGCAGCGGTGACGGTCACGAACGCGGTGGTTATGAACCGTCGATGTTCGCGACCTCATCTAAGGAGTTTCATCACTTTTATGTTCAGAAGTGTTCTCTTTTTTTGATGGTAGTCATAACCGTTGTCATAGATATTTCTAGCCAAAACCAACTCTAACAGCAAGATACCTAAGAAATAAGGGCCATTTACCGTGACCTCCCTTCGAACTTCGCTAAATTACTGACAGCACCTCTCTTATTTTCGAAATTACAAAAATTTCACTTAAAATTTTATTTCATTTCAAAAACCTCCCCTGAAGTTTTCATTTCATAACATTCATGCACAAAAGTACCCCCCTCGGTGTACAGTTTTCAGGGGGTATTTTTGTTCATGGATGTTGGGAAATGAAAAGCCCAGAGGAGGTTTTTGTAAAGAAATGAAAACTTAAGGGGAGGTTTTTGTAATTTCGAAAACAAGAGGGGTGCTCTCAGTAATTATGCTAACTTAGAGGGGAGGTTTGGGTAATTATTTCTAAGAAGTAATACTCTTTTAAGTTTTATTTTTGGGAGGTTTGGGTAATTTCCTTACCCTTTTTAGGAGCTTCTCTCTTGCTCTAAAGTAGATGCCGTCATTTAGTCCCACATTCTACTCATATCCCACCATTGAAGGATAAGAACTAACATTCAGCCACTCCACCTTATCTCTCGTATTCACCGCCACGATTTCGGTAGGACGTTATTAGCAAATCGAGTTTCGCTCTCATATTCACCGTCTGAAACTCTCGCCTCTTCTTCAACTCCGCGAGTCTGCCCCTGCTCGCGTGCGGAACAATGAGGAAAATATGTAGTAATCCAAGATTTTTTATCCGAACAGGGAAACCCCCAGCAGGTATGCCGAGAGATGCGTGCGTGGAGGGATTGGGGATTTCTTGAAATAAAGGATCTGGAGAAGGATAATCTGTGGTGTTCGCGAGGCGACAAGAGAGCGAAACTTCTTTGCAGTTAAATATTGAAATAAACATGTTATCACGGAGCTCAGGGGCTTGTGAATTTGGCTCCTGGTTCCAGAGTATCTGGTTACAGAGCTCTGTTCGTAGATTTAATTTTGAGCTTACTTTAGCTTATTTCATTGTTGTTGGTGATGGATTTTAAGTATCTGTTCTCCATTCATCGAATATTGACAGGTTTTCGACATCTTTCGATCTTCGTTCATCGGTATCTGTTCTCCATTTAGCTTATTTCATTGTCTAGGGTTTAGGGTTTTAAGGCTCTGATGGTCGTGTCGAAGATGAGGGGCGAACATGGCTCCATGGCTTGGATCGAAGATGAGAGGCGAGCTAAGATGATTACTCCCGGAGCACCGAATTCCTCACTTGTGGCCGCCGCCGAGGACGAACATGGCCTGGGCGGGGGAGCTCTGGCAGCTAGTAATACGCATTACTCAGAAAGTTTTTTTGTCATGTTTTGCTAGTAACACAAATGCTTGGTAATAGTCATTTACGAAAATAATGGTCTGCTAACAGCCAAACATGATCTGATTATAACGAGATCCTTCCTTTACAGCGGGAACTCAACATCTGCTAAATCCCCTGTCACACTAACCGCACAATCAATTCTCCATCCCCAAACCCGCACTCATTCCCGTATTATTGGTTCGAATCCTAGGATCCGGACCCGTTATTCACTAGGTTTTATTAAAAACTGTGGCTGCTCCGCTGCTGTTTGTTGGTATTATCTCCCCTCCCGATTAATAAATAGGAATTAGCTGCCTATGAGAAACTTGTGAGAGCCACTGTTTGGAAAACCAAAAAGGCCGGCTGTAGGGATATTGAGACTTTTGGCACTTTGCATCCCTCAATTAGGGATCCGGATCCCCTGGAGTTCATGCGGGAACTCCAGGGTGGAGTTCATGCGGGAACAGGAAACCACGCGAGAAAAGAGGGAGCGAGCCCAACCCTTGGATTTAATCCTAGGGCTATTAATCCCTAAACTCCACCCTGGAGAATCCCGGATCCCCCAATTAGAGGGGTTTGGTACTTTGCACCGTATTTTTAAATTCTTGGCAATTTGTGTCCTCCAAAACACCAAATGCACCATGTTTTTAATTTTTATTCAACTCATTTTTTCTAATTTAATAACAGGCCCGATTAATTGGAGGAGGAGTATTTTGGTCTGGATTTAATAGTGTTTTATTAATTGACCACACCTTCATTATTCTATTAAATTCGGACTTGCCTTGTTTAGTATAGCAGTTTCTCTATTACCTGGATAATTCTAGGGCGTTGATATCCGCACTGCAGTTTTGGCTATCCGTACTCTATTTATTTAAGTTATTACACGCCTTTTGGAAATACGCCTTGTGCGTGCATTTTTAGGAAAAGTGTTCGAGATCTACAACTTTCGTGTTGAACACTTTTCATATAAGTGCGTGCACAACTTGAAATTCAAAATTTGAGTTACCCTGATAAATATGATAATATCTTGATTTACTTTTTTTGGGTGTTGGAGGTGATTAGAGAATTGATTCCTACAACCATTTGAATTTGCTCCTTCGCTAAACTCAGAAATCAATTTTACATCCACACCCAAATAGCTACAACACAGCAACCACAAAATTAATTGAAGGTAGAAGTATACTTGCTAGGGGAATCAGGTATGGTTGAGTAGGAAAATTGAAGAACACCACTGTGAAGATTGGGGGGAATGTGGAACACCACCGTGAAGAACGCCGCCGTGAAGAACACCTCTGTTACAGTCGCGACAAAAGGGGGGATCACATGAAAAAATTGGGTCGCGGTAGAAGCGGGGGAGCGTCGGGAAAAATTGGGTCGCGGTAGAAGCAGGGGATCGCCGGGAAAAACTGGGTCGCGGTAGAAGCGGGGGATTGCTAGTGGGTGGCGTTTTGCGAGAGAGAATCGAAAACACTAGAAGTGGGGGGTTTAGTATTTGAGTTTTCACATAAATGCCCTTAGATATTAATTCAGATATCAAATTAAATAGAGAAAATATATATTTTGAATTTGAGGGTGCATTTGGTGTTTTGGAGGGTGCAAAATGCCAAGAATCTAAAAATATGGTGCAAAGTGTCAAACCCCCCTAATTTGGGGTGCAAAGTGCCAAAAATTCAGGATATTGTGTAGGAGCCGCTTGTGAGTGTGGAGCAGCCCTGTACAACCCTGAATTCGCCGAGCGAACCCCCGGGACTCAAGAGGTGTTTAAGACTTGTTTTTCCTACAAGGGCCGAGGACAAGAATAGGGGGAGGTTGATGAGTCCCAAATATATACACATTTATGGACTCATCTGAGCCGATTTTCTAGTCTATGCACTTCACTTTAAACATGTTTTCACTTATATTTGATTCTCCATGCTAAGTGCACCTTTAGGCCCGTTTTGGTGTTATTTCTTGTTTATCTTCATTATTAGTTTTCATGCATGGTTAAGTGTCACTTTCAGTGGTTTGATTAGTGTTGTATGCTGGAGCAGGAGTCGTGCAGGTGTTCCCGGTACAAATCTATACAGGAACACTACGCACGATCACTGATTCTATTGCGCACGACCACTGGTCGTGCGCCACTGATCGTGTGCACTTAACCCCTGAAAACTGAGTTTTGTCTTCCTTATCGCACGACCACTTACGATAGCGCGCACGACCACTGGTCGTGCGCTACTGGTCGTGCGAACATTGTATTTTATAATTTTCTTCCCTTGCAGGCTCCATCCAGGCAGGCGCACGATTACAGGATGATAGTGCGCACGACCACTGGTCGTGCGCCAACGATCGTGCGCACTGTTTATTCCAGCGCCTATAAATTGCCCTGCTCGCGATTTAGGTCGGGATCCTCGCCGTTTTTTCCGCCCAGCTCCGCCGTTTTCGCCCCTTCCGCAGGTTTTTCGCCCCATTCATCGCCGCCCACCATATGGAGGTGCTTCGGGCTTGTTCTTCACGCCATTCTTGAGCTGGAGCTTCCTCTCGGCCTCCTCCTTCATCCTAGCGCTCCAAGGGAAGATCTAGCCGCCATCACCATCAAGCAAGAGGAAGTTTGCAACCTCTATCGGATCGTGACACGAAGAAGACGGGCGCATTGGAGAGTAGTGACAGCTCTCTCTACCCCGGACGTAGTTGCGGACCGAGCTAGGACGCGGATTGACAACCCGGTGCTTCATACCGTGAATCCACAACGAGCCTTCGGATTCGGTCGATTTCTTGCCTTATTCTTCTCTTATTGATGTATATGTAGTTAGATCTGTGTATTAAGATGAAGTTGCACTTAAACTAGTTTGTATTTCTATATATTTCATGTTTATGTGAAATGTTTGTTGTTTGAGTTGCTTGAGGTGCGCCCCATTCCATCCTCCATCCCGCCGTCACGTTCGTGTGTCGCACTAGCAATTGCTAGTGGCGTGCTTGTCGAAGAGGTGCCGACGACCCTCATTCCGTTAGCCTACTCGCCCATCCGCCTACCGAAGCGTGGCATAGCGGCCAGTGTATTCCATCCCGCCTAACGAAGCAGCGCGCTCAAGGCCTGCATAGTTCGATCCGTTAGCCTACTCGTCCATCCGCCCTTGCGACGCAGCGCGCTCAAGGCCTGCCTAGTCTCCATCCCGCCAAGCGAAGCATTGCATAGCGGCATTGCATGGGAGTAGTTATAGTATTTTCTCTTTATTGTCCACAATCCAAAACCCTCGTTTCCGCATCCATCCGCTCGAAAGGACTTCAACCTCAAGTCCTTCCTCGATAATAAACTCCACCTTACTGTGTTCCTTTGAGATCGATACTTGGGGATTCATTCCCATTTTATATTACTTGAACGATCGGTACAATGCCGTTTCGTGTCGTAGTCGAGCTACCGCCTATAGCGGTGTTTGAGATTCACGCCATCAGAGGTAAATCAATCATCCCTTGTTGACCATGGCCGGCTCGGACACGGCCGCTAGCGTCGGCGGTAGCACTATCGCCGGGCGCTAGCCCTCCTCAGCCGTCTCGACGGCACCGCTGAGATTGCTCGGTCGTCTCGCAAGTATGCCGAGACGAGTCGCTAGCGCCGGTGGTAGCAATACCGCCGGGCGCTAGCCAGACTAGCTCAAGACCAAGGCAAGGGGGGCGAGCTCCTCTCACCCCCACCCCCTCCAGGGGGGCGAGCTCCTCTCGCCCCCCGCGCCCCCAGCAGCAGGGGGGCGAGACCCCATGGGGGGCGAGCTCCTCTCGCCCCGCCCCAAGGCAAGGGGGCGAGCTCATCTCGCCCCCACCCCCTCCAGGGGGGCAAGCTCCTCTCGCCCCCCGCGCCCTCAGCAGCAGGGGGCGAGACCCCAGGGGGGGCGAGCTCCTCTCGCCCCCACCCCCTTCAGGGGGGCGAGCTCCTCTCGCCCCCCCCCCCCCCCCCCCCCCCCCCCCCCCGCGCCCCCAGCAGCAGGGGGGCGAGACCCCAGGGGGGTGAGCTCCTCTCGCCCCGCCCCAAGGCAAGGGGGTGAGCTCCTCTCGCCCTATCGCCCGCTCGCCCCCCGCGCCCCCAGCAGCAGGGGGCGAGACCCCAGGAGGGCGAGCTCCTCTCGCCCCGCCACAAGGCAAGGGGGCGAGCTCCTCTCGCCCCATCCCCTCCACGGGGGCGAGGTCCTCTCGCCCCCCGCGCCCCCAGCAGCAGGGGGGCGAGCTCCTCTCTCCCCACCCCAAGGCAAGGGGGGAGAGCTCCTCTCGCCCCCACCCCCTTCAGGGGGCGAGCTCCTCCCCCCCCCCCCCCCCCCCCCCCCCCCCCCCCCCCCCGCGCACCCAGCAGCAGGGGGCGAGACCCCAGGGGGGGGGGGGGGGGGCGAGCTCCTATCGCCCCACCCCAAGGCAAGGGGGGCGAGCTCCTCTCTCCCCCACCCCCTCCAGGGGGGCGAGCTCTTCTCGCCCCCCTCGCCCCCAACAGCAGGGGGGCGAGCTCCTCTCGCCCCGCCCCAAGGCAAGGGGGCGAGCTCCTCTCGCCCCATCCCCTCCTGGGGGGCGAGCTCCTCTCGCCCCCCGCGCCCCCAGCAGAGGGGCGAGACCAGCAGGGGGGCCGCCCCTAGCTGGGTCTCGCCCAGCCCCAGCAGAGGGGCGAGACCAGCAGGGGGGCCGCCCCTAGCTTGGTCTCGCCCAGCCCCAGCAGAGGGGCGAGACCAGCAGGGGGGCCGCCCCTAGCTGGGTCTCGCCCAGCCCCAGCAGAGGGGCGAGACCACCAGGGGGCCGCCCCTAGCTAGGTCTCGCCCCGCCCCAACAGAGGGGCGAGACCAGCAGGGGGCCGACCCTCGGGTCTCGCCCCACCCAGTTAATGGGCTCGCCGAGCCCCGCGAGGTACCCCCTCTTGCCCAGTTCCGGTGGGAGGGGTCGGTCTGCGCCTAGCACCTCAGAACAGCGGGATTTGGCTATTCGCAGGCCAAATCCGGGGGCATTTTGGTAACTTTGCAGGCAGTTTTTGGTTACTTGCAGCCCAACTTCAGAAATCCTATAAATAGGACCAAGGGGGCACCATTTGAGAGGAGGTTCATTCTAGGCTAGCTCTCTCCCTCTCTCTCCCTCCCCAAGTCTCTCTAAGGGGTGAGGAGAGCCTCCAGTGGTGCCCAAGCTTAGTAGTGGCTTGGGAGGGGAAGTTCCTAAGGGGCTTCCGGGTATGTGGCGGGACCTCCCCACTAAGCCCTTGGTCCAGTCCATTGTTCCTCAATCTTCAACCTAGAGCTCTCCCTTGGGGGAGTAAGGGTTGGTCTCCCCTCAGCTTGCTGAGGGCCCCGAACTCCACAAGAGACCGAGAAATTGGTTTCAACATTTTGGTGCGGTGAGCGTGGAGTGTGACTGATTCAAGAAACCCTCAAGATGAGTTCCATGGACGGAGGTGGAGGAAGATCCGACCCAAGTCACTCCCAGCCCCCAGTGGCTGGGGTGACGTTGGAGATGTTCGAAAATTTCAAGCAAGAGGTCTTACAGACCGTCCAGGTTGCTTTCGTCATGATAGTCAGAGGCAGAAGAGATGGTCCGGAGATCCCGCCCCAGCAGGTGGACGAGGGAACTCTCGGCCAGCAGTCCAGGAAAGAGGTACCAGTGGGGGGGGGGGGGAGGTGGGGAGATGCCATACCCCCACTCGCCCGTCCCCAAGGGGGCGAGCTCAGGAGGGGGGCGCCCTCCCAGCTCGCCCCGCCCCTTCAAGGGGGTGAGCTCGGGAGGGAGGCGCCCTCCCAGCTCGCCCCTCCCCTTCAAGGGGGCGAGCTCAGGAGGGAGGCGCCCTCCCAGCTCGCCCCACCCCTTCAAGGGGGCGAGCTCAGGAGGGGGGAGCCCTCCCAGCTCGCCCCGCCTCTTCAAGGGGGCGAGCTCAGGAGGGGGGCGCCCTCCCAGCTCGCCCCACCCCTTCTAGCCCAGTCCCAAAAGGGGGCGAGCGGGGAGGCATCCGGCCCCCTCTCGCTCCACCCCAAAAGGAGTCGAGTGAATGTTGATGGTCGAGACCACCTCGGGTGGAGGCTATCCAATAGCCCGGCGAGCGCAGAGGCCAGCAAGTCGACTCCGCGAGAGCAAGGAAGGGGGAACTTCAAAAGGAAAAGATTAAACTACCCAAGGTGGAGGCAGGGACCAAGGGCACCCCCTCCACCGCCTCCACAGACTATGGCGATTGGCGGGGGAAGAAGGAGGAGAGCCAGGAAAGCAGAAAGAAGAGGAAGAGGAGGGGGTAGGGTGGAGTTATCCTACTGTGACTTCCATCAGGAAGAAGGTCACGCGACATCCACCTGCCCCGAGTTTTTGAAAATAAGGGAGGCAATGGGTCTGATGCAACAACGACACTAGCCGAAGGGGATCGAGGAGGACAGGACCTAGGATGTTGGAGACGAAGAGAGGATGTCCCGAGCTAAGTGGTGGCGACCAAAAACGCTTGTACCAGTAAATCCACGTAGGGCGATGGTTTGTTTTCATACTTAGTTCCTTTTTCTTGCATACAATATTATAACTAACAAGGTTGGATATGTTGGTGCTGGAATGCCCCAGATCGATTCCGCTCCCGGGCTCTCACCTAGACGGGGGGTTCAGGTTGATCTCTGGAGAGGCTGGCAAGGTTGGATATTTTGGTGCTGGAATGCCCCAGATCGATTCCGCTCCCGGGCTCTCACCTAGACGGGGGGTTCAGGTTGATCTCTGGAGAGGCTGGCAAGGTTGGACATGTTGGTGCTGGAATGCCCCAAATCGATTCCGCTCCCGGGCTCTCACCTAGATGAGGGGTTCAGGTTGATCTCTGGAGAGGCTGGCAAGTTTGGATATGTTGGTGCTGGAATGCCCCAGATCGATTCCACTCCCGGGCTCTCACCTAGACGGGGGGTTCAGGATGATCTTTGGAGAGGCTGACAAGGTTGGATATGTTGGTGCTGGAATGCCCCAGATCGATTCCGCTCCCGGGCTCTCACCTAGACGGGGGGGTCAGGTTGATCTCTGGAGAGGCTGGCAAGGTTGGATATTTTGGTGCTGGAATGCCCCAGATCGATTCCGCTCCCGGGCTCTCACCTAGACGGGGGGTTCAGGTTGATCTCTGGAGAGGCTGGCAAGGTTGGACATGTTGGTGCTGGAATGCCCCAAATCGATTCCGCTCTCGGTCTCTCACCTAGACGGGGGGTTCAGGTTGATCTCTGGAGAGGCTGGCAAGATTGGATATGTTGGTGCTGGAATGCCCCAGATCGATTCCGCTCCCGGGCTCTCACCTAGACGGGGGGGTTCAGGTTGATCTCTGGAGAGGCTGGCAAGGTTGGATATTTTGGTGCTGGAATGCCCCAGATCGATTCCGCTCCCGGGCTCTCACCTAGACGGGGGGTTCAAGTTGATCTCTGGAGAGGCTGTCAAGTTTCAACATGTTGGTGTTGGAATGCCCCAGATCGATTCCGCTCTCGGGCTCTCACCTAGACGGGGGGTTCAGGTTGATCTCTGGAGAGGTTGACAAGGTTGGATATGTTGGTGCTTGAATGCACCAGATCGATTCTGCTCCCGGGCTCTCACCTAGACGGGGGGTTCAGGTTGATCTCTGGAGAGGCTGGCAAGGTTGGATATGTTGGTGCTGGAATGCCCCAGATCGATTCCGCTCCCGGGCTCTCACCTAGACGGGGGGTTCAGGTTGATCTCTGGAGAGGCTGGCAGGGTTGGATATTTTGGTGCTGGAATGCCCCAGATCGATTCCGCTCCCGGGCTCTCACCTAGACGGGGGGTTCAGGTTGATCTCTGGAGAGGCTGGCAAGGTTGGATATGTTTGGTGCTGGAATGCCCCAGATCGATTCCGCTCCCGGGCTCTCTCTAGACGGGGGGTTCAGGTTGATCTCTGGAGAGGTTGGCAAGGTGATAAGTCTTCGGTGCTGCAGTTCCCCTCGGATGGTTCCGCTGACCGGGCTCTCACTAGCCGGCAGGTTCAGGTTGACCTCCCAGGGAGGCTAGGTTCTTTTTCCCCCGAGGTGGTCTCGCTAGCCGGGCTCTCACTAGCCGGCAGGGTTGGAAGACCTCTCGGGGAGGCTATGTATTTTCCCCCGAGGTGGTCTCGCTAGCCGGGCTCTAACTAGCCGGCAGAGTTGGAATACCTCTCGGGGAGGCTATGTATTTTCCCCCGAGGTGGTCTCGCTAGCCGGGCTCTCACTAGCCGGCAGAGTTGGAAGACCTCTCGGGGAGGCTATGAATTTTCCCCCGAGGTGGTCTCGCTAGTCGGGCTCTCACTAGCCGACAGAGTTGGAAGACCTCTCGGGGAGGCTATGTATTTTTCCCCCCAGGTGGCTCTGCTAGCTGGGCTCTCACTAGCCGGCAGAGTGGGAGGACATCTCGAGGAGACTTTAGGTTTTCCCTCAAAATAGCTCCGTTCGCCGGATTCCCAGCGACGCTCGTCGAATATGCAGGGTTGGACGTTTCTTTCCGAGCGCGTACCTCGCTTAAAAAGAGCGGGGATTGTGTACAACCCTGAATTCGCCGAGCGAACCCCCGGGACTCAAGAGGTGTTTTAGACTTGTTTTTCCTACATGGGCCGAGGACAAGAATAAGGGGAGGTAAATTAATCATCCCTTGTTGACCATGGCCGGCTCGGACACGGCCGCTAGCGCCGGCGGTAGCACTACCGCCGGGCGCTAGCCCTCCTCAGCCGTCTCGACGACACCGCTGAGACCGCTCGGTCGTCTCGCAAGTATGGCGAGACAAGTCGCTAGCGCCGGCGGTAGCAATACCGCCGGGCGCTAGCCAGACTAGCTCAAGACCAAGGCAAGGGGGGCGAGCTCCTCTCGCCCCCACCCCCTCCAGGGGGGCGAGCTCCTCTCGCCCCCGCGCCCCCAGCAGCAGTGGGGCGAGACCCCAGGGGGGCGAGCTCCTCTCGCCCCGCCCCAAGGCAAGGGGGCGAGCTCCTCTCGCCCCATCCCCTCCAGGGGGGCGAGCTCCTCTCGCTCCCCCGCGCCCCCAGCAGCAGGGGGGCGAGCTCCTCTCCCCCCCCCCCCAAGGAAAGGGGGCGAGCTCCTCTCGCCCCCCGCGCCCCCCGCGCCCCCAGCAGCAGGGGGGCGAGACCCCAGGGGGGGGCGAGCTCCTCTCGCCCCACCCCAAGGCAAGGGGGCGAGCTCCTCTCGCCCCCACCCCCTCCAGGGGGGCGAGCTCCTCTCGCCCCCCCCCCCCCCCCCCCCCCCCCCCCGTGCCCCCAGCAGCAGGGGGGGCGAGACCCCAGGGGGGGGCGAGCTCCTCTCGCCCCGCCCCAAGGCAAGGGGGAGAGCTCCTCTCGCCCCCACCCCCTCCAGGGGGGCGAGCTCCTCTCGCGCCCCCCCCCCCCCCCCCCCCCCCCCCCCCCCCCCCCCCGCGCCCCCGGCAGCAGGGGGGCGAGACCCCAGGGGGGCGAGCTCCTCTCGCCCCGCCCCAAGGCAAGGGGGCGAGCTCCTATCGCCCCATCCCCTCCAGGGGGGCGAGCTCCTCTCGCCCCCCGCGCCCCCAGCAGAGGGGCGAGACCAGCAGGGGGGGCCGCCCCTAGCTGGGTCTCGCTCAGCCCCAGCAGAGGGGCGAGACCATCAAGGGGCCGCCCCTAGCTGGGTCTCGCCCAGCCCCAGCAGAGGGGCGAGACCAGCCGGGGGGCCGCCCCTAGCTGGGTCTCGCTCAGCCCCAGCAGAGGGGCGAGACCAGCAGGGGGCTGCCCCTAGCTGGGTCTCGCCCAGCGCCAGCAGAGGGGCGAGACCAGCAGGGGGGCCGCCCCTAGCTGGGTCTCGCCCAGCCCCAACAGAGGGGCGAGACCAGCAGGGGGGCCGCCCCTAGCTGAGTCTCGCCCAGCCCCAGCAGAGGGGCGAGACCAACAGGGGGGCCGCCCCTAGCTGGGTCTCGCCCAGTCCCAGCAGAGGGGCGAGACCAGCAGGGGGGCCGCCCCTAGCTGGGTCTCGCTCAGCCCCAGCAGTTGGGCGTGTTCCGTCCATGGAGGAGTTCGGAAACGCTTTCCTAAAGCGTTACATTCCGGCTTCAACAAGGTTAGCACTGCAGCGGCAGTTTCTGCATTTGGTGCAGCGGGAGAAGACGGTGGATGAATATCTGCAAGAGTTCACTCGGTTGGGTCGGTATGCGGGCACGACAATGACAGATGATGAAGAGAGAGATAACCTCTTTTATCAAGGGTTGAGGGAAAATTTAAGGCAACCACTCATAGCCTTGAAGAATGCGGGATTCAATGAGTTGGTCGAAGCCGCTCGCACGCTGGAGAGCGACTTGGAGCGAACTCAACGGCGAAAGGGTGTTGCGGCAAGGCAGGGAGAAGGAAAGCCTTCTAAGTCTCAGTCCCAGTGGAAGTCCGAGGGCAGCCGATGGAAGAAGAAGCCCCGTCCTAATCGGCCTGGGGAGAGAAGTGGCGCACCTTCGGGAGATTTCCGTTCCAAAGGTCCGGTTACTTGTTACCAGTGTGGCAAGGTGGGTCACATTAGTCGTTTTTGTACCGAGGGCGGAGCTGGGCCAGAGCCGAGACAAGAACAATCGGTGCGTTCGGGTCCCGGTGTTGCAGAGAAGGGGAAAGCGGCGGAGTCGAGTGCTTCGCGGTTCCCTCCAGTGCAGCCTAGGGCCTATAATCTTGGGCAACAGGAAGCGATACGTCAACCCGATGTGGTGACAGGTACGAAAGGTTTAAGTTCCGTTTGTTACTATAATGTAGTTTGCGGCCTTTCATGTTTGTTTTGCACGTGGTTAGGTTTCGTGCTAGTTTCGGGCTACCCCTCTCGAGTGTTGTTCGACACGGGGGCGTCACACTCTTTTCTTGCGGAAAGTTTTATCCGGAAGATTGGTGCTGAGCCCGTAGTGGCAGGAGTGGAGCTGAGTGTGCATATGCCGAATGGGTCTTTCATGACTACCATGAGGAAGGGACGCATTGTGATGCAAATTGGCGATTGTGATTTCGTGTTGGTAGCAGCGATTCTGCCACTAGCTGAATTCGATGTTATCTTGGGAATGGACTGGCTTGCGGAGCAGCGAGCTAGTATCGACTGCCAGTTGAAGGTGGTAACCCTGAGAGCTGAAGGTAGAGCAGAGGTCAAGTTTGAAGGCCTAAGCGGAGTGGCTTGCTCCCTGATTTCCGCTATGCAAATGAGGCGTGCGGTGAATCAAGGAGGCGAGGCGTTTTTAGCTTTGTTGGAGGCTCACTCCACAAAGTTGGCTATTAGAGAAGTTCCGGTGGTGGAAGAATTTGAGGATGTATTCCCCGAGGAGCTTCCGGGAGCACCTCCTCAGCGTGAAATCGATTTCTCGATAGAGTTGGTACCGGGTGCGAGGCCGGTGTCGCGTCCTCCGTTTAGGATGGCACCGAAGGAACTGGCCGAGCTAAAGGTTCAGTTGCAAGAGTTGTTAGAGCAAGGGTACATTAGGCCCAGCTCTTCGTCGTGGAGCGCACCGGTTTTGTTTGTGAAGAAAAAGGACGGAAGTATGCGGTTGTGCATTGATTACCGTGAGCTAAATAAGTTGACCGTCAAGAATAAATATCCGATTCCCCGAATCGATGATTTGTTCGACCAGTTAGTGGGGTCGGTGGTGTACTCCAAGTTGGATTTGAAATCGGGGTACTACCAGTTGAAGATTCGAGAAGAGGACGTTGCCAAGACAGCGTTTGGGACTCGTTATGGACACTACGAGTTTTCGGTGATGCCGTTCGGACTGACGAACGCGCCATCTGTGTTCATGGATTTGATGAACAGGGTTTTTCGCCCGTTCTTAGATTCGTTCGTGGTGGTGTTTATTGATGATATTTTGGTGTATTCAAAATCGGAGGCAGAGCATGAGTCTCACTTGAGGCAAGTATTGCAGACTCTAAGGGAGAATCAGCTTTATGCTAAGTTCTCAAAATGTGAGTTTTGGATCGAGAAGGTGGCTTTCTTGGGGCACATAATTAGTGGAGATGGGGTGGCGGTAGATCCAGCGAAGATTGAAGCCATTAAGGGTTGGCCTGTATTGAGAACCGTGGCGGAAGTCCGGAGCTTCCTTGGACTAGCCGGTTATTACAGAAGATTCGTGGAGAACTTTTCGCGGATGGCGTTGCCCCTCACCACACTCACTCGCAAGGACCAGAGGTTTGTTTGGACACCGGAGTGTGCCCGGGCATTCGAGAATTTGAAGGAAAGATTGATGTCTGCCCCAATCCTTAGTCTTCCTAATGGGACGGAAGGATTTCAGATCTTTAGCGACGCATCAGGTTGCGGGTTGGGTTGCGTGCTGGTGCAGCACGGCAAGGTGATAGCGTATGGGTCAAGGCAGTTAAAGACTCATGAGAGGAATTATCCCGTCCATGATCTGGAGTTGGCGGCGGTAATCTTTGCGATATAACTGTGGAGACACTATGTTTATGGTGCGAAGGTGGAGATCTTCACGGATCACAAAAGCCTGAGGTATCTCCTAGACCAAAAGGATCTGAATATGCGGCAGCGTAGGTGGGTCGAGTTCCTTGGGGACTACGATGTGGAGATTCAGTATACGCCGGGTAAAGCCAACGTGGTGGCGGATGCTTTGAGTAGGAAGTACTCCGGGCAAGGTAATTGGATGGAGGCGCATAGCGAGCGTTTGATTCGAGACTTGGAGTCTCTTGACATTTCTTGTGTGGCTAGAGGTGAGTCTAGCATAGCTCGTTTGAACTGGATTGAAATGCAGTGTGATATAACGGATCGGATCCGAGAGGCGACCAGTGCGGACGAGGAGTGCCAACAGTTGGTGTTGGAGGCTCAGCAAAGCGAAGGCACTGCCTTGGAGATGGTTGGTGGAATTCTGAGGAGAGACGGGAGGATCTGTGTTCCGCGCTTCGGCAAGCTTCGCGAGGAGTTGATGTTTGAAGCTCACTTTACGAAGTACTTCGTTCATCCAGGAAGTACAAAGATGTACGCGGATTTGAAGAAATCTTTTTGGTGGCCTGGGATGAAGCGGGATGTAGCCGAGTACGTGAGCCGATGTCAGACTTGTGCCTTGGTGAAGGCTGAGTGTCAAAGGCCCGGCGGGTTCTTGAAGCCTCTTCCCATCCCCGAATGGAAATTTGATGACATCTCTATGGATTTTGTGCATGGTTTGCCTCGATCGCAGCAGGGTAACGATGCGATTTGGGTGATAGTGGATCGCCTGACGAAGGTGGCCCACTTCATTCCAAATCAGAAGAGCGATGGCGTGGAGAAGCTCGTGGAGCTTTATGTTCGAAACATTATGCGGTTGCACGGGATTCCAAAGAGCATCGTTAGTGATCGCGATGGGCGATTCACATCGAAGGACTGGAGATTAGTGCAGAAAAGTCTAGGCACGAAGCTCAAGTTTAGCACCGCGTTCCATCCGCAGACCGATGGTCAGACGGAGCGAACGAACCGTACGTTGGAAGACATGTTGAGGATGTGTGCTCTCGACTTTGGCAAAGGTTGGGAGGACCACCTTTTCATGGTGGAGTTCGCCTATAATAATAGCTTCCAGGCGAGTATCAAGATGGCGCCATACAAAGCTTTGTATGGAAGGAAGTGTCGAACGCCGATGTCTTGGGCAGAGGTGGGAGACACTAAGCTTTTGGGAAAGCAAGTGGTGGAAGATGCTTGCGAGATTGTGCGGACGATTCAGGAGCGCATGAAGGTTGCTCAGGATCGACAAGCGAAGTATTTTAATGCGCGCCACAGAAATGTGGAGTTTGCAGTGGGCGACATGGTCTACTTGAAGATCAAGCCGTTCAAGGGTGTTTCGCGGGTGCGGTGACTCAAGAAGTTGAGTCCGAGATATTTGGGTCCGTTCGAGGTTACGGAGCGTATAGGCGAAGCAGCCTATCGTTTGGCGTTGTCCGCAGAGCTGAGTGGATTACATGACGTTTTTCATGTCTCCGTACTGAGGAAAGCTTTGGTGGAGCCGAGCGTCGTGGTCGAAGCGGCGGCGGTGCCGGTGATGGAGAACTTGGGGGCGAGGGTTCGCCCGGTGTGCGTGGAGGATTCAGAAGTCCGGCAGTTGCGTAACAAGCAAGTCAAACTTGTAAAGGTGCGATGGGACAACTGCGGGCGAGACGAATTCTCTTGGGAGCGTGAGCAAGCGATGCGGGAGGATTTCCCGGAACTTTTCCCTCCAGGTATGCATTATGAATTCCCTGTTTAAATTCTGAAATTTCGGGACGAAAATTGTTTAAGGGGGGTGGAGTTGTAACACCCCAAAAATCGTAGTTCAGCGAGGTAGACGGAGTGGTAGTGCTGCGTTCGGGATAGGCTAAAATTCCATAGCTGTTCAGTGCGCACGACCAGTGTCCTCTTCGCGCACGACCAGTGACCGTGCGCATGTGATCGTGCGTTAATTCGAAGGATTCGGAGTTCTGTCTCGAACAGTGCGCACGACCAGTGTCCTCTTCGCGCACGACCAGTGACCGTGCGCATGTGATCGTGCGTTAATTCGCAAGGATTTGGAGTTCTGTCTCGAACAGTGTGCACGACCAGTGTCCTCTTCGCGCACGACCAGTGACCGTGCGCATGTGATCGTGCGCCCTGTTTATTCTGCTCCGCGATTTTGAGCGGAGAAGGAGATCGGTCCGTCCAAATCTATTGGAATTTGATCCAACGGCTGCGATGGTTGGCTGGGGGATTTTAGGGCTTGGTAGAGGAGTTAAACCCTCATTATTTCCAAGGCTTTCTCTCTCTTAGGTTGGAGAAAGGAGGAGGAGGCAAGGAGGAAGAAGAAGGGGAATCCGCCATTGCCGGAGCTTCGGAGCTTCGGAGCTCCGTTCGCCGATCCAAGACCGGCAGTGCGTAGAGGGCATCAAGGCGCTTCTTCTCCACCGTGTGGTTGCAAGCTTCTCATGGCTAGGAGGAGATCTCAAAAGGTAACGACATTTCTCCTCCCGGTCTTTAGGATGCGTGTTTGGCATCCCTTCTTTTTCTGCATTTTGACACCGGATCCGTCGAGTGAGAGGGATCCGGGTCGCCTTGGTTCAAGATAAACCACCGGGTTGATTGTGTCCGTCCCCGGCATGTTTTGCACTAGAGATCCGCTCCGTTAGCGGATTAGGCATTGTGGGTGAAGCCGGATTTGTGGCCGTTGGTCCGATCCGGTGATGTTGATTTACGCACATTTTAGGGATTTTGTTAGAAATCCGATTACGGCGAACTCGTCGTGGTGATGCCTTTATAGCTTCGTGTGGTAACGAATGTTGGGTTTAGGGCGGAGAAATAATGTGCGGATTTTGGGGCTTGTGATGCCTAGTGTTGTGCGAAGGCGCGATTGGTCTTTGTGGTCGGCTGCCTATCCCGTGAAGACTGAGATTCACGTGTGGAGAGTGTCCCGGCAAGATTAGTCCCTTCGATTGTTGACTGACGAGAATGTCTGTGCTACGGTTGAGTCCGTTGACGGTCGCCAGGCGAGGCACGGTGGACGTTGTCCCGAAAGTAAGCCCAGGGCCTTGGGACGTTTTGGTTGGCCAGAATTCTTAGAATCGGTCTTGGTGCGTTATTGGCGGCCCGAGCGTGTGAGCTGTCAGACAAGCCCGATGGCATGGTGGGCCAGGCGAGGTGGGTCTCAGCGAGAGCGCTTGGCCTTGGGTTTTGATGCCCTTGTGGGGAAGTAATGAGTACCCTTGTGTTGGTGATGTATGATGATGTGTTAGATTCATACGCTTTAGGGCGCCTTGGGTGAAACCCGGGCTTGCACTCATTTTGCATTGTTAGGCCCCTTTTATTACCTGCTCAACATAGAAACGTGGATGATGTTTGTGACACTCATGCCAGTATTTATGTTGCTTTCCTTTATGTACTTTTGCATACGAAGTGCTGACTTGCAGGGTGAAGTAGTTCCCCGGGGTCCGCTAGGACGGTCGGGAGGAGGGATGTTGTTACACCGCTTGTGGTCAGCCATAGCTGACCCTCGTTTACCGTTCTTTGTGATTTGGTTGCAGGGCAAGAATCGCAGGCTGGACCCAGCGCGCCGGCCAAAAAGGCCTAAAGCCTCACGAAGTGCTTAGTTGATTTCCTGCATTACTTTCTTCGTACTTTGTTATATCCGGCTTGCATGCCGAGGCAGTATAGGGAAAAACCATCCTTCCCATTTTGTTGGGATGTCTTTTATTATGGAATGTTTGATGTTTTGGACATTGTTTTGTAAGGCCTTAAGGTCAGTTGGACTCCTTTGTAGTATGGACAATCTCTGTGGCTTAGTTTGTTTCCGCTGTGTTGTCTGAGTTATGAGATTGGGTAGTTAATATCATCTTTTAATACTAAAGCTGTGGCGGTTATATGCTGTGGGGTCCCGGCCGGACCCATATTATATGGTCATTACAGGGGAGGTGTTACACCCCGGGTCTCGCCCCACCCGGTTAATGGGCTCGCCGAGCCTCGCGAGGTACCCCCTCTCGCCCAGTTCCGGGGGGAGGGGTCGGTCTGCGCCTAGCACCTCAGAACAGCGGGATTTGGCTATTCGCAGGCCAAATCCAGGGGCATTTTGGTAACTTTGCAGGCAGTTTTTGGTTACTTGCAGCCCAACTTCAGAAATCCTATAAATAGGACCAATGGGGCACCATTTGAGAGGAGGTTCATTCTAGGCTAGCTCTCTCCCTCTCTCTCCCTCCCCAAGTCTCTCTAAGGGGTGAGGAGAGCCTCCAGTGGTGCCCAAGCTTAGTAGTGGCTTGGGAGGGGAAGTTTCTAAGGGGCTTCCGGGTATGTGGTGGGACCTCCCCACTAAGCCCTTGGTCCAGTTCATAGTTTCTCAATCTTCAACCTAGAGCTCTCCCTTGGGGGGAGTAAGGGTTGGTCGCCCCTCAGCTTGCTGAGGGCCCTGAACTCCACAAGTGACCGAGAAATTGGTTTCAACAAGCCCGATCACTCTTTCCTCTTCACTTTCTCTTCTCTCTCATGCACTCGGAGGAGACGCGGCCTCAATCATTGTCGCTGGTTTTGGAGAGGAGTGTTGTCGCCGGTCTTGGAGGCAGTGGCGGACGCAGGAATTTTTTCCAGTGTGGGCGGACTTAAAAATTGCACACATCAAACATCACCGATCCGGGCCTATCGCCACGGGTAGGCTTCACACGACATGCCTAAGTCCATCTCGAGCGAACCTCTAATGCAATTTAATGTCGGGGACGGACACAATCAACCTGGTGAAAGAGATTGTTACCCTTGAAGCGTGCCTCCAAGCAATTGAATCGACCGTAAGGCTTCCACTTTGCAAGATCCGAACTCTTCTTAAAGAGTCATGACTGAAAATACAAAGAAATTTTCATCATGAATAGCTAAATAAAACAGATTCTCATCTACAAAATCAAGATCTACCAAAAAATTTGATGAAATCCAACCTTCAGATGCATTGGACTGAGAGGAGGCTAGAGGGTCAGTGTCGGACTGTCAGAGGGATTCCGTCGGTCGGAGTCGGACTGCCGGAGGGATTCCGTCGGTCGGATTAAGAGGAGGAGGGCCTTCGTTGGTCCGATTGAGAGGGTGAGGGCTTCCGTCGGCCAGAGAGGGGGAAATGATTTCGCTGGCTTGGGACTTGTCGCAAGTGGTCGGGGGGGGGGGGGGGGGGGGGGGGGTGAGATTAGGGCTTTCTTTTTATGAATAGACCTTTAGCTCGTCGAGCTCAACGAGCTCAACAGGCACGCTGCAGTTCGTCGAACGCAGCTAGCCTGCAGTTCGTCGAACGCAGCTAGCCTGCAGTTCGTCGAACGCAGCTAGCCTGCAGTTCGTCGAACGCAGCTAGCCTGCAGTTCGTCGAACGCAGCTAGCCTGCAGTTCGTCGAACGCAGGTAGCCTGCAGTTCATCGAACGCAACTAGCTGCGTTCGACGAACTGCAGGCTAGCTGCGTTCGACGAACTGTAGGTCATTTTTTTTTAAAATTGAGTGTGGGCGGCCGCCAACACTCGCCCCAAGCTGGGTCTGCCCCTGCTTGGAGGTGTGTAGTCGTCGATCTTTGTTGGAAGAGGTGGAGTGAAGATGGAGTTGGTGCCGTGGAGAGGAGAAGTGTAGTTAGATCCGACTTGGATTCCCCCTCCGGTAGTGGTGTGGTTGAACATCAGATATTGGTGTTAAAGGTTCTCTGTGTACCGTGTGCGTCTGCTAGACGGATTGCAGTCCAGATCTATTACTCACCCGCGGATCTTGCGTGTACGACGCATCTTCGGTGTTTTCATCGGACGGTTATTTCTTCTCTCATTCTATTCCATGTATTTGCATTTATATTATTGATTATATATATCTACGTGGTCGTGCCTCGACGAATTTGCCGAGTGTGGTTTTGTGTCTGTTTTGTGTTTCTTGTTTACCTGGGTTTGTTGTAGTGTTTGTGCATTGTTCCTGAAATTACAACAGTCATTAGAGTCATACAACATCTTGACCATCCAAGCACACCCAAAACCCTTGGACATTCCAAGGTTTCATGGAACTGAAACCCTTGCTCGGATCTTCAAATCTATATATGATCTCTTATCACTGCAAAGATGTTCGACCTTGAACTTTCCGCGGTCGGTGCCAAACCAATTGGTGTGGTGGTTGAGAACAACAAAGGTGGATTGCGATCGCCGACAATCCCACCATACGCCTGAGAACTTGTTGACGGAGCTTCCCCTCCAAAATTTGTCGCGAGGATCCCATTTTTTGAGTGGAAAGAAAGTGAGTCCCGAGAAGTCGAAGAGAAAATTGAGTAGAATTGGGATAGTGGTGTGTGTGTGGGGGGGGGGGGGGGGGGGGGGGGGGGGAGTAGACTTTGTCCTTGCGAGTTGCAAGAATAATGCGTTGATCTCGAAAACGTGTGAAGAATAATGGAAATAATAGAAGTAGTGGATTAAGACATATCCCACAAAGTTGCTAGCCTCTCGAATGAAAATACGAGGCTTCTCGCCGGGCTATGGAGCATCTCGATAAGGTAGCGAGCATCTCAGAAAGGTGGTGGGGGCATCTCGGAGGGTGTCGCCTGGCGTCCGTGAGAGAAGAGCGAGGGGGAAAGAGAACGGCGGCCACGTGGCTCTCGTCGAGAGTGTTCAGTGAGATAACTGACAACCCTGACGAGATGTCGTCTCAAAGGCGAACCTAGTTTTTTTCTGGGGCTTGTGGAAAGCGGGCTAGCGAGCCGGCAGAAACGGACATCGGGTTAGTGGGTTACGAACACGCTTTTCGTGCTCCGCTATCGTAGTGCTTTGAGTTTTGTGGCAATGATCATGGTGATATGTAAGGGTGTGATGTGACTTAGGACCTAAACAATTAATGTTTCGAGATATGCTTAATTTCTTTGCCTGCATTGACTAGTAGAGTGTGTTTTCCAAACTTATAATCCTTATTAGGCGAAGTTATTGTGTCCGGAGACCACGAACAAACCTGTCCAATATTTTTGGCTCGGGACCGTGTGCAAAAATGTATGGTCACAGACTAAAAAAAGCCTCATTTATTAAAGCATTTTTGAAATGTTAGGTGCGAGATGATGCGGAGAACGTGTTCATTTAGAGGGCTATGTTTACCAATGAATTAGCTTACAAAATCTCTAATTATAGGTGTACTTAATGAGCCTTTAACCCATACCACCATATCACAAACTTAGCTTCTAGGTATAAAATAAAAGAGATCTCTTGTTTCCATATGAGGAATCCTTCTTTTCTAATAGCATTTATAATCTAAGGACTATAAACATGAGTAAAATAAATGTATAACTTTTGAAATTAATTTTAATATCTTTTTAAATCACAATTTTGTGCCAAATTTCATCGTTCTCAAATTGAAATTTTAGGCTTCATCTGGCGCGACATTTTCGCCGGCCAGCGGAAAAACAAACGGTCTTCGACAGCATTTGCTTCGTGTGGTCCCGCCGCGCCCGGAGGAAACGGAGCAAAAAGCTCTCATCCCGAATCGCGCCGGAGCTGCTGCGGAGAGACAAACATGGACTTAGGAGTTCTATCATGCAATAATATTGGACATCACCACCCCCAACGATTAGTTATATTATTCGTTTTAATAAAAAAAGAAAGAAATCGTATTCAATAATAGCGATTATTTGGTCCCTCTCCGCTCTCAGCCGTGGACGCCCCTTCGACCGCCGCAAGGGTGGCGGCTCGAACCTTCCCTTTTTCTTCTCAGGCGCCGGCGGCGTCCGACAAGCATCAGAGGTCAATCCCTCCTCAACAGTGCCGAAGTAATAGTACTAGCTCGGCAGGCATTAGCAATGCCGCCGCCAACGCCGCTGACCTCCTAAACCTAGCGAGCTCCTCCCTTTCTCAGCTCCGGCGAACCCATGCCCACCTCCTCCGCCGCAACGTCCTCTTCCATAACGACGAGTACAGTCTATCCCTCTTCTCTCTTTATGCCTCTCTGTCATCCCCTTCCTCCGCCTTCTCCGTCGTCGCTTCTTCCCCCAATCCCTCCATCTATCTCTTCAATCGCGCCATCCGCACACTCTCCAAATCTCGCCTCGCCCTCCGGCTCTACGCTCGAATGCCGGCCCTCGCCGTCGCCCCGGATAACTTCACCTTCCCATTTGCCCTCAACACCTGCGCCGCCTTATCCGATCTCCCAGCCGGCGCGGAGCTCCACTCTCGCCTCCTCCGCACCGGCTTCGCCCGCCACCTCCCGGTCGCCAATGCCCTCGTCGACATGTACGGCAAGTGCGCCCAGCTCCCCCTCGCCGGCCGCGTCTTCGACGAAATGCCCCTCAGAGACCTCGTCTCAAACAACGCCATCCTGGGCGCCCACGCCCGTCTCGGCCAGTACATGCTCTCCGCCAGGAAGGTGTTCGACGCTATGCCTGAGAGGAACATAATCTCCTGGAACGCAATGATCGTCGGCTACATGAATGCCGGGAACCTCGCCGCCGCTCGAGCCGTCTTCAACACCATCCCCGCCCGCAACCCCGTTTCCTGGATGGTGATGATTCTCGGGTACTGCAAGAACGGGTACGTCGACGCCGCCCGGCTGCTGTTCGACGAAATGCCGCAGAGAAATGTAGTCTCCTGGACCGTGATCATAACGGGCTATTCCCAGAGCGGGCGGGCGAAGGAAGCGCTGGCCATGTTCCACGGCATGCAAAGAGCCGGAGTCAAGCCTGATGCCGCCACCATGACCTGCGTCATCTCCGCCGTGGCTCAGCTGGGAAGCTCCGAGCTGGCCCGCTGGGCCGGCGCCTACGTGGACCAGAACGGCATCGACAGGAACGCGAAGGTCCTCACCGCACTCGTCGACATGTACGCCAAATGCGGCGAAATGAAGCGAGCGTTCCGCCATTTCCGGGAGATCCCCTCGCCCGACGCCTTCTCCTACACCGTCCTCATCAACGCGCTCGCATCCAACGGCCACTGCCTCGAAGCTCTCGAGGCGTTTGAGAGAATGCTGGCGGAGGCGATACGGCCGGATCCGATCACGTTCATCGGCGTGCTGAGCGCCTGCGGGCACGAAGGGCTGGTGGAAGATGGACTCAGATACTGGCATAGCATGGCGGAGCATGGGATTAACCCGAGCGCCGACCATTATTCGTGCGTCGTCGACATGTTGAGTCGTGCCGGGAGGCTCGACGAGGCGAACGAGATGATGCGGAGAATACCGGGGGGAGCACACGTTGGAGCTCTCGGGGCGATGCTGGCGGCGTGCAGGACGTACGGCAATGCGGAGATCGGAGAAGATGTTGCGAGGAAGCTGTTTGTGCTGGAGCCGGATAACACCGGAAACTATGTGCTTTTGTCGAGCATATATGCGGAGAAAGGGCTTTGGGACGAGGCCCGGAGGGTGAGGAAGATGATGAGAGGGGGAGGGGCCGAGAAGCTGCCCGGTTCTAGTTGGATCTGAATTGTGGACAATGTTTCGAGCATTGGATCGGATCAAACCCTAGTTTGGAGGCGCTTTTGCTCCGGTGAGTTTGGACAAAAAAGTCACCATCATATAATGTCTCCGTTTGGCATGACGGTGGCGGTCGTGAACGTGGTGGTAAAATTGTCATTTGTGAACAGACACAAAGAACTTCATCCATTCTTATGTTCAAGTGGATGAAGTTCCTTATGTGGGCGTTCATGAATGACGATTTTACCACCGCGTTCATGACCGCCACCACTGTGTCAAACGGAGACAATATGTGGAGGGAGTTCCTTTAGGTGAGGTGGGGTTTTCACGAAGGAACCACCACCGTGCCAAACGGACACTTTGTAATTTTGTATGTTGATTTTTTTTAAAATAAAATTATTCTATATTCTATCGGTGTTGGGGTTATGCCAGAGATGCAAATGAGTCGAGCTCGAGTTGGGCTCGGCAAAACTCACAAGCTCGATTTGGCTATTTCGTGCTCGTATTGTAGGGCTTGAGCTTGAGGCGTTTAAATTGAGCTCGAGTCGAGCTTGAGCTGCTAACTAATTTTCCTACTCATGAGCTGCTGTATTTTCCTTATATTCATTAATTTTCAAAGAAAAAAATTAGTAAAAAGTTTAATATAACTGATGGGTTATCATCTATTATGTAGAGAAATCCGGGCTGCGATTAGCCAAAAACACAACTCCTCCACTAAGAATGAGGGGGTCATGGGGAAGAAAGTGGGTCAAACCCACTATCTCCTCGCACAAACCGCAACCGCACAACCGCGCGACCGCGAGGACGTGCGGCACCACGCGCGGCCGCGAGGCCGCGCGGCATCGCGCACGACCGCGCGGCACCGCGAGGCCGGCCTCCCTCGCCGCCGGGCGTGCTCGCCGGACTCTCTCGCGTCATCCTCGCTCGGCTCCGATCACACATCTGCGACGCGCGCACCTGAGGCTCAGTGCGCGCTTGGCGCCGTCAAATCCATATCTCGCCTTCAAGCCGCGTGCACTTGAACTTTGCAAAGTTCACAGTGCGCGCAGTTGCTAACTCCACTTTCATTCTTAAGATTACAGGATTCAGACATTGCAATCAGAAATTGCCAAGGAAGCCGCCCGGACTGCCCGAACTGACCGGAGGGCAAAATCGTCATATTCGGAAAATTGTGATCCGTGTGCTCTCGATCGGCGGACAAAATCGGCCCGTCGGGTGGTTACGGTGGTTACAACGGCGAAATTACCGGGTCGCCCCCGTCCAAGTCTATAAAAGGGACCCTGGACCCTCATTTGAAGGGATCTGACTTTTGGCATCCGAGAGAGCTCCTTGAAGATCTCATTCACGTTCGAAGATCTCTTTCGCGGTTCGAAGATCTCCTCCGCGGTTCGAAGATCTCCTTTGTGATTCGAAGGTCTCCTTCGTCACTTGAAGATCTTTTTCGGACCTTGAAGACCTCCTGCAACACCAAGATAGTTAGTTTTTCTGAGAGGTGGTCTGTCACTCTCAGAGAATTCCCTTCAACTGCAACTGTAACGAGAAGCGGCCTGTCGCTCTCTGTTCTTGTAAGTTCACTTGTAACACCCTAACACTTAGTGTATTTTGGCTGACACCGATCCGACAACGTGGTTTTTCACCCTTTCCGGGTTTTTCACGCTAAAAACGTTCTCTTGTCATTTGTCTGTTCTCTCTGTGACTGTTTGCGCATTCGGCTCACTCTCGGGCTAAAACGATTCAATTCGCCCGATCAGAAAAAGTGTCGAGTGACCCGCAGCAATAACAAAAAAATACAATTTTGAGTAGAATGTTATTTAAACTTCATTTACACTTTTAGCCTATAGAAAAAAAAATCATTAAAAAAATATTATTTCCAACTGCCTGGTTTTCCAAAACCAGATCCGGTTCGCCTGTTTTAGCATATTAATTAATGGTTACGGACTTACGATCCACTTCTTAAAACATTGACGCTCCTTTTATTTAGGTAAGATATCAATTAATGGACACGCTCTGCCCCTACAGATAATTGTGATTTTATTCTGATCATACGGGGGCTCTACTCCTATCAATTAATTAATATAATTTTAAATAAACATATTATTTATCGATGTAAAAAATAGTTATACATTATTAAAAAAAATCAATGTAAAAAATAGTAAACATATTATTTTTGTTAATTAAAAAATTTCACCATTAGTCGTCGTTGTTTGATATGACAATATATTTGACAAACAATAAGATTATATTTGATAAACAATAAGATTGTATTTGACAATTTTGAATGTATATGTATATATATATTTATACCAAGATTAATTTGTTTACTTTAATATTATATATAGTCAAATTGTTAAATCAGTACTCTAACTTCAACTATTTTATGAAATCAGACCTCTAACTTCAACTATTTTATGAAATCAGTCATACAAGTTTTTTTTAATTAATTTCGGTTCCTAAACTTTTTAGCTAACTTTAAATTGGTCCCTCTCCCCCGTTAATTTTATTAACGAAAGTTTCTGAAATGTCCAGGACGAAACCATTACTTGCCGATCCACGGTCTCTTTCCAATGAATTGAAGCTCCGGCACCTTGATTTCTCTTCTACATTCTTTCTCCCCATTGATGATGACGAGAACGATATAAAGGAAAATAGCATCGTATAATCTTTGGGTGAGAAGCGGTTATTATGGAAGATGATCTTGAACTGGAGAAGCAGGCATGGCTAGTCGTCGTCGGACAGAAGAACGAGCAAGCCATTTCCGAGGTCCGCTGCTGGTCCAGAGACCCTTCGCAGCTCTGCAGATTAGCCTCCCTTAAGGAGGAGATACATCGAAATATTAATGGCGGAGGACACGCGAATGGGGAAGTTCGATCCAACTTAAATCTTCAAGGTGGAGGATACGTGGCACAATTTCTGTGGCCAGCAAGCATCATGGACTGGTTACATCAACTCTCCCTCCACCCACCAACATTTATGACGAGAGGAATCATTTGTTGCAGTCGTAGCTTTAGTTCATCGGAAAGATGTGGAGGATCGGTAAGGAGAGGTTTAGGGTATGACTGATTTCATAAAATAGTTGAAGTTTAGGGTACTAATTTAACAATTTGGCTTTTAAAAAAGGAAAACTTCTTAAACATTCTTCAATCTAAAAATGGGCAAATTTTACTCCAAATAATTGCATTAGGAAAAAAAGTTGGCAAAAACTTTGAAATGAAACTTAATAACCATCTACCTAATTTTAATACTTTATATTAATTTAATTCGAATATGTTATGTTATTAAATATTATCTCTAATCATTTCCAACTCCAATGGAGCTTGAGGTGACGCCAAGGGAAGGGGAACTCAGATGGAGTGAAGGAGAGTACCGGAAAAACCATATCGATTGAGAAGAGAGAGAGGCAAATGGGGATTTCAGGAGAGAGAGAGGCAAATGACAATTTTAGGAGAGAGAGAGGTACATGACATTTTTTTTCCAGGAGCGGTTTGCACCTAACAGTTCTTAAGATACAATAAAATAATATTTTCATTTTTTTCCAGGTTTGTATGTAGCGAAAACTGAGTTGCACTTAACACCACTCATTTATATAGACCATCAAAACACCGCAATAATATTGTAAAATAAATACATAAAAGACAACTTATACATCAAAACACCATGGAGACCTTCATAATCTTTACCAGCAATCCTTTAATCGTGGGGTCCGCAACCATTATTTATGATCATAGATAATCTTGATTTGATTAAAAAAATGAAAAATAGATTTCATTTATTAATCTCAAAAATATTAAATTCAACATAATCTGAAAGCATTTACAAACACCATGAAGAAGAAGAAGAAGAAGAAGAAGAAGAAATAGGAATGTTCTCATGGCATAACACATAATGCTTCAGGTGTAGAAGTATTCAGCATTGCCAAACTTTCTTTTCTCCCAGAGAACAATGGATGGAAGGATGAGCTTGTAGACTGTTTTTCTACAGGTGTGAGGAAATCATTGGCTGGATTTCGCTGTTTCAATTGCGAGGATTATAGCGTCGAGTTTCGCTCCCGTTACTTCACCCACGATCTCGCCGTCTTTGAGAATCTTGAAGGTGGGGACGACTCGGATTCCGAGCTCCTTGGCCAAGGGCTGTGAGCGAGATTTATATGAGCTTAAGTAATACATAATGAGAACAATGGTGGGCGAAAATGTACCCGGTTTTCTTCATTGCAGTCGAGCTTGAGGAAGACGACGTCGAGGTATTTCGCCGATAGTTCTTTATATTTGGGGGCTATAACCTTGCATGGGCCACACCTACACCATTCAAGAGAGTTGGAAGAAAAAAAACTAAGTGCTAATCTAGCAAAGAGAGATCAGTTATAATTTCTGGGTGAAGTTTTTTTGAGTGAATTTCATGGTAAATTTGATATAGAAATTAATGAAGTTGCAAAAGAGATCCCTGGAGTTAGCTGTTGGGAATGATAAGCGCCTCAGGGTTGTAACGACCCGTGAAGGATTTGAATTTTCTGCCTTGTCATTCTCATGCGGATCCTCTTTCCTCTTCCTTGTCCATTAAACCTTTTGTTCGACCTTCTACGAGCAAGAACATGATGTTTTCTCGAGGGCGTTTCGTTGATATAAAGCTTGTCTTTTTACTTCAATCTCTCTCTCTTGCATTGGCAGAATAGTACTCTTAAGTGATGGGTAAGTCAATGGTTACATTGTGTGCTCATAACTTTTCGAAGGTAAACAATGGTGGTTAGGAATGATATGGGAGACATGAAGGTGCGGTTTGTTATACTAGAGTTGTATTGAATAGTCTTGGGGGATTTATGTCAGTTTCCAGCACTTGGAATAGGTAATCGAGGGAGGTGAGAGTGGTTACAAGTACAAGAAATGGAGTACACGGGTAGGCTTCAACACCTATTTCACGGCTTTGGCACCGTAATGATCACAAAATTGGGAAATCTCACCAAAATTCTGCAATACTCCAAATGAACTCCACACACATATTTATAGGAGAGAGTCACACATCGGACGGCTATGATTGGTCGTCGCAATACACACTAAAACATACACAATAACATGTGAAATTTTTTAAAATAACACAGAAAATATCACGTCGACGCTCTGAACGCAGTGACGGGATCGGATCGTCTATATGACGACCAAAATCCTTCCACCTACAAGTGTAAACCCGAACGGGCCCCGATGTGGGTCGGCCTGCCCAAGGACTATGATCCCCATCAAATGTGGCTTCTCCGCTCATGAAATATGGATTGCAAGCAATCTGACCATAACTAGCATTATCACAATTCCCTGGTGTAATATCAGAAACATTTGGACTCATATGAGTAAGAAATCATTTAAGACTAGCACCCTCAGCAGTAGTGTTATTCAAAGCTCTATACTTAAGCTCAACATTGAATTCAGAAATCACATCATGCTTCTTTGATATTCAATAAATCGAAGGGTCCCCCAGGAACGCGCGTAGTCCTTCAGTATATCTCCGTGATACCATCTACCATATTAACATTAGAATAAGCATGAAGCTCTAACAGTGAATTAGAGGGGAAATAGTGATCTAGGTAGGTTATATAATGAACAATCTCAACAAAACAACATTACTTGCAGTACGAAACGCGAAAACAAACTGACTGATAACATAAAATGTATGAGAAATGTTAGAAGATTGATGGAGTGAGATAAACCAACATACCAATAAGTTGTCCATATCGTGAAGAATCAGGAAGGCTATCTTCATTATCGGAGCACATCTTGAGATTTAACAAAGGCATAGGTATTATGTGAGCATTAATAAAATTTGCTCTATCAAAAATCTCGCCAATGTACTTTCGATGTGAGATAATGTATCAATGGGGAGAAGGATCAATCTATAAAAGGGCAGCCCGGTGCACAAAGGCATCCCCGCGCAAGGGTCCCACCACAAGGGTGAAATGTAGGCAAACCTTACCATGCATTTTTGAAAGAAGCTGCTTCCAGGATTCGAACCCGTGACCTCAAGGTCACACGACAACACCTCAATCGGTGCGCCAAGGCTCCCCTCAGAAGGATCAATCTATAATAAAAAAAAATAGCGAAGAGAGCCAAGACCCTTCATCTCGAACTGCTTAAGCAAGTGTTGTTTAATTCACATAATATGGGCAGTCACCCCAGAGCCAAGACCCTTCATCTCGAACTGCTTAAGCAAGTGTTGTTTAATTCACATAATATGGGCAGTCACCCCAGTAAAATTCATGTCATCAACAAAGAAGGATGCGTGAGTAGAACAAGGTCATAAGAGCTAGCAGTGAACCCAAAATCATGAATGATAGCAATGGATTTGGAAAATCATGTTTGAGGAGCATGTTTAAGGTTGTATAAAAGACTTGCCCAGTAGAACAAGACACCCCCAAAGGAGGTGCATTTAGACATCCTCGGAAAAATCGTCACGAAGAAATACATGTGTAACATTCATCTGTGAAATGGGCCAATAAAAAACACAAGCGGGGACAATCATAGTTCGCACCATATTCATATTCACAACAAGGACAAGTATTATCATGGTCAACATTGTATTACTACAAAAATCTTCTTGTAATCAGTATAGTACTCTTGATGGGAGGAGTCGTGGGGTTCGATTTTATGTTGTTGGGGGAAGGACACAGGAGAAGAGGATGCTATGGAGACCAAGTGGTAAGTTGCATTGGAATGGCATGGGGGTGGATGAAGTGGTTTGGATGGTGGATTGATGGGGCAGTGTTGGTATGAAGAGCGGTAGCACGTCGAGAGAGATCCCCGCGCCGGCAAACTCAGCCTCAACACATCGGGCTTGTTGAATCACTTAAGTATGAGGAAATGCATATGCAAAGTCGAGCCCGGATGTGAGGTTGCAGGTCACGCGCTTGTCGCCGATGTTGAGTTCCTCCACCTACAACAGGAACTAACCCAACACAAATTGGCAAATTTGAATCCATTCACATACACCAGCAAGTCAACTATGAATAGCATTTGTGTTCTGTTTACTTTTCATTTTCAGTGTTGTTCCTTCAAACCAAACAAGGAAGATAAATTAGCTTCCACTCAATCTATGCCCAACCATTTGATAGAGATCAAACTCTGTTGGAGGCTGAGTGAGAAAGCAGCTCGCGGAGCAGGATGGAATGGTGTCTTCCGGATAGAAGAGGACCAGCGATAAAACAGTGTTTAGGCGGGAGATAGACATAGCAGAGAGAAGAATTGAGATTTTACTAGCTTGCCTTGTCCGATACATCCATGCCCTTATATATAGGCATACATTCTTACCCATGCAGTAAATTAAAGGGGAATAAAAAGGAGTAAATGCAGATAGACTTAGGAGTAGCTTCGGATTCCAATTTGGGCTTCTGCGGCTGGTGTTGATTCGTTACTGTCATAGAATGCTTTGAAATACCGATGTGGGGGTGGTGGCATCGCGCAGAGGTAAGATGAGGGGTGAATGAGTGGTGGCAGAATGTTGTGGCGGCGGACCAGCGAGCATTTGCTCGTGGAATTTTGCAAGACGAATGGCGTGTGGAAGATCTTGGGAGTTGAACATGTATGAATAGTGATGAAGAGGCTGACGGCGTACTCATCCAACACCGTGATGCGATTGATAAGTTCATCAAATTGCTTCACATATTGTTGGATCGAGGCCCGTTGGCAGAGGTGTTTAATATCGGACATGGGTTTGTCAGTAAGGTTTGTGCCAAATAGGGTGCAGAGTGTTGTATGTATTCCTTTCAAAGCGGAGGTTGGTAGGTTAGACAATTCCTGAGAAAGACTTGGTGCCATTGGAGGGTCTTTCCCACGAGATGGATGGAAGCTAGCCGAACTTTCATGTGGTCGGCGGTTTCTTTTGTTGGAGCATGGGTCGACACATGCTGTTTGACACACTTGATTTGAGAATAACAAATTTTGATATGTATTTGATCTATCTTTGCAAGTGTTTTGGTGGTATGCAGGTTCATGAATCACATAGAATACAAGCTTTGGAAGCTATATCAAGCTAAAACGATAAGTCGAAGACCAACTTTGCATCCTACCGCCAATGATAGCAGCTACCACCCGGAGATAACACTCAGCGTACGACGACTTCCAGTTAGAGTCTTACTGAATTTGGAGGTTGCCATAAATAACTCAAGAATGATGGTAACGCCGACGATATCCACTATTGTCTGGCGATAGCTTGGAACTCTTATTATGACAACACGCGACTTGGAAGGAAGACGAGCGGGAAATTCAAGTTTTCTACCGCCCCGCGATAGCACACTATCGCCCGACGATAGTCCTATTATAGCAACAATGCATCGTCAGTCGTCACGCGGATTGGAGGGAAACGGGAGCAGGAAATTAACGTTCACTATCGGCCGGCGATAGCTTTCTATCGCCCAGCGATAGAGCTAACCAAAATAAGGAAAGCTTCGTCTTTCTGAGGAGTGAAAAGGGTGCGTAGAATCATATTTCGATGCTACTGCCCGGCGATAGCCACTAGCGCGGGCGATAGCTCTCAGAGAACAATAAACACACATTTTTCTCTCAGGATTTTCATTCTATGATGAGATATTTTGAAGAGAGGGTCGCCCTAGCCGTCTAAAGAGATTCCAACACTCCCAACCTTCAACACTAAAATATCCAAAGGAAGATTGAGGATTATAACTACAATTCAAGATAAGGGTTCGTGTTAGACGACGACGATTCACGTGGCCCTTTATCAACTTCCTTCGACATCCGATTTAGGGAGTTTTTCTACAATCAAATCTTATTTCTACTTTTGTATTTTGGTTTGTTTTTAGAGTTAGTGATCATTTTTTGTATTGGTGTAAATTCGTCTCGCGTGTGGCGACTAGATCGGAGATAGGTCTAGGGCAGAAATTTGCCTTGAGTATGGCGACTATGTCTTGGGTTAGATCTAGAGAGGTCTTCGGGGATGAGAGGCTTGAGGCTAATCAATGAGTGGATTAGCTAGGGCTAGACATGAGGCCAATCCGGGGATGGATTGACTAGGCCAATTGGTTCGAGGTGTTTAAGTCAGTATAGAAAACCAAAGAATAACAATTATCTCCTTGATCTTAGCATTAGGAGATCTTATTCATTGTAATCATTCCTCTTGATTAATATATTAAATATTTTCTTTTACTTATGCATTTTAAATTAATTTCCTCTACATAATTATTTCCGTTGTGCAAAAAATTTTAATCGTTTGTAAAAGAAAAACATCTATGTATCAAGATTTATTTTATATGATAATTTTCTCTCTTCGCCGATTTTGAGGATCTTAAATAATTATATCCACTGTGCTTCAACTCAAATCTTGTTCTATATTTTATTTCAAGAAAAGAAAAATCTATAATTTTTAATATTCATTATTCACCCCCTACAACGAAGCCTGTCAATCTAACATCTTCAACATCAAAGTAACGGTCACAACGGTAGATCCAGTCGGAGAGATTCTCACCGTGGAACCGAGGAAAGTCGATGCGGGTAAGGCGTTTGGTGTGTGGTGGTCAAATGAAGGGGGTTTGATTGTCGTCTTCCTGGATGTTGGCGGTGACAACGGAGGCGGGAGTGCGCCAACCTAAGTGGTTTGCGGTGAGGGTCTGGAGAGCCATACGAATTTCTTCCATGACGATTATTTGAGTATCAATGCTGGTTTGGTTTCGCTCGGCTAGGAGCTCTACCGTTGCTTTGAGTTGGTCGAGGTCACGATGGAGTTCAACAGCGTGAGTGTCCATGGACGTGACAAGAGGGTCGGCTGGCTCTGATACCAGCGATAGGGATCGAACTCCGCTGGAGGCTGAGTGAGGAAGCAGCTCTCGGAGCAATATGAAACGGTGTGTTCCGGATAGAAGAGAACCAGCTATAAAAATGGAGTGTAAGTGGGAGATAGACAGAGCAGAGATAGGAGAATTGATATTTTACTACCTTGATTTGTTTAATACATCCATACCCTTATATGTAGACATACATTCCTAAACATGCAGTAAATTAAGGTAAGGGGAATAAAAAGGAGTAAATGCAGATAGAGATAGGAGTTTGTGTTGAGTTTTGAAGTGAGCTAACGCCCGACGTTAGAGCTAATGCCGGCGTTAGCTCCTTCTCGCTGAGCTAACGCCAGCGTTACAAGCTAACGCCCGCGTTAGCTCCTTCTCGCACCTCCCCCTGTTTTGCCTATAAATAGAGGGGTACCCCCCCCCAAAGAGTATTGATTCTGAAAGTGGCGAGTATCCTCTACTTTGAGCGAGTTAGAGATACCAGAGTGCTACCAGACGAGCATCGAACTTGGAGTAAGTTCGGCAAGAGAGTTACCTACTCGCGAGTTAACGCGGGGCGTTAGGAGCTAACGCGGGGCGTTGAGTGTGGCGAGTAGCGAGCTTCGTCTAGTTGCGACTAGGGAGCTGAGGAGTGCGAACAGTGAGCTTGCGAGTTAGCAGAGTTAACGCTGGGCGTTAGAGTCAACGCCGGCGGTAGCGAGGAGCGAGTATCACCTGCGCGGTGTGCTCCAGAGGAGTAGCAGACATCGTCCATGACCAAGTTCTTTTCTACTTTTGGCTGTCGTGAATCAAGTTGGATGCAACTTGTATTCAGCGCTGTCCATTTGTAACTAGCTGTCAAGAGTTATTATTTGTGAAAGCTTGTGTTCATTTCTTGGTGTCCTTATTCTCATGTTGGTTGACGTGTTCTTTCGACTTCAAAATATTTCACATGGTATCAGAGAGATAGTGAGAACAAGAACTGAGTAACCAAGATGGATGGCGGAGGAGGGTATGCTAGGGGACTTGACATTGAGCTGCTCACCCAGACCAACTACAAGAAGTGGAAGTCTTGCTTGGAGAGTTACCTGCTTGGAGAGGACCTATGGGAGGTCGTTGGAGGAGAAGAGCAGGCAGAAGTGTTTCCAATCGAAGACAATGGTCAAGTTGTGAGAGCTTGGAGGAAGACCAACGCCAAGGCGGAGTTCACCTTGAAGAGAGTCATTTCACTGACTTGTTCGACCACATCATAGGTTGCAAGTCAGCGTTTGAGATCTGGATAGCCCTCGATGGGCTATTCAACAAGAAGAATGTAGTGCAGCTACAATTCCTGGAGAATGAGTTGGCGAGGTCGACTCAAGGCAAGATGGCGATATCCACCTTCTTCCTGAAGGTGAAGAACCTGTGTGGGGAGATCTCGGCCTTGAACCCTGAAGAGCCAATCTCAGAGGCGAAGTTGAAGCGGCACATACTCCGAGGCTTGAGGAAGGAGTATGTCCCCTTCGTTACTTCCGTGCAAGGGTGGGCTACTCAGCCCTCCTTATTGGAGCTAGAGAACCTGTTGTCGTCTCAAGAGAGCTTGGCGAAGCAGATGACGGGAGTATCCATCTCAGGAGGAGATGGCGAGGCATTGTTCTCAGGAAAGAGGAGATCCTGAGACAAGAAAAAGAAGAACTTCCGGAGATGGACCTTCAACGTCCTCTCAGGGAGATGGGAGGAAGTTCCCCCTGCGCGCGATGAGATGGGGAGATCCCTTTGCTTTGCCTGTAGGAAGTACGGGCACATGACGAAGGACTGTCGGTCCAATCTGAAGGCCGGTCATGTTGCTAACAAGGAGGGAGATCACCAGAGAGGTGGAGGAAGAGGTGGAGGTCACCGGGGCGGTGAGAGGGGGGTCAATTATTTCCTGGCAGAGATGACGGCAACGTCAGTCGATGTCTTAGCCTCCATCAACCTCGAGAACGACTGGATAGTGGATTCCGGTTGCGGGCATCATCTCACTGGAGATATGTCCAAGTTCGACTCCTTGGAAGCATATGAAGGAACGGATGCTATCATCCCTGCGGATGATACGGTATATCCCGTGGAGCGAGAAGGGAAGGTGTCCCTTGGGAGTAGAGAGAAGTCAGTGACACTGAAGAGTGTGTATCACGTGCCTGGCATGAAGAAGAACCTCTTCTCGGTTGCTAACGCAGTGGATGCTGGATACCACGTGCTGTTTAGACCGAAGGAGGTGAAGTTCCTGAAGAACCTATCGTCTGTCGATGCTGACGTCACGCTCACCGGGAGAAGGGTGAAGGATTTGTATGTTCTGTCTGCAAATGCCTACGTGGACAAGCTGAAGACAAACGACAGCGCTGTGATCTGGCATGAGAGGCTGGGTCATGTGGGGATGGACAAGCTGAAGATGATGGCGGCAAAGGGACTAGTGAGTGACCTGCCTCATCTCTCTTCCTACGACGACGGCCATGTGTGCGACGGATGCCAATATGGAAAGTCACATCGACTTCCATTTGACAAGTCGGTGACCAGGTGTAAGACACCTCTTGAGTGCGTACATGCTGATGTTATGGGGTCGTGCGCCACCCTTACTTATGGAGACAATAAGTATACGTTGGTTCTGGTGGATGATTACACCCGCTATACGTGGGTATACTTTCTGAGAGAGAAGTCAGAGGTATTCGAGAAGTTCCTGGAGTGGAAGGAGCTTGTGGAAGGGAGGCTGAACCGCAGAGTGAAGAAGCTGAGAAGCGACAATGGAGGGGAGTTTACCTCCAATGAGTTTGCTTCTTTCTGCAGGAGGTTCGGCATTCGGCGGGAGCTCTCCTGCGCTCACACCCCTCAGCAGAATGGGGTGGCAGAGAGGAAGATCCGCCATCTGGTGGAGACTACCAGGAGTTGGCTATATGCCAAGAGCATTCTCAAGGCCTTATGGGTGGAGGGAATGACGTGTGCTACTCATATGATCAACAAGCTACCTCTGAGTCCTAACAGGATGGTGTCTCCACACCAGCTCATGTTCGGGGAGAAGCCCAATGTGGGTCACATGAAAGTGTTCGGTTCTACCTGCTTCGTGCACGTCCCGGACGCCCAGAGAATCAAGTTGGAGCCGAAAGCGAGAAAGTGTATCTTCATCGGCTACGATGAGCGGAAGAAGTGGTGGAAGTGCATGGATCCGCAGACCCACAAGTTCGTCGTCTCGCGCGATGTAGTGTTTGACGAACTGGTCTCATACCAGGGAGTCTCTACTGTGGTGCTGCCGGAGAGTGGAGAATCTAGCAGGGAAGAGAGGGTCACTGAGGACCCTACTGTGGAGTTGGAGCTATCTCCCAGTGCTCCATCGCCATCTGGCTCAGGAGGAGCATCTGGCTCAGGAGGAGCATCTGGCTCAGGAGGAGCTTCCGGCTCGGGAGGAGCTTCTGGCTCAGGGGGAGCTACGAACTCTAAAAGTAGGGAGAGCACTGCTTCAAGAGGAGCTCAGAGAGGAGCTCAAGCAGAGGAGTCTGCCGGAGTGGTAGATAGTGGCCAAGACTTGAGGAGGTCGAAGCGGACCATCGTCCCGCCTGCTCGCCATAAGGAGGGGAACTTCGTGAGTTTGATTTCCTGCTTCTTCGCAGGACCACTCGACGAGAGGGAACCTGCCTGCTTTGAGGATGCAGCTGACATCAAGGAGTGGGACGCGGCCATGATCGAGGAGATTGAGGCCCTAGAGAAGAATGAGACATGGGACCTGGTTCCCATGGTGGAGGACATCAAACTTGTCACCTACAAATGGGTGTACAAGGTTAAGAAGAGAGCGGATAGAGAAGTGGAGCGGTACAGCGCGAGGCTTGTCGCTTGGGGCTTCTCACAAACCTACGGAGAGGACTACGAGGAGACATTTAGTCATGTCGCAAAGATGACGTCGGTGAGGACGATCATCGCTCTGGCGGCGTGCCGAGGTTAGAAGTTGTGGCAGCTTGATGTGAAGAACGTGTTCCTGTATGGAGAGATTGACAAAGACATATTCATGGTGCAACCACCTGGATACGTGTCCAAGTCACTTCCACATCACGTCTGCAAGCTGAAGAAGGCCCTCTACGGGTTGAAACAGGCGCCGAGAGCCTGGTCTGGAAAGATTGAGGAGTACTTGCAGTTCTGCGGCTACGATACCTCAGACTCAGACTCCAGCATGTTCGTGAAGAAGAGTGGAGGTCTTCACGTGTTGGTGCTGATGTACGTCGACGACATGATCGTGACAGGGAACAACCCTGAGGAGGTCGCGGCGCTGAGACAGCAGCTTTCCATACGATTCGAGATGAAGGATCTTGGTGAGCTACACCATTTCCTTGGCCTCCAAGTTAAGAAGAGAAGATGCGGGCTGTATGTTTCCCAAAGGGCGTATGCCGAGAGGATCGTCGAAAGATTCGGCATGAAGGAGGGGAAGAGCAGTTCCGTTCCTCTAGAGGCTGGGCTGAAGCTTCGGAAGGAAGAAGGGAGGATTCTTCCTGATCCGAAGATCTTTCGGGCACTGATGGGGAGTCTTATCTACCTGACTATCACGAGGCCGGACATTGTCTTTGCTGTCGGCCGAGTTAGTCGGTATATGCAGGAGCCGCGGAAGCCTCATCTGGAGGCAGCCAAGGGGATACTGAAGTACGTGAAGGGAACCCTTGAGATGGGGTTGTCCTATGAAGAGAAGTCTGACTTCAAGCTGCATGGATACACGGATGCAGACTACGGAGGTGACGCTGATGATCGCAAGTCGACATCAGGTTACGTGCTTTTGTGTGGAGTTGCTGCTATCTCGTGGTGTAGCAAGAAGCAGGACTCTATTTCCCTTTCTACCACGGAGGCCGAGTACAAGGCGTCGTCCTTAGCAGCTCAGGAGTGTGTCTGGCTAAGGAGACTAGTGGAGGATGTGGACGAGGAGGTCAGCGGACCTACTGTGCTTCGCGGGGACAATGAGAGTGCATTGAAACTAGTAACCAATCCAGTATGTCATGCAAGGACCAAACACATAGAGATCGAGCATCACTTCATCAGAGAGAAGGTGTTGGGTGGCTTGATCGAAGTGGAGCATGTGCAGAGCGAAGACAACCTTGCGGATATATTCACAAAGCCCCTATCTGCGGGGCCATTCCGGAGGCTTCGCTCGTTGCTTGGAGTTGTTCTCGGAGCTCACTTCAGGGGGGGAGTGTTGAGTTTTGAAGTGAGCTAACGCCCGGCGTTAGCTCCTTCTCGCTGAGCTAACGTCAGCGTTACAAGCTAACGCCGGCGTTAGCTCCTTCTCGCACCTCCCCCCTGTTTTGCCTATAAATAGAGGGGTACCCCCCCAAAGAGTATCGATTCTAAAAGAGGCGAGTATCCTCTACTTTGAGCGAGTTAGAGATACCAGAGTGCTACCAAGCGAGCATCGAACTTGGAGTAAGTTCAGCAAGAGAGTTACCTACTCGCGAGTTAACGCGGGGCGTTAGGAGCTAACGCGGGGCGTTGAGTGTGGCGAGTAGCGAACTTCGTCTAGTTGCGACTAGGGAGCTGAGGAGTGCGAGCAGCGAGCTTCCAAGTTAGCAGAGCTAACGCTGGGCGTTAGAGTCAACGCCGGCGGCAGCGAGGAGCGAGTATCACCTGCGCGGTGTGCTCCAGAGGAGTAGCGGACATCGTCCGTGACCAAGTTCTTTTCTACTTTTGGCTGTCGTGAATCAAGTTGGATGCAACTTGTATTCAACCCTGTCCATTTGTAACTAGCTGTCAAGAGTTATTATTTGTGAAAGCTTGTGTTCATTTCTTGGTGTCTTTATTCTCCTGTTGGTTGACGTATTCTTCCGACTTCAAAATATTTCACAGTTTGCTTCGGATTCCAATTTTGCGGCTGCTGCTGCTTCTTTGTTACTTGCCAGAGAATGCTTCGAAATACCAACAGCTGCTTCGGGTTCTTAACACCATTCAAACGGGATAAAACTAATTTCAATTCGGACCGTTACTATTTTCATTACATTATCCTTCCCACTTACTCTTTTTTCAAATCCTTCAACATCAACTACTGCGTAGAAAACCTAGTTTGCAATGATCTACATACTGAATCAACTACGGCAGCAGTTTTCATTAACATACGCCAAGAAAATCTCAAATTGCTGCAGTCTGCGAAACTATATAGCCCAAAATCGAGTGTGAACTACAAAAAGGGTCACAAGAGAAGGGGGAATTCATAGGGAAATCGAAAACGAAGCATAACAAAATCGATGAAGTAAGGATTGCTACCATTGGGTATACATATCAACGACGACGACTTTGGCCCCGGCGGCCTTTACGAGGGGCCAGAATGTGTCCTTGTTCACTTCCGTCACCTGCCCGACCGTCGGCTCCACTATATCCAGGCTCGAGCGCACGGGCGTAGCCCTAAACCCTCTCCTAATCGCATCCCTCGAGACCATAGCTGCCGCTCTTCGGACCGGATTCGCTTCCGTCAGCCGGCGGCGAGCACAGCACGCCGCCACTGCCGGAGAAAGATGATAGGCTGAGCCGCGGAGGGTCGGGGAAGGAGAAAGGGATATGCTACGAAGCGCCATTGTTGGATTTTGGAGGCGAGAGAGTGAGTAACCGGAGCCTCGGTGCGGAGAAACCTGAAACCCGAAGAAGGGGGTGTCGATAGACGATAACAACCTCCTCAGTTTGTTACTGTAGCTAACGAATCCTTGAAATATAGCAGTTTCGAGGGGTATTCTGGTCTTTCAATTTCAACGGCCAATTTCTGTCCACAAGAGTAGCGGAGCCAGTCCTCAGCATGTTGATATGTGTTTTGTGATCACGAATAATAATAAGCTAAAAATATTTGTAAAATATGCACATGGATTTATAAATACTATATACCTATTTTTGTGTAATGGTGTGGACCATCAAACGAATCGTGGTCGTCGATCATCATATGTATTCACCTTATCCTATAATTAAAAAAACATATTTTTAATACCCTTTCCTCCATAACTCGCATTCGCTCCTCCCGCGATCTTTTGATGCCGACTTTCTCCGAGGCGGTTCCTCCGATGTCATCTGCCTCGTGGAAAATCACCTTCACTCCTTCCTATTCTTTTGCGAAGTCACTTTCCCAGAGGTGAACTTCCTCGCCTTCCTCATCGGTAGTTCCTCTCCAGCATCTGCGCGGGGGTACTTTCGCGTCAGCATGGGGGGTCGTGCATTGTCACTCATATATCTATTAGCATCTTCGAACGGGCGTAACCAAGCGGGCTTCGCCGCCCGCATCTGTCGTGGGCGGCGACATTCGTCGTGGCGTGGACATTCGTCGTGAGCGGCGACATTCGGCGTGGGGGGACATTTGTTGTGTGGGGGGACATTTGTCATGGGGGCGACATTCGGCGTAGGGCGACATTCGTCGTGGAGGGGCGACATTCATCGTGGGGGGCGACATTCGTCGTGGGGGGCGACATTCGTCATGGGTGCGACATTCGTCGTGGGGGGCGACATTCGTCGTGGGTGTGACATTCGTCGTGGGGGGCGACATTCGTCGTGGGGGGCGACATTCATCGTGGGGGGCGACATTCGTAGTGGGGGGGCGACATTCGTCGTGGGGGGGCGACATTCGTCGTGGGAGGCGACATTCATCGTGGGGGGGGCGACATTCGTCGTGGGGGGCGACATTCGTCGTGGGGGGCGACATTCGTCGTGGGGGGGCGACATTCGTCGTGGGGGGCGACATTCGTAGTGGGGGCGGGGTCATTTCATTGTATTTCGCAAGCGTAGTTTTTATACTTGTTGGTGAGATTACAAAAATAAGAAATCATAAAAACTTCAACATTTGTCGAGGGGGGCGACATTCGTCGTGGGGGCGACATTCGTCGTGGGGGCGACATTCGTCGTGGGGGCGACATTCGTCGTGGTGGGCGACATTCATCGTGGGGGGCGACATTCGTCGTGGATGATATTTATCATGGGGGGGCAACACTTGTCGTGGGTGACGACATTCGTCGTGGGGGGCGACATTCGTCGTGGGAGGCGACATTCGTCGCGGGGGGCGACATTCGTCGTGGGGGGCGACATTCGTCGTGGGGGGCGACATTCGTAGTGGGGGCGGGGTCATTTCATTGTATTTCGCAAGCGTAGTTTTTATACTTGTTGGTGAGATTACAAAAATAAGAAATCATAAAAACTTCAACATTTGTCGAGGGGGCGACATTCGTCTTGGGGGCGACATTCGTCGTGGGGGCGACATTCATCGTGGTGGGCGGCATTCATCGCGGGGGGCGACATTCGTCGTGGATGATATTTATCATGGGGGGGCAACACTTGTCGTGGGTGACGACATTTGTCTTGGGGGGCGACACTTCTTTGGGTGACTACATTTATCGTGGGGGCGACACTTGTCGTGGGGGGGTGACACTTGTCGTGAGAGGCGACATTTGTCGTGGGGAGACACTTGCCGTGTGTGGCGACATTGGGTGTGGTCGGCGATATTCGAGGTGGCGACTTTCAACGGGGGCGGCGTCATTCGTGTCTGGGGGGCGAAATTTGTCGGGGGGAGCAGGGCAAAATTTGTCGTAGGACGATATTTGTCGTGGGTGGAGATGTGGCAAATATTGTAAAACATGATTTCACACAACTCAAACCTGAAATCTTAAAACCCCAAAATAAAACCTTCGAGGCCATCTTCTTTATGCGTACAAAATTCCCAAGCTCGAATCAGATCATAGCAATTAAAAGCAATCTGAATCATATGCAGGATATTAACCAAATAATTTTGGTAGGTTATTTGAAAAATTCAACACAATCAACCAAGTCATTTGACATTTCTTCTTTTTGATTCTGAGATTATTTGATCTCTGATTCCCAAATCCCAAGTACAGCTGGGCAACCACGTCACAGTGGATTTGTCAGCAAGTGAATTACAAAAAATGCTCAAAATTGGACGAAAACACATCTCATTATTTCATTATTAGTAATATTTCATCATTCCAACACAATAAACATTTCACTATCAGCACAACTGCTCATTTCATTCTAGAATAATCGTGAAATTTATACAACACCCACTAAGGCAATGCCATGGAAGCATAAACCTATATTATATTTTACATGACATGTAAGAAATGATGAAAATTAAACCAAGAGCTAAGAAGAAACAACAGATTTTAAACCTATATTCGTGTCTTTGGGCGGCTCTGATCTCTCGAGTCCCAATCGCTTCAACGCAGATTAGCTGAGCTTCTCACCGTTCGCTCCTCCAGCCAGCAAATCCACCACTTCCACCTGCATAACCACAAAACTGAAAAAATAAACTATGAACATGCTGGTTAAGCATGCGATTCACAATGACCGTGTAGAGCCAACTTATGAGTTATGACACATGCAACTATGCAATCTCAAAGCAAAGCAACTTCAATTTAGTGGCCTTTAGAAAGCCCAAAATAACTTTTATATTAAATGAAAACAAAACAACAGTTTTCATCGAAGCAAAGTAAATCTGTAGAGGATTCAAAACAGTTTTGATCAACAAAATCTTTTCATTTTTTTAAGTGATGCAGCAGTTTTGATAAACTAAATCTCCTAAAACAGTAGAACTCGATTGATGAGAAATTTAAAATAGGGGTAAATGAAAGACCAAAAGCAAACCTGTAGATGATTCAAAACAGTATAAATCCAAGGATTAGAAGCTGTTGAAGTCGAAAAATGAGAGGCGCATCAGGTTAAATTTCTGACTCCTCTTGAATGCAAAGAATATGGTGGGCCACCTGCTAGAGAAGGATTGCGATTGCAAATCTTCAAGCTTTAGCAAAAAACTAACAGAAAAACAGGATGATCAATACATGAAAAAATAGAATGGGAGTATTTCAATACCTGAAGATGAAATTCTATGCAAAAAACTTTGAGTTGGTGGTGTTTGGAGGTAGAGGAAGATCAATACCTGCAAGTTGGTAAAATAAATGTGAAACTTTGCAAGGAGAAATAAGGGAGAAAAAGTAGAACCCATTAGAATCAAATCAAGCACAAATAAAATGTTGCAGTTTATTGACCCAACTGTTGCAGGAGAAACATGCCACATGGAAGTAATGAAAAATTTTTTTTGCATGGAGTAATGAAGTAGTACTGAACTAAATAACAGTTAAATAAAATTTAGGCTGCAGCAAAGCCAAAAATAAAAACAGATTTGAACATTTAGATTGGGGCAAACCATAATAAATCGGAGATAAGAAATTTTTTTAGCTATTAAGGAGCTAAATGGATGATGGGAATGTGCAGAAGTACCTGAAGAGGAACGAATGATTGTTATGGGGTGTCATGCGAAGTAGTGGTCAGCTGCTGCGAAGTTTTTTTGAGATCACTGGCACTCCTCCTGCAGTAGGCAACAATCCAAGCACCCAAAAGCTTTATTCATCCAAAACTCTGCATTTCTTTATTAATGCTATAAAGTAGTACTGAATTAAGTAACAGTTAAATAAATTTAGGCTGGATCAAAGCAAAAAAAAAAAACAAATTTGAACATTTAGATTGGGGCAAACCATAATAAATCGAAGATAAGAATTTTTTTTAGCTGTTAAGGAGGTAAATGAATGATGGGAATGTGCAGAAGTAGTTGTTAAGGAGTGAAGTTTTTTTTGGCAGATCTGCGAGGTAGGGAGTCAAGATCCGAGGTTAAGTTTTATAGGAGATGTAGATGGATTGCGTTGGACCCTCACGAAGGAAGAACGCGCGACGTCGGATATGGATGCCGATGGGATCCTGAGTTGTTCTCCCGGAAGGAAGAACACTGCTTGATTGAGGGCGAGAATGGCCGCCGACTGGGAACTGATATGGAGATCCAGGGCAGAGTGAAGAGGGCGAGGCTAGGGCTTTTTTGAGTGGTCGAGATGGAAATCCGAAATTATGAAACAGGCGTTCTTTGGTTGTTGTGGATTCAGATCCTCATTGGAAAACCAGAGGATTGAGTAGAAGTCTTACTTTTAATTATGAAGCAAAAGTTCCCTCCAAATCTCGATCGACGACATCGAGGAGGAGTTCGTCGAGGTCGAAAGCTTCCCTATTTTTACATTTGTCGCTGCTGGTTTGCAATTTTTCCCTGGATCGCCGATGAAGAGGAGGGAAGAGGAGTCTGGAGAAGAAGGATGTCGCGTGGAGAATACCGCAATTGGGAGCCGGCGAGAAGGGTCTGCGGGAACGAAGGAAAAAAGATGTCTTGAATAGGACGTGAGACATGAATTGATTTGGACAGGGAATTAAATGCACTGTAATAATTTTGTAGGTAAGAGGAGTGGCGGGAATAGTAAAATTACCTTGAAACACTACTTTTCAAATTTTTTTGAAATCTGCATGCTAAAAATTCAGTCATTTAATTTTAAAAGGAGGGGCATAATAGGTATTATGAATGTTGCACCAAAGGATGTTTTTCCTTTATAGAATAGTATAGGGCAAAATTGATAAATCAGTCCTTAGACTTTGGGGCCTTTTTCAAATCAGTCCCTCAACTTTCAAATGATTCAAAAAGATCCCTAAACTATTAAAACCATTTAAAAATAATCCCAAGTTGTTTTAATAATTATAGGCATTATCTTATTTATTTTTTTATTTCTAAAAATAAACCCCCTCTCATTTATTACTCCCTCCACCTGCTACTTTTCAATACCCCTCCGCCTGCTACTTTTCAATTTCAACGCTGACTATGCATTTCTTCACCATTTCGCCGGAGCTCCTCCATCCTCCCAGCCGGTGACATTATTGAAATGGTAAGTCTCTCTATTTCTCCCGCCGACTTCTTTTTCTCCTTCCGCATTCTATTTCTCCCGCCTCTATTTCCTCATTTTTTGCATTTCTTCCCCCTTTTTTGTTTTAGGGTTTCATTTTCTGGATAGAAAATGTGAGGTTGGCATTTTTCTGGATAGAAAATGTGAGATTGGCATCTTTGTTAATGGTCTTTTATGAATCTAGTTGTGTACTCCCCCATTTCTCTCGCCGGCTAACAATGTGTTTTAGGGTTTTTTGGATCCCAAATATGTGTGGCGTTTGCCGCCACCGCCGCCCGCCACCGCCGCGCCAAATGAAGCCTTATATAAAACATTGCAATAGATATTGGTATCTTTAGATGATTTCCATATGCATTTTTTTTTTCGCAGAATCTAAACAGTGATGAAGAATTTTCTGAGAATATGTATGATAGTGATAGTAGTGTCCAAGATATTCATTTTGAGGGCGAAGAAGAATTGTTTGATGATGTTGGTATTGAAAACTTAAATATCACTGACGAGAGAATAAATGAAGATTTATATCAATCTGATTCACTTCAATCTCTTACTAGTGATGATGAATGCACAAGTTTTGTGAGAAGGAAGCGTAAACAACCATTGTTCACACCATTAAAGGATATGAAAGAAATGCAGTGGCAACCGGGCTTAATTTTTAGGTCGAAGGAACATTTTAAAGATGCAGTAACCACTTATGCTGTGCATATGGGTGTGGGTTTAATTTTGACAAAAAATGATAAGCAAAGAGTGAGATACAAATGTAAGTCTGGTTGTGAATGAGAAATTTATGCTGCGCCAGTGCGAAATCAAGATACTTGGGAGGTAAAAACTATAGTGGATAAACACTCTTGTAGTCGAGAATTCAATAATAAGTTATTAAGTGCTAAGTGGTTAAGCAAACGAATAGAGTCAAAGGTCAGAGAAAATCCAAACATACATCCAAGACAAATTGTTGATAAAGTTAAAGAGAAATGGGTTGCAGGGATTTCTAAGAGTAAAGCACTACGAGCAAAACATCAAGCTAATAATGCACTTGAAGGTAGTGTTGGTGAGCAGTACAACTCTTTGAATCAATATTGTGCTGAGTTATTTAGATCAAATCAAGGAAGTTCTGTTCTCATGAAATTTACCTGGCCACAAGAGTTTTATGTTGAAGATAGTATGCCATCAAGAGCTATATTACCAAGGTTTCAAAGGTTATATGTATGTCTTGTTGCATGTAAAGAATCATTTAAAGTATGCAGACCAATTGTTGGGTTAGATGGGTGTTTTCTGAAAGGTTACTATGACGGTCAGTTATTAACCGCAATTGGCAGAGATCCAAATGATCAGATGTTACCTATTGCTTATGCAATTGTTGAAGTAGAAAATAAAGATTCATGGTCTTGGTTTCTCACTAATCTAACCAATGATATTGGAATGTATGGTATGACATATATCTCTGATCAACAGAAGGTATGATTTTATTTTTATTATTTTTTTAAACTTTTTTTAACCAATGATATTGTTGTAATTTGATCATTTATGCTTAATCGTGTAGGGACTTGTACAAACATTTAAGGAGTTACTTCCAAATGTCGACCATCGTTTCTGTGTCAGACATCTTTACAATAACTTTAGAAAAAAATTTCCCAGCAAAAATTTAAAATGCTTACTATGGAAGGCATCAAACGCAACATATGAGGCGGAATGGGCGAGAGCCATGAATGAGATTAGAGAAATTTCAGTTAAAGCGTATGATCATCTAGTAGCTATAGAGAGAAGCTTATGGTGTAAGCATGCTTTTAGTGGTCACGCGAAATGTGACGTAATCGTAAACAACATGGCAGAGGCATTTAATCGAGTTATTTTGGATATGCGTGAAAAACCCATTCTAACAATGTTGGAGGATATTCGGACTTACTTAATGTGTAGATGGGCTATCAACCGACAAAAAATCGAAAAACAGATAAGCGAAGTGAACATAAAAATTGCAAAAAAACTTGATGATGAGGCAAAGCTTAGTGGAATGTGGATGCCATTATGGTCACATAACAGAGTTTTCGAAGTAATTCATACCCCTGATAAGTTCATAGTTGACTTGGATAGTCATTTTTGTGCTTGTGGAAGATGGAGAGTCAGTGGGCTTCCATGTCGTCATGCAATCAGTTGCATGCATTATCTAAAGATAAACAAACACGACTTTGTACATGAATGCTTCAAGAAGTCTACTTATATTGCTTGTTATAATCATGCCATCATGCCCACAAATGGACCAAATCTTTGGCCAACTGTAGAGAACACTCAGATTCTTCCTCCTCTTCTTCGAAGAGCTCCTGGGCGACCAAAGAAAAAAAGAAATATTGATGTTACTGAGGAGAAGAATCCAAATAAATTAAGTCGGAAAAATGTGATAATTACTTGCTCCAAATGTGGTGTTTCCGGACATAACAAAAGAGGATGTCCTACTTGACAGGTAATTATACGGCTTAAATATTTTTTGTTATGTTTTATTTTATCCTCAACTCTAGTAACACATTATCTTTTTGCAGGTTATGACTTATTTTGGAAGAAGCTAAAAGGAGCATAGTTACATGTTATGACTTATTTTGGAAGAAGCTAAAAGGAGCATAGTTATATGTTATGACATTATCTTTTTGCCGGATAAGCTAAGACTTATTTTGGGAACATTATGATTAGTTATAGCTAAGACTTTGCCTGCTGAAATCGAAGACTCTGTTTAAGTGAAGAACATGTTTTGATTCGTTCAGCCATTAATGATTATTATTATTATTTGTTGATGTTTTTATTTTTCTATTACACTTGCTGCTCCCTAAACAAAACCAGTTTTGTTAGCATTTCTGAATTTAGCTTTGTTTATGCTGATATTGGAACTATACATCTGGCTTTTATGAGTTCATTAGTAAAAGTAATTTCAAAAACGTGCACTAAGATCAGTGCATGAGTTTTTTTTATATTAAATCGATGGGTTTATGGATTAGATTTAAGCAATTCATATGGGCTTGCAGACACTTAAGCGTTTGTTTGTTTTGGCTGTTAGACATTTTTATATCTAATATTTCTAGTAGTATGGTCAAATGAAAATTAAATTAAACAAGCAAAAAAAAAGGAATGAAAATAATCGTTATTACCTATATTTTTCTTTAAAAACAGGTAATGAAAACCACTTTGGGACTATTTTTGAGTGGTTTTCATAGTTTAGGGACCTATTTGAATCATTTGTAAGTTTAGGGACTGATTTGAAAAAGGTCCCAAAGTTTAAGGACTGATTTATCAATTTTGCCAATAGTATAGATATACTAATATATAAAGATATCTCCTTAATGGTGTGCAACTGTGCACCATTTGTTTTAAATCAAAACTCTTCAATGAAAAAATAATCTTGGTCATTGATTTAAAGTACAAATTACTGACGCTCCTATTTTTCTCCGGTCTACGACAGTACCTCCGCCTGCACGATAGTGTAATGTGTCCATGAGCGATAGCACTACAATTGGCAAACACATGCGGTGAAGATATCGAGTAGGCCTACGAACGGTGTGGTTTGGTTTTGAACCAACCTAAATCGTCTATGCAGTTTGGTGTCGACTTTTACGGTGCGATTTCAGTTTTTGGCAGGTTTAGAACCTTCTTTAATTTTGGGAAAGATTTTTTTTGTACAAACATGTTATATAACAATTACAACTAGACAAGACTAACAATATCTACACCAAAGAGAAGAGAAGTTGACACTTCTTTGAGGCTTTGGATTTTTAGTCGGCTAGTGTGCTCCAGCATTGAAACCTTGTCTTGCAACCAGGACAATAAAAGCGGTGGTAGCAGTGAGAATAAAGCTGTTTTCACGGCCACAACCGCCCCAAATACAACCTTAGACTTATTTGACACCTCTTGAATGCAACTTCGCTGGCTATAAAAATTAAAATAGGAAATAAAAATGTACAATGTACAAGTTTCTCAATCTCCTAACTGAGAGTATTGCATGAAAAATACTCTGGTAAATGCATATATTCAAAACCACACTTAGTAGGCAGCGTTTGGCGCGGCTTATCGCGGGCTTATTTGTTCCGGTGAGATTTGACAAAAATGTCATTGTCATACTAAATCTTATGCCCAAACTAGTTTATTTTTTTGATAGCGGTAGTAACATTTGTCATACCAAACATACATTCAATGGCAATGAAGTTTATGTCCAATCTCACCGCAGCAAATAAGTCACCGATAAGCCACGCCAAATGCAGCCGATTTTCAGACTTAATCGAGGGGGCGTCGATTTTCATATCCCCTAAAATTGAACCGCGCCACATCCAATCAGGTCGGTTTGAAATACGGTGTGGTTTCTAGATTTGGTGTGATTTTCAATTTTCCTGCGCAGTAATAGTATTATTTTTTCCTCACGCTGCCAACAAGAGGCATAAGTTATGTGTCACTCATCAATTAAAAATACCCATTTCAGTCTCAAACTTTTTATCATTTTAATATCTCAGTCTCAAACCTTTCATTTTGATCAAATTAGGCCCTAACTTTATCATACCTTTATATTTCAGTCTTAAAGTTAATGGCAAAATGGGCTAGAGCATAAAACTAACGGAATAGCTGGGGAATTGAATATTACAATTAGCCGAAACCGTAAACACTAAACAGTCAAATTTATATTGTTTAAACATAATAAAAAACAGTCAAAATTATAAAATGGGCCAAAGCGATAAACAATCAAAACTATATTAATCTATCTCCATAATCAAAACTTGAATATCAATGTTGGAAAAGAATCTAAAGTATGTATTGATTAAAATACACACAGATTTTCTTGGATTCATTGACAATTACTAAAGCGAGAACAAGAGTATTGTGTCTAAAGTGGTTATAAATTTTGAGCATCTACAAAATTAAGAGACTTTGCAGAAAAAACCTAAAATCTGCTAACAGTAGAATAACTAGCCTCATTGAAGAGTTGAGAAAGACGGAATCCTTTATCAATGCAGAAATCGCAAAAACAGGAAGATTTTCAAAATCTAAACCGTAGAAACCCCATATCGCAGAAACCCTAGATCGCAGAAACCATAAATCGCAGATCGTAGAAACCATAATCAATTACCTGCTGCTATCGCCCCTCCCCCCGATGGCGGTATATATTGCCTGGAATCGTGGAGTAGTGGAGTAGTCGCCGAGTACTCGCCTGGAGTCGTCGTCGGAGAAGATTCGTGGATTCGTCGCGATCGCGGTGGAGTTGTCGCCTGGGAGAGGTAGAGGAAAAGGCTCGCTTGAAATGAACGAACGGAAAAGGTTAATAATGTTAACTTTAGGACTGAAATATAAAGGTATGATAAGGTTAGGGACTGATTTGATCAAAATGAAATGTTTAGGACTGAAATATTAATGTGACTAAAGGTTTGGGACTGAATTGAAATGAGTATTTTGCCATTACTATAATAGAAGAGCAATTGACATAACATTCATTGTACCAATTTACCACCTCTTTTCATGTTTTGGTATTTAAAAGATTTAAAAAAGCACGGGCGGAACCCATACAACAAAAGCAGTGAGCATGGATGAACCCCGGCACGGATGGAGCCCCGTGCAGGAGCAATTAAATATCATTCCTAAACAACCCTTACATGTTGGAAAGAAACTACTGTCCGCCCCTCGGACGTAGATTTTCGTCTGGGACCAATGTCATACGCGAGAACTGCCATATATTGTGGGGCCTACGGTGCACAGTAAATTTGTGCACCTTGGCCTCACTATTTCTGTTTTTTCGTCTGGGACCAATGTCTTCGCACGGGCTACGCCCGTGCTCGATGCTCTCGGGCGGCCTTCGGCCGCATCAATGCGGGCTTCGCCCGCAACAAAGCGGGTTTCGCCCGCTAGGCATTCAAGGCGGGCTTTGCCCGCCCCCTCGGCGTCGGCGGGCTTTGCCCGCCCCTCGCCGGTATTCGCTCGCCCCTCGCCGGTCTTCGCAATATTTTTCTTAAAAAACCCACATTTTTTTGATTAAAAATTAAAAACAAAAAAATGTTAAAAGAAAAAGTTTAAAACCCACATTTTTTTAATTAAAAAACATGTCCAAAAAACATAAAAATACGTAAAAAAAGTTTAAATGTATATTTTTAAAAACAAAAAAAAGTTTAAAAGAGAAAGTTAAAAAAAAAAAATTTAAAAAACCATAGCAGGCGGGGCCCACAGGCGAGAAGTTCAATAAGGAGGACAGATATCGTCTTCCTCCAGTAAAAAAAATTGAACGTCTCTATCTTATCGGAGTCGTTCCTTCCTCATCCGGACACTTTTTTTAACATAAATAGCCAAAATTTATTATCTCGATGAGAGTAATTCAAATCTAGTATCCATTATTCAAAATTCTCTGGAGGGGGCCGGGCCCCAGCCAGCCCTCCCTCAGATCCGCCCTTGACACAAGACATTGACTTAGCACAAAAGAATGCATAAAAGAATGCAACGTAGACTTAGCACACTTATCTTTTTAGTTTATCATATGACGACGATTATCATGATAATTACATGTTTGACCCTATCATTAGGCCTGATATTGAGTCGACTTTGGTCAATTTCAATTCGGCTCGAAATCAAAGTTTTCGACTCGAAATCGATTTGATTTATAAATTTCGAGTCGACTCAAAATTAGTTATTTTTTTATTAAAAAATAAATTATTGCAAATTTTAGTCTTAAATATTTTTTTAAATCATCTATGGAGAGCAGAGATATATTTTTTAATTCATACTGAAAAGAGTTTGAAATTATGGCGTCTATATTTATATTGTTTGAACTTTATAAACAATTTTGCTCTTCTACGTTACTTTTACACTCGAGAACAATTATTTCCATTAGGCAAGAAAGTTTCTCAGACCAAATACTAAAAAGTTCATAAACTCAATTACTCGAATCCCTTAAAAAAGAAATCTGATAATTAAAGGTGCTACAAAACTTCAAAATTAATAATCCATAAGGTATAAAGAGTCCTAACAAAAGTCCATAAACCGTCCATATTACTGCAATATGATCTTTCAGTGCTCCGCTTCTGTTCCTGGATCTATAATAAAAATAATAAAAAACACAAATAACAAAATCTAGTTAGGTGTGAAAATACTAATAAAGTTCACTGGATTACCGACCGTTAAATCAGTATACTTAGCTGGTTTTTAAAACTGCTACAAATTATTTATCCATACCCTACTCAACAACGATCTCTTAAATTCTTGCATGATAGATTAGTTCAAATTAAAAGTGGAAAATCGTTTCAAGACAGCATAAGTTCCGGATCCCCTGGAGTTCATGCGGGAACTCCAGGGTGGAGTTCCCCCATTAATAGCCCTCGGATTAAATCCAAGGGTTGGGAACAGTTCTCGCATGGAGGAGTTCTCGCATAGGGACATTTGCTGGCTCCCATTATTCCTCTTGGCTCGCTCCCGCATAGGCTATTGGAGTTTCCGCATAGGGGAACTCCACCCTGGAGAGTTCCCGCATGAACTCCAGGGGATCCGGATCCGCCATCCTTAGGCACATCAATACATTTCCCTTTGCATGAATCAATTTTAGTACAAAGTTCGAGCTCGTTCCGACATCAATACAATTCTTGCATGATCGATTATTAAATTTTATTATTATTCTGTTTCTTAAGAGATGCTTATATGGTCTGATACGACAATGGTTACGACCGCCACCGAAAAAAAAACTAATTTTGAATATAAAAGTGGATGAAGTTTCTTCGGTTAGGTCGGATGTTCACGAAAACGGTTCATAATCACCGTGTTCACGACCGTCACCGCCGTGCAAAACAAACCCATAATTCAAGCAGTCATAGTGAATAGCTTATAATATCTCCCAATTTCCGTTGGACGGAATTGAGGGTTAGGACTAAAAATTAGAGTCTAACTTCAATGAATATGGATTTCCCAATTCCATTCAAACGAAGAAACCATAGAATGAAGAGTTTGTTCATTTGGATGGAATTGAAGTCTTGAAAAAAATAAATTAGAGGTCATTAGAATTGGACATTCAATTCCAATTTTAATGCCCCAATTCCGCCCAACCAAACATACTGCTAAAATTATTAAACAAAATTGCAAAATATCAAATGTCAAAAATCTATTGATTTGAGTTTTTCATGTCAATTTAGATATGCCGGGATATATCAGAGATATTAATATATCGAGTTTCAATATTTAATTATTTATATGTATAATTATATATATACATATGATCATATTAATATATATAATCAATATATTAACAATTTAACATTTATTGAAATTTTAAATATACCACATTAGTATACATATTATGTTATATAAGTAATAAAAGTCATCGACGGCAATTGAAGACGAGGAGCCAAACGTCTAAAATCTAAAGACTAAGGAAATAGAAAGAGAGTCGAAAGCTAGGACACAAAAGAACATGGAGAACAAAACAAATTTGTTTATCGTCTATTAAATTATATGCAGTAACAACAACACTCAAGCCTTTATCCCACTATAATGGGGTCGGCTATATGGATCCTTTGTCGCCATTGTTCCCTATCTTTAATCATAATCTCAATAATGCCCAAGTACTCTTTCCTTATAGTTTCATTCCAAATCTTTATTGGTCTAAATCAAATACATTAAATAAAATAAATTAAAAAAATCATACCATACACCGTCATAATATATCAGACGATATATTCCGAAGGGATATTTTGCGGGAAAAAAAAAGAATAAGTGTTTTGCCCATGAAACCTTTATGTTAGTCATGTCGGCCAATATCCACAACAATGTATAAAATATCGAAAAATCTACCATATACTTAATCTGAGATATCAGAAATAGGACCATCCACCAAGAACAACAATCAAATGCTCTCAAAAACAATATATAGTAGATCAAGAATCACATGTCTTAAAAGCAGCAAAGTTCAGCAAAGCAGTTGAGAAATGATTATACCGCAAATACTCGAATAGTCCGAGAAGAAAGAAAACTCGTCTAACGAACGAACAACCCGCCCAATCGCAGTCCGATCAAGAGAGTTTAGAATTTGAGTTCGTGAGGCTTCATTCCGTCCTTTAGCGTAAACCGGGTACCCAAATAAGCACGAAGATCTGGAACTGCATCGACGGCTTTCAACAAAGGCTCGTCCACTCCTTTCTGCTCATCCTTTCTTTCCTGCGGTAGAACCTTCTTCTCCTACAATTTTGTATAAATATTTATACACAAGGAGAGGATTTGTTACACTATAATACATCCTTCATAATAAGACAGGCAGTCTACCTCTTTCGCAGCTTCAAACAACTCTCCCTCGCTCTTCTTCTTCCTCCTCTCTTTTTCCTTGGCGAAGAACTTGTCGGTAATCTTGTCAACATTGACCCCGGAGATGTCAACCTTCGTAGACGTGCCGATGACATAAACCTGGTTCACGCGCCTGAGAGGAACTCCATTGATCTTGAAGGGGCCTGCAGCAATAAATCAAAATAAAAAAAAAAGGAACTGAGGTTTAATGCATACTGCAAATGAGGAAAAAAGTATGAGCACCATACTGCAATTAAACAGTCATTCTGTGAAACAAGAATAAAATCTATGCTAAAGGGTCGGTCTGTTTGGGCGTTTTTGCTCCATCTTCGTTGGGAGAAAAATACAACCACTCCTTAAGACTATTTGGTAAACTTTCGTCTCCACCGCTACCACTAAAATAAGACCACAGCCACCTCTTCGTCTTCCATCGCTCTATTCCCACCGCTCTCACTCTCACCGCCAAAACAAACAGATCGCTTAAAAACGTCATTTATGAAACAAGAATAAAAATTTATGTTTCGTGAGAACATTAAGAAGAAATTGCATCAAAAGTGCATTGGAAATTCTCACAAACCTTAGGAGCTGATGAAAGAGTTTTCAACTCACAAATAAATACTTAAAATCAATGATTTGTCTGTATTTGCATTGGTTATCAAAATACAGTCAATAAAACCAAAAGATAATTAAAATGAGACAACAACCAATGATATATAATTCTAGTAGGACAGCAACTCAAATGACAGCTCTAACAATACTTCTCACTGCCCGGAACCCGAGGTCCGTTGATATTTTCGATATTATCGTCGAAACAAAATCACATTTTCTCGTCCTCAGTCTAACAGGCCCGGGCTTTCTAATTTCGGCCTCGCAAAAAAAACATGGAGATTCTGGATAAAGTGATTGAATATTTCCGACGATTGTTTCACGAAAATACCCTGATGACGAATATTAATTAGCCCTCACTATTCAAGCTGAAACCTTGCTCGGTGCATACTATCGCCGATGAACTCGCATGCTGAATTTTAGGAACTCAGGTCGATGCTGAAGAGGTTTAATGATCCAGATTCTCCTAAATCTCTAGAAAGAAGATATTTTGTGTAAATACTAAAATAAATTTTAATGGTTATCAGGCATGAGTATCAATCAAAAATGCTCGGAAGATCAAGTCCCTAGGTCGGTCCAATAATATTTGATGCTCGTGTGATCGACATTGTTTGGCTCCACAATTAACTTGAGTTTGGCTTGTTCTTAGGATCTCATTTACTTAGCTTGAGTTTGGCTTTGTTCTTAGGAGCTCATTAACCGAGGAGACAAATATGAACATGATTGTGTATGGCTCAATAGTAGCTTGGTTATTGTTAGGCATGCATTAAATTATGCATAGAAAATTTGTATATATCAAGAAATCATTTACTATCCTAAGATCACATAAAAAAGGGCAGCCCGGTGCACAAAGCATCCCCGCACAGCGAGGGTCCGGGGAAGGGTCCCACCACAAGGGTGAAATGTAGGCAAGCCTTGCCTTGCATTTTTGCAAGATGCTGCTTCCAGGACTCAAACCCGTGACCTCAAGGTCACACGGTAACACATCAACCAGCCAAGGCTCCCCTTACCTATCCTAAGATCAGATAAATTTATAAAATAATGCATCTGATAAACAATGATCAGATAAATCCTTTACTATAAATTAATCCAGACCAAACATTTGACGGAGAAGTATCTGATACGACAAAACTGCAAGAGTCATTCAACCAATGAAATAACATTAAAATTAGGATCCCTGATTTTATTAGTATTAACCAAATTCTTTAAAATAGACTAATAAAAAAACATTCCAATCTAAAATACATCCCTGCAATATTAGGGACATGCACAATCAAGAACTATCGTAAAGCATTTTCTACGTCTTCTTCAAAAATCTTGATTATATCAATATAAACTATAATTTTGTCTTCTTCAAAAATCTTGATTATATCAAAATAGAACTATAATTTTGTAATAGTCGTTGCCTCATTCTCAATAAGAAATTAAGAACAGATTAATATAAATATGTTCTTCATAAGTGCATGTAAGAGCAAGTGTGATTGTATAAGTGTCATTATTATTAAAGGCTTCAGGCACATCAAGACGCAAAGGGGTCTTGGAGCCTAGGCTCAAGGGGTAAGCATGCGCCTGACAAGGGCAAGGCGCAACCACATCCATTTTAAATAATCAACATCAAACATCAGTTCATCTTCTTGATCAGATTTTTCATCAATTCTACTAATTAATCATTCATTACTATAATTTATATCTCTTAAAAAAGAATTAATGTGATCATTTGCATCATATTTAAATCTCAACGCTCAATTATGTTTCACAAATATTAAATCATGCAAAATTTATTGAGTTCTTACATTATTTCTGACTTTATTGTGAAAAAAAAATTTACAACTAAAATCTTACCCAGGCGCACGGAGACTCAGACCTCTGAGCCTAGTGAGCCTTGAGCCTTAGACGCCTTTAAGAACATAGAGAAGTGCATGTTTGATTGTATGTGCTTGATGTGTGTTTGATTTGTTTGCATATGTTTAGCTTGATTATGTCAATATATATCCGTAAATATATATTATTAACTATAAATGTATAAATATGTGGGCGCAAGCACATTCTACTTTATATAAGGCTTTTATTTATGGTGATTTTGTGAAGTACAGTTCAATTTCAATAATAGACCATGTTCTGCTCAACCAACTAATGAGCAAACATAAAAAAAAAATTGACTCATTTACTTAACGAGCTGAGGCTAACAACACTTTAGCCCACTCATACTATAAGCTATTTTATATCCCTATAAGGGGTGGAAAGATGAGAGCTTTAAATGCAATAGATCCATTATGTAATACCATAATTTCTAAATGCAAATATGGATGACTAATGGGGAGGAATTAATAATATGTGATAAAAATTATCATGAAGATTTTAAGAAAATTATCATAATTGCAATTACAATTATACTTTATAGATCTAAATGATGGGTAACAAAGCATTCATATATAACTATGTAATATGTTTAGAAGTAAATATTAAAATAAAGGACATGTAAAAAACTAGAAATTAGACTTTAAAATTACTATTTTGCAAGAACTAGGAGTCAAAGAAAACTAGTGAAGAAAAACATGCAGTTATGTGTGTAAAATGACGAGGAAATGGCCTAATATGATGAGTACATGAAATTTATGTGAGATAATCAAAGGAATGAATAGGCCAAAAGGTAAGATGACTAGTATGCAAAAATATTGGATAAGTTGGCAAGACTCAACAGAAATGAATGGAGGGAAATTCACAAGTCATTGAAATAGCTAAGCTAAGTATAACGATGATAGTGATGATCATCAGAGAACATAGAAGATCTTCTTGAATAAGAGAAGGAACAAAATTATGAAAATGGTTTTTACAAAAACCAAACATAAAGATGCAAAAACACAAATCCAAACGATTGAGGTCAAATCCTCAACATGAAATATGAACCCTCAAGACTTCATTAAGGAATGTAACGTCATAAAATCATGAATCAGCTATATTGATCATATATATTTATATCAAATATCATGGTTTTTATAGTGAATAAGAGGGCTACATAAAGAAATATCATATAAACTAAAACGTCAAATAACCCTAAGACTAATTACATAATGTACCCCCATTAAAATACACAATCTTATAGTGGATGGGAGGACTGTGTAAAGAAATGGCATGCGATGTTGTTGTGATACTTTGCTACGGACGTGCACGTCGAGGAGATGCCGTGCGGGTCTACACGCGGAGGAAGACGATGAAGGGTCCATCTGAAGGAGGAGAGACCAAAGACGCGCCTATGACATGATTATCTTATTTGTATTTGGTTATGTTGTATGCTTTACTATTGGCACCCGTGCTTTTGTTATCCGCACCCCGCACCTATAAAGGGTTGTGTTGTACTCTTTTTTAGTATTTTGGGATGAAAGTGATTTAGGGTTGCTCCCTAGAGTTCTCTCAATCTCTCTCCTCGCCTTCGCTGGCCTTTCCCCACGCCGGATTCCTCTCCCGGGAACGTAACATTTGGTCCAATCCTGCCTCACTGCCCGCTGCCCTAGCCGTCGGTGCTTCGTCCCTCGTCAGCTCGCCTCGCGCGACTCCCTCAGTCGCTGCGTCCGCGTACAGTGACACAGATCCCGATCGCTCCATTCTTGTTTCCAGATCGTCCACGTACATCGTCACATCGTCCGCGTACAGCCGCTCCACCCATGTTTCCGCAGCGCCAGATCCAGATCGCTCCGCTCCAAAACCGCACATTGTCGTTGATCGCTCCGCTCCATATCCGCGGATCACTCCGTCAGCTCCGAAACGACTGGGTACTCCCGCTACTGTTGCCTCGAGCGGCTCTGCCAGCCCTAGTGTCGTTGTCGTCCTTGTTTTCGCTGCGCCAGCGGCTCTTCGTCGTCCTCGCCTTCAGGCCGCTATCCGCATGGCTCCCAACACCCGCTCCGTCAGCGACCCTCCTGCTAATGATGTCGCTGAAGCCTTGAGCATCGCGTGGAGGCTCAGGAACAACTCGTCACCTCCATGCATGCCTCCCTCCTCGCCCTCCACTCCAAAATTGACTCCATCCAGGCATCCGCCATCGCAGCGTCCGACTCGCACACGGACGGCGGCTCTCTCCTCGGCACCGGGCCGCTGCCCATTCCCGCCGGGACCACTCCTCCGCCCATTCTGGGCCGGTTCGCCCTCTCCCTTGACATTCCCTCTTTTGTCGGCGTTGACCTGATGGGTTGGATTGCCAAAGCGGAGCAATATTTCGACCTCAACTACACTCCGGAGCAGGACAAAGGTGTCTACGACTGTGGTTGGCCTGGACGACTCGACCCTCCACTGGCACGGTGGCTCCGCCAATCCAACTCATTCCTCTCCTGGCCCGAGCTATAGCAGGAGATGATCCAGCGTTATGGCACCCGCTACTCGGACTCCGACATCGAGCGATTGTGCGGTGTCCGCCAGACTACCGGCCTGGATGACTATATTGATGAGTTTGTCTCCTTAGTCACCCACGTCCCAGGATTGCCGCCCGACCATTACCTGGGCTTCTTCATGCAGGGGCTACTGCCTCATATCCGCTCCTGCCTCTGCACGCACTATCCCCGCACGGTTTCGGACGCCCATAACATGGCGCGTCTGGTGGAGGCCGACCTCGCCCCCAGGGCGCCTGCGCCTGCAACCAGTCACCACACGCCTCGGCCACCCTAACGGCCATCTCCCTCGACGGCCCCGCAGCGGCAGCCCCCTGGGGGGACCGACTCGGCCATTCCCGCTACTCACGCCATTCCCCTCCAGCTCGGAACTGCGGCGGTGTCGGTACGTCCTTACCGCTACGGCCATGTGCAGAAGGACGAGATCGAGCGGCTGGACTGTGAGATGTTGATGGGGGGCCTCATCCGCCCTAGTGCGAGAACTTTCTCCAGCCCGATCCTCCTAGTCCGGAAGAAGGACGGTAGTGGGCGGTTCTGCGTGGACTATCGGGAGCTCAACAAGGCCACCATCCCGGACAAGTACCCGATCCCAGTGATTCAGGAGCTCCTGGACGAGCTCCACGGCGCCATATTCTTGACCAAGCTGGACCTCCGAGCGGGCTATCACTAGATCCAGGTGCGGCCCGAGACGTTGCTAAGACCGCCTTCCGGACGTACGACGACCACTACGAGTTCTTGATCATGCCCTTCGGCCTGACAAAGACACGCAGAACCGCCCGGGCTATGATTTTACCATAAAGTTCCGCCCGGGGAGGGCGAACCGAGCGGTCAATGCCCTCTCTCGTCAGAGCCAGTCGTCGGAGCTCACAGCTATGGGAAGACGCGGCGACCATCCAACACGAGATTGAGGCCGACCCTGTTTTGTCTGGGATTCGGACGACGCTCATCGCTGACACCACCGCCCATCCACCATACTCGCTTGTAGGGGGCCGCATGTTCTTTAAGGGCCGCCTTGTTCTAGCGCCCTCTTCAACGAGCATTCCCCGCCTCCTCCTCGTGTTTCACGCCTCGCCCTCCGGAGGGCACGTTGGGGCCTTCCGTACCTACCGTCATTTAGCGGCCTTCTCTCTAGCGGCCCCACATGTTCCGACAGGTCAAGGCATTCGTGGCCGCCTACCTGGTCTGCCAGAAGGCCAAGTACGAGGCAGCGTTTCCAGCCGGGCTCCTTAAGCCTCTTCCCATCCCGGACCGCGTTTGGGAGGACGTGACCATGAACTTCATTACTTGATTACCGCGCTCCCACGGGTTCGACTGTATCTTGGTCGCAGTGGACATACTGTCCAAATATGGCCATTTTATTCCCCTCTGTCACCCCTAAACCGTCGCCACAGTCGCAGACAGCTTCATTAGCGGCGGCATGCGCCTTCATGGGTTCCCTCGATCGATCGTGAGTGGTCGTGATCCGCTCTTCTTAAGCACCTTCTAGACCTCACTTTTCCGGCTACAGGATACTCGCCTTTGCATGAGCACCGCTTATCACCCACAGACGGATGACCAGTCCGAGGTCCTCAACCGTTGCTTGGAGACGAACCTCCGTTGTTTTGTGGGAGAGAAGCCCTGTGGATGGCCAAGTGGCTATGTTGGGTGGAGTACTCCTACAACACCGACTACCACCACGCGGTTGGTACCACCCTTTTCGAGGTCGTCTATGGCCGGCTGCCGCCCTCCATTCTCCTCCATCTGCCAGGGGAATGCCAGGTTAAGAGTTTGGCCACTATCCTGCAGGACCGAGATACCATCAAGGACAACCTGAAGCATCACCTCCTATGGGCCCAACAGAAGATGTCCTCCTTTGCGAACAGAAAGCGGCGCGACCTTTCTTTCCAGGTGGGGGAGAAGGTATTCCTCAAATAGCACCCGTACCGCCAGCTGTTCGTGACCCGCAAGCCCTGCCCGAACCTAGCCCCGTAGTTCTTTGGCACTTTTGAGATACTAGCATGTATCAGTGCGATCGCCTACCGCCTCCGCCTCCCCGCCGAGAGCCGCATACACTCGGTCTTCCACGTCTCGCAGCTACGCAGCATGATGGGCGGCCACGCCACCATGGATCACATCCCGGACGACGTCGATCTCGCCGGCGAGGCGCCGTACTTAGCCGGCCAAGATACTTGATCGTCGTTGCCTTCTGCTGGAAGACCCCACTTCGGAGGAAGTCCTCGTCACATGAGCTAATCACCCAAACTCCGACACTACATGGCTTCCTCAAGATGACTTCACCCGCCAGTTCACTGACTACTGAATTGAGGACAAGGCACATTTCCAGACAGCAGTATTGTTACGAATGTGCACGTCGACGAGACGCCGTGGCGGGTCTACACGCGGAGGAAGACCATGACGGGTCCGTCTGGAGGAGAGATCGAAAACGCACCTATGGAATGATTATTTATTTGTATTTGATTATGTTGTATGCTTTACTATTGGCACTCGTGCTTTTGTTATCCGCACCCCGCACCTATAAAGGGTTGTGTTGTAATCTTTTTTAGCATCTTTGGATGAAAGTGATTTAGGGTTGCTCCCTAGAGTTCTCTCAATCTCTCTCCTCCTCTTTCTCTCCTAACCTCTCCCGGGAACGTAACATACTTCCTCTAGAATTGTATCCATTGATTAATTGTTTAAATTCATATCTTGTATTTTCTTACATCAGAAAGATTTTTGTATTACCCTTTCTTGTTTCATATTTATAGTTAAAGGATTAATGAAAAATCATTCCAATTCCTCTAAAAAAAGTATAAAAAACCTAGCACCCCCCACCACCACCCTATTCCCACACAAATTCATCAGCAACCCCAAAGAGATTCTACAATCATCAGCACCTCATGCTCCAATTGCTAGCGAAAAAACAATATAAATATGTATTATTCCATACATCCTTATAAATAATATTCATAACCAAAGTTTTGAAAACCGGACAAGACTGGGCGGTCCGACCGGACCCCCAGTCGGTCCGGTTCAGGTATAAGGACCGCTTCATCTACGGACCACCCGGGAACCGGAAAACCGAAAATTGTGGCCCGTTACCGGCAGATCGAATTAACACCGTTGGATGCGATCCAGCGACTCGAATTAACTGGCGCATCTAACTAAAATGCTTTTAAAAATTGAAGGGAGTAGGATTTGAACATTCAACCTCTAAGATGGATGCCAAACAGGCCATCCATAATAATTAACATATTTTATTAGTTGAAAGCAACTAAAATAAATTTTATATAAGGTAAGGTTATTCATAATAATTAATATAATAATATTATTTATTTCAAATAATTTAATTAACATATAATCATGTTTATATATATATATAGGATATACCATATTTATTTTTATAAAATATAAGGATATACCTGTACAACCCTGTATTCGCCGAGTAGGTTCTCGAGGGGGGCGAGCTCCTCTCGCCCCGCCCCAACTCAAGGGGGCGAGCTCCTCTCGCCCCGCCCCAACCCAGGGGGGCGAGCTCCTCTCGCCCCGCCCCCAAGCCAGGGGGGCAAGCTCCACTCACCCCCGCGCCCCCAGCAGCAGGGGGGTGAGACCTCGGGGGGGGGCGAGCTCCTCTCGCCCCGCCCCAACTCAGGGGGGCGAGCTCCTCTCGCTCCGCCCCAACTCAGGGGGGGCGAGCTCCTCTCGCCCCGCCCCAACCCAGGGGGGGCGAGCTCCTCTCGCACCGCCCCAACCCAGGGGGGCGAGCTCCTCTCGCCCCGCCCCCAAGCCAGGGGCGAGTTCCACTCGCCCCCGCGCCCCCAGCAGCAGGGGGGGCGAGACCTCAAGGGGGGCGAGCTCCTCTCGCCCCGCCCCAACTCAGGGGGGCGAGCTCCTCTCGCCCCCCCCCCCCCAACTCAAGGGGGAGCGAGCTCCTCTCGCCCCGCCCCAACCCAGGGGGGGCGAGCTCCTCTCGCCCCGCCCCCAAGCCAGGGGGGCGAGCTCCACTCGCCCACGCGCCCCCAGCAGCAGGGGGGCGAGACCTCAGGGGGGGGGGGGGGGGGGGGGGGGGGGGGGGGGGGGGGGGGGGGGGGGGGGGCGAGCTCCTCTCATCCCGCCCCAACTCAGGGGGGCGAGCTCCTCTCGCCCCGCCCCCAAGCCAGGGTGGAGGCAGGGAGCGAGGGCACCCTCTCCGCCACTCCAAAAAGCTATGGTGATCGGCCACAGAAGAAGAAGAAATCGTAAGGGAGGAAAAGGAGGAGTCCGGGTGGAGTTACCTTACTGTGACTTCCACGATGAGGAGGGTCACGCGACATCCACCTGCCCCGAGTTCTTGGAAATGAGGGAGGCAAGGCGTCCGAAGTCGCAACGTCAGCAACCAGAGGAGGTCGAGGAGGACCATGTCTGGGAGTAGAAGTCGAAATCCCGGTCTCCGTGCTTAGCTTTTTCTTTAAATCCATGTAGTCTGATGGTTTATTTCCTTAGTTTTTCTTGCGTGTAACTGGATGACTAATGTAATGAAAGTTCTTTTCAAAGTGATTTTCCCCTCGGATGGTTCCGCTGACCGGGCTCTCACTAGCCGGCAGGTGCAGGTTGACCTCCCAGGGAGGCTATGTTCTTTTCCCCTCGGATGGTTCCGCTGACCGGGCTATCACTAGCCGGCAGGTGCAGATTGACCTCCCAGGGAGGCTATGTTCTTTACCCCTCGGATGGTTCCGCTGACCGGGCTCTCACTAGCCGGCAGGTGCAGGTTGACCTCCCAGGGAGGCTATGTTCTTTTCCCCTCTGATGGTTCCGCTGACCGGGCTCTCACTAGCCGGCAGGTGCAGGTTGACCTCCCAGGGAGGCTATGTTCTTTACCACTCGGATGGTTCCGCTGACCGGGCTCTCACTAGTCGGCAGGTGCAGGTTAACCTCCCAGGGAGACTATGTTCTTTTCCCCTCGGATGGTTCCGCTGATCGGGCTATCACTAGCCGGCAGGTGCAGGTTGACCTCCAGGGAGGCTACGTTCTTTACCCCTCAGATGGTTCCGCTGACCGGGCTCTCACTAGCCGGCAAGTGCAGGTTGACCTCCTAGGGAGGCTATGTTCTTTTCCCCGAGGATGGTTCCGCTGACCGGGCTCTCACTAGCCGGCAGGTGCAGGTTGACCTCCCAGGGAAGCTATGTTCTTTTCCCCTCTGATGGTTCCGCTGACCGGGCTCTCACTAGCCGGCAGGTGCAGGTTGACCTCCCAGGGAGGCTATGTTCTTTACCCCTCGGATGGTTCCGCTGACCGGGCTCTCACTAGCCGGCAGGTGCAGGTTGACCTCCCAGGGAGGCTATGTTCTTTTCCCCTCGGATGGTTCCGCTGACCGGGCTCTCACTAGCCGGCAGGTGCAGGTTGACCTCCCAGGGAGGCAATATTCTTTACCCCTCGGATGGTTCCGCTGACCGGGCTCTCACTAGCCGGCAGGTGAAGGTTGACCTCCCAGGGAGGCTATGTTCTTTTCCCCTCGGATGGTTCCGCTGACCGGGCTCTCACTAGCCGGAAGGTGCAGGTTGACCTCCCAGGGAGGCTATGTTCTTCACCCCTCGGATGGTTCCGCTGACCGGGCTCTCACTAGCCGGCAGGTGCAGGTTGACCTCCCAGGGAGGCTATGTTCTTTACCCCTCGGATGGTTCCGCTGACCGGGCTCTCACTAGCCGGCAGGTGCAGGTTGACCTCCCAGGGAGGCTATGTTCTTCACCCCTCGGATGGTTCCGCTGACCGGGCTCTCACTAGCCGGCAGGTGCAGGTTGACCTCCCAGGGAGGCTATGTTCTTTTCCCCTCGGATGGTTCCGCTGACCGGGCTCTCACTAGCCGGCAGGTGCAGGTTGACCTCCCAGGGAGGCTATGTTCTTCACCCCTCGGATGGTTCCGCTGATCGGGCTCTCACTAGCCGGCAGGTGCAGGTTGACCTCTCAGGGAGGCTATGTTCTTTTCCCCTCGGATGGTTCCGCTGACCGGGCTCTCACTAGCCGGCAGGTGCAGGTTGACCTCCCAGAGAGGCTATGTTCTTCACCCCTCTGATGGATCCGCTGACCGGGGTCTCACTAGCCGGCAGGTGCAGGTTGACCTCCCAGGGAGGCTATGTTCTTTACCCCTCGGATGGTTCCACTGACCGGGATCTCACTAGCCGGCAGGTGCAGGTTGACCTCCGAGGGAGGCTATATTCTTCACCCCTCGGATGGTTCCGCTGACAGGGCTCTCACTAGCCGGCAGGTGCAGGTTGACCTCCCAGGGAGGCTATGTTCTTTACCCCTCGGATGGTTCCGCTGACCGGGCTCTCACTAGTCGGCAGGTGCAGGTTGACCTCCCAGGGAGGCTATGTTCTTTTTCCCTCGGATAGTTCCGCTGATCGGGCTCTCACTAGCCGGCAGGTGCAGGTTGACCTCCCAGGGAGGCTATGTTCTTTACCCCTCGGATGGTTCCGCTGACCGGGCTCTCACTAGCCGGCAGGTGCAGGTTGACCTCCCAGGGAGGCTATGTTCTTTTCCCCTCGGATGGTTCCGCTGACCGGGCTCTCACTAGCCGGCAGGTGCAGGTTGACCTCCCAGGGAGGCTATGCTCTTCACCCCTCGGATGGTTCCGCTGACCGGGCTCTCACTAGCCGGCAGGTGCAGGTTGACCTCCCAGGGAGGCTATGTTCTTTACCCCTCGGATGGTTCCGCTGACCGGGCTCTCACCAGCCGGCAGGTGCAGGTTGACCTCCCAGGGAGGCTATGTTCTTCACCCCTCGGATGGTTCCGCTGACCGGGCTCTCACTAGCCGGCAGGTGCAGGTTGACCTCCCAGGGAGGCTATGTTCTTTACCCCTCGGATGGTTCCGCTGACCGGGCTCTCACTAGCCGGCAGGTGCAGGTTGACCTCCCAGGGAGGCTATGTTCTTCACCCCTCGGATGGTTCCGCTGATCGGGCTCTCACTAGCCGGCAGGTGCAGGTTGACCTCTCAGGGAGGCTATGTTCTTTTCCCCTCGGATGGTTCCGCTGACCGGGCTCTCACTAGCCGGCAGGTGCAGGTTGACCTCCCAGAGAGGCTATGTTCTTTACCCCTCGGATGGTTCCACTGACCGGGCTCTCACTAGCCGGCAGGTGCAGGTTGACCTCCCAGGGAGACTATGTTCTTTTCCCCTCGGATGGTTCCGCTGACCGGGCTCTCACTAGCCGGCAGGTGCAGGTTGACCTCCCAGGGAGGCTGTGTTCTTCACCCCTCGGATGGTTTCGCTGATCGGGCTCTCACTAGCCGGCAGGTGCAGGTTGACCTCCCAGGGAGGCTATGTTCTTCACCCCTCGGATGGTTCCGCTGACCGGGCTCTCACTAGCCGGCAGGTGCAGGTTGACCTCCCAGGGAGGCTATGTTCTTCACCCCTCGGATGGTTCCGCTGACCGAGCTCTCACTAGCCGGCAGGTGCAGGTTGACCTCCCAGGGAGGCTATGTTCTTTTCCCCTCGGATGGTTCCGCTGACCGGGCTCTCACTAGCCGGCAGGTGCAGGTTGACCTCCCAGGGAGGCTATGTTCTTTTCCCCTCGGACGGTTCCGCTGACCGGGCTCTCTCCAGCCGGCAGGGCAGGTTGACCTCCTAGGGAGGCAAAGTCTTTTTCCCCCGAGATGGTATCGCTAGCCGGACTCTCACTAGCCAGCAGGTGCAGCGACACTCGTCGAATATGCAGGGTTGGACGTTTCTTTCCGAGCGTGTACCTCGCTCGAAAAGAGCGGGGATTGTGTACAACCCTGTATTCGCCGAGTAGGTTCTCGAGACAAGAAGTATTTCGGAACACCATTTCTCGGTATGATCCTGGGTAGGGAGAGAGGAGGGCGAGCGGTGGAGGTAGAGACCTCCCGCTCACCCAACCGATGTCAGGGGGGGCGAGCTCCTATCGCCCCGCCCCAACTCAGAGGGGGCGAGCTCCTCTCGCCCCGCCCCAACTCAGGGGGGCGAGCTCCTCTCGCCCCGCCCCAACCCAGGGGGGGCGAGCTCCTCTCGCCCCGCCTCCAAGCCAGGGGGCGAGCTCCACTCGCCCCCGCGCCCCCAGCAGCAGGGGGGGCGAGACCTCAGGGGGGGCGAGCTCATCTCGCCCCGCCCCAACTCAGGGGGGGCGAGCTCCTCTCGCCCCGCCCCAACTCAGGGGGGCGAGCTCCTCTCGCACCGCCCCAACCCAGGGGGGCGAGCTCCTCTCGCCCCGCCCCCAAGCCAGGGGCGAGCTCCACTCGCCCCCGCGCCCCCAGCAGCAGGGGGGGCGAGACCTCAAGGGGGGCGAGCTCCTCTCACCCCGCCCCAACTCAGGGGGGCGAGCTCCTCTCGCCCCACCCCCCCCCCCCAACTCAGGGGGGGCGAGCTCCTCTCGCCCCGCCCCAACCCAGGGGGGCGAGCTCCTCTCGCCCCGCCCCCAAGCCAGGGGGGCGAGCTCCACTTGCCCCCGCGCCCCCAGCAGCAGGGGGGCGAGCTCCTCTCGCCCCGCCCCAACTCAGGGGGGGCGAGATCCTCTCGCCCCGCCCCCAAGCCAGGGGGCGAGCTCCACTCACCCCCGCACCCCCACCAGCAGAGGAGCGAGACCAGCAGGGGGCCGACCCTGGCTGGGTCTCGCCCAGCCCCAGCAGGGGGGCGAGGGGAGGAGGCCTCCGACCCCCCCTCGCCCCTGCCCCGACAGAGGGGCGAGACCAGCAGGGGGCCGACCCCCGGGTCTCGCCCCACCCCAGTTAGTGGGCCCGCCGAGCCCCGCGTGGTACACCCTCTCGCCCAGTTCCGGGGGGAGGGTTTGGTCTGGGTTTAGCGCTGCAGAACAACGGGATTTGGCTATCCGCAGCCAAATCCGAGGGTATTTTGGTAATCTCATAGGCCAGATTGTGGTTATTTGCAACCCAAGTTCAGGAATCCTATAAATAGGACCAATGGGGCACCATTTGGAGGCAAGTTTGTTCTAGGCTAGCACTCTCTCTCCCTCTCCCTCCCCAAATCTCTCTCTAGTGGGGTGAGGAGAGCTTCCAGTGGTTCCCAAGCCCGGCATTGGCTTGGGAGGGGAAGCACTCAACGATCTTCCGGGTATGTGGTGGGACCTCCTCGCCGAGCCCTTGGTCCAGTTCATAGTTCCAACACCTTCAACCTAGAGCTCTCCCTTGGGGGAAGTAAGAGTTGGTCACCCCTCAACTTGTTGGGGGCCCCGAACTCCACAGAGACCGAGAAATCGGTTTCAACAATACCATATTATATATATGATTTTTAATTTTAGTTCAATTTTAAATGTTTATATTTATGAAACTTTGTTTAATATATATAAGATTAAATATCTAGTTCCGTCAGTAGTCATCACGGTTCAACCTCGGTTCAACCTGTTGGACCGATTGAACCTTTCCATCCACCTGCTACATGTTCGGTCCGATTTTTAAAACCTTGTTCATAACCCTAAATAATGTGGTAAACATTAGATGATATAAGAATAGACCTCCATGGAATTCAGGAATGGCAGTTATCTATCAATTGAAAATCTGCATGGCCCTCAATTACCTCCTGGGAGATTAATGAAAAAGTATAACTTAGTGGCGCGGAAGGTGCGCAAGTAGAAGAGGCGCAATTATGAGCTCTTTGTCTTGACTAGCCGTTCGTAGAGGCCCTCCTTTGTCTTGAATGTTGTTTTCCACTCGTCACCGGCTCGTATCCGCAGTTGATGGTATCCGCGTCGTAAGTCAATCTTGGAAAACACCTTCGATCCTTGTAGCATGTCATCAAAGAGCGGGATGGAAACATGTACTTGGCCATTATCTTGTTGATGGACCGACTATCAATACACATACGCCAGATATTGTCTTTTTTGGGTACGAGTAAGGCGAGAACAGCACACTGGCTTTCGCTCTTTTGAATAACCCCTCTTTGGAGGACCTTCTAGACCAAACCTTGCATGTTGGCGTGCTTCTTGGGGAGCATTCGGTAGTGCGGAAAATTAGGAAGAGAGGCTCCCGCAACGAAGTCAATTTGGCGTTGGATTTCCCTCAAGGGGGTAGGAAGGACACTGGGTAGCTCATCCGGCATGATGGCCGTAAATTTAGTCAACAAATCTTGTTGTTGTGGGTGATGATTTGCCTCCCGCAAGTCCACTTCCCGCCTCACGACCGCGAAAACAACCTTGGATCGTTGCACCTCCGCCATGAACTCTTCATGCGAGCATAACATGACCGGTTTGGTAGTTCCTTGCGGGTTCGGCTCTGGCCACACTTTCGCAAACGGATGTAACACAAAATCACAACCATGTTTGGAGGAGTAAACGTTGTCCTTCCCGTTATGTATGACCTCCAAGTCATATTGCCAGGGGCGGCCTAGTAGCACGGGGCAAACATCCATATCCACGATGTTGCAAAGAATGTGATGTTTGTACTTTCCCATGGAAAATGTTACTTCACATTGTTCGGTGACCCGCACTTCATTGACGTCTTTAAACAATCCAATCTTGTATGGAGTGGGGTGTTTTGTCGGTGTCAATTGTAACCGGCTAACAATGTCCCGTGAAATGATATTTTCACTACTTCCACTGTTGATGATCACATCGACAACGTCGCTTTTAATCGTGCAACGTGGACGAAAAATGTTCTGTCGTTGGGAATCTTTGTTCCGCTTGGAAGAGATGAGTACCATTCTCCTGACAACATAAGAGTACGCCTCCTCCTCGTGCTCTTCACCCTCACTAAACACGTCATCCAGGCCAATCACGCACGTCATGTCCTCCGACGCCTCTCCTTGTTCACACAAATGGCCTTCGTTTCTCTTCATCATATCGGCTGACCGTTTCTCTACACATAAATTTCTAGGGTTTGTTGATGTTTGGGGAATGAGTGTTTTCAACGATGTTTCAGGTGGTTGGGTATGGATACTAATGATACGTGGTGGTGATTAAAGTTGGAAGGGCATGGTGGAAGGAAACTAGAGGGGGTTGGGGTTCGATGGGGTTGTATGTTGATTGCATGAGTAGATGGAGAGGAGAAAGAATTTATACCTTGGATGGAGGAAGGAAAGTCATCGACTTGGGTTAGGGATAGGGAAGGCTTGGTACATGCTTGTCGAAGAATATAGCAGGAATTGCGGGAGGGGGCTGGAGGCAGCAATGAGCTCTCCGATCAAAACCAAAAGAGGTGGTCGACATGTAAGGGGCACAAAAAGTGATCAACTTCAACACCTATCATAAAGATCTGAGTTCGACAACATTGGTTTTTCAAAAAACACCCAATGCATAATAATCTTCACATCTGGCTATTTGAACATTCTAAACTTATGTTAAGTGTGATGAACGGTTTAGCTCGCCCGACCATTGTACCTAACAAAAATAGAAAATACAACTCTAAAAAATATAGAATGGTACTCAAAAAAACGCTGATCGCATCCGTGGGCTTTGATCATCTAGCTAATGACCTTATAAACAATGATGACTTTATCTAAACCATTAAACAACTTATCTTTTGATTTGTTCACAGCACTCTTAGCAGCACTTCTAGCTTTCTTATTATTAAAATAGTCTCAATGATATTCAAATTGTTTCACTCATTAAAAGCACTTTTTTTCTCTTTAATAACACTGTGTATCTCCTGAAGGGAAGCCTTAGCCCACCGGTTGAAGTGTTGTCGTGTGACCTTGAGGTCATGAGTTCGAGTCCTGGAAGCAACCTCTTGCAAAAATGCAGGGTAAGATTTGCCTACATTTCACTCTTGTGGTGGGACCCTTCCCCAGACCCTCGCTGTGCGGGGATGCTTTGTGCACCAGGCTGCCATAATAATTAACATATACATATGTATTTATATACATACAAGTACATGATAATAAATAAAAGAATACCTACAATATGAATTTTTGATTAAGCTGCAAACCAACATCTGATTCATGCTCGGTCCAAATATCGGTCGATTCATAAATATAGATTGCAGCTTCTATTAATTCGAGCTCGATCCGAGCCAAAAAGAGATCTGATCTTCAATGTTTGAGTCAACACATTACATTTTATTTCGAAAACTTAAAGTTAGATGCATTATGAGTGGGTGATGATAGAAGAGGGAGTGTTGATAATTGTTTGATTTACGGCAGAGAAGCAGGTAAAGAAATCCAAAGGCTGGTCAAATCCATTTATAAGATTGAACCACAAGCAACGGGTATGACTTTGTTTGTGATTGGCTAAGGACAAAATCTACATGCATATTCACATCGATGAAATGTGTTTATACTAGGTGAACACTACACAACTATTCACATTTTTAACAATTAGAAAAAACTTATTCTTTTTTATGCCTAGTATCTTAAAATATATGATATATTAAACTAATGGCGTTGTTTTTTTCCTTATAGGCTGAGAACGTTGCACTTGAGAAGGCCAAGAAATTGAAGAAAGATGAGGTGCAATCCTCATCAAGATGTGGAATTTCAACGGATGATGCATTACTTCCCAAAATGAAGACTTTACTCATCTCCGCTTATGATAAATAATGTCATGTCCGTGAAAGTCACAAATATTTTGGATATTTTGCTAACATTTAAATTTTGGAATTTTTTTAATTGTTAGATTCTGACATGTAATATGACATTTAAATTTTGGAATTTTTTAATGTTGTTGTTATTAGTTAAAAATGATGAATATGACGTTCTTCCCTTCATTGTTGCCATTCATGATGCATTTTCATGTATTCTCCATTATGCGTGTTGGTCAACTCTCTCAATATCGATTAATATCACTCTTAAAATAATTAAAATATTTGTCAAAAGTTTATATCTTTATAATAAATGTTATTTATGGTAGTATTTAAGATTTTAGATGTTTAGTTAAGTTTTGATTAGTATTTAGATTATTTGAGAAGCATTATCACAATTTGTATTCATTTTTTTAAAATATATTACTTTGAAAAAAACGTAGTTGTACAGTTTTGTCTTTGGTGACGTTGGCTAAGAAACGTTGTGGTAGGATGAACATCTTTCACGACGTTTTTGAAAAAGTGTCGCGATAGAGCAACTACTTATCATGACGTTTTTTTTTAAAACGTTGCAATGAGCTACCGCGAAGGTCGCAATCGCGACGTTTTTCTAAACGTCACGAAACTATCGCGCACCTATAAAATCGTCGTTAAAGGTATAAAAAAATGTCGTTGTAGAACAATTTTGTTGTAGTGTCCCTCCGCTATCCTACTCCACTTATGCTCTGTTTGGCACGGCGTTTTTTTCTCCGCTGAGTTTGGAAGAAAAAAACGCAATTGTCATTAAATGTATGTTTGACATGACAACAGTTATGATCGCCACTAAAAAAAATTGAACATAAAAATAGATGAAGTTCTCTAGGTCAGGTCGAGCGCTCACAAGCAACTCATAACCACTGTGTTCACGACCGCCCCGCCAAACGAAGCCTTAGAAGAAACACAATCACGGTTCAAAATGCATGCATTTCTTCCTTTAAAAAACATTTAAATAAGCTATGGAGTAAACCTGTTACTACTGAATCATAAATTAGATCTCTTCTCGAGTAAACTGAAACAAGAAAAAAAATGACAGCTTCTAACCAGTAATCAGGAGCAATCCTGAGGGGAGCTGCTTTAAGAAAACCACCCTCCTTCCCATAAACCTCCCGGCCAGAAGAATCAACACTGTGCCAGGCGTGATACTAGACCTAATCACCAAATGCAAATATCAAGAAAACACTAGATCAACATAAAACAGTAAGAAACATGTTTTCCCCCAAAAAAAATATCAGGACAAAAGGATATACACAGACCTGAGCTTGGTCGGGTTGTGCTTGCGGGGAGCACGAGAAGAAACTTTGATGTCATCGGCGGGATAATACTTCGGTGGCTTCACCACGGTTTTTTCAGCTTTCGCCTGCTTCTCGTGGCGGGGGAAGCTGCCGCCGTGCTTCTCCTTAATGGCCCAAAGGCCACGCTTATGATACATCTTCCCGCGCGAGAATTGTCCAATACCCTTAACCAGATCCTTATTGCGGCTGGTGGTTCTCGGTGCCATTTCTGAGCGATGACGGCGGAATCGGGGGAGGATGGGAGAACCCAGAAAGCGATGAATGCGAAACTCTTCCCTGAAACCAAGTCGCGGCAGGAATTCGGTGAGGAAGAAAGGAGCCCATGCAATGAAGCAGAATAAAAACCTAAATCAATAATTAAAATCCGCACGGTTACCTTTCTGAGCTCGACGCTGCGGGAAGGAGAGGAACACTGGTGAAGGGACGGAGCTCAGGGCGGTGTTGGCGGAGCCGTCAGGGAACCGTTGGCGTGAGGGGAATCTGCGAGTGAAGAGCAGGGCTCAGTACCGGGAGACAACCTTCCGATCAATAATCGAAACCAAGTGAAGAGCAGGGAAGCGCATTGTTACCTTTTCGAGATCGACGCTATGTGGCGGAGTCGCAGCGGCGGAGTCGCGTGAGGGGGAATCCAGATGTAAGGTCACGGGTGAGGAGAGGTTAAACCTAATCAGATGTTCAGATGTAAGGTCAGATCTTTGAGTGGACGGTTCAGATCTTTTATTTCATTCTAGGTAAAATATTTAAATTGGTCTCTTAATTTTGGGCCTAGTTTCAAAAAGGTCCTTTAATTTTCATTTGCTTCAAATAGGTCTCTTTACTTTTGGTCTGGTTTCAAATAGCTCCTTTAATTTTCATTTGCTTCAAATTAGTCCTTTAACTTTGATTCTTATTTCAAATTAGTCCATTAATTTTCATTTATTTCAAATTGGTCCTTTAACTTTATATTTTATTACAAATAAGTTCATAAACCACCACAATTCATATTACTTATCATGACGAGATATTTATGTGGTGTTGATAAATCGCTTATGTACATAATAAAATATTTTTTGGTAATTATCTAATAAAAATAATTATTATTTTTCTAATTTATAAATTTTTAAATTAATTTTTCTCAACACACTGTAAATAAGTGTCACATAGATTGTTACATTTTAAATTTCTTTCATTTCTGTATATTTTAATTTTGTGATGAGTTTTACTCCCTATTTTTTGTTATTTATTTCTAATAAATAAATATAAATTTACATTGTTGTTGAAACCAGAGAACTGGTCTCGACGTTCACAAGGGGGATGCAGCCAACCCTTACTTGACCTGAGCAAGACCCTTGACCAGTCACTAAGAACCGAAGAACTTGGCCCTTGGAGAACAACTAAGTCCACAAACGGACCCCTTAAGCTGCAGCGTGGAGGTCCCACCACATACCCGAAAGCTCACAAGGAACTTCCCCTCCCAAGCCAATGCTGAGCCTGGGCACCTTGGAGGGCACTAAGGATCACCTCACCGTCCACCTTCAATGACAGGGGGAGGGGAGGGGTAGTGCTTACTCACACGCGAGGGAGGGGGGTACCAACCCTTCTCAAGGTGCCCATGGGGGTCTATTTATAGACTTTCCCAAAAAATGGACTGCGAATAGCCAAAACCGGACTGCGGATAGCCAAAATCCTGCTATCCACAGCCTGAACCTGATTGTGATCGGACAACACAGGAGGGGGGCGAGTGGGACTCGAGGTACCCACTCCTCCCCTTGCCGGGGGTCGAGAGAGTAGGGGGCTATCCCCACTCGCTCCTCCAAAAGAGAGGGGACGGGCGAGTGGGGGGTTGCCCCCACTCGCCCCCCCCCCCCTAAGGAGGGGACGGGCGAGTGGGGGGCTGCCCCCACTCGCCCAAAAGATGGCGCGAGTGGGGGAACTTCCCTCACTTGCCTTGCTAAGTCATTTTCCCTCCCTCGGGTCATTCCCTAGCTTTGCTCGGTCTTGGTCGCCTCCGAGAGGTCGACCTACTTCTCTCGGTCACCTTAACTTCCGACTTGGTATCGACGAATTACGGGTAAACCAACGACCCTACTCACGTCGGATCACACCGGCTCGAAAAATATGAGGGTTGTACAATTGTGTTGAAAACATTAATTTAAAAAATTTATAAAATAGAAAAAATAGTAATTATTTTTATGGATAATTACAAAAAATAATTTATCAACACATAAATGATTCGTCAATGTTTCGTCAGTAACTAGTAATCCGAATAAATGTGGTTTATAAACTTATTTAAAATAAAGTATAAAGTTAAGAGACTAATTTGAAACAAATGAAAAATTAAAGGACCTATTTAAAACAATGTATAAAGTTAAGGGGCCAATTTAAAGCAAATGAAAATTAAATGACCTATTTGAAACTCAGTCAAAAGTTAAGGGACCTATTTGAAACTCAGCCAAAAGTTAAGGGACATATTTGAAGCAAATAAAAATTAAAGGACCTATTTGAAACTTGACCCAAAGTTAAGGGACCAATTTGAGTATTTTGCCTTCATTCAAATTAAGTTCTGTATAGAATAGTCATTGATTATTGTTGGAAATTAACTTCGGGTTTTCATGTGAGCCGACCTTCTCCTCTCTTTCAAGATTTCATACAGTTTTTATTGCTACTTACATTTTGCTGATATTTTAGTTTCGACGCCATGTGAGTTAGCTAGATGCAATCTTGGTGATAGGACTTTTTGTAACGGTATTCCCAGTTGTAAGATCTCTCTCCCTCACCAGAAGAGTTCCCGGATCTTATGCCCAGAACCGCCGCCTTACGGTGCCGCCAACGCACGAGTTAGCTGCCTCCGCAAGACGCTGATCCTGCCTGCAAGAACGATCAACCAGGCCAATAAGAGATAAGAAGAAAAACTAGGTAAACTAAACCAAGTCCACAATCACACACATATATATGACAAAATAGTATACAAGTCCATCAATGAATACAAAATGAAAGAGTATGGGCATATGCCCGGTACATGTCCGAATGAAAAGACAACAAAATAAACTCTCTCACTCTACATATCTATGCGGAAGCTAAACACTTTCATCATCTGACACCTGTCTCGTGGAAGAAGTAATGCTCGGCATCTGCTCCTCAAGTCTTGTCATCTCGTCCTGCTGGTGGTGCGGCTGTTCCAGCTCCTCGAACTCCTACGGTCACAACCGACCTGAAAGATTATATAGGTATATGATCTAATTCACCTAGAGGGGGGTGAATAGGTCTTTTGATTTTTACTTGTTTTATTTAGATGGTTCAGATTATTCTAAACAAGTATCAAGCACAACCAAAAAATACACAAGTGTTTATAGTTGTTCCCCAAGACAGGGTGTCTTTGGGTAGTCCACTTTCCCCCTTCACCCTTCTAACAGTGTGTTAGACAGAGCTAGCTCCTCCAAACTCGGCTCCAAGAGCTTACAACACAGATCCCTCAGGATCTCTCAGGTTTTCCCAAACCCTACCTTAAGCTCTGCAGCCCTACCTCAGATCAGCCACTGATCCTACAACTCAGACCACAGCAGGTCCTACAATCTCAGGCCTAAACAACCCTACCTCAGAGGAACCCACCTCCTACAACTCAGACCCCTTCCAGGTCCTACCTCAGAGGAATCCTCCTCCTACAGCTCAGGCAATAAAGCCCTACAACTCAGATCAACTGATCCTACAAACTCAGGCCTTCAGTCCTACAACTCAGAACCCAAAGGTTCCTATAATCTCAGACCAAATGGTCCTACAAACTCAGGCAAGTTGCCCTACAGAAAAGTGAGTTTAAATCTTACTACAGCAGACAGCGGTTGAAGGAAGTCTCCTGTAGTTCCTGCACAGCTTGTGCTTCCTTGTAGCTGGAGATGTTGATGGCAGCTACTATCTGATCTTCTTCTTCAGATGAAGGATGGAAGATCACCTTACTCCTTCTTGTAAAGGAGCTAACTTTCTCTCTCAGTTTCTTCTTCCTTGTTTAGTGAGCAGGAGGAGAAAAACGAGAGCTTCGGCTGTCATTAATGGAATAGTTAATTTCTTTTGGCACGCAACCGAGTTAATTCAGAAGTGCCCTAATTTCTTCTTTTATACATCTCTGACCTTCAACGGCTCTCAGCCGTCCTTCTGAGCAGTATGGGAGAGACTGGTGGACCCCACACTGACATTATGCGGCTTGCGCCATGGGCAGAACTCGCAATCTGCGTTCGACGAACTCGCCATACTGGGTTCGACGAACTTGCTCCACTCTGTGTTCGACGAACACGCCAAGCTCTGTGTTCGACGAACTCACCATACTCTGCGCTCAACGAACTCGTCATGCTCTGCATTCGACAAACTCGTCATGCTCTGCGTTCGACGAACACGTCAAGCTTTGTGTTTGCTTCTCTGTCTCTGCGTTCGACGAACTGCCTTCTGAGTTCGACGAACACGCCGAATCTCAGCGCTTGCTTTTATCCTGTCTGCGTTCGACGAACTGTTTTCTGCGTTCGACGAACACTCCAAGTCTCAGTTGTTTCTTTTGTCTCGTCGGATCCGCTGAGACAGTGAGCTCGTCTCAGCGGATTTGACCATTCGTCTCAGCGGTTCTGCTGAGACAATTCTTTATCTCTCAGGAGTTGATTTCTCCTGAACTAAGAGCATGATTGGCCCTTTCTCTTGAGTACCTGAGCCGGTATTTCTTGCACAAATATAGCTTTATCAAATACAACTTTGTACTTAGCATTGTGAGTGATGTCTCTTCAAATCAAAGGAATATTGAGAACAATATTTCCAACAATCTCCCCATATTTGAAGAAGGCAGAACATTCCCAAATAAAAACATATCATGAAAATGATCTATGTATCATTCATGATATCATTGCTTAAGATAACATTGTTTAAGCATGTTTTGATACCTCATGACAGATTATGTTAAGCTTTGACTAGCTCATAGGTTATCTCCCTCTTTCTAACTCAGATTATATTAAGCTTTTTCATAATAACTACCTCTGATAACTTTATCAGAGGGCTAACTCTGATTTGGTCATAGCATTGGCCATCTCCCCCTTTCTGGTTTTTTCAACTATTTTACCCTCTAGGAATTGGGAGGGAACATCTACAGCATTTGCCAACTCCCCCTCAATCTGAGCAGGAACTTGCTCCCCCTCAATTTGAGAACTATTATATTTAATAGCTGATCTTGTTCATTTTGAACAACCCATTCTAGCTTCCCCTCATTAGGAGCATATCTATTGATCTTATGATTGAAGGGTAACCTGAAGCTCAGCTGAACTAGATTTTTCTGATTAAGTTGACCAGCTTTCTTTAAAATCAATAGGAGTAGAGATACTTACCTTCTTCTCCATAGAGAGAGCAATGCTCCCCCTCACTTAGGGCATACATATGTGGAGAAATCTGCAGCAATTAATTCTGACTCAGTTGTGGATATGGTCGCACTGGTCTGCTTATTGCTGCACCAAGATGTCAACCTCCTTCTTGTCATGCGCCTTTAGCACCCACTGTCCAAGTACCAAATTTGGTTGAGGTTGGTACTTGGACTAACCTGCAAGAAGTTTAGTTATCCTTAGGAGCCCAATTGGCTTTGGGTCCTAGGAACATGTTAGCATGATGAAATGGTCTTACTCTAGCTGCACCCTTGGCAGGAAGGCTCTTATTTGCATTAGGTACATTGGGATTGTACCAACAATCTATGGCAAAGTGTCCCACTTTACCACAACACCAACATTCATGAATGTTGTATATCCTCTTCTGAACATTTCTTGAGGGGTGTGCAGCACAGTCTATATGTTGAGGAGGAGAGACAGCATCATTCTTCCTGTTCCTCTCAGCAATGATTTGACTGAATGTCAATCTATGAGCTGTTTTGATGCTCGTTGTCCTGATGGCATCAGCTTGCAATGGCTTGTGTAAGACCCCCCTCTAGGAACACAAAACACGACCGAGGGGAGTCTTATGCCCAGAACAGCCGCCTTGCGGTAGCGTCAGCACACGGGCTAAGCTGTACCACAAGACGCCTATTCTGCCGGCTATTACCAATATCATTTGCCAACCCATCAATAAATTTCATATTTTCAAGAGTCCATAATTCACAAAGTAAAAAATGTCCGCAAAATATATAAATGACAGGAAGCAAAAGAGCTCCCAAATATACAAGAACAAGGTATAAGCGGAAGTCTACAACAAGAACTACAATCCCTCACAACCGTATCAGAAGGTGTTGTTGCAAAAGCTGCAACAAGGCTCCAAGTCCTATCACTCTGATCTGTCCGGTACTGCTCCAGCTGGGTGTGCTCCTAAAAAATAGTGGTGTAACAACCGTTAGTCATAAAGACTAAGTGGCTTCCCATCCTCTCACCCCGGCGACTCTTAGGCACCGTGTGGGAGGAAAGAAAGAGAAGCTGCAATATAACAGTAAGTACAATATGCAGGTGACAAGGAGGAATTACTAACCTAACAGTATATATCAATAGCTAACAACATGTATATATATATACATCAAGCACCTTTCTAGCAAATCTATCATAATAAATCAAGGGACTACTATGAAACTGAGCAGTATATAAACGAGTGTCAAAGTGAGTATACACCCGCAATTATAAAAGAGTCTAAGCAGCTAGAAAATTAACCTTAACTTATGTGTCTACACACACAAACACATAAGCTAAGGGATCTGGCAAGAAGTAAATTCATCGTATAAAAGAGTCCATACTAATTTATACGATGAGGTCTCTGTTTTATGCAAGTATGTTATGCCATGATGTGCAATGCAATGATGCAACTCACGCACACGACTCTGTACGTACAGACCTTTTGTAGTTCCCTCTGTTCGAGTGTGTCAACTCAGGTACCCAGTTGAGGCAAACAGGGCAGTGGACCGGGCTGTCCACTTCTAGGCTTGTGTAACACCACCCAACCTAGACCTTTGTACGCCCCTAAGAACACACAGGGTATCCGCGTACTATCTGGTAAGCACCACCTCTAGCCCTCTATTCGAGTCTCCGCTCAGGTACCCAGTTGAGGCAACATGGCAGTGGACCGGGCTGTCCACTTCTAGGCTTGTGTAGCACCACCCAACCTAGACCTTTGTACGCCCTAAGAACACACAGGGTATCCGCGTACTATCTGGTAAGCACCACCTCTAGCCCTCTATTCGAGTCTCCGCTCAGGTACCCAGTTGAGGCAACAAGGCAGTGGACCGGGCTGTCCACTTCTAGGCTTGTGTAGCACCACCCAACCTAGACCTTTGTACGCCCCTAAGAACACACAGGGTATCCGCGTACTACTTGATACAAGAATGCCTCTAAGTGAAACACCAAACTCTTGGCTCAGAGGACTCGACCTGTCCTCCTTATATAACATGGAACCTACCTTTTGCAGGACAACCCCAATCCTCCCAACAGGATCTCGAGTCTACCGCTCGTCAGAACATCCCAGTCCTTCTTTATATCCCGAGCCTACCGCTCGCAGGACTAACTCAAGCTCTTAAGCAAGCAAGGGCTCCAAACCGAGTCTCTTCCCACATTAACTTAGGATGTCGACCCATCCCAATCACTAAACCAAGCCCTCAATGCTACCCCTAGGGGGTTAGCATACTCTAAGCAGTGAGACTCACAAATCCTGAGATTTCACTTCCTACGAACCTAACCTAAGGACTACTTGAGCACAATATCATGTCCTCAAAACTAAAGATCAATGACTAAGCTCTACTTTTAGTCAAGGGTTATTTCTTACTCAACCCTGTTAGATTCAACATATATATTTAAATGTTAATTCATTTTATGCCATCAATCGTTCATCACATCCGAACACTTAGGTAAAAAGAGTGGTTTTACAATGTAGTTATTCATCTAACGACACATCACGAACCGTATGATCCCCAGGTGCATATCTCGACATCGTATAAATATATTCCTCTACTTTAGTGGCCACTCGTATGTCTTATAAGTTATCATTAGTTGACTGGTATGGGTGTATAAAAAGTTGATCATAACATTGATATTTACAAGTCCCATAACATGGAAAAACCAACCATGAAGTAGACGGTTAAGTATTCTATTTCTACGAGTATAGTCAAGTCGTGTCTTACCATCATGAGAACATGTACAAACGACCTCCAATTAGCAAGTTTTAGGTTCATTACATGATTTGCCCTAATATTTAGATCAATCACCTCCAATATTGTATTAGAATCATAATAATAACTTTCACATACAATGTAATTCTGAGCACTGTTCAAATCACTACTTGCCTAAAGATTCATGCACATACTTATTGTCCTAGAGCGTCACCAAACAAGTGATTAATCAAGTGGCTATATCAAACTCAAGACTTCTAAAATTTCTACTATATGTCATGGTTAGCATTTGGAGCGTTTACCCCATATCTCAGCTCATTCGGAATAATCATGATAACAATTTACGACACAAAAATTTAATAACATAATATTGACAAAATCACAGCAAGCCTATATCCAAAAGTTATGAAATTTAGGAGGGGTGTCCACATTGTCATCAAACATTTATCTACCTATTTCAAACATCTTCCGATAAACAAAACAAGGTAAATCTCCAAATTAATATGAATCTGTACGCCTTCCTCGCCGCGTGCTAAACATATTATTTACCAATAACTAATATAAACTACACGGATCTAAGTGTTGATCGAACAACGTCCGGTCATCTTCTTCCTCCAGCCTGGGGCTATGAATTGCCCGACCTGGAGTCTATAAAATCTCCCACATCAGCCACCTTATTTCCCGTCCGACCATCCAATACCACCGCCCCTTTCTCGTATATGAGGTGCATCGACGGGCGGCGAATCGGTGACCGGAAGTGACCGGAATAATTAATACAGATTTCAACCATCCCTCCATGGCTTGCTCTCAAATCAACTCAATTGAGTTCGACATCTCACCTAGTTTGATCTAAGAAACTAGCACCAAGGGAGAGGGGAGGAAGCTCACCGAGTGTCCATGCATGCTACCCAATAGCCGCGTACGCGGCATTTGTCCGTCGCTCCCGGTCATGGTCGGATCTCGCCGATCCGGATCTCGTCGGACGTCGTCGAAGAGGAGTCGACCCCTCGAGTGGGCTGTTTTGGTTTGGAGAGCGAGAGCTCGCTGTTTTCGTTCTTCGAAAGAGGAAATCTCGCCAAAGAACTGAGCTAGGCCGCACTCGGCTCGGAGACCACCGCAAATGTGCAGGCCGGCAGTTCTGGAGAAGAAGCCGGAGTTGGAGAGCATGCCGGAGGAGGTTCACCAGAGTAGATCTGAAAATTTCGGCCATGGGGATTGTAGAGAGAGAGAGATCAAGATCTGAGAGAGTGAAACAGAGAGTTTTGTGAGAGAGTGGAGGGGTGGAGGAGCTTCCGGAGTCGCCATCGTTGAAGGAGTGGAAGCATCGGCCATGGAGGAGTTTGTCGAAGAGAGATCGCTGGAGGGAGAGCTTCGGCCATGGAGGTTTGCCGGAGCTTGGAGGTGGAGTTCGGCCATGGCTGTAGGGCTGCTCGGAGAGGAGCTCGTCGGAGAAGTAGGGCACGACGGGGATCTCGCCGGAAATGGAGGAGGAGAGGAGGTCGACCTTGGAGAGCTGCTCGGATAGGGAGGGGAGAGGGCTCGACCAGAGTTTTGGAGAAGAGGGGCTTGGAGTAGCGGCAACTAGAGGAGCTCTGGTGGTCGGCCATGGGAGAGAAGCTCTCGATCTAGAAGGAGGGGAGGCGGCTGCTGAGAGGGATCGGGTAAGTGAAAGCCTAACCTAAGTTATAACATATATATATATATTATATATATTATTATTACTAATATTATTATTTATGCATTAAACGCTCATATCTCGTTTTAGAGGACTCAAAAATTGTCCCGGACGGGCTCGTTTTGATCGTCTCGCTGACACGCATCCTCCGGGATTATCCGAGATCAATTCCGAGTTCTTTTGCTCATTTTATGCTTGTCAGAGCGTTTGCGGCCAAATTTGACTTAAATGTGAAAACTGTCCAAATGACGTCGGAATCGCGAACGGATAGATTCGTTGAACTCGTACTATTATTACGAGTCTAACAAGACTGACTGAGATCAATTGCGAGATAGTTTGCTCGATTTCACAAATGTGGATAAATACGCTATTCACAGACCATATTAAAATTTCGCCGATTCTCATCAGAATCGAGCGCGGACAGTTTCGTTGAACTCGTATAGGCTTCACGAGTCTAACAAACCTGACTGGGGTGAATTCCGAGACCGTTTAGTGCATATCACCCTTTTGAATAAATACGTTATTTGAACACCATGTCACTTGAGCTAACATGCGCACTATAATTCCTTCAAGGCGGCGCGCTTCCTTCGAGTTCTATTGCTCAAATTATGCTCTCTGGATGACTCGGATCCCGATACAGCAAACATCGGGACAAAGAATAGAAATGGTACTCGTCGCATTCGTCGAGTGCACTTCCCCGGCTCAGGTGCAAGCTTGGCCCTCAGTACACCCCGAGCCCGAGTCAACTCGCTTGACTCAAAAATGCGCACAGGGGGTCTAGCTCAAATCGGGATGTTACAGCTTGTCAGTCATACATGATTTGATGGCATCTGACACTGAGCAATCAGATATGTTTATTGATTTGACAACAGTCATTTTCTTGGCTGATTCAACCTTAGAAGGGCTTGCCTTCTTATTCTTGAATGCAGTGGCTGAAGTACCAAATACAAATGGTCCAGGTTGGGCCATTAGAATTTCCTCATGGGGAGCCTTCATGACACTCAATCCCATTCCCTTTCTTCCACTATGGGAAGGAGTATTTTCCTTCCTATAGAAACTCCCATTCTTCCAGTGACCATAAATGCTTTCATGGTCATACCTGTTGGAAGGAAGTAACACCTTTTGAAAGGTGGTTTGAGGCTTAGCCTTCCCCTTGCTCTTCTCTCGACTCCCTTCTCCTACTTCCATTTTATTGAATCCTAGTCCTCTTTTATTTGTTTAAGAGGAGAAGGTGTCAATAATAGGGAGCACAGATTTGGGCTTGGAGAATTGAGTCACTAGGCTCTTCTCTTTCACAAGCTTCTCCTCAAGGTCCTTGATGACCTTGTAATTCAGGAAAATAGTGTTTAATTGCACAACTGTTAACCCTTGTAAATGGCTTGTCTGTCTACTCATCTGAGCCACCAGGGAGGTAGCTTAAGTGTAGTCATTTTCAGTCATTTTGAGGGAAGCAATTTCCTGGGCTTACCTCTTGGCAAGCTTCTTGCTCCTCTCCAGGGCTTCCAAGGGAGCATCATACTTGTCAATCAATTGATTGACATCTACCTCAGCTTCTGAAATACTTCCACCAACTGATGAAGGTGCTATAGATTCTGGACCAGTCTTATAATCATAAGAGGATATGGAATGAATTAATACCTGCTCATGTTCTGAATTGTTGTGACTGTCCTCCTCATCAGTGATGGCCATTAGGCCTAGCTGAACATTGTCTTCTTCATCCTCCTCTATATCACTATTTGAGTGTGATAGAGGGGCCCTGATTCCAACCTTGGCAGCTGGGTAATCTTCATCTTCTTCTGCAGCAAATTCTTCAACAGCAACCAACCCAATAAGTGCTTCTTCCTTTTCAGATTCTGATGAGCTGGAGTCTGATTCACTCCAGCTCTTTTCCTTCTTAGCTAGAAAGGATTTTTCTCCTTTCTTGCCTCTTGGCTGATGAGCCTTCTTCTCATCCTTTTCTTTTCTCTTGACTGGGCAGTCAGTAATGACATGCCTTGGCTTGCTGCAACAATAGCAGACAACTTTAGAGGAATTAAATTTAGAGTTAGAGTCATACCTGTCATTCTTGGAGTGATGCTTTGACTCCTTGCTGTTGAAACCGATTTCTCGGTCTCTTGTGGAGCTCAGGGCCCTCAACGAATCGAGGGGCAGTTAGCCCTTACTGATCCCTCAGAAGAGATAGGCAAATAACTCGGACAAAGAACAAAGACCCTAGTCTTAGCGAGGAGGTCCCTCCACTAACCCGGAAGATCGTTGAGCGCTTCCCCTCCCAAGCCAAAGCTAAGACTCGGGCACCTTGGAGAGCTAGAGAGCCCAACCCAAAGCGACCTAAGGAGAGAAGAAGGCTCAAAGATTCTGAACCGGTCCTCTTCCAAGGTGCCCTTTGAGGTCTATTTATAGATTTTAGTTTTGTGGTCTGTCAATAGCCAAATCCCGCTGTCTATTCTTACTATCCGCACACCGGATTGGTCTGCTAACAACCAAACTCCGCTGTTTGGAGAGGCTAACCGCAGACCACCGGGGGCCTCCTGGTAAAAGTCCCTTCCTGGACTTATACTGGGCGAGCCAGCCCGCTTCGCGACCTCCCTTGCGAGTGGAGCTTGCGAGCCCCTGGGTTGGCGAGCCCCAGAATTACTATAGACACATTACCTGGCTCGCTCGCCTACGCTACCTTGGCTGGGACCTCCCTTGCGAGTGGAGCTCGCGAGTCTCTGGGTTGGCGAGCCCCAGAATTGCTATCCGCACTTACTCTAGGCGGGCTCGCCTGTCTGGCCTCGGCGAGCCTCAGAATTGCTATCCGCACTTACTCTAGGCGGGCTCGCCTATCTGGCCTCGGCGAGCCCCAGAATTGCTATCCGCACTTACTTTAGGCGGGCTCGCCTATCTGGCCTCGGCGAGCCCCAGAATTGCTATCCGCACTTACTCTAGGCGGGCTCGCCTGTCTGGCCTCGGCGAGCCCCAGAATTGCTATCCGCCCTTACTCTAGGCGGGCTCGCCTGTCTGGACTCGGCGAGCCCCAGAATTGCTATCCGCACTTACTCTAGGCGGGCTCGCCTGTCTAGCCTCGGCGAGCCTCAGAATTGCTATCCGCACTTACTCTAGGCGGGCTCGTCTGTCTGACCTCGGCGAGCCCCAAAATTGCTATCCGCACTTACTTTAGGCGGGCTCGCCTGTCTGGCCTCGGCGAGCCCCAGAATTGCTATCCGCACTTACTCTAGGCGGGCTCGCCTATCTCGGCTCGCCTCACCGGGGCTCGCCCATCTCGGCTCGCCGCACCGGGGTTCGCCCATCTCGGCTCGCCTCACCGGGGTTCGCCCTTCTCGGCTCGCCTTCTTGGGTGCTCAACCATCTGACTCTTCCGGGCGAACATCGGGGTTGTACACAATCCCCGCTCTTTGCGAGGTTGTCTTGAGCTCGCGAAGAAACATCCAACCCCTGGTGTTCGCCGATTCGGCTAACGTGGCGGGAATCTTTTGGTGGGCCCCATGCCCAAAACTATAAATACTGTCCACCATGGCTAGTGATCAAGCTTGTCCTTCCCCTTCTTCCTCGCTGAAAACAACCTTTCTCCAGAATGTCTTCCAAGCCGAGCGCGCGGGATCGACTGAAGGCTTCCAGAGAGATGGCGAAGGCCCAGGCCGCTGAGCGCAACGCCTGGATGTTTAACCCCGCCATGTCCCCTTCCCCCCAGTCTAAGAAAGCCAAGACGGTTTGGAGGTCGCAGGGGGAGGACGTGTCGTCACCTCCTGCCTCGCCCCCGCCGCCGAATACCGGGCTCGCGCAACAGGTATTCTTCGTCTAGGTTTTTTATATTGACTCCCTGCTCATTCCTTCTCCTCTCGCAGAATCCTCCACCTGAGGAACGCATGGCGGGCCTTACGCTGACCTCTTCTCATGCTCCGTCCCCCGCGAGGCTGGGATCGCTAGGTGCTGGGATTGGGACCTCGACCCAATAGGCGTCTCTCTCGCAACCCCGTAAGTCATAAGTACCTTCCTTTCTCCGATTAAGTCTGTGCGATATCCATGCGTTTACGGCCTATGCAGATACCCCACCGCCGAGCCCCGAGAAGAGAGGCTCCACACCGGTGCGCTCGCCGATTCCGCCTAAGGTTAACGTGGAGACCCCGGGCTTCGATATTGCGGGCAGGCGAAGCCCAGGCGGCTCGCTTCTCGACGGCGCCCAGGTCGCGGAGAGGGTGGTGTATCCCCCTGGTCTGGGGAAACCCCACGTCCGAGGGTTCCGCGAAAACTTCCAGGGCTGACCGGAGTCCTCTTGCAAGCAACGTCACGAGTCCCCCTTCTCCCAAGGTTAGTACATTTGTGGGGGCTCACTTTCTCGCTCGCCCCCTGATCCTACTAACTTTTCCTTCGCAGAAATTTCAGAAGCCACGCCTGAGTCCGAGCATGGGAGGGTGGAGATGTCACCGCCGCCCTCGCCGAGCCAGATGGAAGACTTCTTGGGCGACCCGGGCGACCCCGCGCGAATGAAGAGACAGGTGTCAGAGGTGCTTCAGAAGCATGGTATGATGTTGCGCGAGCTGGAGGAGCGGTATGACGCGGACCGAGCTTCCTTCAACGAGAGATTCGCCGCGATGGAGGACGCGAATGCACGCTTACTCGCCGAGGCGGGGCCGGTGACTCGCGCAGACGTTACCTCGCCTGGCGTGCACATCTCGCGGGGCGAGGACCAAGCACACCTGATCCTGCGCGAGCTCAAAGTACTTCGCGAATACCACTATCTGAGAGTGCCGCCGTGCGCGGGGAAGCGAGGCCGGGGTCGCTGGAAATGGCTTCCTTACCCCTGAGCCTGTCGTGGGCTTGTTTTTTTTACTGTCCCCTTGCTTTCATTTCTTTCATGATGCTTCCATTGAACGATATCTGTGGTGTGATAATACTCGCGAGTTCACCGTGACTCGCATTTTATCATTTTTTGTTTTGCCCCTTATTTCTGTGGTGTGCATGTGGCTTATTCTGCTCGTTCGCTGTGTTTGATATGATTGCCTTTGTGGAGCGCTCGCGAACTTCTGGGCGACGTTGCGCCCGGACCCCCTTTTCCTCACGGGCCGGCCTCAGGCGGGGCTCAGTTACCGCGCAGTGGCGAGCCCTGGCTCGCAAGGCTGTAGTCTTATTCGAGTAGAAATCCGCTTTATTTTCACTATCCGCACTCCCGACACTTCGATTCCTGTGCCCGTTCTATTTTCCTATAAATAGTTCGGATTCACATTTCCATCCGCCGCATTTATTTCCCCAATCCTCTCGCCTCTATACTCCTTTCCGTTCTCGCAAGCTTGCACTCGCGTACACTATTTGCAGGTTGCTTCTTCCCGGATCGCTGCGAACAAATTCTTCAATGGGAGCAGATGGCGAGAGCGAGGGGCGGTCACGATGCGCCTCGGCGTTTCAAGCTCACGAATTCTACTGCGCGAACATCACGACAGAGGAGTACAAATATGTCGTGGATCGCTATCTCCCGGAGGGTTATTCGGCTCGCTGTCCAAGCGAGAGAGCTATGCTGAACGAGACCGAGGCCGGCGAGCTCGCGGTCCCCATTGCTCACTTCGCGAATGGGTTGCGACTCCCCTTATGGCCTGAGATTCGTCAAGTACTTTGCTTAGCCCTCTCACCGCTCCCTGCTCGCTATCGCAACTTTTTCATCCTCTGTTCCTTGCAGGTGTTACGGTACTATGGGGTGCTGCCGAGCCAGCTGACCCCGAATGCGATCGCGGATATTGTCGCATTCGCTAGTTATCTGCGGGAGGAGAGGATCGAGTTCAGCCTCCTCGTCTTCTGCAAAGTGTTCTCTTTCCGCGCCTTCCGGGACGGGACTACTTATTTCACGAGTCAGCACGTCACCGTTTGCGAGACGGTGAACAAGAGTCACTACTGGACTCAGAAATTTATTTTGGTGAAGGGACCTTTCGGCAACCTCCACTTCACTCCTCTTCAACGGGATGATGCCACCTACCGCCCTCCGAGCTCGCTGAGCGGCGCCGACGCCAAACTCCTCAACTACCTTTCTGGGAAAAACTTCGAGGTCGCCCATCTGAGGCGCAATGTCGACTCGTTACTCGTGGTTCCTCAAGGGGAAGGTATGGCTCGCTTTCGCCCTATCCCCCTTTTCTTTTCTTCGCTGTGTAACGCTCTTATTCTACAGGCGAGCACGAGATCCCCGGTAATCCTCCGCACGCGCAAGGCACCACGCTTACGGCGGACACACTCGCGACTGCGGCGACAGAGGCTTGCCGCGATCTTCCTACCATTGGATCCGGCAAGAAGCGACCTCCGTCTGCGAGTCAGCCCGGTTCGCAACCCTCTTCCAAGAAGTCAAAGGGAAAAACTCTCGCTGTCAAGGACAAGAGCGCGGTCGTTGATCTGAGTGAGACCAACGGCTCGCCCCCTTCCCCTGCGAAACAGTCGGACCCCTTGGCGAGCCAGGGCGCTGGGAGCTCTTCCGCAACCCCCCAACCCAAAGGCCACAAGAACTTCGGTCTAGGTGAGAAGGTTTCTGATATCCTCGGCGAGCCCCTGCTCGCTTGGGATCCGGACGCCAACCGGATTTCCTGCTCCACCCTTCACCCCTCCTGGGTGGAGCTTGGTAAGGCCGGGGAGGAGGCATTCTCTATCTCCTTCGGCTTATACGACCGCAAGGACGCCGCCGCCTATAAAGAGATGGGGCCAAGGTAACTGGTCTACGAAGAAATGCGAGCCCAGTTCCGCTCGACGGAGCTCGCACACATGGCGGGGCGCCGTTATCTGCAGACGGATAGGGATATCCGCGTGTACAACCCTCATTCTCCGAAGGTGGGCCCCACTAAAAGCCACGTAGGCGGAGGTCAAGGTCAAAAGGTCAAGACAGAAGTCAACAATCCCAAAGACGAAGGAAGATCAAGAGCTTTGGTTGTGCGAGAAGGTACTCACTCACCCCATGACGAGGAGGAAAGCCCTGCCCGGGCAGCCCGATGTTCCCTACCCGGCCAGGCGAGGAAGCCATGAGCTCGGACCTACTCGCCTATTGGCGACTTGGTCAACCAACTCGCCAATTAGGTCTGGGTTCCTTACCTGCTCGCCCACCTATTGCCTTGTCTAAAAAACCAACTCTAGGGGGTCAGGGATGGTCATTTGCTTCCCCCCTAGGATTTGTCTATAAATAGACCCCCAGGGGTACTAGAAATGGCACTTGTCAAAATTAGAGTTGCACCCCTCCCCCTTTGACAATCAAGATAGCAAGTGCCTACCTAGTACCGAGCTCGGCCATTCGTGGTTTTGGAGGAGAAGACTCTTTAGAGCTTCTGGGTACGTGGTGGGACCTCCCTGCCGCAGCACCTGGGGTTGTGTCCCTTATCTCTTCATTTCATCCGTAGTGGCTAACCAAAACCTTCTCGCTGAACCGCTGGGCAAGTAGCCTCAGGCCGCATTGATCCGAATTTTGGGGCCAGGATTTTCCAGGCGTCAACACCGCGCGTACAGGGAGGAGCTTAAGAGAGCTCGCGAGGGGATCAAAGGTCTTAAGGAGAGAGAGGAGGTGTCGGAAAGCCTTCTCGCCGGGATGCAGGGCAAGATGGTAAGCGGCCCTTGGGCCTCCTTTCTTTGCTGTTCGCGACCTCCGACCTTTGTCTAACTCATTTGATGCTAACTCAGGATGCCGACGTAGCAACCAAGCTTCTCGCTCGCAACGGCGAGCTGGAGTTGGAGAATACCATGCTGAAGGCTCGGGTGGACGAGCTGGTTCGCAGCGTGCTACCTCCTTCTCCTGGGCGAGCCGGGTCTCAACAGAGGGTTGCCGAAAGCGAGGAACAGAGGCGGCGAGATGCACAGGAGGTCGCTAACCTCATCTTCACGACCCTTAAGAACGCGAGTCTACTGGCTGAAGACGCGATGGAGTTTACAGCCGAAGACGTCTGCCCGGACCTCTTCGACTTGGCGCCATGGTTGGGGGTTCGCAAGAATGGCGAGGGCCCCCCAGAATGAACCCCCTTAGCTTCCCTTCTCCCTCTTTCGAATGTATATTATTCTTTTTGGGCTGGCGAGATCGCCGCCGAACATAGAAAAATCTTGGAGAATGATAGTTATGATTTTTTCGTTAGCGTTTATGCGCATGCTCGCGTTTCTTTTTTCTCTCACACTTGATCTCTTTCTTTTGAACTCTCATAGACTAGTTGTTATGCGGCAGTGCTTTCGGGGGGCTCGCGAATGTGTGTGTCTGGGCTCGCCTCGCCAAGGTTCTCCTCTTATAGATCTCGCGAACCCGGGCTGTCGCCGCCCGCGGATACTGCCCGGCGAACCCGACCTTGGCGAGCTTGGACATAGGCATCCTGCGAACTAAAACTCCCTGACTTTAGTATCTCAACCCGCTACCTTGGGCCTTACCAGCCTCAACCCTTTCAATTTTGCGAACCAAGCCCTTCTGGCTCTAACACCTCAACCCGTTACCTTCAGACCGTGACCCCTATTGTCAGCCTCTCCAGAGATCAACTTGACCCCCCCCCCCCCCGTCTAGGTGAGAGCCCGGGAGCGGAATCGATCTGGGGCATTCCAGCTCCATCATATCCAACCTTGCCAGCCTCTCCAGAGATCAACCTGAACCCCCCGTCTAGGTGAGAGCCCGGGAGCGGAATCGATCTGGGGCATTCCAGCACCAACATATCCAACCTTGCCAGCCTCTCCAGAGATCAACCTGAACCCCCCGTCTAGGTGGGAGCCCGGGAGCGGAATCGATCTGGGGCATTCTAGCACCAACTTATCCCACCTTGCCAGCCTCTCCAGAGATCAACCTGAACCCCCCGTCTAGGTGAGAGCCCGGGAGCGGAATCGATCTGGGGCATTCCAGCACCAACATATCCAACCTTGCCAACCTCTCCAGAGATCAACCTGAACCCCCCGTCTAGGTGAGAGCCCGGGAGCAGAATCGATCTGGGGCATTCCAGCACCAACATATCCAACCTTGCCAGCCTCTCCAGAGATCAACCTGAACCCCCCATCTAGGTGAGAGCCCGGGAGCGGAATCGATCTGGGGCATTCCAGCACCAACATATACAACCTTTGTCACGCCGGCACGACAGTGGTTATATGCATCATAAAAAAGGAGCAAGACATTCATTAAACAACATAATAAAGCTTTCAAGGGTAAAACCTTTTCAAATCATCCCCACTCCGGGCTCGGTCGAGGGGCACCCCTTCCACATCCTGGAGGTGATACCCCCCCCCCCCCCCCCCGACTTGAGCACCTTGCTCACAATATATGGTCCCTACCAGTTGGGGTTAAGCTTACCCACCGCGGCCCCTCTACCGGCCGCATCGACCTTCTTCAGGACTAGGTCTCCTTTCTGAAAGTGCTTGATCCGGATATGTTTGTCAAAATATCGAGCCATCCGTCGTTTGACCTCTTCCTGCCTGACGGTGGCCAAGTCCCGGAGTTCTTCCACCAGGTCCAAAGATAGCCTCTGCTCCGCATTGTTATCTTCTAGCCACTCTTCATCCCCCTCGCTTGCAGCGATCACCCGGGGGGTCTTTACCTCAAATTCTATGGGGAGAACGGCCTCAGACCCGTGAGAGAGCTTGAACGGAGTCTCCCCGGTGGCGGTATTCGGAGTAGTCCTCATGGCCCAGAGGACGGAGGGTAGCTGTTCTACCAAGTTTCCTCGAAGGTTCTCTACTTTCTTTTTAATAGGTTAACGATTATTTTGTTCGCTGCCTCCACCTGCCCATTGCTCCTCGGGTGGTGGACCGACGTGAACCTGAGGTCAATGCCGAGCTGGGTGCAGAAGCTAGCAAACTCTTCACTAGCAAACTGCGGCCCATTGTCCGTCACTATAGCTAGAGGTAGCCCGTGCCTGCAAACTATCTCTCCCCACACAAAATTCCTTACCACCTGAGAGGTTACCTTAGCGAGTGCTTTCACTTCTACCCACTTGGAGAAGTAGTCGATCATGACCAGCAGGAACTTCCTCTGGACGCTAGCTTGGGGGAAGGGACCGACCAGATCCAACCCCCATATGGTGAAGGGCCAGGGAGCCGTGATGGTCCGGAGCCTTTGGGCTGGGAGGAGTTGGAGTGGAGCATAGAGCTGGCACTTCGGACACTTCCTCGCGAACTCTGCTGCATCCTTGCTGAGAGTGGGCCAAAAGTAGCCTTGCCTCAACACCCTCCCTTCCAGGGTCCGACTACCGGAGTGGCTGCCGCACTCCCCGGAGTGGATTTCTTCCAGGATTCTCGGAACCTCCCCCTCGGAAACACAACGGGCCAGGAGTCCTGAGAGGGTCTTCCTATATAGCTCTCCTGCATGCAGGGAGTAATAAGTAGACTTATACCTGAAGCGTCTCTTGTCCACGTCCTCTCCTAGGAACTGCCCGGAGGATAGGAAGATGATGAATGGATCCATCCATGAGGCTCGTCGATCCACCTCCATCAACTCTCCTTCCTCGATGGAGGGCCGGAAGAGTTCCGAGGTCGTCCCCTCCGCTCGGGGACCGAACTTGGCTAAGAGGTCCGCCTGGGTGTTCTCCTCCCTCGGCACGTGCTTGATGGAGAAGGTGCGGAATTGCCCGATGCCCCCCTTAACCTTCTCCAGGTATAGCCGGAGGATCGGGTCCTTCGCTTCGAACTCTCCCTTGATCTGGCATGCTACCACCATGGAGTCCGTGGAGACCTCCACGTCTTGCACCCCTAGTTCCCAGGCCAGCCGAAGGCCCGCTATCACTGCCTCGTACTCAGCTTGGTTGTTGGTAATTTGGAAATGGATGTTTAAGGCTTGCTCAATCTGAGTCCCTTGAGGACTCACTAGGACTATCCTCCCTCCATAGGAGTACTTTCCTGACGCTCCGTCCACCAACATCTTCCATGCCTCCGGGGGAGGTGGTTCGTGCTCCCCCACCTCGGCCGCATAGTCGGCCATGAAGTCTGCCACTGCCTGAGCCCTGATGGACGTCCTGGGCACGAACGTGATATTGAATTCACTTAACTCCACGGACCACTTTGCCAATCTTCCCGAGTGCTCCACCCCCTCCATGATTTTACGGAGCGGGTGGTCCGTCACTACTTTGATTGAATGGGCTTGGAAGTAAGGTCGGAGCCTCCGGGCCGACACCACTAATGCGAAGGCTAACTTTTCCAGGATCGGGTACCGGAGCTCTGCCTTCTTCAGCACTCGGCTGACGTACTAGATAGGGAACTGTTTCTTCCTCTCCTCCCGGATCAACACGGAACTTACTGCTTCGGACCCTACCCCTAGGTACAGGGATAGGTCTTCCCTGGTCTTGGCCCCTGGAGCAGAGGGGTTTGGGTGAGCTGTTCCTTCAGAGCCTGGAAGGCCTCCTCGCACTCCCGGGTCTATTCAAACTTCTTGTTGCCCCGTAGCACCTTGAAGAAAGGTGCATACTTTTCCCCGGCCTTGGAGAGGAACCTGCTGAGTCCGACCAACTTCCCTGTAAGGCTCTGAACTTCCTTCGGATTCCTCGGTGATCCCAACTCCATTACCGCCTTAACCTTGTCCGGGTTAGGCTCCACTCCTGCGGGGGTGAGTAAATGGCCTAGGAACTTTCCACGGCTTGCCCTGAAGACACATTTCAAGGGATTGAGTTTCATCTTGTAGCGTCGCAGGGTCCCGAACGTCTCCTCAAGGTCCCGGAGGTGAGACCCGAGGTCTCGGCTCTTTACCATGAGGTCGTCGACATAAACCTCCAAGTTTCTTCCCTTCTGCTCGCGGAAGACTCTGTCCATCATCCTTTGGTATGTGGCACCTGCATTCTTGAGCCCGAACAACATCATCTTATAACAGTAGCATCCATACCCCGCGATGAAGGAGACATCCTTGATGTCCGAGGGTGCATGCGGATTTGATGGTAACCTGAAAAAGCATCTAAGAAAGACATCACAGGAAAACCGACGGCTGAGTCAACCAGCACGTCGATCCTAGGCAGGGGGTAACAATCCTTAGGGCATGATTTATTAAGTAAAGAAAAGTCGATACACATCCTCCATTTACCTCCTCCCTTCTTTACCATAACGACGTTGGAGACCCAGCCTGGATACTGGATCTCCGTTACAAAGCCTGCCTATAGGAGCTTGCTCACCTCCTCGCGGATGGGCCCTTCCAGCTTGTCGGCGGTGGCCCTTTTCTTCTGGCGGATAGGGCGGGTGCCGGGGTCGAGGTTGAGGCGATGGCAAGCCACATCCGCGTCGATCCCGGGCATTTCTGCGGCGCTCCAAGCGAAGACGTCTATGTTCTTCTGCACGCACGCCAGGATCTCCGCTTGATCTTCCGGGTTGAGTCCTCCGCTAACCCGGACCTTCTCTACCACCCCTAGCCGGGTGGTGACCTCGAGCTCTACGACCTCGTCCATAGCCTCCAGCAGGGACTGCTCTCCCCAATCCCTCTCCTCCTCGGCACAAGCGAGAGCCTGGGTTCCTTCCTCGACCTCCTTCTCTACCTCCATTAGCTCCCCCGCCCCTCTCTCCTGGGCCTTCTCTTCTTCTTCCTCCTTTTCCGCTCGAGGTCCCTCAGCTACCCCTTCCTGGACATGGACTTCATCTCCCCCCATCTTCTCCTCGGCTACCTCCTTACCTCCGGCTTCGGCCGCCTCCTCCATCATCTTATCCCACTCCTCCGCTTCTCCCATCCAGGAGATGGTGTTGACAGCCGTCACGTAGCACTGCCTTGCCACCTTGGGATCCCCCCTGATCCGCACCTGAACCCCTCCGTCGTTGAACTTAAGGCATTGATGAAAGGTGGAGGGGACACAGCGGAACGCGCTGATGAGCGACCGTCCGAAGATAGCGTTGTAGCTGCTTGGAGCGTCCACTATGACAAAATGGCAGTTCCTGGACTGCCCACGCAGGGTTATATGAAGTTCTACTCCCCCTTCTACTTCTTTCCTCTCCCCCGAGAATCCAAACAGAGGGCCATCCGAGGCCAACACCCTTCTGGGCTCCACCTCCATCTTGTCAAACGCCTTCTTGAAGATGACGTTGACCGAACTCCCGTTGTCCACTAGGATTCGGGAGACGGTAAAGTTCTCGATCGCCGTCTGAATGACCAGCGCGTCGCAGAACGGGTCCTCATAGCCCGGCATGTCCTTCTAGGTGAAAATGATTTTTTCGGCCGGGGGCGGAGCAGTGGATGTTGAAGCTACGCTCCGGCGATAGATGGTATGGAGGCTAGCTTTGCGGGTCGCCTCTACCCCTACCCCCCCCCCCCCCCCCCCCCCCCCCATGGATCACCCCGATCCCTCCCCTATTTCCCACATCGTTTCTATCCTCACACCTTTCCTCATCCTCTTCTCGAGGCTCGACCTCCACGATCCTCACTGGCTGCAGCTGCTGTGGTGCGGGCGCTCTGCCCCTCTTTACTTCCAGGAATTCCGGGCAGGTGTCCGTTGAGTGACCTTCCTCATCGTGGAAGATACAATATGGCAACGTCACCTCCCCTGCATCGGCCTCTGCCACCCTATTCCTTCTCCTCCTAGCGGCTGCCGTTTCCACCTCTCCTCTCCTTCCTCTTCCTCTTCCCCGTCCAATTTGCCATGGCCTGTTGGGGAGGGGTAGGCATTTGCATCGGACCCTGCCTCCACCCTAACTGGGGGGGCCTCCATTGACCTCCGATATGGTTACCCCTTCCTGGGCCGTAACCCCTTCCCTACCCTTGCATTCCTCCACCTTGCGGCCTCCATTCCCCCTCCGGGGCCCGGGGCTCTTCCCTTCTCCTGACCTCCTGCTGCCTCACCTCCGGCTCACTGAGCTTTGCTAGCCTCTTGGTGAGCTCCGGGTTGGCTTCCTCACTCGCGACTTCCTCCGACACCCTCTCCATCAGCTCTTCATAGGAGACAGGGGCTTTTCTCTTCAACGCCATCTTGAAGAAACTTTCTTTCAACACGACCGTGAAGGCGAGTTGGAGTGCAAACCCAGGCATCTCTTGAGTGAGTTGTACTTCCTCCTGGAACCGATCGGCATACTGAGCCAGCGACTCCTTGGGCCCCTGCTTCACTATGAAGAGGGAATCAACGTCCTTCTTCCTCTTTTTTGAGGTCGAGAACCTCAGCAAAAAACTTCGGCGCAAATCCTCGAACGCGTAGATTGACCCTGCAGGGAGCTGATGGAACCAGTCCCTGGCCTTCTCCTTGAGGGTGACGGCAAAGAGCCGACACTTGAAGGCATTTGACATCGGCCTGATGGAGACCGAGTCTTCAAAACTCTGCAGGTGTTGGACAGGGTCATCTCTACCATTGTAGTACACCCGGTCCCACTCTCCAAATCCCCCAGGGACGGGTGCGGAAAGCACCAGCTCGCAAAAGGGGCTTCCCCCTCCTGTCACTCTTCCTGGCTCCACTCGCCCCCCAAGCTCGCTCGCCAAACTTGAGCTCGCCGGGACCGCACTCGCGAGGGCGGTGCTCGCCTGAACCACCCCGACCGTCGCCGCTTCCTCTTGGCGCGCGCTCGCCTGCGCCGCACTCGCTGGGACAGAGCTCGCCAGCACTGAGCTCGCCGGCACGGAGCTCGCCGGACTGGCGAACAACACTCGCCCTTCCTTGGCCTTCTCCACTAAACCGGAAGATCGTTGAGCGCTTCCCCTCCCAAGCCAAAGCTAAGACTCGGGCACCTTGGAGAGCTAGAGAGCCCAACCCAAAGCGACCTAAGGAGAGAAGAAGGCTCAAAGATTCTGAACCGGTCCTCTTCCAAGGTGCCCTTTGAGGTCTATTTATAGATTTTAGTTTTGTGGTCTGTAAATAGCCAAATCCCGTTGTCTATTCTTACTGCCAAACTCCGCTGTTTGGAGAGGCTAACCGCAGACCACCGGGGGCCTCCTGGTAAAAGTCCCTTCCTGGACTTATACTGGGTGAGCCAGCCCGCTTCGCGACTTCCCTTGCGAGTGGAGCTCGCGAGCCCCTGGGTTGGCGAGCCCCAGAATTACTATAGGCACATTACCTGGCTCGCTCGCCTACGCTACCTTGGCTGGGACCTCCCTTGCGAGTGGAGCTCGCGAGCCTCTGGGTTGGCGAGCCCCAGAATTGTTATCCGCACTTACTCTAGGCGGGCTCGCCTGTCTAGCCTCGGCGAGCCTCAGAATTGCTATCCGCACTTACTCTAGGCGGTCTCGCCTATCTGGCCTCGGCGAGCCCCAGAATTGCTATCCGCACTTACTCTAGGCGGGCTCGCCTGTCTGGTCTCGCCGAGCCCCAGAATTGCTATCCGCCCTTACTCTAGGCGGGCTCGTCTGTCTGGCCTCGGCGAGCCCCAGAATTGCTATCCGCACTTACTCTAGGCGGGCTCGCCTTTCTGGCCTCGGTGAGCCTCAGAATTGCTATCCGCACTTACTCTAGGCGGGCTCGCCTGTCTGGCCTCGGCGAGCCCCAAAATTGCTATCCGCACTTACTCTAGGCGGGCTCGCCTGTCTGGCCTCGGCGAGCCCCAAAATTGCTATCCGCACTTACTCTAGGCGGGCTCGCCTGTCTGGCCTCGGCGAGCCCCAAAATTGCTATCAGCACTTACTCTAGGCGGGCTCGCCTGTCTAGCCTCGGTGAGCCTCAGAATTGCTATCCGCACTTACTCTAGGCGGGCTCGCCTATCTGGCCTCGACGAGCCCCAGAATTGCTCTCCGCACTTACTCTAGACGGGCTCGCCTGTCTGGCCTCGGCGAGCCCCAGAATTGCTATCCGCACTTACTCTAGGCGGGCTCGCCTGTCTGGCCTCGGCGAGCCCCAGAATTGCTATCCGCCCTTACTCTAGGCGGGCTCGTCTGTCTGGCCTTGGCGAGCCCCAGAATTGCTATCCGCACTTCCTCTAGGCGGGCTCGCCTGTCTGGCCTCGGCGAGCCTCAGAATTGCTATCCGCACTTACTCTAGGCGGGCTTGCCTGTCTGGCCTCGGCGAGCCCCAAAATTGCTATTCGCACTTACTCTAGGCGGGCTCGCCTGTCTGGCCTCGGCGAGCCCCAGAATTGCTATCCGCACTTACTCTAGGCGGGCTCGCCTATCTCGGCTCGCCCCACCAGGGCTCGCCCATCTCAGCTCGCCGCACCGGGGTTCGCCCATCTCGGCTCGCCTCACCGGGGTTCGCCCTTCTCGACTCGCCTTCTTGGGTGCTCAACCATCTGACTCTTCCTGGCGAACATCGGGGTTGTACACTTGCTGTCCTCCTTTTTGTGATATGAGGAAGAGAGTTTGTTCTTCCATTGCCTCTTCTTCATCATTTTCTTGAATTGCCTCAAAAAGGCAGAAAACTCTTCATCAAAGGAAGAGCTATCTGAGGTGCTGGTTTCTGATTCAGCACTTCTCCTTTGAGGAGACACCATCCTGCCCTGGCTTCTCTTGGAGCTGTCAACTTTGAGAGCTACAGAATTCTCCCTTGCTTTAGCCCTTGTAGAGGTGTCCTCTTCCTTCCTTGCAGACAGCTGCATCTCATAGGAGAGCAGTTTTCCAAACAATGTGTGAGTTGGGGTCTCACTGATACGCCCTAAAACGGTTGCGTATTTTGTACGCAAGTGTACGTGTCGGGTCAAGTAATATAAAGTGAGTTAAATATCGTTCCCACGGAGAGGTGGTTAATTCAGTGCTCGCAAATACCAGTTAAGTCTCTTCTCTAAATCCAAGTCATCTGAATACCGTGATTTCAATTATGAAAGCAAATTATAAGTAAATAATTCTTAATTAAAATAACTATAAACCCTTGGAGAGAATACTTTTCTAACGATTAGGAGAAATAATCTTGTATTGTGATTTCCTAAATCTAGTGTAATGACAGTTAAAATGAAACTTTATAAAAATTGCGTAGTGAAATGATCTTGCAACGATTTTAATTTAGAAAACCGTACCTCTCGATATCGGATTCCCCTAATCCCTCATTTCCTCTGTCATCTCTAACTCGAGTGAAATAAAGAACCGCATAAGAAATAAAAACCTATGTTGCTAACGCCAAGGGGAAGTCTCTTTCTCCCTTCAAACGCTATATCAAACTTATGATACCCTTGCACAACTCATCTCTCGAATTATGAAGCGCAGTAGAAAAGAGAAACCTTGACCAAAAGTTCCAAAATAAAGATCATAAGAACAATAAAGATCATTCACCAAACATCCATAAAGGAAAATTAAAGCATAGTTATCATTTCACAAGAAGTAGTTCTCTCACAACACAAGATCGCCGGAATTAGTTCATGCTTGAAGGAGAAAACAAAATAAATGGTAGATCTTACTAAACATGATGTAAATCAAGTAAATCTTCCCTTCTCCGTTGATTTGACAGCGTTTCCTGCAGCCCGGACACAAATTCTGGACTGGTTTTCCCAAGCAGTTTTCCTTCTTCCTCCTCTCTAATGGTCGAATAGAGGATCTCCCGTCCAAGTTTTCTTTAGAATGGCTGAAAAATGTCATTTTAAATCTCCTCCTTTCTCTCTCTAGGCGGGTCCCACTTTTGGTAAGTTTTAATTGCTGAAAAGATGCCTCATTTCCATCCGTAACCGCCGAAATCAAATTAATTTCGGATCTGAAAATTCTGTAACTGCCGACAAGTTGTAACTTTTCGGCGGAAATGTTGCAACTGCTGAAAATCTGGATTTTCTGCCTTTTTTGACCTGCCAGCTTTGTTATAACATTTTTCAGATTATGTTACAACATATTCCAGTTTTTCAACAACACTTAGTCTTCGATCTTGACTCGATTTCTTCACATATCCTATCATTAAAACATACAAAACTAAACGTAATAATCATTTTAACTCCAAATAATAATTCATTTGAATATATATACTTATCATTCATAATTATCACATAACTTAACAAAAAGGGTTAAAATAGTGATCAAGATAACTTCTTTTTGAGAAGTTATCACTCACCAAGTTTGGCCACTTCCCTGATGGCACAGATTTTTGTGTCCCAGCCCCTTGTTAGAGATCTAAGGAACTTATCATTCAGCTCATAGTTGGTGAATGCTCTCTCATAGGTTCTCAGCTCATTAACTATTCTGAAGAACCTCTCATAGCACATGTAGATGCTTTCGGGCTCTGCTGCCTGAAGGCTTCATACTCTTGATTAAGAAGTGACTTCCTATCATCTCTCACTTCTGCAGTCCCTTCCATATAAACTACTAATGTGTCCCACATTTCCTTGGCAGTATCACAGTGCACCAAGTTTTGGAAAGTAGAATCATCAATAGCATTGACAATGATATTTTGAGCCCTTTTATCCATTGTAGTCAATGCTATCTCATCCCTTGTCATTTCAGTGTAAGGCTTGCCTACCATCCTAGTAGGATCAATGGTGGAGGGCTTTGTGATAATAAATGGGTCTTCCTGGACAGTGATAAAGATTTTGGGGTCAGATGCTTCCATGAACAATCTAACCCTCTGCTTCCATATGCCAAAGTTGGCTTTGTTGCATATGGGCAATTTCATGGAGCCCATCTCCTTCTGCATTCCACTAGAGGCCATCTGATTCAGAATAATCAATACCTATTTAGGATCTGGTCAGACTGTTAAGTCTTTCTTGACCAACCTCCCTTTGATACCACTTAAAAGATTATATAGGTATATGATCTAATTCACCTAGGGGGTGAATAGGTCTTTTGATTTTTACTTGTTTTATTTAGATGGTTCAGATTATTCTAAACAAGTAATCAAGCACAACCAGAAAACACACAAGTGTTTATAGTGGTTCCCCAAGACAGGGTGTCTTTGGGTAGTCCACTTTCCCCTTTCACCCTTCTAACAGTGTGTTAGACAGGGCCAACTCCTCCAAACTCAGCTCCAAGAGCTTACAACACAGATCCCTCAAGATCTCTCAGGTTTTCCCAAACCCTACCTTAGGCTCTGCAACCCTACCTCAGATCAGCCACTGATCCTACAACTCAGACCACAGCAGGTCCTACAACCTCAGGCCTAAAGAGCCTTACCTCAGAGGAATCCACCTCCTACAACTCAGACCCCCTTCCAGGTCCTACCTCGGAGGAATCCTCCCCCTACAACTCAGGCAATAAAGCCCTACAACTCAGATCAACTGATCTTACAAACTTAGGCCTTCAGCCCTACAACTCAGAACCCAAAGGTTTATACAATCTCAGACCAAATGGTCCTACAAACTCAGGCAAGTTGCCCTACAGAAAAGTGAGTTTAAATCTTACTACAGCAGACAGCAGTTGAAGGAAGTCTCCTGTAGTTCCTGCACAGCTTGTGCTTCCTTGTAGCTGAAGATGTTGATGTCAGCTACTATCTGTTCTTCCTCTTTAGATGAAGGATGGAAGATCACTTTGCTCCTTCTTGTAAAGGAGCTAACTTTCTCTCTCAGTTTCTTCTTCCTTGTTCAGTGAGCAGGAGGAGAATAATGAGAGCTTCGACCGTCAATGGAATAGTTGATTTCTTTTGGCACGCAACCAAGTTAATTCATAAGTGCCCTAATTTCTTCTTTTATACATCTCTGACCTTCAATGGCTCTCAGCCGTCCTTTTGAGCAGTATGGGAGAGACTGGTGGACCCCACATTGACATTCTGTAGCTTGCGCCACGGGCAGAACTCGCAATCTGCGTTCGACGAACTTGCCATACTGGGTTCGACGAACTTGCTCCACTCTGTGTTCGACGAACACGCCAAGCTCTGTGTTCAACGAACTCACCATACTCTGCGCTCAACGAACTCGTCATGCTCTACGTTTGACGAACTCGTCATGCTCTGCGTTCGACGAATACACCAAGCTCTGTGTTTGCTTCTCTGTCTCTGCGTTCGACGAACTGCCTTCTGAGTTCGACGAACACGCCAAATCTCAGCGCTTGCTTATATCCTGTCTGCGTTCGACGAACTATTTTCTGCGTTTGACGAACACTCCAAGTCTCAGCTGTTTCTTCTGTCTCGTCGGATCCGCTGAGACAGTGAGCTCGTCTCAGCGGATTTGACCCTTCGTCTCAGCGGTTCTGCTGAGACAATTCTTCATCTCTCAGGAATTGATTTCTCCTGAACTAAGGGCATGATTGGCCCTTTCTCTTGAGTTACCTGAGCCTGTATTTCTTGCACAAATATAACTTTATCAAATACAACTTTGTACTTAGCAATGTGAGTGATGTCTCTTCAAATCAAAGGAATATTGAGGGCAATATTCCCAACACGACCGTTAGTTATAAAGACTAAACCAGTTTTGTCCTCGCCTCCCCCCGCGACTCCTAGGAACCGAGCGGGAGGAAGAAGCGGAGGACAACAAGTGGAGTAAACAAAAGCAGGTGACAAGAAAAATTTATGCTAACAAGTATATATAAGTATGACAAGTACTACTCTAGCAGTATAAACAAATAAGCAGTAAAGAGCGATAAGGAAGTAAGCAAGTAAGCAGTGCGCGCAAGTACGGTAAGCAAGTAAAGTAATCTACTATACATGAGTATCTTAACTTATATGAATGCTCATACAAACTTATAAGTTAAGATTTCTAGAAATATGACTTATCATGTAAAAGAGCTCATACTAATTTATATGATAATGGTCTGTATTTAATGTTCTAGGTTTACGTATGATATGATATGCATGCTATGATATGATTCATACAAGTTTAACTCACTAACACGACTCTGTGATCACAGACCTTTAGTTCCCGATTTTTGGAGCTGGCTTCACTCTCTGGTACCATCGTTGTGTCTACGGCAGCAGTGGAGCGGGAAACTCCACTTCCTAGGCGGTATACACACTACCAGGCCTAGACCCTTCGTACGCCTTTGTACACGTCCTAGGTGCACTCTAGAGTCTTGCGTACTCTTTGCTGGTATCCACCAGTCTTTGAGGTCAAGTGTGCGTTTTCGGGGATCGTCCTCCAGACCGCAGTATAAACATCATACTGGCCCCTCAAACTCTCACAAGTCACACCCACCTAAGTCAACGTACTGCCGTCGGTGTGACGACCAGTCCAGTACCGAAGACCCGCCACTAATTTGTTATATGCACATCACATGCAAGTTATCACCACCCGAGTCTTCAACTCGCAGGACGAACCCGTCCTGATATACAACCTCCCGAGCCTCCAGCTCGCAGGACCATCTCATTCTGAGATACAACTTCCCGAGCCTCCAGCTCGCAGGACTAACCCGTCCTGATATACAACTTCCCATCCCTTAACTCGGGATGAAGTTTACCATATCTCTTATTCATTTAGTTAGACTAATCTTATCTAATTATTGTTACACTTAGAAGTTTATGGTGAATCCTGGACTTCCCGAGGTTTACCCGGTGAAGGGCTCGCAGCGGTACTAGGGAATGCGATGGGCTGAAGCTCAAATCCCCCTTTCCAAGACAATTACTTTTATTGGTGACTACCCCTTTCTAAAGACCCACTCTATTTATTATTCATTATTACTTGACGCTTTATAAATTATCTCTAACTCTACCCTTAAGCTAACGTTCGCTTGAACGATGCTCAACACTTAAGATTTCCAATACTCTAAGTGGTATAGATCTTAAATGATTCTCAAATGTCTCTAATCACACTCTAGTGATACATCATTGACACTTTATCATGCTGAATCTTCATGATCTCCTAAGATGATAATTGCCCATTTTATGTATAATGCAACATGATTCTTAATTATTCTCTAAACCATAGTACGAATGCACTCCAAAAATTCCATAACTTCTAGGGGCTGATATAAATGATAGGTTACTATTATAATCCAAATCTTACTGATTTTCTATGTGGCCTCGTTGGTCAAATCATCACATGAGGTTTTTACTATTCGTAGACCAACAATGAGATTGAACTAGATTTGATTCCTATGATGCAATTTTAACCATAACATGTCCATATGGGCTCAAAATTTTACCAAAGAAAGTTAAAATTGTACGCAGTGACAATGAGACTGAATTCACCTGTTTGAAAAATTATTTTCTTGAACATGGTATGGTGCATCAGACGTCCTGTACTGGAACACCTCAACAAAATGGGCGAGTAGAGCGTAAACACCGCCATATTCTTAATGTTGCGTGCGCATTACGATTTCAAGCACATCTTCCTATATATTTTTGGGGTGAATGTTTATTGACAACGAGTTATTTGATAAACCGCACCCCCCTCTGTGATTTTGGGTGGAAGAACACCGTATGAGATGTTTTTTGGTATAGTGTCGTCCTACGATCATATGCAGCTTTTTGGTTGTCGCCGCCCCTGCCGAATGTCGCCGTCCCCGCCAAATAACGCCGCCCCCGCAAAATGTCACTGCCCGCACGGGGGGCCCCGTGCCCTGTCACTCGCGTCTCTCTCTCTCTCTCTCTCTCTCTCTCTCTCTCTCTCTTTATATCTATATTATATAAAACAAAACTTCCAGGCTCATCTTGAGGCCAAAATACAACCACAGAATCAATCTCAACCGTTGGATCTGGGCTGCAAATAGCCAAAAGCTGGATTACCCTTTTTGTAAAAAGTAATTTATTTACTTTCTTTTTATCATTAGATGTTCGTAATATATATTTTAGTTTTTTTAAACCTAAAATACATATTATTTTATTTTTTAAAATTTCTTAAAAACAAAAATAAATTATATATAATTGCGTGCGTGTCAGGGGAGGGTGAAGCCTGCCGGGGGCGTGCATGGTACTGTCGAGCGGGGCACAGGGGGCCACCGTGCACTGTACTCGAAGCCCGCCGGGTGCGGGCGAAGCCCGCCAAGTGCACGTAAAATACTGTCGCGCGGGACATGAGGGACCCCCGTACACTGTCACTCGTGTGTGTGTGTGTATATATATATATATATATATATATATATATATATATTAAGCACCCTCAAAAGTTAAAACTAGCTTATCCACATAATCACATAAATGAAAATTTTAAAGAATCATATTAAACAACAAGTCTCCACCCGTATGTGTCACCTGGTCCCCACCACTTTGAAAGGAATTGATGGGGAAATGAATGGGCAAAGTTTGTGATCATGAGATTGAAAGAGATCCAACTTTAATATTTAATAACACATATTAGTAATATTACCAAACCACCCTTAATTTTTTTAACATCCTTTATTTTAATTACTGTATGAGAAGATGATTAATCCTAATTAATTAATTTTTTATTTCAAACATTTTATTTTTTTATTACTTTTACGATCTGTTTGGCATTGCTTTTTTTGCTATTAATTTTTTTGCTGATGAGTTTCAAGTATACTATACAAAATCAACTATGATTATAAAACTATTATACATTATGTTATACAAAATCAGCCAAAAAAAAAAAAAAAATTATGCACAACTTCAAATTTTGTGGAAGATAGAATTTACAAAAAATATATTTCCATAGGCAGTGTGCTGTAATATTGGTAGACTATATATTTTCAATCATTAATCATTTCAATTATCACACAAGAGCAGCTCCGCACGGGTTTTGCCCGTGCTCACCGACTCTTAGCGGGTTGCGCCCGCATTTGAATGAGGATATATTTTGAGTACATATGAGTACTCAAAATGACCGTAAAAATTATACATCAATATTTTATAATTATTTTTTTCAAAAACATTTATATTTTAACAAAAAAATATTTTAAAGTAAGTCATTATATTTTGAAATTAGTTTTTGTAGGCCTAATGATAACCTACTATAGTAGGTCTACTAAAAACTTTTGAATTTTATGAATTTCCATCGTTATTTTTATTATAAGAATATGTCATATTTATACAAATAGTTATTACATTTTATGAATTTTCATTTTTTGTATGATATATGCTAAGTCATTGGAGTAAAAGAATGAGGATATATTTGACAATTTTGAATGTTGCACCAAAGACAACTGATTCTATATAGTAGTTAAAGATATATATAGTGAGGAATATAATGCTTTATTTATTTTGGGTAAAAATAATTTTAATCTAGAAGGTTACGATGTAATATCAATTTGGTCCATAAATTCTTAAGTTGTATCATTTTAATCCTTTTGGCAACATCCAACTTCATTTTGAGTGCAATTCAAAGTCTAAAAAAAGTCCTTAGATGAAAAGATAAAGGACAATTTTGACACAACTAAAATTTATAGACTAATTTGATATTGACTTAGAAATCTCAGAAACTGATATGATTTCAAGTCAATATCAGCGCGATTTAAATATGACCTGCTTTGAAGAGGCAGCGTCGGAGGGCCTCGCGGAATAGCCGGCGACTTCTGGAGAATAGTAAGCAGCTTCCAGCGGCGGAATAACCAGTGACTTCTCCATTTGCAGCGAACCGATGCGGCGTTAGTGGGAGGCGTTAGAGGCGCTCCATGAAATCTAGCTAGGGCTGACAGAAATAGAAGTGATGCAAATAGCTGTATTGTTTAAAACCTAATTTTTTTCCTTCCAGATTTTGGCCTGCAAATAGCCCAATATGACCTGCAATTATCAGCGCGATTTAAATATTCAATTTAAAATTCAACAATACATATATTTTTTTAGAATAGTGATTTATAAGAAATAATTATCATGCATCAAAATAGATATTGATTATATTAATAAATATTTTAATGTTCTAGTTTCCCGTTTAACGGTCTTTTCTAATAAAAATGTTTCCTTTGGTTTCCGATGAGTTTCCCGTTGAGCCGATTATATTAAATACTTTAATTTGAATCTTCGACAGTGGTTTCTGCCTGCTGTCATCGGGGCCCGTACGCTTCAGCTACTTTCCTTTCCTCTCGGAGCTCAGCCGCACATATCTCTATGTATCGGCCATTGAGAGTATAGAGAGTGGAAGAATCGAGCAATGGCTGGATTCGTGGGGATCCTGGTTTCGGATCCCTGGCTTCAGAACCAGTTCACTCAGGTTGAGCTCCGGTCGCTCAAATCCAAGGTAGAGTATAAGCTCCCGGCCATCTTGCTGTCTTATTATTGGCCCCGTTTTCTTCTTCATTGAGTGGAATCGCGTCTCAGTTCATGGCGATGAGGGGCCCTGGAAGCAACGGAAGCGCGATTAAGGTCCGGGATCTCGCAGCCGAAATGTCTAGGCTGAAGATCGCAAGCGACGACCTAGCCGACGAGGAGAAGGATTCTTTCCTCCGCCACCTGTTCCCTAACCTTGACATTCATGTCGATTTCGAGGCCTTCCTCCGGGTTCGTTCAAGCGCCGAGTTTCTTTCGCTCTTGCTTATTCAATTAATGGTGTCTCTGCCTACTCTCTGAATCCGGTCTTTTGCTGGATTTGTGAAGGCTTATCTGAAGATGCAAAAGAATGCCGGGGGGAGGAGCTCGTCTTCCGACTTCCTTAAGGAGGCCACGACAACTCTGCTCCACACCATTAGCGAGTCGGAGAAAGCTTCTTACGTTGCTCACATCAACAATTATCTTGGAGGCGACGAGTTTCTGAAGAAAGACATGCCTATTGAATCTATCACTGATGATCTCTTTGAGATCTCCAAGGACGGGGTTCTTCTATGGTTATTATTCTCCACAAATTCTTCTCTTTTTCGTCAAGCTTATCCCAACTGATTTTTTTCTGATGAAATGAGGAGATAAACATGGGTTTATGTATGTGAAGCAAACTTATAAATGTGGCTGTTCCGGGGACCATAGATGAGAGGGCGATCAACACTAAGCCAATGCTGAACCCATGGGAGAAGAACGAGAATCATACATTGTGTCTCAACTCGGCTAAAGCAATTGGTTGCACCGTCGTCAATATTGGAACACAAGATCTGGCAGAGGGGAGGGTGAGCATTGCACTTAAAAATGGCGGGTTTGGCTGGAACATAATTCCTTTATTGTTTGCACGAGATCTCATGTCCTAAGGAAGCCTTTCATCACCATCCATCACATTGTTCGCACCTGTCAACAAGTGTTGCAAATGGTGATGGAAAGTATTCCTTGTAGAAATTTTGGTTGTTTTTGTTGAAATATTTACAATATATTCATTGAAAATGATTTAATTTTTTTGTTTTAAGAAAATACGAAAATATGTAGCAAGAAACTAAAGATTAAAAAATAAGAGTTTAGCAAGAAATTGAACCCGAGTAAGACGTGTGATCACTGCAGTAAAGAAATTCATCACCTTCCAACAAGAATTTCAATCGACGCTTACTTCTCCAATGTACAATGCCCGGCTAGATCTGAAAAACTCTGATGTGCGCGGACAGTCAGACACCAAAGATGCACAAAGCATCCAAAGTTTTATTTGCTCAAGCAAACGTAAAAAAATAGAGAAAATTCGCAAGAAATCGAGAAGGCAGAAAACTCAGAGAGTATTTTGTTCTCAGAAAGTACCTCATATTTAAGGAATCTCGTAAAACTGCAAGTAATAATATCACAATTAATTTGCAACAATTATAATAAATAAAATCATCGCATAAAGAAACATATTTCTAACGTTAAAATATTAATTAGAAATAACCATAAAACACAATCTCAATATAAAATTAATGACAAATAACAAAAACTGCGCAAAGTAATAATGCGTATAAATTCATGGTTATCGGAGAGTATAAATTGGCGAACGTCAAATATAATCGACTATTGCAGTCAGCTACCGATGAATCAAATGGAGCAGTTGGCGAACGTGGATTCAAAATTGCGCTCGGCTTGACTCATAGTACTAGCTCAATGCAGAAATCAATCTCACGCTGAGGTGGAGCCCAAGGAGTTCCTCAAGAAAAACATCATCATATTCCGCTACACCAGTACATCACCCAAACTGGATTTGCGCTCCAAAGCCTCTAACAAAATGAAGAACAACTCCGCACCTTTCCGAACGACCTTTACCACCTGAAGGACATACGTTAATGTCTTGCTCGCCCCTCGCAAGCCAGTGAATGTGGTCTCGCCTTCGGTTCCTTTGTCTAGTGTGATTTCCTTTAATTTGCAATTTATGCACGCACCCTGCTTTGCAAGCTAGTTCATGCGAAAGATCACATCGAACTCCATTAGTGGTAGTATGAGTGCTTCCAAATCAAAGTCTCGGTCTCCAAACCGGACCTTCACACAACTCTTCCTATCCGTGCTCATTGTGTAACCAATAGACAGTAGCACATCAAGCACATCCAATTTGTTCCTTTGCTAACACATACGATACTCCGACCCGAAATGTGAATTCCTCCGACAGAAAGGAATGTGAAGCGCCAGTATCGAAAAGAGCTCTTGCCGGATAGTTGAAAATCAATACAAATCCTAGTCATTACATACAAGACACACAACACTCATAAGGTATAAATTAATTAAAGTTGTAAAAGCTAAATAAATTTCATACCTGTCACGACATCATTTTGTCGAATGGCCTCTTGTTGGCCTAAAGAGTATACTCTCGGCTGGGTTTGGGGGATATTGGGAAGCGGAAGATTCCACTGTCTATCCTTTCTCTGCGTACCTCGGACCTGCTACCTGAGTAACCTCTATCACTCGTCTATTTGTTTTCAGAGGGTTGCTTTGGCTTGCTTGTGTCATGTGTCCCACCTTCCCGCGGGTATAGCAGGACAAGGGACCTCGTCCAGTAGTGGTTCCCGACACGGTAGGTGGAGTCACCTCTACCTGCCATAACTTCCTCTTTTGTCTCATACCCTCGAATTTTTCCAGAGAGTGTGACATCTTTGGCTCTAATGTTTTGCATTGTATCCCTTCCTACGTTGGACCTTTTCCAAGTCCATTTCCAATGACCTAGCAGTCTCATCAAGAGTACGAAACCTAAGAGACCTAAATCCCACAAATCTTAGCCTCAAGTAGTCACGAAGCCCTTCAGAAAATATGTGATTCTTAGTCTCCTCATCTGCAACCAACCTTCCTGCATATCGGCTCAGTCTGGTGAACTCATGCAAATACTCATCAACTTTCAGGTCTATCTGGATCAGTCTCAAAAACTGTCCTGCAGTGCCAAGCGTGTTGTGGCGGGTATATATCTCTTAAGGAAAGAATTAGAGAAGTCCTCCATAGAGATCTGAGTGAGTCTCCGCCCACCAAATCTATGCTCCACTTCATCATCCCACCAAAACCTTGCCTCCCCATTCAGTAGGAAGGTAGCTAAAGTCACCATCTTCTCATCCTCTGTCTCCGTTGTCGTCAAAGTTCTCTTCACTCTGGCTAACCACTCCTCAGTCTCAGTTGGAGTTTCGACTCAAAAAAATGATGGAGGGTTGAAGCTCAGAAAATACTTTAACTGATGACTATGTGCTCGCGGTTTAGCTAATGACACAACAATGACCGGTACCGTTGCCACATCGGGAGTAGGAGGTGTAGCATTGAGTATAAACCTCTCTGGTCGGGCATCTAGTGCTGTTATTACCGCCTCTGCTATCATCCTGCACATCTATACAGAAGGATGGCTCGCCGTAGTAGAAACAGACTTGCTTCGCTCACAAGCGTCACGGGGTTGAGATGACCAACACACCGCTCCTAGTCACCTATATACGTGAAACACAATTTTGCTTAATACTAGTCGAAAACACATCATAACATCGATCATGGAACGCTCAGGTTCCAAAACAAGCAAATTTTTTTATTCATAAATGAACAATCATCTTAATACTAGTCGTTTTTTTTGGTCAACGCACTACATGTGCACACCACCCCTTAAAATGGTTCGTCTTCGAACCTAATGACTGATGATCATTTCCCTAAAGCTCTGATACCAAATTACAACACTCTGTCTGTCCACGCAATATAATATGGATCCGGCCGACCCCCACAACCTATCACATACACAAGTAAATGTTATAAAGAGATACAAGAACAATGAATCTCACAACAACATAAGTACCACCAGCGAAAGCATTTTAAATACTCTGAATGTCCATCCATCACATTAGATATATAAAAATAGTTTGACCTTATGACCTTACATCACACCATCCATGAATACAAAATACATCAAACAATTTATATAATAGCTTCGACGATAGCTGACCGGGATCATGCATAACCGCATCTCATTCATTTTTCCTTTTTATTTCAACTTTAAGCTTAGCCCACTAAACTCCACCCGAGCTACTCTACCTCCACCAAACACAAGTCAGAGGAAAACGAGTGTCAGCTATGTGCCGACCACAAGCCGCGTAACAAGTCCTCCCTCCGATCATCCTAGTGGACTCCGAGACGTATCACCGCACACCTGTAAGTATGTACGAGCAACATGCAATATGTATCTAAACCAGGAAAAACAACTATGTTATATTAAAAATGTTGAAAACTCAATCACAATCAATCTTCTAGGTTTGCACAAGTAAATTAGTGGACCTAGGTACACATGATGGTTGGGTTCACCACAACCTCTTATTCCATCACCACATGTACTAGTAATAAACATAGCAATCACACATCAATTTGGGCACTCACGACCTCCATTGCCACGTCATAATTCATTAAGCATCGAGGGAAATCTTGGGTAATCTCAACTTTGTCACGTTATAATAGGGAGGTATAGGGTCATCTCACCCTTTGTCGGGAGGTCTATGTTCATCTCACCACCAAATACCGAGTACGTTATGATAGGGAGGTATATAATCATCTCACCTCTTGGAGGGAGGCATAGGTTCATCTCACCACCGACTGTCGAGTACGTTATATGGAGGTATATGATCATCTTACCTCTTGGGGGAAGGTCTAGGTTCATCTCACCGCCGAATACCGAGTACGTTATCGGGAGGTATATGATCATCTCACCTCTTGGTGGGAGGTTTAATTCATCTCACCACCGAATGCCGAGTACGTTATAATAGGGAGGTATAGAGTAATCTCAACTCTTGGCGGGAAGTCTAAGTGCACCTCACCATTGAATACCGGGCAAGGATATACAGCCATCTGCACCATCTCAAACATTGTACAAAAGTACACATTCAATAAACAATCAATGCAATCACCTATAACCATTCTCTAGCTCTTCATGGCTAACGAACGACAACACGTTCTACAAAAACCGTGGTATCCCCGAATTCTCTTGCTAACCGGTCACAACACACGTCGTTAACTTCGAAGTCATTTTCCAGTACGCCATCTAGAGAAATCTATATGCATCATGACCGATCCGAGCCTATGGCCATAACTAGATTTCACACATCATGCGTAATCCGAACTCGCATGTCGGCTTCTCTAATGCATTCATGCAGAGGTCGCAATCCCACGACCCGGGGTTTTAACGAACCAACGCAAGTCATGCCCTCCACTAATTAGTATATGAGACTCTCTTATGCAAGAAATCAAAAAGGACATGTGCATTCATCGGTGTTAAGACCAGTGAGAAGAGTCGTTATCCTTGGAGCTCTCTTCGGTGCCATAACAGGTAGAGGAGATCAAGACGAAGAGACCTCTACAGATTTGAAACTAGTCTGTCGTTTGACGCTCCCACTCGACTTTAGCAGCAAGATTACCCAAATTAGGTCTTTCGTCCTCTGCCTCTCGCTCTTGGTCTCCAGAAAGATGGAAAGAGACTTATGTTTCCCCCATTCCGACCTAAGAGGGTCTCGGGAAGGGTTCCTAGCCGCCGGATTAACTTTCCCTTAGATCCACGGTCTCAATCAAGTGTAAAATACTTTATTTCATTTTACTGGACCCGTCGCATTTCGGCTTCTCAAGCGCTCAACGATCGGCCCTGGTTCGTTCAACTATCGCTGATCGGCTCGCCCGGTCGACGATCGTTGATCGGCTTCCTCTCGGTCGACGATTGCTTATTGGCCTCTCCGTCACCGATCGGTCCTAGCGGTCGACGTCACCGGTCGACGATCAGACCCAACTGTCAACGATCGTCGATCAGACCCAATCGGTCAACAATCACCGATTCCTCCTCTTCCAGAGGGAAATCTTCCTGGCCTCTTCAGGTTTTCTGTGCACGACTCCTATACAAGGTCGTGTAAACCTGAAAGGCTTCCTGTTTAGTTTCTACAACATCTACCAACTGCTACTCAATGTTATGGGATCAACCCCAGTGCCAATATTAAAAAATGCGGTGTTACACTCAGAAAGGGTATAAATGTTATCGCCCTCCGACCAAGAGGATCTTTGTCATAGCAGATATTACATTTCATGAATCTGAGCTTTATTATGTGACGTCACACTAGGGGGAGTCTACACCTACAGAAGAAGTGAGCTCCCCAACTACTGATCCTTCCTACATACTCCATTCCTCCACTTCCACATACTCAGACTCTTGACAAAACTCCCAATCTGGGGGAGCTTCCTCAGAAAGAACCGAAATTACAGATGTACACTAGACGTTGTAAAGGTCCTAACACACAAACTCATCTCATGCTTCCAATCTCAGTGCCGAATTTGTTAGCAGATTCCTCTAAACTTCCCATCGCCCTCAGTAAAGGTCTCATATCTTGCACCCAACATCAATTGTCTCATTATGTTTCTTATGTCAGTATAATTTCTTCACATAGAGTCTTTGTATTTTCTCTTGCATCTACTTCTATTTTATCATCATGGCAGGAAACTCTTGGGCATCAAAAGTGGAAGGAGAGAATGATTGAGGAAATGTCTGCTTTGGAAAAAAATGTTACATGAGATTTAACACCTCTCACGCGAAAAGAAGACCATTGGTTCTAAGTGGTTATTCACTATGAAGCATAATTCTGAAGGCTTGGTGGAACATTTCAAAGCGAGACTGGTGGCAAGGGGATATACTCAAATCCCGGGGATTGATTATCAAGAAATTTCTGCCCATGTAGCAAAAATGAACTCTATAAGAGTCTTGGTATCTTGTGTGGTGTGCAACATATGGAATCTTACTCAAGTGGACATGAAGAATGCGTTCCTTCATGAAAACTTAGAAGAGTTGATGCAGGGCGCCCAGGGCCGCCCCACCTTGGCTCAGCTAGAAGGAACACGTTCCGGTCGCACCGCCGGGCTGCAGCCCAAGCACCCAACCCGTCTCCGCTCCTGTTCTCAGCGCGGCGGGTTGTTGAGGCTGGGGCTCAATCCCCAGACCTCCTTGATAAGAACCTCTCCTAACGGCCTTATCCCAGCCTCAACAACCAGCCGCGCTGAGAACAGGAGCGGAGACGGGTTGGGGTGCTTGGGCTGCAGCCCGGCGGTGCGACCGGAACGTGTTCCTTCTAGCTGAGCCAGGGTGGGGCGGCCCTGGGCGTCCTGCATCAAAAAAAGCACCCCAACCCGTCTCCGCTCCTGTTCTCAGCGCGGCGGGTTGTTGAGGCTGGGGCTGGATCCCCAGACCTCCTTGATAAGAACCTCTCCTAACATGCCTTATCACCAACTGAGCTGCAGCTCAGTTGGTGATGAGAGTCTGCCTGAAGACTCTTTATCAAGGAGGATACAGACAAAGTCACGCCGATCATACTTTGTATATCAAACAGATGGACAACATGTTAACGACTCTCATTGTTTATGTTGATGACATTGTCATAACAAGAGATAATGTTGAAGAAGTGAAAATTTTAAAGGCGAATTTGGCGAAGGAGTTTGAATTACAAGATTTAGGAAAACTGAAGTATTTTATGGGGATTGAAATTGCTAGATCTAAACGCGGTATTTTCATTTCTTAGAGAAAATATATCCTTGATTTATTAGAATAATTTGGAATGAGTGGGTGCAGACCCGTTGATACTCCTATGAAGGCCAACCACAGTTTTGGAAGGGATGATGAGGATCCTATTGAAGATGATACTGGTTACCAACATCTTTTCGGGCGGTTAATATACCTATCTCATACTCGCCCTGACATAACTTATGTCATGGGAGTAGTTAGCCAAATTGCTAGATCTAAACGTGGTATTTTCATTTCTCAGAGAAAATATATCCTTGATTTATTAGAATAATCTGGAATGAGTGGGTGTAGACCCGCAGATACTCCTATGAAGGCCAACCACAGTCTTGGAAGGGATGATGATGATCCTATTGAAGATGATACTGGTTACCAACATCTTTTCGGGCGGTTAATATACCTATCTCATACTCGCCCTGACATAGCTTATGTCATTGGAGTTGTTAGCCAATATATGCATTCCTCAGAGACAAGACATCTCGATGATGCTCATAGAATCTTGAGGTTTTTGAACACCTCACTAGGAAGAGGCATCTACTTCACTCCTAATACAAAATTGAAAATTGAAGTTTATACTGAAGCAGATTGGGTTGGATCCGTTGAAGACAAACAATCTACACTTGGAGAAGTAAAAGACAACTCGTTGTCTCAAGGTCTAGTGTTGAAGCCGAAATTAGAGCTACGACACATGACATATGTGAGGGATTGTGGTTACGCTCTCTTATGTGATCTAAAATTAAGCGAGGCTAGTCCCATCCGGTTGTATTATGACAACAAAGCAGTATTGCCCACAATCCTGTTCAACATGATCGCACCAAACATATTGACGTGGACAAACACTTTATCAAAGAGAATATTGAGAAGAAGATTATCTGTACTCCATTTGTTCCTTCAGTGAGACATTAGTTGATATTCTCAATTAGTCTCCGAGGGTGAATGTTTTTCATTATTTTATTGACAAGTTGGGTATGAGAAATATAACATACCCAACTTGAGGGAAAGTGTTAAAATTAATATTAATATATCCTTGTATTACTCCTGTATATAAGATGAGTCCTCATATTATAATGATATAATGCTTTTATTTTGTCAACAGATCATAATGATATAATGCTTTTGAAACTCCTCTCATGAGATATAAAATGCCTACATTTTTTCAAACGGCCTTATTCATTTTCGGAAACTCTTAGAACTAGTTTTCTGAGAGAGAAACTGAGAGAGAATAAGAGACTGAAAGACTATCTCCAAAGGAGAGAAAGCTATCACTTCGTATCAGATTCAAACGATCTTCTTCCTTCCGTGAAGCCGTTGGAAGGACTGTGTTAGAGTAATAGGCGTTAGTGTGGATATTGATAGAGACGCGGACATATTTTTGTTTTCGGTCTTTGACAAATTCCTCCGAAATGAAATCAGTTTCACTGTTTCGTTACAAGTAACACTTAGATTTGTTGATTAGTTTGTTTTGCATGGATTTTGTGAGGTTTCATGTACTTCGTTGCACATTAGATGCCCTTGAAACCTAACACTTCTATCTTATCATAGAATCTCTTTCTATCTCAATTCCACTAATAACCATCTTCTTGCTCACTTGGTCCTGAAACACACTGTAAGAAAAAAAATGGTAATTCTACAATTGAGTTACTTAGTCACATAGCAACAGTTGAGAGATTGATAGGAAATGAAGCACATAAATAGCAAAGTCAAGGTTAATCTACGATCAAAGACAAACAATATTTTTACTAATGACTAAAACATATAAGATCCATCAACAACTTTAAAACTCTCAGTCGTTGGAGTAATCGAGGTGATGTTACTAGATTGGCCTACTATATAATTAGATGTCTCTGAATCAATAGTTCACATAGTACTACTATCTTCATAGATAGGAACAATAGTGGGAGCAGTGGTATCTGATAGCCAATCTTCCGTATTCCGAGAGTGATACCAATTTGCTGCTTTTCTCATGATATATTTTCGACCTTGATCAACACTGACCTCTCAAAATCCGAAGATAAAAGGTAGTGCATGTGCAAACTGAAACTTAACAACAAATTTCCCTGTTACATTCTTGGTGAAATGTTTCGGTACAAAATGATGATATAAAAAGGGCAGCCCCATGCACAAAGCATCCCCACACAGCGAGTCCGGGGAAGGGTCCGACCACAAGGGTGAAATGTTGGTTACAAAATGATGATATAACCCCAAAAATTCATTTTCATGAGCTTTGCTCCATAACGAGAGCATAGCAATTTTTTCATCTAGGAGTCACTCATCCTCAGTTAATTCATACCAGTACCCATTTTGGATCAGTATATAGTAGATCTAACATGAACTAAGATAAAAGGTAATGCATGTGCAATCTGAAACTAACAAAAGAAAGTTTCCCATCTGTAGAAAAGAGCAATCAATTGTATATATTTCTTGTATTGTATACAAAGGAGAGTACATATTTATAGGAGAGAGATGAGAGAGAGAAATCCTATACACAATGTGGGACTAAAGAGATATAGAAGAGGAGTAAATGGGCCACCAAATGGGCCAAATACAAGGGCTATTTCAACACTCCCCCGCAAGCTAGAGCGTACAAATCGTATGCGCCAAGCTTGGATAAGCATTGATAGAAGAGGGTACTGGACAGTGCCTTTGTGAGGACATCCGCAACTTGTTCAGTACCAGGGACATGTTTTAGCTCGATTTTCTTCATTTGTACTTTCTCCCGGATAAAGTGGCAGTCGACCTCGATATGCTTGGTTCTTTCGTGGAAGACCGGGTTCTTGACAATATGTATCGCAGCCTGACTGTCGCAAAGTAGAAGAGCAGGAGCAGGAAGTTTTACCCCAAGATCCGTGAGAAGGCTTTCAAGCCATGTAAGTTCAGAGACCACAGATGCCATTGCCCTGTATTCTGCTTCTGCTGAGGAGCGCGCAACCACTGCTTGTTTCTTGCTACGCCAGGTAATCAAATGTCCTTCGAAGTACGTACATAAGCCACTGGTTGACCGATGATCATCCAGAGAGCCGGCATAGGCAGCATCAGAGTATGCCACCAATGTTGGAGTTGAGGATGAGGTCTTGTATACCAAGCCTTGACCAGGAGCCGCTTTTAGATATCGGAGAATCCGTTCCACAGCCTGAAGATGAGAGGAACGAGGGGCGTGCATGTAACAGCTAACAATACCGACAGCGAAGGAGATATCTGGTCTTGTAATAGTCAGATAGATCAATTTTCCAACCAGACGACGATAGTATTCCGGGTTCTGAAGCAAGAGATCAGAGTCAGAGGACTGAGCACAAATCTTGTGATTTGCGTCCATTGGAGTATTGATGGGTTTGCAGCCGGAGTAGCCTGCATCATGAAGAAGGTCGAGGCAATACTTTCTCTGAGATAGAACAAGGCCATCAGGTCGCCTGGCTACCTCCAAACCCAGGAAGTAACGAAGGTTCCCCTTTTGAGTCGCTGCCTGTGATAATGATATCATCCACATAGACAAGAAGGAGAACGGTGCCTGTTGCCTGGTGGCGAGTAAACAGGGAGAAGTCAGCCGAGCTCCGAGTAAACCCTGCTTCACGAAGGACCTTGCTGAGCTTGTCGAACCATGCTCGAGGAGACTGTTTGAGACCATAGAGAGACCGCAAAAGAAGACAGACTTTCGGGGTCCTAGACTCCCCCGTGGTCTCAAACCCGGGCGACTGCTGCATGTACACTGTTTCAGTGAGATCACCGTTTAAGAAGGCGTTCTTAATATCCAGTTGATGTAAGGTCCATTGGCGGTGCACAGCAACGGAGAGAAGAACCCGTACTGTGTTCAGTTTGGCGACGGGAGAGAAGGTTTCGTCGTAGTCCAAACCTTGTTGCTGGGTGTAGCCGCGAGCCACCAGGCGAGCTTTTAAGCGGTCAATGGTCCTATCCGCAGCATGCTTGATGACAAAGACCCATTTGCAACCAACAGTTTTCTGGCCAGGGGGAAGATCCACCAGTTGCCAGGTCTGGTTTGCCCACAATGCGGCCATTTCTTCTTCCATGGCGGCGCGCCAGCCAGGATGTTGAAGAGCCTCCTGCACAGAGTTAGGAACTGCAACCGACGATAAAGAAGTGGCCAGTGTATGAAGTGGAGGGGAGAGACGATGCAGTGATACGTAGCTCGCCATTGGATGAGCGGTGGACTCTGTTACCGGATCAGCAGGACTTGGAGTACCAGAGGACGAGGACGACTGCGCAGGGGCAACGGGGCGGGAGTTGCGACGGGAATAGACCTGGATAAGAGGTGGTCGACAGGGAGGCGGAGTAGGGAGTGGTTGTGGTAGAGGTGTTGGAGGAGGTGTGTTAACCAGGAGGATGGGCCGCATGACAGGTTGTGGGAGAGTAGGTGCTGGAGAGTGTGTTGCTGGAGCTGGAAAGAATGGCAGATCTTCCCGGAAGGTTACGTCAGCGGACACCGAAATTTTCCGAGTGAGAGGAGAATAACAGACGTAGCCTTTCTGTGTATGGGAGTAGCCAACAAACATTTGCTTAGTCGCTCTGGGATCTAGTTTGTCCGTAGATGGTCCCAAGGAGTGAACGTAACACGTACACCCGAAGATTCGAGGTGTGAGAGGGAAGACAGGAGTAGAGGGAAAGAGAAGACTGAACGGACTGGCATTGTTGAGTACGGAGGAGGGAAGGCGGTTGATAATGAAGCAGGCGGTAGAGATCGCAAAGTTCCAATAGATCTTCGGAACGTTCATGTGAATCATGATCGAGCGGGCCATATTAAGGAGATGCCGGTTCTTTCGTTCGGCCACACCGTTTTGTTGAGGGGTGTAGGCACATGAGGTTTGATGAATAATCCCGAATTCTGAGCATAAGCTCAAAAACTCATTGCCGGTGTATTCGCGAGCATTATCGGTGCGTAGCGTTTTGACGGTGGTGGAGAAGTGAGTGCGGGTTTCAAGGATAAATGCCTTAAACACACGAGGTAATTTAGAGCGTTCGCGAAGTAAGTATAACCATGTTGTGCGGGAGTAATCATCAATAAAAGTAATGAAATAACGGAATCCAGAGATACTACAAATTTTATAGGGACCCCAGATATCTGAATGAATAAGATCAAAAGGAGCGGAGCTCCGAGTACAATTTGCAGGAAAAGATGAACGCGGCTGTTTGCCGAAAATACATGATTCACATTGAAATGCAGGAAAAGATACATCGGGTAGTGCCTTCTTGAGGATGGGGAGGGGAGCATGGCCGAGACGCTGATGCCAGTCAGCAGAAGAGACAGAGGCAAGGATGGTGGGAGAATTGTCAAGAAGGTAGAGCCCGTTGCGCAGCTGCCCTTTACCAATGGTAGTCCCCGTCCGTCGATCCTGTATCAGGAAAGAAGAACGTGAAAAAATGACCGAGCAATCCAAATCAGTAGTTAGACGGCTAACAGAGAGTAAGTTAAACGGGGAGCCCGGAACATGGAGTGCCGAGCGGAGAGAAATGGATTGGCTGAGAGACAGGTCAGCCGAGCCGGACACAGAGACAGTCGCTCCATTGGCCACAGTGATATACTTTGGATGAGGAGCACCTGAATATGTTGGTGGCGGAAGAGAGGTGATATGATGAGTGGCACCCGAATCCACTATCCAGCGAGGACTAGTGGAGAGACAAACGATACCTGGGCTGGATACGGAGGCGACTGAGGCAGGTGGAGACATCATCCCTTGGAGTTGCTGGAACTGTAGGCGGAGTGCCTCAAGATCGGCGCGAGAGACCGAGGAGCTATCTTCAACGACTGCTGCAGTCGATCGTGGAGGAGGAGGATTGCCCGTCTTCCGAAAGCAGGTGGACTCATAATGGCCATCACGACCACAGAAGGAGCACTTCGGCCGTCCTCGTCCACCATGGCCCCTTCCACGGTAGGCAGACCGACCTCCTCGGCTAGAAGGAGGAGGAAACGAAGGAGCAGGGACATTTTGGAGAAGAGCCGGTGAGGGGGGAGCAAGAGCCTCCGGAGGTTGTGATACTTTGAGTAGCATGGAGCAGACAGCCGATAAGGATGGAGTGGGAGTCGAGGCCAGGACTTGTGCCCGAATACTCAGAAGATGTGGAGGAACACGGGCCATTAGCAGAGCAATGCAGACGGCCTCTCTTTGCGCGCGCTGAGTGGCTAGATCAGAGATGGGCGGCTGGTGTTGAAGCCAAGCTTCGGAGAGTGACTTGACCCGAGCGACAACAGAGGTAATGTTTGGTCCACTGGTGTCCAGAGCCTGAAGATCAGAGATAATGTCGAAGAGACTTTGAAGACTGTCCTTGCCGGAGTATAAAGAGTGGAGCTCGTCCCACATCCCTTTGGCCGTGGGCAGGTACATGACCATTTCATATGGTTCGCCCTCCAAAGAGTTAAGGATCCAGGTCTGGACCCGACCATAAGTCTTGAGCCACTCGGGAGGAGTAGTCGCCGGGGGATCATCGGTAAGTTGAGCGAGAAGACCCTTGTCCTGGAGGACCCGGCGGATTGAGTGCCCCCAAGGAATGAAGTTTTTCTTCCCGGAGAGGGAGATAGTAGTAATTCGCAGCTCATCACGGAGCTCAGTAGGAGTGTGCTGTTGGGTGGTCTCAGTAGGAGTGTGCTGTTGGGTGGTCTCAGTAGGAGTGTGCTGTTGGGTGGTCTCAGTAGGCAAAGACGATGAGTTCGCAAATGAGCCCATTATCTCAGAGAGAATGGCGGACTGAAGATTAGAGAGCAAGACGGCAGGAGGGAGAGCTAGACCGCACGGTTACGGTGAGCACACGTTTGCTGGAGAAGTTCGGAAGAGGGTGCTCGCTGGAGGCCGCTGGAGATCGCGTGAGAGCGCGCTGGAGATTGTGCGGCTAGCAGAGGAGACCGCTGGAGAATGCTGCGAGGAGGTAGCTGAAGATCGCTACGAGCAGGAGGGCGCTGGAGACCGCCGCGAGCAGAAAATTCCAGGGGGGGGGGCTGCTGCAATGAGATCGGCGGAGTTGGAGATTGCTGCGGAGGAGAACGGCAGAGGCGCGGGATATCGCTGGAGATCGGCGGAGTTGGAGATTGCTGCGGAGGAGAGCGGCAGAGGCGCGGGATATCGCTGGAGAGCGCTTGAGAGATCGGCAGAGGCGCTGGAGGTCGCGGGACTGGAGATCGCAGAGGCGCTAGAGATCGCGGAAGAGGCGCTGGAGAGCTCGCTGCGAGCAGACCGTGCGAGAATACCGCCGGAGATCGCACAGGAGGGCGCTGGAGATCGTTATGACTGCAGAGATCGGCGGTCAGAGATCGCTGGAGGTTGCTGCTATGACTTGCTGCTGGAGACCGCTTGAGGGCGATCACTGCTAGAGGCCGCGGGAGAGCTCGATGCTGGAGACCGCAGAGGAGATCGGCTGGCGAGCCCGCTGGACTGAGAGGATGATGGCGGGACCCACGCGATAGAAGGAGGAGGCTATAAAAGCCCAGCAGAGGGAAACGTGGGAGGCGGGGAGCAAAACGGGAAGAAGCCGCAGGATGAGCGGTCTCAGGAAATGAGACCGCCAGAGGTCGGAAAAGGTAGGGGGCGGTCAGAAAATGGGAGACCGGAAAAAAATTGATCGCTAGCTTTGATACCATGTAGAAAAGAGCAATCAATTGTATATATTTCTTGTATTGTATACAAAGGAGAGTACATATTTATATGAGAGAGATGAGAGAGAGAAATCCTATACACAATGTGAGACTAAAGAGATATAGAAGAGGAGTAAATGGGCCACCAAATGGGCCAAATACAAGGGCTATTTCTGTTGAGGTTATTTATATTGGTCTATTAGTATGTTAGTGGGTTTAGTCCCACATTGTGAGTCAAGTTTTATGTATCCTTGTATTTCCTATATATTCCCCCCTTTGTGGATGAATAAAATAACAAGCATTTCTATTTCTCTTAATTTCTACTTGGTATCAGAGGATTAGGGTTCTCTTGATCCCTGCCCGCTCTCCCGGCTGCTCCCAGCTCCTCCCGCTTCCCTTTTACTTTTTTTTGGTCTCGTCCCCGTCTTGCACCGCTGCTGTGCTCCCGACAAGAAGAATCCCGCCCACTCCCGTCGACGGAATGGATGATTGACTCCATCGACGGGAGTGGCCGCCTCTTCCTCTACGTGGACGAGAGCTCCGTCCCCTACTTCTGCCATCGACGACTGCTTCCATCTTCATCGACCGCTGCTGCCCTCTTCCATCGACGACACGATCCCGTCGTTCTCCTCTGCCGATCTACGACGACTGCTTCTTCCGTCACAGTCCTGCTCCAGATCGACGACCCCGTCTGCCGCGTCTTCCGTCGACATCGAGCCCGTCTGCCGCTTCTACGGTAGAAATCGACCCCGTCTGCTGCTTCTACTGTCGAAATCGACGCCGTCTCCTGCTTCTTCCGTCGAACTCGACGCCGGATGCTTCTCCCATCGATTCCTGCTGCAGATCCAACTGTTGCTACTTCTCCAGCCTTCTTCTGGCTTCTCCCGCTGCTGATCTGCCGCTGGAGCTTCTCCTCCCTGCTCTTCCTGACGCTGGCTGCTCCTATTTTTCCAGATCCCGTCGGCTCCTTCTCGTCTGGCTGCTGCAAGAGGGAGCAGATCTTCCCCTCCCCTGCTGGCTTGTTGTTCTCGCTGCTCTAGATCTCGTCGTGCTTCTATGCTGCGTTCTGCCACTGTCCGGTTGCTGCCTCCCTTTTTTGGTGCTGATTTTGCTCGCTAATGATGAAGACTTGTGGTAGTTTTGTTGTCTTTATGTGTCTCTTTATTTTTCTTGTTGATTTGCATTTGTTTTATGTTGTTGTTATGCCTATATGCACGTGGTTTCCACGTGAGGGGGAGTGTTGGGATGAATGCGACTCGGATGATCGTTCCTGTTGTTCGCTTTAGTCCCACACGGCCTCTAGGCTTGTGTCGTGTGTTGTTTGTGTCTCCCCAAATTTTTTCTTGGTGATTGGTAGGTGGTATGGTCTTTGGTGGTAGTTTTCCCCCTTTCTCTCTTATCCCCGCGGTCCCGTAGATCCGTGCGTGTGTGGTGTTATCCCCGCGGTGGTCTCGTGAATTCGTGTGTGTGGTGGTATCCCCGCGGTCCCGTAGATCCGTGCGTGTGTGGTGTTATCCCCGCGGTGGTCTCGTGGATTCGTGTGTGTGGTTTCTTTCCTGTGGGTGTACTGTGTGTGGGAGTATCCCCGGTCACCCATCTTGTCCCACCTTTGCCTACCACTTTTACCCTTCCTTTGATGTTGTCAAGCTAGTGGTTTCCCCTCCAGCTTGAGGGGGAGTGTTGAGGTTATTTATATTGGTCTATTAGTATGTTAGTGGGTTTAGTCCCACATTGTGAGTCAAGTTTTATGTATCCTTTATTTCCTATATATTCCCCCCTTTGTGGATGAATAAAATAACAAGCATTTCTATTTCTCTTAATTTCTACTATTTCAACACCATCCAACATTGTACTTTCTAAAATTTAAGCTCTAGAGACGGGCTATCAAGAAGTTCAAACACCCTCCTCTAACTAATTAGTTCTTTATGTCTTACCTTCACATCCTGTGCAGGTAAGACATTATCTTCACCTCAAAGTATTGATCGATCTCTTCCCAATTCCGAGTCAGTCTCTCATATTAATCTTCAAAGCTTGTCCCAATTTCCATGCATATGGATTTAGTGTCCAACCAATATACATGAGCAAGATCCCTCCTTTTAGAATAATTTTTATCAATAAAGTCCCACATGTCCTTGGTAGTTTAGTAATGCATAAAATTTCTAGTAATATTGGGATTAATAGAGTGGATAAGCCACATTGGGTCCCAGATGTTATCTTTGACCTGATAGATTAAGTTGATCAATGCTATTTTGACTTAAACATTATTTATGGAAACGCCCTCCTGATGCGTGCTTGAAAATATAATTTATGGCTTCTTCTTTTCTACAAATTAAATGTTGATTTTTCATATATTTTTATGTAATTGGTGTTAAATAAAGTTTCAGGTAATAGTTTCTTAAATATTTTTGTGCTTTAGCTCTCTATCTTCTTTTATATACCTCCTTTAATGGGATGAATAATAACCTAATAATCTTTATATCTTTACACCTTATGATATACTTATCAAACTTTAATGTACCTATAACTCGTAAGTTTTCTCCTTGTTACTGTCAGAAAAATGTCAGATCACCCCCTCATTATGAATTGGAGTGCACTTGAAGTTAGAAATGAAAGTTCAAAGAAGAACGAATTAATATGCATAGTCAAACTCCTGCACTGTAGAGAAATTTTCTATGTTATTATAATCCATGATCTTTATTTTAAACAAACGCAACTTAAAATTGCACCAAAGTACTATCTCATCATTTTTGGCATTGATCATAAGTATTCATTTGGTTTCAAAAAATTTTTGCATTGATTTTTTCGTGAGGTCTTCATTATTTTGATGACTGAATTTACATTATCTTCTCAGCCCCATCTTGTACTTGGCTTGATATCTCAAATCATTAAGGTATAGTTTCCTGATTGCTGAGTTGTTTCTACACTAAACTTTTTGGTTTCTATAAATCTATTGCTTTAAATTTATTTGATAATGGATATTGTCTTGTTTCTGCGAACTGCTACCAATAGATACAACTTCTTGCCGATGTTAACCTCAAGAAAACTCCCCAGCTTGTAGAGTTGGTTGGAGATAGTAGCGTAAGTCCTTTCACCCTCATTGATTAATTAGGCTAAAATAATAATTTTGTTTTAGTAATTAAGTTAATTTGAACTATTGGCAAAGTCTCATATCATTTATATTAGTATAAATCATTTGTATGCAGGATGTAGAAGAGCTTATGAGTTTACCACCAGAGAAAATTTTACTTCGGTGGATGAACTTTCAGCTTATAAAGGGAGGTTTTAAGAGAACCATAACAAATTTCTCATCAGATGTTAAGGTACCAACTAGGTTTTTGTTCCTATCATTAAGATAATTTAATGCACTTGTGATACAATTGACTTCTCATGTGAAATGATGACAAAATCATATTTTTGCATTGTAAACTCTTTTGGAACGCAATCACTGCCCAGATCTTATGTTTACTTATTGTGGAGTTATTGGAAGAACATTAATTCAAAGTACTGAATACTGATTGTTGAGGACAACCAAATTCGATGAATTCATTAACAAATTTACCTCTCTCTATATACAAATAGATTGGTCGATACAAAAGTCCACACGCAATATGAGACACATATAAATACAACATACATATGTACACCTAACTTTAATATTACCTCTCAAATTGGAGCATATATATCTACCATGCTCAACTTGGTACATATGCTAGAAAAGTAGTTAGGAAGAGGTTTGGTGAAGATGCCCGCAGATTCCTTACAAGAGTGACAAATGGAGTGCATACATGTACACTGATAATCTCTTCTTTGATGAAGTGGCAGCCTGATAACACAGTCTATCGAATCAGAATTTCATTAAAAGTACATGAATACAACTCGCGAGGTATGCTCTTGCCTAGTTTTCGAGGGCTGGTTCCCTCTTGAAGCCCCTCTCCAATTGAGAGTTCATACCTAAAAGATCCCAAGATGACTCTAAGAGACTCCTCCACTCCATTATATAGCAAGAATGATCATACATTGAATATTACCAAAATACCACTAGGGATACATAATAAATTGGACACGTGTGATATTAAGATGGAGGCACTTGGCGAGGCATCTGTGGGCTCAGAAAGTTGTATTTATATCAATACTCTCATCTTGAAAATCGACCTTGCCCTCGAGGCCATGACCCGAAGGGGTCATCCGCGAGCGTAAGAGGATCTAAGTCCTCGAAGTTCGGGCGATCATCTTTAGCACAGATCAAGAAGCTCAGAACTTTGAGACGACATTTGTGTGTTGTAGAGTACGGATTCTTGCAACTTAAATAAAGGCATGGTTGGAGTGGTGGAGGTACTATCAATGGAGGGATTGGTTGGGGTGGTGGCGGGCCGAGTAACTGAGGGGCGGAGGCAGCAAGGTGGAAGTTGGTGGGATGTTGGGTGGTTGACGATGGCTCGTGGCGGTGTGGAAGGGACTAGAGGTGGCTGTAGATGGACTAAGGGGGCTAGGGGCGGGGGAATAGTGAAATCCGGTGGTTGGCAGGCTGGAGGGTGCGCGGAGACTGTGGGGTGTTTGTGGATGGACTGGAAGGGGGATAGGGCTGGGGAATAGTGAATTCTGGCGGTTGGAGGGCGGAGGGAAAATCGGGCTTGGATGTGGTTGTCGAGTTGGTGGCGGCTGTGAAAATGAAGGGGAAAGGCTGCCGGCGGTTGCAGGGGCTGCAGGGAGGAGTCTCATGGACGAGGAAGATGACCGAAGGTGGATCCAAAGAGGAAAATGGCTGCTCGTGGATGGGACTGGCGACACACGATGTCAATAAGCACGGGGAAGGCGGAGGAATGCTCCAACAAAGGCGCTGGAGGCAGGGTAGATGGAAGGGGGCGTCGACACTCCCTGGAGGCGGAAGCAACGGTATCAACGTTGCACTGAGCGTAGAAGGACCTAGCGGTTCAATTCTCAAACCTAATTTCTCGATGCCCCTTCTTTCAGCTGTTGGGGATGATATAAAAAGAGGATGGGAGAATTATGTTAATTAAATCCAACAGTCATTATAGCCTGATGAATAATTCCGCCTAGCTCTCTAAATACAACTAAAAAAGATAAAAGAAAAATACATAAAAATATGAAAAATTGAGCCGGAAGCATTCACGGTCTCCGATCAACCATCCGACAATCCAAAAATGTCGATAATGATGAACCGCTCAATATGGCGCTATCGATCTCCATCAATAAGTCTCTCCATGGAACCAATTGCTACCATAGGTGGTTGTTCTTTCAGTTCTATCTTTTTTTCTTGTGTCTCCATGGAAACATTACTTCTACGAAAGTTGTCTTTCAATATGTTTTCTTTCTTTTCATGCTTTTATAGGACCCTTATTGGACGAGCACAATACAAGGATAAAAGGATTGACCGTGGCCAGAGGGCTACTGTACGGAGGCCCCATGCAACTTGTCCGGATCTCGCCTTGCCCTCTTCAACAGCTCGTCAGCGACTTCCCTCGGGTTATAACAGTTCACCCATTTATTTATTAGTTCGCCTAGCCTCGTCGGGGACCTAATATGCTGATCAGGTTTGCAGGTGGGTGGGGTACACCTACTGGCAACTGGCTTACACCCCACTAGTCCAGTTGCCTATAACTACGACCGAGTGGTACGAGGAAGAGGCATCACTCACGGCCCACAAGAGTACTCTCCCATAGATAGTGAACACCCCGACCTCTTCCCCGAACCCAGCTTAACTTTAGTTTGATGGGGGGGGGGGGGGGGTGCCCTATACACTCCTGGGTATGTGACGGAACCTAGGCGATGCAGCTCGTGGATTGTATTTGTAGGCAGCACGGGCCCTGGATTTCTCTCTAGTTTGTCGAGCCTGTACTTGCTTATTCTAAGGCTAGTAACTTCCGGTTCGAATTTTGTGAGACGGGTTCTCGGTTCTAACATTTTCCAGGGTGAAAATGTCTTCTTCCAGGACTATATGTTAATTGTAGAGAAGCTTAGAAATTTTGCAAACTAAGTTAAATGGCTTGTTATTGAGCTCATACTCTAATCTTTATGAAGCGCTTTAACTGTTGAAGCTATGTTACTGTGCAGTTTGATTTCAGCAGGAGTTTTAAAAAATGGATGTTTTATTATGTTTGTTTGCATACCGTAGTGATTTATTACGTGGTTTCATTGATGTTACACTTATTTTTATTCTCTGGGAACATATACATATACACGAATCTTTTTTCCACCTGTGTTTTGTTCATCCAATTTGATTGAGTACTCTTTCAAACTATTTTTTTTTCTTGAAATCAATTTTTATTTATTGTTTCACGAAATTGATGATTATGTAATCTTTCAATTCTGACAGGATTCAGAGGCTTATGCATGTCTTCTTAAAGTTTTAGCGCCTGAATATAGTATTAAGCAATCTGGAAAGAATTTGAAAGATCTTCTAGAAAGAGCACAACTTGTTCTTGAACACGCAGATAGAATGGGTTGTAAAAGATACTTGACTCCTAAAGACATTGTCGATGGTTTACCAAATCTGAATCTTGCCTTTGTTGCACATATTTTTCAGAAAAGGTATTCATCATTTATTTGTTACTCTCTCCACAAAAGAACTCACGTACATGAATATATTATACACTTAACAAAATGCCAATAAAGCATTATTGTAAACATGATTGAATTCTACATGCTTGTTAGTCTTAGAAGGATGAGAAGCAGAGGATCGATAGGACCGTACTATTCTTCTCAAAGTGGGGCATGATTATGAAAATAAATAAATAGATCATGAATCAATCTATTTGTGGGACTACAATGAGACTAACATACTAACTACATAGTTTAACACTCCCTTCAAACTCATGGTGGGAAGAATCATGAATTTGATGTAGAGGTTAAGATGACAAGGGCTTCAACATGTGGTTCAATCACTTAGGACTTTTTTGAAGGAAAGAGTGATGAAGGTTCAAGACTGCGCACTGTAGTCCACACTGCCACCACCGTGGCTCTGCCAAAAACTCAGCCTCCTCTAACGTGGCCTTTGGCACCACTGCCTCTGCGACAATCACCCCCTCCAACTCCACATGCGACAAAGTCACTGCCATGCATGCTCCAACCTCAGCTTCCCCATAGTTTTTAGCAAAACTGCCCCAGTCAAACATTTGCGGCAAGCACCACCCACGACTCCGCATGTGACAATAATGATGTGCTATCCCCGACCACCAAGCTCTACTCCCCATGACCAAAAACATGCGGCAAACTCCGTTTACGACTTTGCATGCGACAATACGCAGCCACCAAGCGCAACCACTGCGCTCACCTTCAACAACCACCGACATGCTGCCCCACACCCGCGCATGCAGCCTCACCGGTCTCCGGGCTCCGTGGCATCACCCCGACAACAACTTCGCCTCCAACAACCCTTGCCAAGCCAAGGCGCTCTGCAATCCCCTCTACGATACACCCCAAACGTTTATATCTTCCATGTCCAAAAACAACTCCGCTACACCTCCACCTTCAACCCTATCGTTGACACCGTCCTGATCCGCCCAGCAAGAGACAGATAGAAAACAGGCTAAAAATAGCTCGTCCAGATCATCCGTCAACGCTGGTTTTGTCCACCTAGACGAAAACCCGAACCCAACAAAGATCGACCTAGTCGCTCGCAGTAGATGTCGGAGATGATGGAAGCATTGTGTTATTGCAATTGAAAAAGGTATTGGAAGCAACGATTGAGATCGAAAGGAGATGTTGGGTTCCCTGCTATTGATCGAGGGAGTTGTCAGGAGAAATGTTTGAGAGATCTGTCTGAACGAGGTGTTGGAAGCAGCGATCGACGCTAGCAGCAGACATCAGAGATGATGGATGCAACGCTCAAACAACAAATTCATGATAGCAACGAGTAGCGTCAATCTCAGTTGATTGATCTGATACTATGTTAGGAGAAAGAGGAGATGTGGATTGAATGATGTGCATTATTCTTCCTAAAGAGGGACATGGATACAACAACACTCAACAACACTCAACAACACGCCTTTATCCCACTATAGTTGGGTCAGCTATATGGATCCTGTGTCGCCATTGTGCCATATCTTTAGTCATAATCTCACTAATGCCTAAGTACAGCATGTCTTTCCTTATAGCGAGACTAACATACTAAATACATATTTTAACAGTTAGTAGTACCCAATCAAGCTATCCTATACGTTATATTTAGATTATGCAAAGTTTACGTAAATTTTAATTAGATGGTTATAGAATTCCAAATGTTGATTGTGCGTGAAGACTTGTATTAAGAAAAATACATGATTGTTGAGTATTTTCTTACAAGAATGACTCATGACACCCAAATTAATGCCCAATGTTGACTCGTTTGGTGGGAGGGTTCCGATCAGTTGTTCCCCTAACATCCACACTATAGTGCAACGGAATAATAATGAACTTTGATAAGTACAATATACCCTTGATAAGGAATGACTATTTCTGATATTACACGGCATCAAAACCCAAAAATAATCATGATTAAAGCTTATCACGAAGTCATCTTCATCAACACTCTCATACATGTATGGATTACTACAGCTGTAACTTCAAGTTCCAAAGAACTACAGGTTGTGGGGCAGTAGATGTCATGGTTCCAAAGAACTTACAGTTGTACCTTATTTAATGTGATTTTCGAAATAATCAGTTATAACATGCAGTAGGTAGATGGCTGTTATATATGTAGCTGTTTTTATCAGATGATATTTGTTTTAATTAGGCTGTAGAAATGATCACTTTCTTGCTGCAGGAATGGATTGTCTTCACAAAAGAAGCAATTCTCATTTTTGGATGCCACGCAAGATGACACACAAGTTTCTCGAGAAGAAAGAGCATTTCGTTTATGGATGAATAGCCTGGGAATTTCAACATACATCAACAATGTGTTTGAGGATCTTAGGGATGGGTAAGTAAATGTTTTGTTTCCCTTGCCAATAAATTAATTAACTGGCTAGCATGAACATTCCATGAAGGAGGTCCGTCATATAGTGTATAATTTGAGCATGATTGGCCTTAAGGGAACATTCATGCTAATCAATTCATCAAAGTTTCAGCATTGAGTCAATATATTTACGTATTAGTTATGTAGATAGTTACAAAATATATCCAACGGGAGGTTAAATAAATTGGGATGCAGATGAACATATTACCTAAAGAGTTAAAGATTGAGTAATTAAACAGAGAAGTGTTTCCTGAATACTATGCGATAAGATGACATTAAAGAGAGACGGTGTTGTGTAGAACTGCATTGTGAAGTAAAAAAAGTTGCTGCCTAAGTAGAGTGTAAAAGAAATAAGAATTCTAAGATGGATGTGTGACAAAAGAAGGTTAAAGAATGATTATATTAAATGAATAGTGAGACTGACATCTAATGAAGATAAACAAATATAAAATAAACTTAAGTTTTTTGGGGTATGTACAATGAAGGTTAGATAATGTGCTAGACAAGTAGAAATAGTTAATGTAGAAAGATTGGATAGACTAATAATCACATGTAGAAGTTGTTCAAGACGATTTGCATGGTTATGTTCAACACCAGGCAGGATGGAAGATGGGGATTCGTAAAGCCCCCCAAATAGTTGGGATAGAGCTTGTAATGATGATGATAATGTATGTTGTCAGATATGTATCAATTATGCGACTTAATTAACAGGTGGGTTCTCCTTGAGACCATTGACAAATCATCTCCTGGAATTGTCTCTTGGAAGTTTGCAAATAAGCCTCCAATCAGAATGCCTTTCAGAAAAGTTGAAAACTGCAATCAAGTTGTGAAGATAGGGAAACAACTGAAATTTTCACTAGTCAATGTTGCTGGGAATGACATTGTGCAAGGAAATAAGAAACTCATCCTTGGTAAGTCCCTTATACTGAAAATGTAATGTTTTTTTTTCCTTTAGGAGAATTTCATGTAAATGTTATCAAACATTTTATAAGGCCTGAATTCAACTGTTTTATTTGATTTATTTTTCTTGTGAAAGTATTCACCCTTAATCCATCAATTATCATTTAGCCTTCTCCCACATATTTAGGGTTGGCATCATGAATCCTCATTCTTTATTCATTTTGGCTTAGAGGTGCATGCAGTGCCAAGCTTATTAATGCATTTTCAGAAACATCAATTTTATTTGAAGATATTCAGAGCATCAGAAGAGTACTTAATGAAATGAGCAATCTTGGATATGATTTGAAGGATTGTAGCTTTGCAACTTCTTTCCGGGCCCGGGGAAAACAGTAGCGGACATCCACTGTGCTAAACGAAGTGGATTTAATGATGTTTATTGGACTTAATTGTAACGGCCCGAGATCCGCTACAATTTAAATCTTTATTTTGAGCGATTTTTAACAATTAAATAACGCAACAAATCTAATATGTAAAGTACATGAGTGGTACCAAGAGACAACATAAAATAACTTTTTATTTAATAAGCATAATTTAGAACATGTCATAAAAATTCTAACCCGTATTCGAATCATATTCTTCTTTTGCTTCTTTTCTGCCTCCGCAGGTATCTCCTAGCGGGGCCTGGAACACTGGCGGTCTGATCCTAAAAAAAGGATCGACAACCGGTTAGTTTAGAAAACTAAGTGAATTACAAGCATACACGAAGAGTCAGCATCAATAGGCAGTTATATAATTCTATATGAACATGTGTAGTAGAACAGAGAGTACAGTAAACAAGTACAGTGAGCTAGTACAACAGAAATAACTATTTCTGGTATCAAAATTCTTATTCTATCATTCTTATTCATTTATGTATTCAATTCAGGATTTTCATATCACTTTTCGTTCTTCCGAAATGCTGAGGGTCAATTTCAATTTTCTCAAACATCTAGGACCATTGTATCAGTGTCCGCTCTAGGGTGCTCAACAACGCAACATGCTTCCACGCCTCCTAGATTAGACATTTCAGTATCAACTTCTGTAGGAGTTCAACCCCCTACTGGGTGCAGGAGTTCTACCCCCCTACAAGGTGTAGGAGTCTGTTGCTCTACCCCCTACAAGGTTGACCCTTAGCTTTTCGATGCGTCGACGCACTCTCAATTTCTTATTCTTTTCATATTCAATTCATATTCATTTCAAAATATAGGGAATAAGTATATAAATTTCCCCTCATAGTTCCTATCGCTTGCTAATCCATGTTTAGCTTTTTAGCGATTTCATAATTTCAGTGATTTCAAATCTTCGAATTTCTTCAATTTAATTCATATTCAGTGCCCATGCAAGGAAGTAGCTCAGAGTAAAGTAATTCTATATGTTCATAATTCAAAATAATTCAAATGTATACGTAATCAAAGCGGTAAGGACTCACTATAGCTTTTCCTTTGCCCGTGTCCTTCATAGGGTTCTCGTCATGTCTATCGTCGGACGCCATCCTCTGCAGTATCAAGTAAATCATTTACTTTAGGGTTGCGCTGTTAAATAGTTACGAGCGGACTTCTAAGACGGCCACAATTACAACCAGAGGAGTTGCCTAGGAGAATTACTTTAGGTGACTCAAAGCGAAAGCTAACTCAAATCAGAATTCAACCACTAATGACTTCAATAAGGGCCACTCGACACTTCAGATTTCAACCATATATGAAATCAATCAAAAGCCAAGAGAGGTAGCTAATAATCAACCAACAAAAGGGGCACAAAAATAGCATTTCAGGCAGCCAACAACAGTACAAAGGGATGTTAACAGCAGCACCAAGGGCTGCCAACATGAGTCACCAAGTTCAAGGCAAACCCCCACCAAAACAGTCGGCCAGCATAAGCAAAAAAAAAAAAGCCAGCAAAGGGGGCAACTATCAATTTGTTTCCCATCAAGAATTAGTACTCAACCAACCCACAAAAACAACACAATAGCCGGCCCAATAAGTGGGAGGAAACACAACAGACAACACTAGCTCAACCCAAAACAGGGCAGCCCAAGAGACCAATTCGAACCTTTAGCCGGTCAGCATAGAAATCAAATCCCCCATTTACAAACCCTAATCAACCAAGCCATAGCCTAACATCTATATTAACTGCAGGATTTCAGTAATTATGATTTATAGCTACACCAGATGGATGTTAAGACCGCATTCCTGAATGACTTGAATGACGATCTTGCCGAAGAAGTCTATATGGTGCAACTTGAGGGATTGAAGTCTGGTCATTCCGACCAACTTGTGTGTAAACTTAATAAATTCCTATATGATCTGAAGCAAGCTTCTAGACAGTGGTATCTGAAATTAGATGATGCAGTCACTTATTTTAGTTTATTGGAAAATAAGGAGACCGTTGCATATATCTGAATATCAGTGGGAGTAGATATTTTGCTTGTGAGTAGTGATTTTACATTACATGAATCTAAGCATTTTTTGTCAAAGCACTTCGATATGAAAGATCTCGGAGAGACATCCTTCGTTCTAAGAATTGAGATCATTAGGGATCGATTTCACTAATCTTTAATGCTCTCTCAGAAAACCTTCATCGACTGTGTACTTGAGAGATTTAACATGCTTGATTGTAAGCCTGGTGATGTACCTGTGATTAAGGGTTACAATTTTATGTTGGATCTGTGGCCAACCTTAAAGGGTGGGTGAATAAGGTTTGAAGCGATATTACGAGATTTTAAACTTTTTGCAGAAGGAATACGCTCTATGTGATTTAGCGCGGGGCAATAGTGTTACCGCCGACCGTATCTCACAGAAACTGTATTCTTGTGAGTTACTTTCTTTCGATCCGTACAGATGATAGTTTCAACGTGTTTGAGATTGTAGATTCAGTAACAATAGATTGCAATATCAACTATTGAATGCACACAACAAATGTCATGAAAATAAAACATATTATTCATTTCGATTGAACACTTCATTTGAAGATCTAAATGAAAATTACAACTACACAACGGTGATCTCCATGACGCCGGAGATCGAAAACGATGAATAATTTAAGGTTTTCTATACCGACCCTCCCCCTGAGGACTGGTTGTTCTCCCTTCTTCCTTAGAAGGTTTTCGAGCCCTCGCTAGACCTCCCCGGTCTAGACGTCCTCCCCGGTCTAGACGTCCTCCCCGGACGATTTCTCACGGAATCCTCCCCGGAATCCGACGTCCTCCCCGGACGATTTCTCACGTCACACGATACAATAAAGTAGAAGAAAAGAATTACAGAGATGAAACAATAGATCTAGAAATAAAAGTTTGCTCCCTCAAATATTGTCACCGGAGGTGGTGAACGGGTCAGCGCTTTTGATTCTCGTTCCTTGTGCGCTCGATTGTCTTCAGATTCACGTTCACGTTCGCGCTCTACAGAGATTTTCTTCCTTGCTTGAGAGGGTGTAAGTTCTTTTCTCCTTTCCCCTAGGATGATGGCTCCTTGCTCCAAAAACGTCGTGGAGAAGGAAAAACACTTTTATACGTCGTCTAAGATACCACCAACAGTAGTGCTACCGCGTGGCGGTAGTGCCTGTATACGCGTTTTACTCCAGTTGTCCGGGCCCCAGGTAAGGAAGGCGGCTGCGCTTTCCTTGTAATCATCCATTAACGCGGAGCGGTAGTGCTAGCGCGGCGCGGTAGAGTTGTTTGATTTGGCGCGTGCACAACTGATCATCTACAGATAAGGAAGGGCGCTTTCCTTGTAAGCATGAGTTACCGCAGAGCGGTAGTTGCTACCGCGGGTGGTGGCAGCATTTTCCTTGAATGGATGCCAGCAAGTTCCTACGCAGAGGAGACAGATTGCTGACGTGTACTTCAGGGTAGCGCGGCGCGTTAGCTGTAGCGCGCGGCGGTAGTCATCCTGATACCGAAGTTGGCGTTGCTTCGATTTGTTTCAGAGTTGCGCTGGAGAAGCATGCTCTGGATATAAAGGCGCTAGCGCCCGACAGTATCGTTAACGCCGACGGTAGCTGACAAATATTGTTTTTTCCCAAAACCTCTAAACTGCACACTATACCCAAAACAACGATGACCAAATACAACTTGAGATTTGTTATTATCAAACCCGAGAGATGAAAAATGCATGTTCCAGCAGTTTAGCTTTGCACCATGCCCTATGAACGATACACAGAGAGAGTATATGAAGGATATACCTTACGCTAGTGCGGTAGTCAGCTTAATGTATGTCCAAGTCTGTACCAGACCGAACATTGTCTTCGCAGTAGAACTTTTAGGCAGATATCAGTCTAACCCAGAACCTGCTCATTGGGTGGATGCCAAGAAAGTCTTAAGGTATTTGAAGGAAACTAAGGATGTGAAACTGGTCTACCAGAGAGTGCAAAACCTTGAATTAGTGAGGTATACAGATTCTGATTTGGCCGGGAGTGAGGATGATAGAAAGTCTACCTCGGGATATATTTTTAAGTTTGCTGGTGGGGCCATTTCGTGGAAGAGTGTTAAACATACACTCATCACTTCATCCACAATGCATGCGGAGTTTTTCGCTCTTTTTGGAGCTTCTACTCACACTGTGTGGCTTAAGAATTTCATTACTGGGTTAAAGGTCGTCGATTTTATAGCTGGACCAATTCAGTTGTACTATGATAATATTTCTACAGTTATGTTCTCGATGAACAATAAAAGTATCACCAGGTCTAAGCATATGAAAATTAAATTCTTGATCGTTAAGGAATTAGTTAAAAAGAATGACATTACAGTGGAGCATTTAAGGACAAATGACATGTTAGCCGATCCACTACTAAAGGACTTCGCCCCAATGTGTTTTAAAAGTATGCCTTTAATATGAGGCTTAAGAAGTCAATTGATGTGCTAGATTAGTGGGAGGCTGCATGAAGCTCTATTTCATTTATCTGTCATTTATATTGCACTTTGTTTAATTCATCAAGACTAAAGAATATTCATTTAGAATATCATTAAGTTACGATATTCGTAAAATTTATGTGACACGTCACACTACATTTAAAAGTCTCATGACTTGTGTCAGTTAGAACATAAGACCTAGGACACTTCATTTGGATTATGTCCTGTTGTATGTCTTTTGACACATGAATTTAAAATCTTAAGATTGGACATACTTGCTCTTTTGAACACTTGAGAACTTCTTGTGACATGGTTTAGTGCATTCATTTGAGAAGTTTGTCTGACCACCAAGTAGAACAACCTTTATGTGCACATTTTCATTATGTTGTTCTAGCATTATATAACCACGCTTTGTCCATGTTGATTGAATCCGTAAGTTGCTGTGACTATGGAAGGTCCCGTGTCGCTCAATGATGCAGTTTCCGCCATGATTCAGAGTGAAGGATTTGGTTGGACCGGATTGACGTAGGAGTAGACTCTTGATATTGTGTCCGCTAATGGTACCCTTAAATTTAGTAAAAGCTTTAAGCAAAACATCATAAATTACGATGACTACAAGTCCAAGTGAGAGAATGTCGCTCAAGTGCAAGTAGAATGTTAGAAATTTTTCTTTATGTGGACTCGATTCATCGAGATGTCCCGGTGAATTCGTACGCGAATGTTTGAGTCTATTCAGACTCTTACGAGTGTGAGTGAATTCAGTCGCGCGAACGGTCGAAATCTGCGATAGGTGGGCCAAATCGTCTCGTAAATATAGGACGCGAACCCGGTCTCTCCCTTGGCACGATTTTCGGCATGATCATGAAATCTTATTAATTTGGGAGGTTTCATTTAATTTAATTTGAGGTTTTAATTGGCATGATCACGTTCTCCTCCTCGACTCAGATCGACGACTTCAGGAAGAGCGATCAAGGGCCGGCTGCGAGTCTTCCTCCAAGACCGAATGGAGAAAAGGAATAGGGTCGGCGGTTTCAATCGTGGAAAGAGAAGAGAGCCCTCAGTTTCTTCACCCTTGTTCACGACACTCTCAAAAGTTAAGAAATGAATGACATGATTTTGACCTTAATAGGTAGGCCTCTTTAGTAGGAGTTACAAAACATGTGGATGAAAATTCACAAATGAAAACCCCTAATTAAATAAAATGAAACCTCCCAAATTAATAAGATTTCATGATCATGCCGAAAACCATGCCAAGGGTGAGGCTGAGTTCGCGTCCTGTATTTACGAGAATATTTGACCCACCTATCACATGCTTCGACTGTTCGCTTGATTGAATTCACTCACCCTCACTGAATAGATTCAAATATTCATGTACGACTTCACCAGGACATCTCGATGAATCGAGTCCACACAACGAAAATTTCTAACATTATATTCATATCTTTCCTCGGTTGCGAGCATGTATCCTCCATACCCAACCTATTGTTAGGGAAATACGACGCCTACGGAACACACAAGAATCGTAGAAAAAGCAAGCAAAAAACACACAAGGATTTTTAACGTGGAAAACCCCCCAAATCGGGTGAAAAACCACAACCACCCGCGCCCAGAAAATCCACTATGAAAAAATGATCAAAAAGGAATAAACCTCTCCTCTTCCGCCGTTCCTCCTCAAATTTTCAACACACGTAGAATCCTAGGCCGAAAACAACGCCTTTTATACCCACAGTATAACATCGAAGAAAATTACATAAATGCCCCTGGGAAAAATTTCGGTCAGGGGCTCGACCGGCGAAAACGTGGTGAGTGTCCAGTACACCCAATGCAGTCAGGCTCCACAATCTAACAATCTCCCACTTGGAGACTGAACCAGTGATGAACCTCCAAGGGTTGCTCCCATCAAGCATCTTCATAGTAGTGACAATGAAAGGCGTCGGGTGGCTCCACCTTGTCTTCAACCTTGAGGACCAACTGAAGCAGAGCAAAGCGTCAGTTTGTCCATGTTTAAACATTTTGTAAACATGTCTGTCGGATTCTCCGAAATGTGAATCTTCTCCAATGTTAGAACTCCATCTTCCAAAAGAGACCGGATGAAGTGGTACCGCAACTGAATGTGCTTTGTCCTTGAATGAAACACAACATTCTTTGCTAGATGAATGACACTCATACTGTCACTATGCAACTTGTCGTTCTCTTGCCCTTTGCCCAGTTCCTTCATAAGGCTTTGCAACCATATCATCTCCTTGCTTGCCTCAGTAATGGCAACATATTCAGCTTCAGTGCTAGAGAGAGCAACCGTCTTCTGCAACCTGGAGATCCAGCTAATTGCTGCACTCCCCAAAGTAAAGACATACCCAGTGGTACTCCTCCTACTGTCAATATCTCCACCCATATCCGTGTCCACATATCCATGTAGAGAGATCTTTGGGCCTCCAAAACAGAGAGAAGAGTCTGAAGTTCCTTTTAAGTACCTGAGTATCCATTTCACTGCTTCCCAGTTTTGTTTACCTGGATTACTCATGAATCTACTGACGACTCCCACTGCATGTGCAATGTCTGGGCGAGTGCACACCATTGCATACATTAGACTTCCTACGACAGAGGCATAAGGGACTCTCTCCATCAACTTTAGTTCTTCTGATTTGGGTGACTGCTCTTTGGAGAGCCAAAAATGACTAACCAAGGCATACTCACAGCCTTTGCATCCTTCAGATTGAATCTTTGAAGAACCCTCTCAATGTACTTTGATTGGGACAGCTTCAAAGTCTTTGCACTCCAATCCCGTTCGATCCTCATGCCTATGATCTGCTTAGATTTGCCCAAATCTTTCATCTCAAACTCCTTAGACAGTAGACCCTTCAAATGCTTGATTTCTCCCATGTCAGATCCTGCAATCAACATGTCATCGATGTACAAAAGGAGAATAATGTACCTATTGTCAAAGTGTTTCAGATAACAACAATGATTTGCCTCGCATCTCGAGTACCCATTGTTTGACATAAACCTGTCAAATTTTTTATACCATTGCCTTGAAGTCTGCTTCAAACCGTATAGGCTCTTGTTGAGTTTGCAGACCATTTCTTCTCTTCTAGGCTCAACAAATCCCTCTGGTTGTAGCATGTACAACTCTTCTTCCAAGTCACCATGCAAGAACGCTGTTTTCACATCCATTTGCTCCAAGTGCAAATTTTCCATTGCAACCATGCTTAGAACAACCCGGATAGTCATCTTCACCAACGGGGAGAAGATTTTAGTATAGTCCGCTCCTTCCTTTTGTTGAAACCCTTTCACCACAAGCCTTGCCTTGTAGCGCTTGTTCCCACCTTGTTCTTCCTTCAGTCTGTAGACCCATTTGTTGTGAAGTGCCTTCTTACCCTTTGGGAGTTTGGCTAAATCCCAGGTTTGATTTAGCATAAGAGAGTCCATCTCTTCCTTCATGGCCAACTCCCACTTAATAACGTCTTCAGCTTTCACCGCTTCATTGAAGCACTCCGGTTCACCACCATCTGTTAGCAGCAAGTATAGAGAGAGGGAGAGTACCTTTGGGTGGGTCGACTGACCCTACCAAATTTCCGTACTTCCACCGTAGGGGTATGTGGAGCCACCACTGCTTCCTCTACTCTTTCCCCTTCCTCTGCATGATCAGATTGTCGAACTTCCTCAACCTGCTCGCTGTTTCCTTCATACTCCATGAATTTTGGTGATTCCTCTGGAAACATCGATGCTCCTTCTAAAGCCTTGTTCCGGTTCTTGTACATCTCCCTTTCATTGAAGATGACGTTCCTGCTCCTGATGAATTTCCTATTCTGGTAGTCCCAAAATTTGTACCCAAATTCATTTAAGCTGTAACCAACAAAAGTACACTTCTTGGACTTTGCATCAAGCTGACTTCTGGATCCTTCGTTAACATGAACGTAAGCTGCACAACCAAAAACCTTCAAGTGAGAAAATTTTACCGCTTTTCCACTCCATGCTTCTTCGGGTAAACCTTTCTTTAGTGGAACTGAAGGTCCATGATTTATCAAGTAAACAACAGTGTTAACTGCATCGGCCCAGAACTGTGTTGGCAAACCGGCATGTAACCTCATACTCCTAGCACGTTCTGTGATGGTCCTGTTCATACGCTCTGCTACGCCATTCTGTTGTGGCGTCCTTGGAACAGTGTATTCATGTCTTATTCTTGCTTTGGCACAGAACTCCTTGAACTCCGAGTCACAGTACTCACCACCATTATCAGATCTAAGACATTTCAGCTTTAGACCTGTTTCAACCATAGCTAACCAGGTTTTGAAAATTGAAAAAACATCATACTTATGTTGTAAGAAATATACCCAACCCTTCCTCGTGTTGTTGTCGATGAAGGTAACGAAGTAAGAAGAGCCACCAAGAGAGTTAACAACATCAAATCAGTGTGAACTAACTCCAGTCCTTGAGTTTTTAACTCTCTTCCAACCTTTGAGAAACTCACTCTTCTTTGTTTGCCGAAAACATAGTCTTCACAGAAGTCTAAATCAACGGACTTCAAACCAGCAAGTTTGCCATTTGAGATGAGGGACTTCATCCCCTTCTCACTCATATGCCTGAGTCTGTTGTGCCATAGTTTTGCATCTTCATTCGTCTTTGCTATAAAAATAGAATCAGATTCCTTGTTGATAACGTATAAGGTACCTTCCAGGGTCCCTCGAGCAACGACCATTGAACCCTTAGTGGCCTTCCAGGTCTTATCACCAAAAGATGCAAAGGTACCCTGTTTTGCAAGTTGACTGACCGAGATAAGATTTCTCCTCAAACATGGTATGTACCTCACATCCATAAGACTCCATACAGATCCATTCGGTAGACGAATATCCACGTCTCCCTTGTCGGTGATATCACATGCTTGGTTGTTTCCCAAGTAAATTTTTCCCAGATCTCCTTCACTGAAGTTTTTGAAACTACTCCGGTTTGGACATGCATGAAAAGACACGCCTGAATCAACCACCCAACAATCAGTATTGCCTAAATATAGGATTAGAGCGTCCTGTAGATCGTCTACAACAACGTTCACTGCAGTAGTCTTCTCAGATTTCCCACCGAAATTCTTCTTTGGAGCAGTACAATCCACCTTCAGATGACCCTTCTTCCCGCAGTTCCAAACTTCCCCTTCCGCGGCTTAAATTTTCCCCGCGCAGACTTGGAACGTCCTCTATCAGAGTTCCTGTCGAAGTTTCTTCCTCTACTCTCAACATTGAGGGCTGAGTTAGAAGTTCCTGGATTTTCCCTTTTGCGAACTTCTTTATTCAACACCAAACCAACGATATCATCAAAATTTAGTTTTGAGTTTCCAGAGGAGTTGCTAACAGCAGTTACTAAACCATCCCAACTTTCCGGTAACGAAGAAAGCAGTAACAAAGTTCTAATCTCGTCATCAAACTTGATGTCGACAGAACTTAGCTGATTTGTTACGGTGCTGTAACTGTTCAGATGCTCGGTCACGGACGCACTATTTGACATCTTCATGTTGAATAACCTTTTCATTAAGAAAACCTTGTTTGAGGCCGACGACTTCTCATACATTCTTGTTAAGGCGGCCATGAGATCTTCGGTGGTCTTCTCGTTAATAATATTGAACGCAACAGAAGAAGAAAGCGAAAGTCAGATCGTACCTAGGGCCGTTCTATCAAGAACTTCCCATTCATCATCCTTCATCGCTTCAGGTTTCTTTCCTATTCCGCCCAAAGGCAAGAACAGTTTCTGTTGGTACAACAGATCCTCGATCCGCATCTTCCAGAATGCGAAATTTGCCCCATCAAATTTCTCGATCTTGTACCTTGCATCGTCTCCCATTTTCCCGTGAAGAACCTCGCCTCTGATACCAGTTGTTAGGGAAATACGACGCCCACGGAACACACAAGAATTGCAGAAAAAGCAAGCAAAAAACACACAAGGATTTTTAACGTGGAAAAACCCAAAAATCGGGAAAAAAATCACTACCACCCGCGCCCAGAAAATCCACTATGAAGAATGATCAAAAAGGAATACACCTCTCCTCTTCCGCCGCTCCTCAGTTTTTCAACACACTTTGAACCCTAGGCTGAAAACAACGTCTTCTATACCCACAGTATAACATCGAAGAAAATTACATAAATGCCCCTGGGAAAAATTTCGGTTGGGGGCTCGACCGGCGAAATTGTGGTGAGTGTCCAGTACACCCAACGCAGTCAGACTCCACAATCTAACACCTATTCCCTTCCCTAAATTTGATAAGTTTCCAGTTCAGATTTGGTGTTCAGTGTTTGGAGCAGTATCCAGAGCAGTTTCATGATTTCGAAGCACTGATTATCAAGTTTTATGGGCATTCCTCATCTTACTACTCATGTATTGAAGATGTGTCGATTTTCTAGTTGATTGGAGATTTTTTCTGCAACTGTTCATAGCAGTTTTTTTCCTTGTGTTTGCTGTTTCAGTCTTGAGGGTGCTGTTTTGGGGACTTATTTGGTAGCATTCATGTCATTGATGAAAACAATTAATCTCTTTGTATTTATTTGATGTTGTGGATTTTTGGAGGTGAATTTACTTTATTTGAGATTATTTTTTCTGAGTGGTGCAATCTATGATGGTTATAGTTGCTTCTTATTCTCCCTTTTGTGAAAAAATCATCTCCTAGTGAATTGGAGTGTCATGGAAGTGATTTCATAAACCATGAGGTGATTGTGGTGTTTTTGAGAACGTTTAAGTTGTTTTACATTGAAATTCAGCAAGATTCGAGAACCATTTGTTGTCATTATATACTCAACTCCCAAATCTCCTAAGTGTATTTCTCCCACTCTACAACTTCTATCCGTCTCTCTAATATCTTTTTATTAGTTCTCTTCCATATTTTTTCTGCATCGATTTTATTTTTCTCATTTCTCAAACACAGCCTTATATTACCTATATGTATAAATTTGATCACTCGAGTCATTTATGATAACAATCTGTAAATCAGCGTTGAACTATCAACACCTGTGAAGGTGATATGACCCCGAGCCGTTTCGGCTTGGTTTAACATCGGCACGGGGCAAAGAACCGCAGGACTGAACCATCCGGTTCAGTCCCACCGCTTTCCTAATCAAAAATGGCGGGCCCGGACGGTCCACATGAAGTCCGGGTATATGTGGGGAGTCAGGCGGACTCCCTAGGGCATCGAAGATCATTACGCAGGTTTGTCTCTTTTCTCTCGTAGGAGTAGCCGTTCTTATCAACTGGTATCAGAGGAGTTCGCTCCTTCCGATCGGGATGGCCGGCCATGGAAACCGCATAACAGCGCTAGAGGAAGGGCAGCAGGGCCTTCGCGATATGCTGGAGGCGTTGAAGGGAGAGTTAGCGCAGCAAATAAGTGCCGGCGAGGAACGACCCCGCACGGCTTTCTTGGAGGCGACCGCGGCTCTGGCGGAGCAGATGAGCCGCATCGAACGCGCGGATCGCGGGAATTCCGTCGCGGTAGATGGCGGCAACGATGCAGAAGCGGCCGCAGCCGACGGGGCCCGATCGACGGAGCCGACGCTTCCTCGCCAGGCCCCGATGATCGATTCGGCGGACTCGGCGGAATGCAGGGAGCGCACGACTCCTTCCAGCGGGGTCCAACGGCGCAACAGCAGGTAAGCGGAGGCTTCGACGGACTCTTCCGTGAACCCGGGGGCTCCCATCAGCATCGTCAGGGCCCGCCGGCATGGCGGGAGGATTTCAGGCACCCACGGGGTGCCGACAGCGGAAGGGGAGGCAACCACCACTTCCGGCAGCCACCGACGGCGTGGGGAGAAGGCGAAGGAAGCAATGGGATCGGGCCAGGAGGACACGGTGGCGTCCGATTCCCACACCGAGGAGGAGAGGCTCCGGCGGAGGAACATTGGGGCCGAGGGCCTATTGCACAAGGCAGAGGTAGTGCAATGGAGAACGGCGGGGGGGGGGGGGGGGGGGTGGAACCCAGGTTGGGGACAGCCTCCCGACTTCCAAGAAGGGCGGCCGCCGCCGCCACACCGTCCACCCGTACAGCCTCGGCTGACGAGGATGGAGTTTCCGAAATACAAAAGTGGGGACCCCTTGGAGTGGATTGAGCGGGCCGAAATGTTCTTCGAGTACCAGGAGTTGCCCAGGCACCAGTGGGTGCACATTGCTTCTTTTCACTTAGAAGGGGAGACTTATCAGTGGCTGAGCTGGTGGAGGAAACAACGGCCTTACCCCACGTGGGAGGAATTCTGTGACGGGCTCATCGCCCGGTTCGGACCGACCGAGTACGAAGACTTCGACATGATGCTACACAAATTGAAGCAGACGGGGACCGTCAATGAATATCGTAAGGAGTTCGAAAGATTGGCGAATCGTGTTCACTGGACCGAAAAGGCGCTGCTGGGATGCTTCATGGCCGGACTAAAGGAGAAGATCAGCGATGAGGTGCAAGCTTTTCAACCCCGGAGCATAGCACAGGCCATCGGGATGGCCCGGTTACAGGAGGAGAAGCTGGGGAGACGCCAGGCGACCAAGACCTACCGGTGGAGCAACAAAGAAGGAGAGCGGGAAACGGTCAAGGGGATGACCACAGGCACAAGTAGCACTCAACCCCGGAAGGAGGCCGCAGTGAAGCGGTTATCATGGGAGGCAATGCAGGAGCGGAGGGCCAAGGGTCTATGCTACACTTGTGATGAGAAGTTCGTTCCGGGCCACAAGTGTAAAGAAATTCAGGTCTTCTGCTACAGGAGGAGGAAGGGTTGGAGACAGAGGGGGGCCGTGACTCCGAGGAGCGAGAGGTCCTTGATTTGGAGGGCATAAAAGTTTCCATGCATGCTCTGGAAGGCCGACAACCCTCCACTATGCGGCTGTCAGGGAAGGTGGCCGATCAGAAGGTTTCCATACTGGTGGATAGTGGGAGCACCCACAATTTCATCAACACCGAGGTGGCTAAGAAGCTTGCAATCCCCCTAACGACGAATAAGGTGTTTAAGGTGCCGGTAGCGGATGAGAATCTCTTGCAGTGCACGGGTGCCGTGAAGAGGGTGCCGCTTATAATACAGGGCTTCAGGTGTGAGGTGGACCTATACACCCTCCCGGTTCGGGGGTCTGACGTAGTCCTGGGGGTGCAGTGGCTGAGACAGTTGGGGTTAGTTACTACAGATTGGGAGAACATGTCGATGGAGTTCTCACAGGGGGGGAAGAAGCACCGGCTACAGAGCATCACAGGCCCGATAGTGAAGGAGGCCACCGTTCTGTCCTTGCAGCACTGCGTCGAGGAGGACTATCCCATGGCTTGGGTCCTGTCCAGCGGAGAATCGACGGAGCAAGCAGAGGGCATTCCAGAAGGCTTGCAGGCAATCATAAAGGAGTTTGAGGAGGTCTTTGAGACACCAAGAGGGTTGCCCCCACCGAGGGCATGTGATCATCGGATTCCGATCAAGGAGGGTGCCGAGGCCACCAACGTGCGACCTTATCGTTATCCTCACGCCCAAAAGGGGGAGATCGAGAGATGCGTCCGAGAAATGCTGCAGGAGGGGACCATCCGCCACAGCACGAGTCCCTTCTCCTCTCCTGTATTTTTGGTCAAAAAGAAGGACGGAACCTGGAGGTTTTGCATTGACTATAGAGCCCTCAATAGCGCCACCATCAAGGACAAATTTCCAATCCCGGTCATTGACGAACTGCTGGATGAGTTGCACGGAGCTCAATACTTCACGAAGCTGGACTTGCGGTCAGGATACCATTAGATTCGCATGCAGAAGGGAGATGTGGAGAAGACGGCGTTTCGCACACACGAAGGGCACTATGAGTTCTTGGTGATTCCCTTCGGGTTGACGAATGCGCCGTCGACCTTTCAAGCGGTGATGAACGAAACCTTCAGGAAGTGGTTGCGGCAGTTCGTATTGGTCTTCTTTGACGACATCCTCGTGTACAGCCCCAGCTTAGAGGAGCACGAGAGGCATTTGCGGTTGGTGCTGCAGATCCTCAAGGAACAAAGGTGGTATGTAAAGAGGTCGAAGTGCTCTTTCGGGCAACGGGAGGTGGAATATTTAGGCCACCTAGTGAACAGGGAAGGGGTGCGCCCGGACCCACAGAAGATCCAGAGTATGACAGATTGGCCCGCGCCCACTAATATCAAAATGCTGAGGGGATTTCTCGGGCTCACTGGCTACTACAGGAAGTTCGTGAAGAACTACGGAAAGATCGCCAAGCCGCTCACTACACTGCTGCAGGAGGGTAAGTTCGCTTGGGGGGAGGAGGCCACCGTGGCATTCCAGGCACTGAAGGAAGCTATGGTCACGACACCGGTGTTGGCACTACCAGATTTTACCAAACCATTCATAGTGGAAACAGACGCTTCGGGAGCCGGCTTGGGGGCAGTATTGATGCAGGAGGGGAGACCGTTGGCATACTACAGTAAGGCGATACAAGGGAAGGCTTTGGGGTTGTCCGTGTATGAGAAAGAAATGTTGGCAATTCTTCACGCAGTGGGAAAGTGGCGGCCGTATCTTATCGGACGACACTTCATAATTCGGACCGACCTTTCAAGCGGTGATGAACGAAACCTTCAGGAAGTGGTTGCGGCAGTTCGTATTGGTCTTCTTTGACGACATCCTCGTGTACAGCCCCAGCTTAGAGGAGCACGAGAGGCATTTGCGGTTGGTGCTGCAGATCCTCAAGGAACAAATGTGGTATGTAAAGAGGTCGAAGTGCTCTTTCGGGCAACAGGAGGTGGAATATTTAGGCCACCTAGTGAACAGGGAAGGGGTGCGCCCGGACCCACAGAAGATCCAGAGTATGACGGATTGGCCCGCGCCCACTAATATCAAAATGCTGAGGGGATTTCTCGGGCTCACTGGCTACTACAGGAAGTTCGTGAAGAACTACGGAAAGATCGCCAAGCCGCTCACTACACTGCTGCAGGAGGGTAAGTTCGCTTGGGGGGAGGAGGCCACCGTGGCATTCCAGGCACTGAAGGAAGCTATGGTCACGACACCGGTGTTGGCACTACCAGATTTTTCCAAACCATTCATAGTGGAAACAGACGCTTCGGGAGCCGGCTTGGGGGCAGTATTGATGCAGGAGGGGAGACCGTTGGCATACTACAGTAAGGCGATACAAGGGAAGGCTTTGGGGTTGTCCGTGTATGAGAAAGAAATGTTGGCAATTCTTCACGCAGTGGGAAAGTGGCGGCCGTATCTTATCGGACGACACTTCATAATTCGGACCGACCATCAAAGCCTAAAATACTTCCTGGAGCAACGTGTATCGTCGCTAGAGCAACAAAAATGGGTGACCAAGATGTTGGGGTACGACTACGAGATTGAGTACAAGAAGGGAAAAGAGAACACGGTCGCTGATGCACTTTCGCGCTTACCCGCCACGAGCTCCATCTTTGCCATGTCGGCGCCGGTCTTGAGCATAGTTGAGGACATACATCAGGAGGTATTGGCCAACCCAGAGCTGCGACAACTGCTGACGGATATTACTGCAGGCAGGGAAAGGGAAGAGGGATACCACGTCATCAACGACCATCTGTATTACAAGGGACGCTTGGTGGTGGCACCAGGGTCTTTATTGCGGCAACAACTGCTCCACGAGTTTCACGACACGCCCAGCGGCGGGCACTCGGGCATCCTGAGGACATATCAACGCATCAAACAGAATGTCTACTGGAAAGGCTTGAAGGCTGATGTGGAACGACATGTGAAGAATTGCTCGGAATGTCAACGACAGAAATACGCCACCACCGCCCCAGCCGGGTTGTTGGTGCCACTAGACATTCCGGAGCTGACTTGGGAGAGTGTGGCCATGGACTTCATTGAGGGGCTGCCCAAGTCACGAGGCAAGTCGGTCATTCTGGTGGTGGTGGACTGGCTCACCAAGTATGGGCATTTCATTGCGCTCTCCCCCTTGCTCCGCCGAGGCTGTGGCGGAGGCGTTCGTCAGGGAGGTGGTCCGACTGCACGGGATACCGACTTCTATCATCTCCGACCGCAGCACTGCGTTCACCAGCAGGTTTTGGAGGGAGCTCTTTCGCCTTACGGGGACAACTCTGCGCATGAACAAACCTCGCCAATGGAGGAACTGGCTCCATTGGGCGTAGTACTGGTATAATACGGCCTACCAAACGGCTGCCAAGATGACGCCCTTCGAGAGCTTGTACGTTAGGACACTGCCCACGCTACGACATTACGAGAAGGGGTCATCCGTGGTCCCGGATGTGGATTCAGTGCTGCGGCCACGGGACGACGTCCTAAACCAGCTTAAGGAGAATCTCCAGAAGGCACAACAACAAATGAAAACCCAGGCAGACAGGCACCGACGGGACCAACAGTTCGAAGAAGGCGATTGGGTATATCTCAAGCTACAACCCTACCGGCAACTGTCAGTTGCTGGCGTGAAGAATCAGAAGTTAGCCCCCCGCTACCACGGACCCTTTCGGATACTGCATAGGGTCGGGGCATTGGCTTACACCTTGGAGCTTCCGCCAGACTCGCGGATTCATCCTACGTTTCATGTATCAGTGCTCAGGAAGGCGTCCTTGGGGAATGTTCCCCCGGTTAGCCCCTTATCGGAAGTTACCGAGCTCGGCGAAGTTCGGCCACAACCAGAGCATGTGGTAGAAGCAAGGGTTAAGACGGTACACGGGAAGCCCACCGTGCGGCTGTTGATCCATTGGAAGGGCATGGCCGAATCGGATCGCACTTGGGTGGAGTACGAAGAGCTCAAAGAGACTTATCCAGAATTCCAGCTTGAGGACAAGCAGTTTTTCGAAGATGGCGGGAATGATATGACCCCGAGCCGTTTCGGCTTGGTTTATCATCGGCACGGGGCAAAGAACCGCGGGACTGAACCATCCGGTTCAGTCCCACCGCTTTCCTAATCAGAAATGGCGGGCCCGGCCGGTCCACATGAAGGCCGGGTATATGTGGGGAGTCAGGCGGACTCCCTAGGGCATCAAAGATCATTACGCAGGTTTGTCTCTTTTCTCTCGTAGGAGTAGCCGTTCTTATCAGAAGGAGACTGAATTTATCTGACTATTTCCTAACCATATCTTTTTCCAGCATTTCTATGGCAGTTAATGAGATACAACATCCTTCAGCTCTTAAAGAACTTGAAGTCCAATTCCTATGAAAAAGAGATCACTGATGCAGATATTTTGAATTGGGCTAATAAGAAAGTGAAAGATTCAGGAAGGCAGTCACGCATGGAAAGTTTTAAGGTATGCGCGTCCTCTTATTTTTCACACAGGCCCTTATCCACAAATTTAGACATTTTACTTTAAGCAAGGGTAATTAATGTGGCACTAATGTTATACTTATAAAAAGTGAACCGCTTTGAATTGTGATCCATAAGTATCTGAAGAAAGAAAATCAATAATCATTTCTTTATTTACATGCACGTGTAACTGTGCAAAGGTGAATATTCAAACATTTTGAACTTCGCATTAAATCTAAAATCAATTGGTTAAAGTTAGAGGGGCTTAAGATCTATATTGAGAGTACAAGGCTGCATGTGTTTCCCGACGTGGGACTAAATTTTGAACACATCCCTTTGTATAGAGGGTATTTGACCTTTAACACGTGGATTTCTTTTTTAAATTTGCTGATGTGGAGTGGGCCGTTGTGATAGCTTGATACCTTGTTAGAAACTTTTTCTCCGGCCTAAATCCTATTGGTTATAGCTGGAGGGGCCCATGATCCATATTAAGTACACGAGGTTAAATGAATTTCCTAATGTGGGACTACTTGCCACCTTGTTACACGAAAACATTAAGATCAAAATAACCGATTCATTTGTCGTTTGTGATTTCCTACCACTTTAGTAGAAGAAACTATTTAATAAAATAAATTTATAATATAAGATTATATTAATCTCTTTATCAAACCTTTTGGAGATCATCTATTTCAACCATAAAAATGAAATGATTTAATGTTTATTTCATGAGGGCCTATATTTAATTTTAATTTTCATATTTTAAGGCTAGTATTGATGGAAATATTTCTGTGCAGGTATACTAATGGTTCAACATTAAATTTATTTCCACATTTCTGTTCTTATCTTAAAAGTGAGGCTTTGACACTAAATGCAATTTTCTTGAACATTCAGGACAGAAGTTTATCATCTGGAATTTTTTTCCTTGAACTGCTGAGTGCCGTGGATGCTCGAGTAGTGAACTGGAGCCTTGTAACTAAAGGAGAGAATGGTATTTTCGCTCATTGTTTTGGTGACCTCTTACCATTATTCATGATCGTCTCTTCTATTTCCAGCTTCAAATCTTGTGCTATTTAAATGTTCAAACCATATGAAACAATGATTTTTCTCCATCGTATAACTAGAAATAATAGCAAATGTGCACTTGCTTTCCATCTGATCAGCTCACAATTTTTAATCATGAATATTTCAGTTCTTATTGATCCATAGCATGTATTAACCATCTAACCTTATGAATCTGCAATTTACTCAAGGTAGAAGTAGAAATGATGGCTAAATTTACACTTATTTACCATCTAACCATCGATTTCTCCGCATTCGCTCATTGAACCTATTGAGATTATAGTCTTGTATTGAGAAACTCATACAGTCCTGTGCACTTGCTATATATTTTGACCACTCCACCTGTAACCATGTGATTTTTGGGTTGGATGTTAGTTTCTAACATGGTCCTAGATCAAAATACGCTACATGTCGCCCGATTAAAGCACACACCACGTGTTAGATGTTAAAAACGCTACATGCGGGAGAGCGTGTTGAGAATACAGTTCTTGATAAAAATACTGATGTAGTATTTTGCACTAATGTAGATCTTGAGTTTCACCACCTATAACAAAATGATTATGAGGTGTCTGCTTAGATTCTAAATTAACCATCTTTTTGATCCTTCTGTTTTAGGCTCAGTTTGACACTGCGTTTTTGTGCCGGTGAGCTTGGGCAAAAACGTCACCATCATGTAATGTATGTTTGGCATGACAGTGGTTATGACGGTTCGTTATAACCACCACGTTCACGACCGCCTCCACCGCACCAAACGGAGCCTTATAGTTGTTTGAATCATGAATATTTCAGTTCTTATTGATCCAAAGAATGCATTAACCATCAAAATGTTCAAACCTTGTGAAACTGCAGATTTTCACCATCCTATAACTAGAAATGATGGTTAAAATAACACTTATTCTGCATCATTTCATTCATTTATGAAACTGCTGAGAATGTAGTCCCATATACCTAATATAGATTTCGGGCCCCTCCACATGTAGCCAGTAATTTGGCTTTGAATGCTTAGTTTCTAACATTATATCAATGGATTTTAGGTCCAATGCCCACTTCCACATGATCCTATTAAAAAACAATACTCATATGTTAGAGGTTAAAGATGTTAGAATGATAGAGAGCAAAAATGATCAAGTTTTATTCATCCCTTGAAAGGAGTATAAACAAGTAAAGAGAAGAAAACAATTTACAATTTGGAGACGTGTGACTAAAGAGAAGCTAATGAGCTTTCATGATTAGCTTTACACCATGGGCTTTACACTATATAAATAAACAAGTAAAGAGAAGAAAACAATTTACAATTTGGAGACGTGTGATTAAAGAGAAGCTAATGAGCTTTCATGATTAGCTTTACACCATGGGCTTTACACTATATAAATGAACCTTTATTCAACGAAAGCCATTATGCGTGGCAGCGCGGGGCTCATGTTGAGATTATAGCCTAGCTCGTAAAACTCACGCACCTCCACCTAAAATCCCAAACCATTTTTTTGTTCGGTATCATCTTACATTCTTTGAATCATGAATATTTCGGTTATTGTTGCTCCCGAGAATCTATTGTGCATTAACTATCTAGAAACAACACAGAGGAAGAGCAAAAAATGAATGCCTCCTACATCATCTCGGTGGCACGAAAGCTTGGTTGCTCCATCTTTTTGTTACCCGAGGACATACTGGAGGTACTTTTCGATCGAAATTTCTTAAAATTTACTGAATAGTCTTTGATTTCACTCGCCAACGCCATTCAATCAGGTCAATCAGAAGATGATGCTCACACTCGCGGCGAGCATCATGTATTGGCACTCGAAGAAACCATCGGCAAATGCTTAGCGCCCGACGACAAATGTTTAGGATTTATGCGCTGAATCTTCACAATTGGAGGCAGATAGCTATGCTTCATTATGTTTTATAATGTATAGTTTATCCAGTTTTCTAATGTATTTTTGGATTTCTTAGTGAAAACTGGCTTTGTAATACTATTGGAAAACAGGACCTAGTGAAATCATCATCTGTGTTTTGAATCAAAACCTTTTTTTATATGAGAAAGTAGTGAGAAATAAAGTGAAAACCAAGGGGCTTATATAAGCCAAGCGTACATGGTAGGTGAGCCGAAAGGCTCAAGGTCCGAAGGAGCTGAGCGGCAAATAGTGGCGAAGCGTCGTCTATCCTAAGACTAAGTAGGCGAGCTTATATAAAAAAAGGCGAACGGTTTGAAGGAGCTGAACTTATATAAGCGAAGGATACATAGTAGGTGAGCCGATAGGCTTAGGGTCCGAAGGAGCTGAGCGGCGATAGGCGAAGGGACCACTATCTTTCCTTTTAAATATTAGATTAGCTTACCTTTCTTCTTCTTTCTACTTTCTACTTTTGTTTAGAAGACTTCGCTATAGCTCGCCTTTCTTCACTTTCATTTCCGAATTTACTTGTGACAAGTCCTTGCATTAGTATGAGTTCGTTGGCTGCTTCAGGGCGATCCATCTTGATGACGAATTCCATGGTAACGAGAATGAGGTTGGTCGTGTCTTGCGGTTAAAATTATGACATATTATTAATATGTCACGGTTATGACCGCGGCACAGTATGTTATTATGTGGATATATTAATTTGTGTAGGAATGGGTGTATCCTTGGTTACCTTGAAGGATTGAATAATAAGGTTTCTCTTCATAGGTAGTTATTGTGTAGGGGAAGCATGTGCTACATCTTCATCGTTGTGATGACTCAGGGCCGATCCACTCTGGATCACACAAGGATCACTGTGGTCTCACCTGACATCGTTCGGGTTGTTGGTGATCACAATCTCCCTTTGATGAGGCAAACTCGATAGTTAAGTGTGCAACATGGAGATTTCCAGAAGGTCACCCATCCCAGTACCACTCCAGCCCGAACACGCTTAACTATGAAGTTTTTCCACTTGCTCTGGTAAGCTTAGACAAAAACGTCACCGTTATAAAATGTATGTTTGGCATGACAACGGTACGATCACCACCAAGAAAATAAAACTAGTTTTGAACATAGAAATGATGAAGTTCCTTAGGTAAGGTCAGACATTCACGAACGACGGTTCATAATCATCGTGCTCATGACCGCCACTGTCGTGCCAAACAGAGCCTTGGTCTGTTTGGCGCGCCGTTGGGCCTCCAGTGCGATTGCAGCGAACGCCACAGCCGAACGCTCCTTCGTTTGTTTACTCGCCTTCGACCTCCGTTCCCAGCAGCTACCATCTATAAACGGCGAAATACCGCCGTTCCCAACCACCGCCCACCAACTCCGGTCAGCAACTTCGGCGGTGTTCGGCTTCCTTCCCATCTTAGTTATTAAAGGCGCAAGGCGCACCAAGGCGCAAAAGGGTCTTGGAGCCTAGGCACAAGGCTCAAAGCGTAGGCGCGTGCCTGACGAAGGCAAAGCGCAACCACATCCATTTAAAATAATCAACATCAAACATCATTTCAGCTTCTCGATCAAATTCTTCATCTAATCTACTAATTAATCATTCATTACTATCGTTTATCTCTCTTAAAAAATAGAATTAATGTGGTCAATTGTATCATATCTAAGTCCAAACGCATAATTATCTTTCACAAACACTAATCAAAAATCTCACTCAGGCGTGCATTCTATGTTCCAAAGGCACACAAAGGCGCAAACCTCCGAGCCTGATGAGTCTGGGCGGGTGTCTCTGTTTGGCGCGGAGGTTTGGGCGGATGCGGATTTCATCCGCACCGCTGATCAGCAATCACGGAACCTCGGCGCGATTATTAAAAATAATTATGACGTCACATTTTATATTATAAATTTGGGCGAATTGCGAGAGAAAAATTGCCGTTGTCAGACGGTCCCATTTCAGGGTTCGTGGTGGCCGACGAGGACACTTGGCGCTCCAGAGAAGTGAAAATCTGCAAAGACTATCTTCTTCGCGCTCCCTCCTTTCGTTCCCTCTCGCGCTTCTGGACTCCAGTATCGCCGGCTTGCGTTTTCCCAGTCTAGTGCGCGCGATCTCGAGCTCTTCATTGATTCAGCAATGTTCGCGTCGCTAGGGTCGTCGGCAAGAGGATTAGGCCTCTTTCACAGTTCTTTATCTGAAAATGGCCACACCAATTCTTCGACGGTCGTCGCTTCTCTGTGCCCATCTTGGATTGGCTTTAGTCATCGGTGGAGGCCTTGGATAATAAGAGCCGCCGTGGTTCCGAAGCCCGTCGCATCCAGTAGCGGCACCGACAAGCGGGAATCTGCTCGGCAGGAATCGAAGGACGGCGATGCCACCGACGAGGCCTTGCAGCTCCGGGTATTCCCTTTAAATGTTTGATCAGTTTGCTCATTGGATTCCTGTCGTGGCCTAATGTTGGGTTTGGTCTTGGTAGTTGCCATCAATTTCATGTCATAAGAAGTCGGAGAAAAAAACTGCAATTCCGTACATCTTACAGCTTTTTCATTGCTGACACTTCTGTTCGATGAATATGCTCCACTTTCACCGAGGACGCATCTTACCACTTCATTTGAACGATATGGGTGGATTGCCGTAAATAGCAGAAGCTGTGAACGGAGAATTACATTTTTACTGATAGTTGTTATAATTACTGCCACTCCATTGGATTTTTTCTCTTCTTCTGAATTAATAATGATTATATGTTCTTAAAACAAGGTACCAGAATATTTCTTCATGCATGTATTTTTTGAATTAGGGCGTGATATAATCATATACCTAAGAATGATCATACTTTTGCAGAGTTTTCTAGGAGAATAAATAGGAATAGCCGCTATTGTAGTGACAGTGATTGTGTTGTTTTCCTGACTCAAGCCAATTTTAATAAATGTCTTCAAAATAATTGTACCTATTGAGTACTGTAGAGGTTTGTCATGTATGCAAAATAAATGTCTTCAAATGAATTGGCAGTGATTGTGCTGTTTACCATCCTGGAAGCAGCCTCTTGCAAAAACGTAGGGTAAGGTTTGCCTACATTTCACCCTTGTCGTGGGAACCTTCCCCGGACCCTCGCTGCGTCGGGATGCTTTGTGCATCGGGCTGATGTTTTGATTGTGTTGTTTAGGGTCTTCATTTGAAAGTTATAGAAACACATGTTTTATAGGTTCTACAGAAAGTATAGCATAAATTGTACCTTCTCTATGTTTAAGTCAATAAGGCTTGCCAAAGCTCTTTATAATGCTAATGTACATGCATTGTTAGAAGTTGAGCACTATCTTACATTTTCTTTCTGTGAAGAAGTAGAGATCTGCTGATTGGAGGGCAGCAAGGACATATAAGGAAAGCGGTGTCATTTTTGATGGAAGAATAGAGGGATCCAACAATGGTGGTTTACTGATTCGGTTTTATTCACTTCTCGGCTTTCTTCCGTATCCTCTTATGAGTCCTTCTCATTCTTGCAGAGGTGCGCAATGCTACTTGTTACCTTTGTGTATTGTATATTTTTATATTCTCGAGTTTTTCAACATATTTCATTTTAAAGGATGTTAAAAGCATTAGATTCAATTACGTTGTGTTTTTCTCATTTCCTTATATGTTAGGAAATTCTGTTATGGTCCATTTGCTTGAGTGGAGTTGAGGCTCTGAAATTAGAATTGGAGGTTAATTTTCATTGAAATTGAACCTGAAGTTCAATTATGAAGCCCCAATTCCATCCAACCGAACGGACCCTTAGATTTCTGTTTCCACTAATACCATATTTTCTTTGCATAGAGACCTAAAACCACGACTTACAAGCCAAGGACATTGCAACACTTTTGTGATTTGGACAATTTTATGCTGCCATACATACTTTGACCTTTTGATTCCTGAAGAGCTCATTTTGACACCACCTTTTTATTATTCTAGTATATGTAACTTCATTTCCATGATATATTACAAAATTACTGTTGGGAAAATTGTTCTAGCCAAGGGGTTTATCCGAAATAAAACAACGAGGACAAGTCTCAAAGGCAACAATTTAAAACCTCTGATTGGCCATTTGTTCGTGGGTGTTAAATTGTACTCATCCTGAGTTGTGTCCCTTGAAGCTTGGACAATTCCTGCTAAAATGTACTCATAAAAACCGGGTCGCGATTGCTCATTATTGACCGTGATAAGCCATATGGTTTACGGTTTGATCTTAAAGGATATCTTCTAGAATTTCGCATGTGAGGGGTTCTTTCTTGGTTTCACCCAGTCATTAAGAACTTGATTTTTTTAGATAATAGTAGATAGAAACAACGCTTGTAAGGAGTCCTATTGAAACCACGAAATATAGACCTGCCTGCCATCCACACCAGAATTGGCAGAGTTTTTTGAAAAAACCTGCCAGTGGAGGAAGACCCCCTAAGGATAAGCGACATAGGACTGAAGAGAGAGCCAAAAAGGTATCTTTCGTGTATAATCTTGCATAATCTCGAATGTTATCAGTTCCGACTCGTAGACCATATGATACAATGCAAGCAAATGTTCCTAGATTCATGGAGATATAGAACAACATATAAGTTATCATGCTTGCATATCCATCCTTTGAGTCTTCAACATTTTTCCTACCTTGTATGAAGAAGGCCCATGCAACCATAAGAGTGGTTAATGAGTGGTAGATGGGGATGAAATGCCCACATTTTGATATACGGTCAATGAATACCAATATGCAATTGAACCTGGATGACTTGGGCAACCATGTGATGAAATCCATCACCAAATCATCCCGTATCAATTCTGACTCCAACAGGAGTTGCAACAGACCCCCAAGAAATGTAGCTTCGTACTTGACACACACACCAGGCACACAACTACAGATTCCTCTATGCCTCACATCATTGGTTCCATTAGAAGAATTTTTTTCCAATTTCATATTTATTTAGAACAACTTATTTCATTAGCTACCCTGTGGATCTATTCAAAATTCATGAATCGTCCGATTCATTTTTCTCTTTCAATTGTATGCGCGGCACACACGTTATGCAAACAAAATGGATGGTTACTTACCAATCTCTCGCAATGTTGCAAATGAGTTTTAATGAGAGAGAAGGATGGACATGCAGTCGGATCGACACGAAAGCTATCCATAATGCTCCGTAAGTCCTCGTTAGCCTGAACTCCAGTTGGAGGAAGCCTGCCTTTTGCCAAATAGATTGTGAAATCGCCATGAGAGCTGTCGACTCTAACTATTGGGAGCGAGCATTTACTGCATTGTAGTCTTACCAGAGAGTAACTCCACATTGAAGTCATAATGCAGCAGGGGTAGTGGATTCCGCAATGAGTTGATCGAGCTCATCAAGCCGATCGAGTTTGGCATTGAGACTGGAAAGTGTGGCCTTGATTTGTTGGTAGAGGAGGTTGGGATCGATCTTGGTGGTTCTCGGCGACTGGAAATGCTGCGGCTGGAGAGCGGCACGCCGGACCATTTTTATGGAGTTGCTAGTTTGGTGGTCGTGGGAGAGAGTGAACACTCAAAGTGGAGTGACAAAGTCAAGCGATGCGAGCGTGAGAGCACTCAAAGTGTTTGATGAGAGGCAGTGAGGACGAGAGAGAACTCAAAGTAACGTATGCATGAATATCCAAATTAACATACACAATACAATTAAGAGACAAGCTCTGAGAGAGGGAACACCCAAGGCGAGCAAGGGAGAGAAAGAGATAGAGAGAGTTCCAGAGAGGGAGAGAAAGAGAGCCCAAAACCACAATCATCCAAAATATCAAACCACTCCTATTCCCCCATATAGGTGAGAGAGGGAACGCCTAATAAGAAAATACAAAATACTTTAATTAACATAATTAATCTAATCAATATTAATTAATACAAATTAAATACAAAAATATATATTCGCATATTAACATCGAGGAGGCTCCCATATGCGCTCCCGTGGCTTATACGAGGGGGGTTTGCTTGGGTGATTGTGTAACAATAAGCTTGGGATTCTACCACCTACCCGATACTGTACAACCCTGTATTCGTCGAGTATGTCCTCGAGGCACGAGATATTTTTAACATTATTGTTCAGTATGATCCAGGGTAAGAAAAGAGGAGGGCGAGCGGTGGACGTAGAGACCTCCCGCTCGCCCAGCCCAAGAAGAGGGTAGAGAGGGGGAGGGGCGGCCTGCCCCCCTCTCGCCCTCGCCCAGCAAGAAGGGGGCGGAGAGGGGGAGGGGCGGCCTGCCCACCTCTCGCCCTCGCCCAGCAAGAGGGGGCGGAGAGGGGGAGGGGCGGCCTGCCCCCCTCTCGCCCTCGCCCAGCAAGAAGGGGGCGGAGAGGGGGAGGGGCGGCCTGCCCCCCCCTCTCGCCCTCGCCCAGCAAAGGGGGCGGAGAGGGGGAGGGGCGGCCTGCCCCCCCCCTCTCGCCCTCGCCCAGCAAGAAGGGGGCGGAGAGGGGGAGGGGCGGCCTGCCCCCCCTCTCGCCCTCGCCCAGCAAGAGGGGGCGGAGAGGGGGAGGGGCGGCCTGCCCCCCCTCTCGCCCTCGCCCAGTAAAGGGGGCGGAGAGGGGGAGGGGCGACCTGCCCCCCCTCTCGCCCTCGCCCAGCAAGAAGGGGGCGGAGAGGGGGAGGGGCGGCCTGCCCCCCCTCTCACCCTCGCCCAGCAAGAAGGGGGCGGAGAGGGGGAGGGGCGTCCTGCCCCCCCTCTCGCCCTCGCCCAGCAAAGGGGGCGGAGAGGGGGAGGGGCGGCCTGCCCCCCCTCTCGCCCTCGCCCAGCAAAGGGGGCGGAGAGGGGGAGGGGCGGCCTGCCCCCCCTCTCGCCCTCGCCCAGTAAAGGGGGCGGAGAGGGGGAGGGGCGACCTGCCCCCCTCTCGCCCTCGCCCAGCAAGAAGGGGGCGGAGAGGGGGAGGGGCGGCCTGCCCCCCTCTCGCCCTCGCCCAGCAAGAAGGGGGCGGAGAGGGGAGGAGGTCGGCCCCCTCTCGCCCAGTCCCGGGAGGGTATTCCGGTCTGCGTTTAGCTCCTCGGAATAGCGGAATTTGGCTAATCGCAGACCCAATCTGGGGGTATTTTGGTAATCTCGCATGCCGAATTTCGGCTATTGGTAGACCATTTCCAGAAATCCTATAAATAGGACCAAGGGGGCACCATTTGCAGGGGGCTGGTTCTAAGTCAAGCTCTCTCCCTCTCTCTCCCTTCCCAAGTCTCTCTAGGGGGTGAGGAGAGCCTCCAGTGGTGCCCAAGCTTAGTAGTGGCTTGGGAGGGGAAGTTCCTAAGGGGCTTCCGGGTATGTGGCGGGACCTCCCCACTAAGCCCTTGGTCCAGTCCATAATTCCTCAATCTTCAACCTAGAGCTCTCCCTTGGGGGGAGTAAGGGTTGGTCGCCCCTCAGCTTGCTGAGGGCCCCGAACTCCACAGAGACCGAGAAATCGGTTTCAACAGATACCAAGCGAAGAATGAGAGGTACCTACTGAGTATGCTGCTTCTGGGTGGCTGCAATTTTTCCGAGAGTTCAGCTCTATAGAAATGAACTCAACAATTAATAGACCGACCTTCTTAAAAGATATGAACTAAACAATTAATGGACCGGCCTTCTTAAAAGAAATGAACTCAGCAATTAATAGACCGACCATCTTTGTTGGTTGAAGAAGAGCACTGAAAGTAATTAGGATCGACCTTATTAAAAGAAATGAACTCAATAACACTACATGGGAGCTGGCTGGACCATTGTAGGAATAACAACCCGTAGTGATGGAGAATTTTGTTTTCATGCAAATGATTTCTCTAGAAGCAGCCACTTAGGGGCTCAACAAATTGAGATCAGATGGATTTCATGGTAGTTGCTTGATGCAGTCATGTACATAGTGTTGTTCCGTATGCTGACGGAGTCTGCGTTGGGAAAAACGACAAAACCATCAGACAGTCCACTGTAGAGAGGTAGCTGTTGTCGAAGATGGTTTGACACATGCAATTGAGTGCTGGAGAAGCTTAACAATCACAACAAGGCCTATTGATCAGAGTTGGAGGCAGACAAAGGTGTGCATAGGCGAAAAAATCGCTCCTATCATAGACAAAGCTTGGGATCCTACCACCTATGTTTATGCCAAGCCAAGAATGAAAGGTACCTGTTGTGTGCTACTCCAGGGTGTCAGCTATTCTTCGACATTGAGGCAAGAGAGAACAACACCTAATACATGGTTGATGAAGATCACTGAAAGCAATAAATAGATCAACCTTCTTAAAAAGAAATGAACTTAACAACACTAAAGGGAAGCTCCCTCGACCGCTGTAGGAATAACATCCTGTAGTGGTGGGGAATTTTGTTTTCTTGCAAATGATTTCTCTATAGCTGCACTCGAGATCTCATCAAATTGAGATCAGTTGTACTTTGGCGGTAGTCGCTCGATGCAATCATGCACATAATGTTGTTTCATCTGCATATATGGCCTGCATACGGAAAATCAACAAAACCTTCAGACATAGTTGATGACAAAGAGGTAGTTGTGGCCGAATATGGTGTCGGCATATGCAGTTGAGTGCTGGAGAAGCTCACCAATCACATCAGAGCTCAATGATCGGGGTTGGAGGAATCCAAAGGCGTGCACATGTGAAAAAAACTCATCTATTGCAGACAGCTTGGGAGTCTACCACCTGCGCCAGTACCAAGTCAAGAATGAGAGGTACCTGCTGTGGATGCTGCTCCAAGGTGACTGCAAGTCTTTTGAGAGTTGAGCTCTGTAGAAAAGCTAATATCATACCATGTGGTGGTGCATTCCTTTTAATCATTTGATTAATCTTAGCCCCTATGCATCCAAGCCTTTATATGAGTGTGGGTACCCTACAGACTAAACCTTAATAGACTTGACCCAGCTTACTTAACACATGCTGTGAGCATTTGAGGGGCCATAAATTCAACTACTGATATGGATCCTCCTACGAGTCGATTTATTGATGTGCCTCTCTGTGATTCTACGATCATACTTGTGTGCCTTATGCTGGAAACCAATTGGTTGAACACTCTTTTGCTAGTTATTGCTTGAATCTCTTGTTTCACGTGAGGGTTATGTGAGAATGATGTATGCCATAGGTGAAGTACCTTTCAAGCTGGATTTCACACTGAATTTACTGGCAGGTCTTATTGGACTGGAAACACTCACTGGTTTGAAACTATAAGAACCATAATTGCAACATTGTGTAAGATGGTCTAACATTATTCCATGGGGATCTATCTTCTGTACATTCACTTAACAAAACATTTTAAAGAGTATCATATCAATTATGTTGTAAATTATTTTCCTTAAACTGCTTTTGACCTTTTTTACGTCTTTTGTTTAAATTAAGTAGCTCTTATAAATGACTTGTGCTGCGTAATTATTTACCATGCTACCTTCTTTGCTATATACTCTATCTTGCGTGATAAAGTCAATTCTTCCAAGAATTGGAAGCCATTTTGACGTAGAAAGCACCGGGATGGGAGTTGCGGAATCCTTCCAGACGGGCCAACTCTCGCACAGAGAGGGTGAGGGCGGTAGCGGCTAGGGCAAACCAAACTTCTTAATCCTCAAAAACTGCATACAACATAACACATTCCACCCTTTATACTAGGAGGGGGAAAATACCGCTATTAGCACACCCGCTAATGGCACACCAAAATAAAAGTGCAACATAGACATGTAAATATAAAATAGAAAACAACATATGCTACGGAAATAATTAAACGGCCCGGGGCTTCCAAAGCGGGTCGATCTTTTCTAGCCACGCGATTCCGGTCTCGCCGGGCGATCCTCCAGTCGCGTTGTTGCCGTCTGCGATGCATCCTTCATCATTCGCCTCCGCTTGGGAGGCACTCGACCTCGAGTGCTCGGGGTAAAGCGGAATTTCCGGGTAGAAAGGGGACAAATCGCTCACGTTGAAGGTCTTGGAGATGTTGAGGTCCGGTGGAAGGTCCACCACATAAGCGTTGTCATTGATCTTGCGGGTGATGGGGAAAGGGCCGTACTTCTTTGGCATGAGTTTGTGGTGGTGGCCCGCGGGAAGCCTCTCCTTGCGGAGGAAAACCATCACCAAGTCTCCCACCGCATAGATCTTCTCGCGCCGGTGCTTGTCGGCCATAGCCGGGTATCAGCTTGGATGTCGCGGGTTTCTTCCGCCAACTGGGCCGCGGAAGGAGGAGCGGCCGGGAGGCGGGCGAGATCGAGTGCATGCCGGGGAACCTTGGTATAGACAATGGAGAATGGCGAGCGACCGGTAGAGCTGTGCACTGCGTTGTTGTAAGCAAACTCAGCCTGCGCGAGGGCGTGATCCCATTGCTTCGGGCGATCTCGGCAAATGCAGCGAATGAGGTTCCCCAAGGTCTTGTTCACAACCTCGGTTTGACCGTCAGTTTGAGGGTGGGCGGAGCTACTAAACTGAAGAGAGGTGTCGAACATCTTCCACAGCATTGTCCAAAAGTGGCCGAGAAATTTGGGGTCGCGGTCCGATGTGATAGTGGTTGACACGCCATGCAAAAGAACCACCGCCCGGAAAAAGAGGCGCGCAATGTGAGAAGCATCGGGCGTCTTGCGGCAAGGGAGAAAATGGGCCATCTTAGAGAAGCGATCCACCACAACAAGCACGGAATCGACCCCGCGTTGCGTGCGCGGGAGACCCAAGACGAAATCCATAGAGAGATCCTCCCAAGCGCTGGCGGGAACCGGGAGGGGAGTATAGAGCCCAGTGTTGTGGGCGTGTCCCTTGTACTGTTGACACACATAACATTTCCGAACGAAGTTCCCCACGTCCTTCGATAGTTGCGGCCAGAAGTAACGCTCTTGGAGGCTGGCAAGTGTTTTGTCTCGGCCCAGGTGTCCACTTAACCCGCCACCATGCAAGTCACGAATGAGCTTCTCCCGTAAGGAAGTGCGAGGAATACACAGGCGTTTGTCTTTAAGCAGGAATCCGTCGAGTAAGATGAAACCTTGATGCGAACCACCTAAGGAACAAGCGCGCCAAATCTCGTGGAAGTCAACGTCCTTAGCGTACAAGTCGACGAGAGTATCAAACCCGATGATCTTGTGGTGCATAGTCGCCAACAGACAACTGCGCCGGCTAAGTGCGTCGGCTACGACATTGGCCGTCCCCGGCTTGTGCTGGATAATATATGGAAACCGTTGGAGATATGTGGTCCAACGAAGGTGCATTCCATCCATGCGTTTCTGACTGTTGATGAACTTGAGAGCCTGGTGGTCTGTGGACAAGATGAACTCCTTGTGCAGTAAGTAGTGTTCCCAATGCCCCTATACCAATGCCACTGGCATCACTCTGCACCTCAAAGAGTTTATCAAAGCTGGGTAGTGCCAAGACTGGGGCCGAGCTAAGCTTCTGCTTGATCAAGTCGAAGGAGCGTTTGGCCTCGTCGCCCCAAAGGAACCGCCCCTTCTTCAAACAGTCGGTCATGGGAGCGGTAATGGTGCTGAAATCTCGGATGAACCGCCGGTAGAAGGTGGCCAAGCCGTTGAATGACCGCAACTCCGTTAGAGAGGTGGGAGCCGGCCAATCTCGGATCGCCTGGATCTTTTCCTCATCAACCCAGATGCCATCCGCGCCCACAACGAAACCCAAAAATGTCAGCCGCGGAGCGAGGAAGGTACACTTTTTGAGGTGAATGAACAGTTGGTGCGCCGCCAGCACCTCCAAAACAGCCCGAAGATGGGAGAGATGATCTGCCCGGCTCTTGCTGAAGATCAAGATGTCGTCAAAATAGACGACGACCGACTTTCCCAGAAAAGGTCGCAGTACCTGTGTCATGAGGCGCATAAAAGTACTTGGAGCGTTAGATAATCCAAAAGGCATTACCTTCCACTCGAAGAGGCCGTCCGGCGTTTTGAACGCCGTCTTCCACTCGTCACCTGGCTTGATGCGGATTTGGTGGTACCCGCTGCGTAGATCTATCTTGGAGAAGAACTGGGAACCATCTAACATGTCTAGCATGTCATCAAGTCGAGGAATGGGAAAGGAGTACTTGATCGTGATCCGGTTGATCGCGCGACTGTCGACGCACATGCGCCATAAACCATCCTTTTTGGGGACCAAGAGTGCCGGGACTCCGCAGTGGCTGAGACTCTCCGAAATGAATCCCTTCTTCAACAATTCTTCCACCTTCTCACGCAAGATGACATGCTCCTTGGGGCTCATGCGGTAGTGCGGTAAATTCGGAAGGCTAGCTCCCGGAATGAGGTCGATCTGATGCTGGATATCCCGAAGAGGAGGAGGACGGTCAGGCAAGTCGTCCGTCGTGATGGTTCGGAACTCGTGCAGCAACGCACGCACGTCTGGCGGTGCGGCTTCCGCCTCCTGCTCACGAGTGGTGTACAACCCGTAGGAGACAAGTGCCACCACTTCCTTAGCTTCAGCCACGTCCCGCTCAAACATAGAAGCGTCCTCGGGCATCACCAACAGGCTACGCTCCCTATCGGACGGTGGGCTGACTTCGGGTTTCCCTCCGACCCGGGCAATGATTTGTATCTTCTTGCCGGCCCAAGTGAAGGCGACAACATTCTCGCGGCCCTTGTAACAAACATCTGTGTCATATTGCCACGGCCGCCCCAAAAGTAGGTGGCTGGCATCCATCTCCACAACGTCGCACCAAACATCGGCCCGGTAATGCTTCCCAATGGCAACAGGAACGTGAGAGCGGTGGGTGACCCGAACTGACGGGCCGCGCTGAATCCAACCGATGGAATATGGATGGGGATGAGGCTCCGTCGTCAGCTGTAAATAGGAGACCAACCGGGTTGCAACAAAGTTCTCGCAACTGCAATTGTCAATCAGTATGTCGCAGATCTTCCCCTTGATGGTGCAGTAGCTCCGAAAAATATTGTTGCGTTGGGCGTGTTCATCCACTCGTGGTGTGAGAAGTAGGCGATGCACCACGCAAGCGGCGAACTCGCCCTCCTCGTCATACTCATCAATGACTTCGTCGGCCTCTCCAATGTCATCCTCTCCCTCCTCGTCCTGTGCAACCGTGTGGACGGGTTGGCGAAGCAGAGGGCAACGGGAGGCGAAATGGCCGGGTTGGTGACACTTGAAACATGTGCCTGCCGGTGCTCGGTCAGGTGCCCGACCCTTTGGTGCGGACGAGGAGGCCGGCACCCGATCCACAATCTCCTTGCCGGTGGTGTCCCAGCTGTTAGAACCCGACGCATCCGTCCAAGGGCTGCGAGAGGCCGTGCGGTGTAGAGGGATGGCTGTCTTCTCCATTTGTTCAGCCTTGAGGGCCATGTTGTAAGCCTCATCCACCGTGCGTAGAACATGCAAACCGATCTTCTCCCGTAGGGAGGGTCGCAGCCCGTGTAGGAAACGAGTAACACGTTGGCCGTCCGTCTCTGTGAGGCCGCCGTGGTCTGCGAGTCGGCTGATCTCAGCCAGGTACTCTGTCACAGTACGAGTCCCCTGAGAACAACTCTGGTAGAACTGGAATAAATGCTGGTCGTAGTTGGGCGGAAGGAACTGATTCCGCGACAACTTCTTCATTTTTAGCCACGGGCGAACTGGTGCCTTGCCTTGGCGGTTGCGGTTCAGTTGAAGTTGATCCCACCAAACTGCCGCGCCGGATTTAAGGCGGTAGGCGACCATCTTCACTTGGCGGCGGTCGTCGATCTCCGCCATTTCGAAGAAACGTTCGACTTCCGAAAGCCAGTCGAGGAAGTCTTCGATGCCCAGATTGCCATGGAAGTGGGGAATGTCGGCACGCAGGCGGTACCCCAGTTGGTACTGGGGCTGTTGGGCACCCCCGCGCGGAGGGCTGCCGCCGTCGGGTTGATCGTCATCGGAACTGGATGAAGAGAGGGCCGGATTGTGTGGCGGGGTTGCGGGAGGCACGCGACTGCGGCGGTATTGCCGCCCAAAATAGGGATCCGTAGGAGCCGCGGGAGGGTCAGCGGGGCGCGGTTGCGGTGGGCGGCCCGAATGTAGGTTGCCGAGGGTGGCGGTAAGGGTGGCAAGTTGGGCGGTGATGCCATTGATGGCCGCCCATAGGGCGGCGTCGTCCTGCGGGGCATCACCCATCCGGAATAGAGGGGCTGGTGCCGAAAACTGGGAAAACCGGAGCTGTCGAAGCTTGCGGAGGCTCTGTCCGGCCTTGCGCTGCTGCCTGGAGGACGGCGGGAGATGTGCGGGCGGAGGCCGTCGGGTCTGCGGCGTCCGAAGGGGAAGACGGACGCGGGGGGTCGACGGGTTGCGGCGCGAGCGGGGAAATCGACGCGGGCGCGGATCGTGCGAAGGCGTCGACGCGGGCGGAACACACGAGGAGGAGTCGTCGAGCGTAGGAGTCGACGGGAGTCCCTCTGATACCAACTGATGTAGAAAGCACCGGGATGGGAGTTGCGGAATCCTTCCGGACGGGCCAACTCTCGCACGGAGAGGGTGAGGGCGGTAGCGGCTAGGGCAAACCAAACTTCTTAATCCTCAAAAACTGCATACAACATAACACATTCCACCCTTTATACTAGGAGGGGGAAAATACCGCTATTAGCACACCCGCTAATGGCACACCAAAATAAAAGTGCAACATAGGCATGTAAATATAAAATAGAAAACAACATATGCTACGGAAATAATTAATCGGCCCGGGGCTTCCAAAGCGGGTCGATCTTTTCTAGCCACGCGATACCGGTCTCGCCGGGCGATCCTCCAGTCGCGTTGTTGCCGTGTGCGATGCATCCTTCGTCACATTTTCTCTGTTGGTAAATAGTAAGCAACTGTGTTTAGACATGAGGACAAAGCTAGGTCACGTTGTTTTCTGTGTAGCCACTTTAGTTTTATGAAGGGATGTTTTTATTGGTGAGCAGAGAATTATCTTCTAGTAATATTGAAAAACAGAATGATTGTATTTTTTCTCCACAGGATTCCACATCACCAATTTGTTTATTTCTTTTCATTTCAACTAAATTGCATGCTGAAAGAGAATGGTGATAATTTTTTAGCTTATACGCAAGCTTTCTTAGGCCTCTCATAAAATAGTGTCATTTGCAATTTGCATTTCTTATAAAATTAGGCGTCAATAAGTAAGCCTAGTGTCATAATATCATGTTACTTCAATTCTGATGTGTTTTGATTTGGAGGAATTTGAATTTGGAGAGAATGCAAATGTAATTTACTTGACAATTTCATAGTGAGTGTTCTTGCCCAAATAATTAATAGGCAATTGTGTTGCTATAGCAATAAATTCAATTTTCCATTGGAAATTCCGACCCAACCCTAGTGAAAAACAGAATGAAATTTTATCGGGGTTTTGTGTTGACTCAGCTGCCCTCTAAAAAATCTCAAAATTTAATTATCCAATGAGATTTAATTTTTATTCAATTTCTCCTCAGCCAAACAAGTGAAGATTAATTTCAATTCGATTTTTTTACCGTTCCAGTTCCTATTTCCTTCATTTTCCTTCTCTAAATCTCTTAATACCTAACAATCTTAATGTAATTCTTGTATTTTTGTTTGATTTTCATGCAGTGCTAGAGCACTGATGCAAAAATTTGTGTTAAATCACTATTATAGTTAATGCTTATGTATATTTTGCTTTTGTAGATCCACAAAAATCTATTCAAGACATAGCAAAGGATCTTGTTGGTTCATCCATCTCACTAAAGGTTTTTAGTTGTTATATTCTTAGTTCTAATGCATATTTACTACATTTTGTACTTGATCAAATTTTGAGGTAATCTATTAGGATTGTGTTTGTCATTAAATTTAGACATAAGATTTTTTTAGATTAAATGGAGTTCATGGAAGATTGTTTAGAATTGATGGTTGCTATTAAGTTCTTACGTAAAATGTCTTGTAACAAATTGACCGTACAATATATCTTAATTTTTTGCCCATGCTTAATAGGCTACTTGATGGGGACCTATATAGCACGGAGACGGAAACGAGATACGGGATACGATACGAAACGGATACGAGAAACGTGAATTTTAAAAAAATAAGGATACGGGAAACGTTTTTAAATTTTTTTTAATTATTTTAATATAAGTATTAATTAATGTTAATATTAACATCATTAACTGTGCTAATATTAAGAGACAATCCCCAACTGAGTTTGTTTGTTTGTTTTGAGTATTTTTCAACATAGATTTATATTTCCATGCAGGAAACGGAGAAATCCTCAACAACTATTCGACTAATACATATAATAATCAGTTTGTTTGTTTTGAAAAGTCAGGTTGTTTGATATAATGGAGTAATATAGCAAGAAAATCAAAAGATAGCATCCAGAGGTGTCTCATCGCAGATATAGCAAGAAAATGTGAATAATTAAGGGAAGATGCGGGTACATGCACGAACGAAGAGAAGTTATAATTAAGGGAAAAGCAATTCCCATAGCTGTGATTATATATTTTCGTGAAATATACTTACCGGAGCTGTAATGGTGTAGTCGGAGTCAGAGTCGGATTCGGAGTCACAGTCACCTAGGGACTGAGCTTGCAGAGGAGAAGTCAGAGTCGCACTTACCTGGGGTCAGAATAGTGCGAGAGATGATAGCTCTTGCAGAGGAAGAGCAGAGAAAGGGGTTTAGGAGCCGCACTCACCTGTCGAAGGGCTTTCGACGCAGAACTTCGACTGCGTGGGAGAACGACCTAGAAATGCTTTAGGGGAGAACGACATAGAAATGCTTTGGGGGAGAACGACGTAGAGTGAGGAGAGCTGCGACGGGCTTTTGACGCAGAGATTCGGCTGCAGGGGTTGGGGGAGAACGACACAGATCGAGGAGAGCTGCAGGAGTCGTGAACCATAAAACTCAAATTATATCAGGCGTGAGTCCTGAGTCGTGAACGCCACGCGTGATGCGTGAACGAGAAAAGCGGGAAACGCGTATCCGCAAGCGGGATACGCGTTTCCCAATTAAATTTTATTATTCAATTTAAATATTACGTTTCCTACATTTCAGAAACGCGTTTCTACGCGTTTCCGGGCGTTTCCCGTATTCGATACGCGTTTGAGCCGATACGCGAAGCGTTTTTAAGTATCCGTGCTTCGTAGATGGGGACCATAGTCCACGGACGGGCCGACCCGTATCGGAGCCTGTTTGGGTTTACACTCGTCGTAGGAGGGGTTAGGATCTTCGTATGGATGATCCAAACCCGTCGTCGCGTTCAGAGCGTCGATGAGATATTATCTATGTGTTTTCATATTTTCTATGCATTATTTGTTTGTATGTTGTCATTTCAGCCAATCACAACCGTACGTTGTGTATGTGGGTGCCTATAAATACTTGTTGTGGAGTTCATTTTGAGGCATTGCAGAATTGAGAGTGACTTCAGATTTTGTAATGCTGAAGCCTAATTTTATTTCTTTTCACTTGGTCGAACCCCCCCCCCCCCCATCTCATCACAGTCCTTGAACGACTTTTAACTCCCACATAAACCACACGATCCTCCACGTAAACTGCACCATAGGCAAACCACTGGAACTGCTCGATTCTACAGGAGATTGGCCATCGTAAATTCCGGGAGAGAAAATGAGGACTTTTCCCTTACATCGAAGCCTCTCCTCCCTTCGACGCATCCTCACGGCCAGTATTTTCCCATTCAAGGGTCAAACACTCGCAACCATCGCTCGCCTGGAAGGAAATAACCCCTGCAGTGGGAGGTTTAGGCGATCATTCATCCCGACAGCCACCTACAGCCCTTCGACATCCCCTCTACAAAAATTTCACCATCGTCCATGCTGTCTAGCAACCGACAACATCCAAAAGCCCTTGATCACCAACTTGCTCCTGTTTCAGGCGATCCAAAGCCATACCCGACTGTCCCTTGCTTCACTGGCTGTGGATTTCCTGCCACCCAGTTACTTTTTCAGGCTTTGACTGCCCTCTGACAACTTTCAGCCACTAGTCAAAGGGTTCTTCCTCTGCCGGCAAACTCCCACCTTCAATTCCAGCCTCTGAAAAGTGCTGATCAGTGCAGGAAACTATCATTTCAGTGATGAAATTGCTTCAATTTCACTGTTCGAGCCTAAAAACTGGAACAAATCATCACCTTCTTGTTCAATTACTTATGTAAGTTTTAATTTGGAAACTTTTTTTTTTACTTCGTGCTGAATACTTTATTGGAATTCATACAATTTGAGACATATATTCGTAGAATTTCAACTAATCTTTTGTTCTATTTGAAGTGCGTATTCACCGAGTATTTAATCAAAACACTCTTGCTTAACTGTAACTTGATCTTGCTTGTTTACTTTAAAACCCACTATGGATTGTGCGTGTATGTAAATTACGTTTATAATTTCAGGGTCATTGCAAGTATATGTTGGACTATTGTATGAACATGATACGCATACGCATTATTTTGTATTGTGTCTTGTAGTGTGGGGCTCCATCTATATAAGGAGCCCTGGGGGTGGAGTCTTGCTTATCTTTTGAGTCTTGGATGTTTGGCTCTCTTGGAGAGTGGAGTGTCAAGGAGGACCCAACCTCCGGATGCTTAGTAAGAGTTATCTCCTAATTGCATCTTTATTTTCGTTTAATTCAATGCAAGTTATTTGTTCTCGATCTTGATACGATTATGACATGTCAATTGGTCTGACCTGCCCCTCATTAGGGTTTCGTGCGAAACCTTAATTGAAACTTCTTCCCTGTTCCAGCTGACACACAGTTTCGGTCCCTTTACGCGTGGATCTTCCTCCTTCTAGCCGCCAACCGTCCAACCCGCACGTGTCGAAGCTTGTCGAGCTCCCTCCTACAGCCGCAACTAACGGAGCCCGTCTTGCGCCTATTCCAGCAGTATCTAACGACAATGATTCCAACGCCCGCCGCCGCCGCCGATTCCAGCGGCAACTAACGACGACGGTTCCGCCTATTCCAACGCCCGTCGCCCATCGACGATTCCAACCATTTCTCTTCTTCTTCTGCCGGATTCTACGACTTTTGCGTCGACCGACTCCTGCATATTCGACCTCCACGATTTCTGCAACGACATCTAACGACGAGTACAACCTCTAACAACTTCTGCATCGACACCTAACGATGATTCCAGTGCGCCTTCGACTTCTTGTGCCTCCAACCTACTCTTCTTCCTCTCCAGCCGTGCCCGACAACACCCCAGCGGCCCGCCGGCACTCCGACAACCTTCCAACGGCCTCACATCACCCTCACAGCCCTCCCGCGGTTCCGGACGCAGCCTGGCATGCCTCCGGTGGCTCCTGCAGCAATCCTGCGACGCCTGCAACATTCCAGCAGCCCTCCTGAGCCTCATGCCGCTTTCTGACGGACCTCCCCCCTTTTCCACCATGGCTCTCCTTCCGGACTCAGTGCATGCTCGATGTGATCGAGTTGAAGCTGCCCTGGATACTCTCCTCGCCATGGCACTTGAGATTCTGCATCAGCTTCTTCCACATGTCCACTTACAACCCCGGCCCGCCACTTTGCTTCCCGACGAGCCTCCTCCTCCATCCATCCCACCGCCACTCCTCAGTGTGTCTTCAACCATTAGAACCGCCACCGCTTCCTCCTTTTCCGACACCCCTTTGTTCTCCCGCTGTCGACCGCGACCCGCACCCCCATAATTCCCCCCATCCTTCGATTCCCACCTGTTGCCGTCCCATCCACTTGTCTTTCGACATATCTGTGATAGAGGCTCCACCTGGCGCCTTGCTAGCCTTTCACACATCGACACATGCTTTTTCTTCTCCCTACCATTTCTTGGAGACGCCCGCCCGCCGATCAGCTCTCTTATCTCCCGACTCCCCGCTTCCCACATCTCTCGAGCCCACTGCTATCCTACCCTCACATCCTGTCACTCTCCAACCTCGACCAGACTTCCCATCGGGTTTCCTTCCAAATCTTTACTACCTACTCCTCATCGACCTAATGTTCTTCCCCAGGACCCTCGTTCAGGATCTGGATGGGTTTCCGCCATCAGTCTTAATAGCATCCGACCTTCGACCGAGGCCCTGACCCAACTGGCGTGCACCTCGCTCGACCTTGAATGAGATATTTTGCAGGCATGACATTGCTTTACCTCTCGGTTAGTCCCATGCCGAGTTCTACGCCCGTTTTGGTCGCCTGTCCCACAGCTCTGCAACAACCAGCCCGTCACGACGCCTTTAGCCTTCTGATGTTTCACCTGATCCGCCCACTAGAGGAGCCACCCGAGTCTCGCTGACACGCAATTGGGACCCTTTCAGTCTCGCCTTGGGGATAAGGTCGTTTTTCAGGCCGGGTGTGGTGATACGCATATGCATTATTATGTATTGTGCCTTGTAGTGTGAGGCTCCATCTATATAAGGAGCCCTAGGGGTGGAGTCTTGCTTATCTTTTGAGCCTTGGATGTTTGACTCTCTTGGAGTGTGGAGTGTCAAGGAGGACCCAGCCTCCGGATGCTTGACAGGAGTTATCGCCTGATTATATCTTTATTTTCGTTTAATGCACTGCAAGTTATTTGTTCTCGATATTGATACGACTACAACGTATCAGAACACTCATTCTAGATTCCCCCATCGTCACTACACGTGCATACATTAATTAGAATATTGTTAGCGCATACTCATACCACGGCCTTCACTTTAGCTTGCGCTAATTTTGAGAATATGTACCTGTGGTCTTTAAACTACCTTACACTTTAATGAGCCCCATCACGCCATTAGAAGGTATGAAACATGATATTTTTTTATGTTAAGGTTCTATTTGTACTTCAGTATTCTCAAAGAAGAATATCAATGTCCTTTTCATACTTGTCAAACTGAATTATGTTGTACTCAATTACTTTTCCTTATTCTTTGGATGATAATATTTTAATATTTAGGTGATTGAAGTGAATGAAGAAGATAAAAGGCTGATTTTCTCAGAGAAGGATGCTAACTGGTCGAAGTATTCTAGTCAGGTTAAGGTCGGGGATGTTTTTGATGCTAGAGTGGGCTCGGTGGAAGATTACGGTGCATTTGTGCACCTGCTTTTCCTTGACGGTACATAATGCTTAAAAAATAAAAAATGGCAATAATAACATACTGCACATATAAGCTAAGTTACTTTCCTTTTAGGCCACTATCATCTCACTGGACTCGTGCATGTTTCGGAGGTTTCCTGGGATTTGGTTCATGATGTCAGAGATGTTCTTAATGAAGGAGAGCAGGTGAAGGTCAAAGTTGTACATATAAATAGGTAAGAATTTGAATTCACTAGGTCACGTGTATTCCCGTCCTTTTAATTTTAAACAACTTTTATTTTTTGGAACTTGAATTTCATGTTCCATTTAAAGATACAACAATTTGTCTTTGTTACAACTGCATTGGGTATTGTTTACAACTGAACACGTTTTAAAAAGTCATAATAATAGTTGATTAGTAGCCACGCTACACCACTGTTAGTTTGATAATCTGCTGTTTGTACATGCATGTCTGTTTGAGTGCTTATGTTAATTTGCAAATTCTTTGCATGGATTCTTCCTTGAAAACAAAATTGCAAACCTTGTGCTTTCAGCTCACTTCGTGCGGTCTTTCTTTCAAGAAAGTGGTCCTCTGTAGTCTATCTCCATTGAGTTGACTCTCCTAGTATAATAAGTTTATATCAAGTTACAAACCAGCAGCTTAAGTAAGAAGATCCCCAATAGCGCCACGCAAAAAGTTCATTACACTAAATAAGCCAATTATATTGAAGGCTCTTAATGGCATTAAATAAATTACAATTATTCTGAGGTATAATGGACATGATTATGTACAAATTATGAACTATGCTACAAAGTGACATCTTCAAAGGCATCTTGATCCATGGATCTTTGATGCAGTCCTATGACTAGCGATCACTGCAAAGCAACGTTGGTTGCCGGATTGTGCCAAATCCACAATGGGTTGTTGAATCCACGAGGTACTAAATCTACTATGTTTCAAATTCATGAAAGAAGAGACAAACTCTTAAACTCTAAAGGGAAACAATGAGGATCAACGAGACAATGGAGCATGAGTTTTTGTCCCGTTTGGGGCTGATTTGTCATCTGCTATATTTGACATCGCCCGATGATGGTCCGAGACCATGGTTGCGTCCGGAGCGTTGTTTGGACATTTTATGTGGTATTTTATTTTTTTGATGTATTATTTAGTGAGACGATGGGTGCCTTATGTGTAGGTTTTATTATAAATAAGAGGGTAGGGGCAGCCATCAGTGGGATTGTAGATTTTGGAGACTCTTCTCATAGACGACTTATCTCTTGTGGTGCTTACTCCACAAAACCCCAATGTGCTGACTCCTTGGTTTGTATCTTTTTTTCCCTTGCATTCCTTCCTATTTCCACCCCCTCTTCCCTCTCCCAAACCCTAGCCGATCACCTACTCCCCTACAACCGCCCATCTACGTGCTGAACAACCACTGCTGGTTGTTTATCCTTCCTGCGCCACCCCTATCAGCAGCCCATCCAGCGCGTTAGAACAGCAACTGCTGGCTGTTTATCCTTCCTGGGCCACCCCTACAGCCCCTCCAACAGCCACCCAGCCCTCCTGCCGACCTCCCCCATCCTGCAAACTACAGTCCGACCCCCTCTATGCAGCTGCCCTCCGCAGATTCTCCCCTCTGCAGATTCTCCCCTCCAGCAACTGGTGGCTGCAATTCCAGCAGTCATCCACCCTATTTCTGTTCACTCTAGGACTTGCCGGCTTCCACACCTCCCTCCCACTGTAGCTCCCCAGCCACCATACCCTCTCCAGCCCCTTCTCTATCCATATCCAACTCCTACACCCCATTACAACCCTAGCCCCATCACTATTACAACACCCTGCTCCATCCCAAGCTACAAAAACAACCACCTCTCCATATACACACCCTATACCACTTTGCTCATCATCCGTGATAGTCACTCTTGCTTACGCCCCCTCACTCGTGAGTTTAGTTGTATTGTGTTATTTATTTTAGCATTGTTGTACGGATTTAGACTCTTATATCATTATCGATGTTTGACATTGCTAGTATTTTCTCCTGTGATTAATCTTGACTTGCAAGACTTTTATCGCTTGTGCGTGTTGGTTTTTGGCCCTCTAATTGGAGGAAAGACCTAATTTGTTTGCTTTCAAAATTATTTGCTACTTGGTTGTTATAACTGCATGGAACTTATGCTTTACTATTAATTGCAATTTATTGTTAGATCACTTTCCACATGCATACATCACCTCGGGGTTAGATAAGATTATGTTTCTCCACACCTAGTATTTGCATTTGTTAGATCCCCTCTCACTGCCTACTAAGGGCCTATTTAACAAAAAAATGCGAAATTTGCTAATAAAACCATAAATAAAGTCGATTTGTGCAACAATCCTAAAATGGTAAAAAAATATAACTAACCAAAAAGTTATAAATAATCACTGAAGCATCTTGATGAATTGATAACAAATCAAAGGATGTGAGATTTGCACAAATATGATGAACTAATTGAGTTGATCTTCATCATATTCCCCTACTTCAAAAGAAGAAGTCCTTGAATTAGTAGTGTTCCTGGGAAAGAAACAAAAGTGAGATTGATGCAGGACGGGCATCACCACCCGCCTGCCACCCTGGATACCTGGCATCACCACCACAGCCCAGGGGTCCCACCGGGAATCCACCCGATGAGCCTTATCAGGTTCCGCGGACCGTACACCCCAACCCATCCCCGGCCCCACAACAGGGCCGATAGGTTGTTGAGGCCAGGGCTCGATCCCCCGACCTCCTTGATAAAGAGTCCTCATGCGGACTCTCATCACCAACTGAGCCGCGGCTCAGTTGGTGATGAGAGTCCGCATGAGGACTCTTTATCAAGGAGGTCGGGGGATCGAGCCCTGGCCTCAACAACCTATCGGCCCTGTTGTGGGGCCGGGGATGGGTTGGGGTGTACGGTCCGCGGAACCTGATAAGGCTCATCGGGTGGATTCCCGGTGGGACCCCTGGGCTGTGGTGGTGATGCCAGGTATCCAGGGTGGCAGGCGGGTGGTGATGCCCGTCCTGCATCATAAAAGTGCACTTTTATGATGCAGGACGGGCATCACCACCCGCCTGCCACCCTGGATACCTGGCATCACCACCACAGCCCAGGGGTCCCACCGGGAATCCACCCGATGAGCCTTATCAGGTTCCGCGGACCGTACACCCCAACCCATCCCCGGCCCCACAACAGGGCCGATAGGTTGTTGAGGCCAGGGCTCGATCCCCCGACCTCCTTGATAAAGAGTCCTCATGCGGACTCTCATCACCAACTGAGCCGCGCTTTTATGATGCAGGACGGGCATCACCACCCGCCTGCCACCCTGGATACCTGGCATCACCACCATAGCCCAGGGGTCCCACCGGGAATCCACCCGATGAGCCTTATCAGGTTCCGCGGACCGTACACCCCAACCCATCCCCGGCCCCACAACAGGGCCGATAGGTTGTTGAGGCCAGGGCTCGATCCCCCGACCTCCTTGATAAAGAGTCCTCATGCGGACTCTCATCACCAACTGAGCCGCGCGGCTCAGTTGGTGATGAGAGTCCGCATGAGGACTCTTTATCAAGGAGGTCGGGGGATCGAGCCCTGGCCTCAACAACCTATCGGCCCTGTTGTGGGGCCGGGGATGGGTTGGGGTGTACGGTCCGCGGAACCTGATAAGGCTCATCGGGTGGATTCCCGGTGGGACCCCTGGGCTGTGGTGGTGATGCCAGGTATCCAGGGTGGCAGGCGGGTGGTGATGCCCGTCCTGCATCAGAGATTCTCCAATTATCCCCATTTGACGTCATACAAACAATCAGTTGTTTATGTTGTCAACAACAAAGTGAGGATCTGCACCTGTAATAACCTCATTTTTATCTCATATAGAAATAACCTAGCAATAGTCGTTGCACCAATTCCATGAGATTCATGCAGGAAAATTATGACATGCAGAAATGTAGAGACATCTCGTTCCGCATAACAAGAAGCAAAATTTTAACAAAGTCGCGGGCGAGATGACCAACCTTCCTATTTATTGTACTATAACAAGATGAAAAGACATGCACCTCTGTTGTAGCTTACTAGAGACCCCTTTTCAGGTATATAAAGAAATTTTTATTCATGAGCAGCCAACTTAAATATGCCTTTCTCATCATCGAATAACAATACAATATTCTTGCTTTGGCGGGCTGTGAACTATCGCCGCGGTAAGACTAACGCTAGTGACAAAGGTCAATTTCCATGAATGTTGTGCGATAGTGCTACCATATTGTAAGATTAGTAACTTTGCTATTTATCACTCGAGCGTCTGTCCCTAACGCCAATGATAAAAGTCAAAACTTCTCAATCCATCTAACTGCACGCTATCGCCTAAGGTAACGACTAAAGTCAGCGGTAGCATTCTTCTTCATTATCGTTAGCTATAGTCCCTATCGCTGGGTGATAGTGTTCAGTTTTGAACATTTTGCATTGACTTGCATCCATTGTCGTCATCATTATATCTATCACCCTGCACATCATCAAATTGCAACAGGAGAACAGTAATCACCAAGACTTTCTATTCTCAAACCAAGTGTCAGCTCACGTTCCAAAAACCGGTTGACTAAGGAGATGACCTGCCTCCCACCGCATTAAAAATAAGTTAGAGAACCAAACTTACTATAGTGCAGTCATCTAAATGTGCAAATGCAATAATGTATGATTTGTTTCATATTCTTTTGGAATTGCAATATTGTATCTTCAAAGGATGATAGCTGTTGCAAACTCTTAATAGAATCTTAGTTATAGTGCCAACAGTGGTTGTGCGCGTTGTAATTGATAGATTTTATATCTGCGTATCCATAACCTTGCTTTGGATGTAGCTTGTTAAGCTCCTATTGGGAAACTAGTAATGTTATGGTCAGACTAAGAATATAGAATGCAGGCTTTTTACGCAATAATTTCTTCACTTGCTAATCATAGGTCTAGCCTTTGAGATAAAATATTGCTTTTTATTGAATTCAGTTTAAAGATTGACTCCCTTAGTGTAAGACCTAGCTGGAAGGTTTTATGCTCAATGCACCCAAATTGAGTACGATGACATGCATGGTGCAAGAGAAGAAGTAACATATACCCCTCCTAACTCATGCATTGTCCTAATCTAATCCATATCCATCTTGGAGGCATTATTAGACTAGTTTCCATCATTTCACAATTCATGCATAGTACAAATGTATAAATAATGAAAATCAGTAGAAACATATATTAAATATCATAAGTCAATGAGGGTCACAGAGTATCAACATGGAAGTAAATTGCCGAACAAAAGAGAAAGTACATGGGAACGAAGGGCTCATAGCACAGGGCACACAGTAGATTCAAGTCACATTCGGTGACCTACAAGTAGGACCACAAATTACGGAACACTAAGTAAAATAGTAATCTATAGCCTCACATCTCTAACAGTGTTCTGTAGTGGCAACATCCCATCAGGTACATCGAACAACTCGTCCTGCAGCATCTCCGGGTGGTGGTAGAAAAAGGGTTCGTTTAAAAAGACTAAGTGAGCCCCACCCTCTTCGTGATCCTCTAAATGCTCAAAAGGAGTGGAGCAAAAATTTTATGTTGCAGTAAGTGTTAGTACATCACAATATATATATACAACAACAACAACACTCAAGCCTTTATCCCACCATAGTGGGGTCTGCTATATGGAATGCGCCCTATCTTTAATCATAGTCTCACTAATGCCTAAGTACATCATGTCTTTCCTTATAGTTTCATTCCAAGTCTTTTTTGGTCTACCCCTCCCCCATTTAACATGTCTAGTGACTAAACTCTCACAACGCCTAACAGGTTCCTCCAATGGCCTCCTATGTACATGTCCGAACCATCTTAAACGAGCTTCTCGCATCTTCTCTACAATTGGCGCCACTCCTGTCTTATCCCTGATACATTCATTCCTAATTTTATCCAGTCTCGTGTGACCACACATTCACCTAAGCATTCTCATCTCCGCAACTCCCATTTTTTGCTCATGTACACCATTCACTGCCCAACACTCAGAACCGTAGAGCATTGCTGGTCTAATTGCAGTACGATAAAACTTGCCTTTAAGTTTTAATGGTACTTTACGATCACATAAGATCCTAGACACGCCTCTCCACTTCAACCAACCTGCATGGATTCTATGTGTCACATCTTTATCTACATCTACATCTTTTTGAATTATCGATCCCAGATATTTAAAGCACTAACTGCGGGAAATATCTTGGTCACCCAATTTAATGACGGAGTCATCCGACCTTCTTGCACTACTAAATTTAAGCTCTATATACTCCGTCTTTGTCCTGCTCAACCTAAAACCCTTCTTTTCTAAAGTGTCTCACCAAGATTCAAGTTTCGCATTTACACCCTCACACGTCTCATCGACCAAAACAATATTGATATGAACTTGCAAGGGAAAAGGAAGAAATAGAGAGGAACTAGCGAGAGAAGAAGAATTAGGGTTTTGGGGAAGGAAGGAAGAAGATACCTGAAATATAATACTTGATATCCGTCTTCGTGGAGCCCTGGACCTATTAATACCCGGGGCAAGAGGGGGCCGGCTGCCCCCTCAAGTTGGGACTGAACCGGGGTGGTTCAGCCCCTATTTGACCCTTTTAATATCCGGTTCAGCCCTGTTGCTTTGTGCATGCTCCTTCAGTCGCCGAGAATATTTATGCCCCGAGAACCGTAACGTATGTGGGGGCATACCATTCCCCTCCCCATCAAGAGCCAGCTTGTCCTCAAGGTGGAAGTTCGGAAACCTCTCGCGAAACTCCAGCAAATCGACCCAAGAATTATGAACCTCCGCCATATGCTTCCATTTGACGAGCACCTCGGGTCGGTACTCCGTGCCCTTTTTCTTCCATTTGGTCAACAGTATGGCCTCCGGTGAAGGCCGTAATTCGCCTGCGGTGGTAGCCTCTGGTAGGCTAGAACTGGCCTGAGCTGAGTCCCCAATTTTTCTTTTAAGCACTGAGACATGGAACGTCGGGTGGATGCGGGACCCCTCTGGTAGTGCCAAGGTATATGCCATCGGGCCCACTCGTCGGATAATGCGGAAAGGCCCGTAGAATCGTGGAGCCAGTTTCTGATTGGCACGCCGAGAGACTGAAAGTTGCCGGTACGGTTGGAGCCTGAGGAAAACCTCGTCGCCCACTGCAAATTCCCGTTCCGTACGATGTTTGTCTGCCTGGACCTTCATGCGCTCCTGTGCTGCTCGTATGTTGTCCCGAAGTACCCTTATTGTGCGGTCTCGATCCTGCAGCGTCCGATCGACGGCCGGTAGAGCGGTGCTGTCAGGCTCATATGAGCTCAAAGTGGGTGGTGGCCGCCCGTAAACGACTTCGAAAGGAGTGAGCTTGCTTGCCGTATGAAAAGAGGTGTTGTAACAGTACTCGGCCCAATGCAACCAATGACTCCATGTATGTGGCTCATCCATCACAAAGCACCGTAAATATGTCTCGACCCCCCTGTTGAGAACCTCCGTCTGCCCGTCAGTTTGAGGATGGTTTGCAGTACTCATGCGTAGCGTGGTGCCTTGTAACCGGAATAGCTCCTTTCAGAATTTGCTCACAAAAACTAGTTCTCTATCCGAGATGATAGAGCGAGGGATACCGTGGAGTCTAACAATCTCCCAGGCGAATGGCTCAGCAACGGATTCCCCTGTATATGGATGGCTCAATGCTAGAAAATGCCCGTACTTGGATAACTTGTCGACCACAACGAGAATGACGGATTTGCCCTGAGACTTGGGCATGCCGTCTATGAAAATCATGGAGACAGTGTCCCAAATTTGGTGTGGAATCTCTAGCGGGGTAAGCAGTCCCGCGGGCGATGTCATCTCGTACTTCTGCCACTGGCAAACCTCAATCATCAGCCCGAAAACGTGGGACACGGTGCTCTCCAGTATGCGTGATAACGCGTCCGCCACCACGTTTTCTCTCCCTTGCTTGTAGACGATCTCATAATCGTAGCCCAACAACTTTGTCAACCACTTCTACTGGAGTGGGGATGCCAGCCGCTGCTCGAGGAAGTGCTTTAAACTCTGATGGTCCGTGCGGACCTGGAAGTGTCTCCCCAGAAGATAAGGCCGCCACATGACGACCACGTGGAGAATGGCCAACATCTCCTTTTCATAAGTGGATAGTCCCAGGCTCCCAGCGTCTTTGGTGCCAAAGCCTTGCTGAAGAAGGCCAATGGTCGACCCTCCTGCATCAGGACTGCTCCAATTCCGATCCCCGACGCATCTGTCTCCACCACGAACTCCTTGGAGAAATCTGGAAGTGCCAAAACCGGAGTGGTGGTCATTGCCTATTTCAAGGTCGGGAAGGCATCCTCCGCCTCTGCATGCCACTGAAAGGCATCCTTCTGTAGTAGCTGAGTGAGGGGCCGCGCGATCTTGCCGTAGTCCTTCACGAAATGACGATAGTACCCAGTAAGCCCAAGGAAACTCCGTAAGGCCCGGATCGTCGTGGGCTGAGGCCACGTCACCATGCTGGCAATCTTCTTCGGGTCGGCCTGGACCCCGTGAGTGGACACCAGATGGCCCAGGTACTCGACCTCTGTCTGTCCGAAAGAGCACTTGGAACGCTTAACATAGAGCTGGTGCTCCCTAAGTATGGTAAGCACGTGTCGGACATGATCAAGATGGTCCTCCCAGTTCTTGCTGTAGATCAAGATGTCATCGAAGAAGATCACCACGTAGCAGCGTAGGAGTGGCCGGAAAATCTCGTTCATCACCGCCTGAAAGGTAGATGGGGCATTGGATAACCCGAATGACATCACCAAGAATTCGTAGTGACCATCATGGGTGCGAAAAACGGTCTTGTGAATATCCTCCTCCTTCATCCGGATCTGGTGGTAACCGGACCGGAGATCCAGTTTGGTGAATAGGCTCGCTCGATGCAATTCATCCAGCAACTCTTCAATCATCGGAATGAGAAACTTATCCTGGATAGTTGAGCTATTCAACCCTCGGTAGTCGACGCAGAATCTCCACGAGCCGTCCTTTTTCTTCACCAATATGATCGGTGAAGAAAAAGCACTAGTACTGGGCCGTATGATGCCGGTGGCGAGCATCTCTCGAACACTGCACTCTATCTCTGCCTTCTGAATGTGGGGGTAGCGGTAGTGCCGGATGTTGGTAGGATCCGCTCCTGCTTTCAACTGAATCTGATGATCACGAAATCTCGAGGGAGGAAGGGTGTGTGGCTTCTGGAAAACATCCTCGTACTGTGTCAGCAAAGTCTGCATATGCTCGGGTTCCTCGGAGGTGGCCGGTACAATGGCCGTCACTCCTAGGACCATAGCCATTGTGCTGCCCTGCTCTTCCAATCGTTGCAGGCTCCGGAGTGAGATCTCCTTGAGTGGGGATGATCGTATGCCGTGCAGGCAATGATCCGTCCCCTGCTGAGTAAACTCCAATGTCATCTGATCCCAGTCCGTGGTCACCCTCCGCAACTGTTTGAGCCACTGAACCCCAAGGACCATGTTGGAGCCCCTAATCGGTAGCAGATAAACGTCAGTGTAGCACACATATCCCTGCATCCGCAACTCTAGCCCCTTCATCACCCCCTCGCATTTTAGCTTGCTGCCGTCTGCCACCATGACCTGGAAAGCGGCCTCCCTGTCAACTGTATGGCCCACCTTCAATGCCACCGCGGGGTTGACAAAATTATGGGTGCTCTCACTATCAATCAAAATGGTCACCCGCTCTTGGCCCATCCTTCCGGCAATGCGCATAGTAAGAGGCGCAGTGCACCCCTCCATGGCTTGGAGGGAAACTCCAAACGCTGCTAGGTCCAGTCCTTCCTCGTCATCAGCATCTGTAGGGTTTTCCTCATCGTCCTCCTCCCTCAGCATGAAAACCTGAACCTTTTGGCACTTGTGACCAGGCGTGTACTTCTCATCACAGTTGAAACACAAACCCTTATCCTTCCTTGCCTGCAGCTCCGACCAAGTCAGACTTGTCACCCTAGGTCGAATTGCCGGGGGGGGGGGGGGGTCCCTTCGGGCCGCTAGCGGGGCCGTCGGAGCTCTCGTCGTGGCCCGGTTTCTCTGTCTGTTAAAGCGCTCCTCCTGTATCCGTGCGAGGCTGATAACATGACTCAAACTGCGGGGCATGTAGGCATGATCCTCATCTCTCAAGTGGTCCTTCAGCCCGGATTTAAAGCAGCTAAGAAGAGTCTTCTCCTCCCAACTAACTCGGTTGGCCAGTTTCTCAAACTCAATGCGGTACTCCGTCCCCGTCCCCTTCTGCCGAAGCTTCTGTAGCGTTGCTTCGACGTCCTCGTACTCCAATGGCCCGAAACGAGCGGAGAACGCTTCAACGAACTCCGTCCATGGTGCGTATAAGTAGGCGTCATCTTCCAGGTGGAAGACCACCAACTGCACCCATTGCTCTTTTGGAATCTCCTGATAGTTGAAGAATAATTCCGCCTTTTGCACCCACTTCAATGCATCCCCTCATCCTCTGAACCTCGGGAAGTTCATGCCAGTTCTCTTTGGTTACATGTACGCCCTCTGATTCAACTGGTCGTGACCCCCCAGTTCCTGTCCATACCCGAATGGCCTCCTCTGCTCCATGGGAGGGTTGGGTGCCCCTTGGGGTCCAGGAAAATACACCCTTTCCTGCCCGACAACGAAGGGAGGCCGTCCCTGATCGCTCCCATTGCCGACTGGTTGTCCCCCGCCCGGGTGATTGACCGCTGCGAGACGTTCTTGCCATTGTCCACCAGTTCCGTTCCTCGGATATGGCCCGTAGGCTTGGGGACGTGGTAGAAGTCCATTAATCCCTCCAATCGAACTGCCCGTTGCTCCGATCGGTCGAAGACCCCTTGTACCTGCTCCAGAGGTCGCCACGTAGTCACCCCGCTGGTTCTGGCCCCATTCCAAGTCATCGGGGGCGTTCCCAGGCCGATCGCGTGCGTTCCCAGGCCGACCGGGCCGATCGGGGGCGTACCCGAGCCGATCGGGATCGACCGCCACTCCGCGGCCCTGGAGGCCTCTGGCCGCCCGTTTCCGGCCCCTGGCCACCCTACGACGGCGGCCCCTGCTCCGTACGGGTACCCCGAGGCAGGATCGGCACGGCCCGAGTCGATCTGGTCAGCACGGGATGGATCTGCGTCCATCCAGGCATTCGGCGCCCGATCCGGTCCTTGCGACCCTGTAGCCAGCTGCTGCCGGTGTGCTTCACCCGTCCACGGAAGGTTGGCGTTCGTGGGTGCCTGGGTGGCCAATTTGACGCTTCGGTCTCCGATCCTTCGTTGGTCGTTGCTTTCCCTGTCAGATTCTGCGTTAGAAGGGTCTTGATCTCCTCCATTTGGGCATCCAAACGTTCTTCTAGATTTTTCGTGGATGTCTTCACTTGCTCTTCGATCGCCGCCACAGTGTCCGCCAACCCCACGTAGTTTTCCTCTAGGGTTGCCAAGCGTGCGATCTCGGCTTCGGTGCACGTCACCATGGTCGCAGGAAGGATGCTCTGATACCAATTGATATGAACTTGCAAGGGAAAAGGAAGAAATAGAGAGGAACTAGCGAGAGAAGAAGAATTAGGGTTTCGGGGAAGGAAGGAAGAAGATACCTGAAATATAATACTTGATATCCGTCTTCGAGGAGCCCCGGGCCTATTAATACCCGGGGCAAGAGGGGGATGGCCGGCCCCCTCAAGTAGGGGCTGAACCGGGGTGGTTCAGCCCCTATTTGGCCCTTTTAATGATTGGGGGCTGAATCAGATGGTTCAACCCCGTTGCTTTGTGCGTGCTCCTTCAGTCGCCGAGAATATTTATGTCCCAAGAACCGTAACGTATGCGGGGGCATAACAAATATCATCTGCAAATAATAAACACCAGGGTATTGCTTGTTGGATATGTCCGCTGAGCTCATCTAAGATAAGGGTAAAGAGATAAGGGCTTAAAGCTGACCCTTGATGTAAGCCAACAATGATAAAGAATTCCTGTGTTAATCCTCCAGATGTCCTCACCCTGGTCACTGAATTTGTATACATATCTTTGATTACGTCAATGTATGATACATTTACACCTTTTCTTTTCTAAGACTCTCCACAAGACCTCTCTTGGAACCCTATCATAAGCCTTCTCCAGATCGATAAATAGCATATGCAAATCTTTTTGTCTTTCCCGATAGTTGTCAATGAGTCTCCTCAAGAGATGTATAGCTTCCATGGTTGACCAACCTGGTATGAATCCAAATTGATTCTCTGAGATGCATCTCTCTATTACTCGCTCATTATATATATTATATATATATATAGTTTGAATAATAGTAAATAATGAGTTATGCAAGACATTAAAATAACTTGAGTAAGTACTAGGCAATAGTATAGATCTTATATTAATGTCTCAACCCTATCAATGTCCAAATCTCACAAACACGCGCAAGCTGTATCCAAAAAGTAATCACGCAACCATTGCTACATAAAGTTTAATATATCATCCTTGTTCACTATCCCACAATCATAGACAATAATCTATACCAATGAAACACTTAATAAATTGTTGCAATAATATGTAGCGATATGTCGTAGACAGCTAGCAGTCAGCCAGTCACACTAGCTTCACACTAGCTTCACACGTCGTAGCAAGACAGTGATAGTGGATGGGTTATTTTCTACTTATAGGACACTAGACACAATTCCGTCCAAAGCTAAGACCGACTTAGTAGGCTAACTATTGACACATATCCCAAGTAGAGACAACACATGAAGTTCATTGCCAGATGTTCATCTTTCCTGCGGACCATCATCCCGCCATGTATACATCATCCCATTCATTTCACTAATTGACCACTCATTCTCATCACATAATGATACAATTATCTGAAAATGCTCTTTGGGATTGGGGGATGATCTCCAGGCAGTGTGATGTTCAATAATTTAGGAATGTTCTTCATCCTGATATTCTGCAACTTGCTTAGATGTGGTACCCCTATTTGAACTCTTCAAATAGGATCTACACAGTGTTAGGAAGTGGGGACATCAATGCATGCGAGTACTTAATGATCTGGATAGCCTCCCTGTTATTATTCCACACGACCAATTATCTATTATTTGTTATTGCACATATTTAATTAATGTCATTATTTAGCACCGTCATGTGTCTATGTTAGTAGTTGAGTCTATGTTATGAATCGTGTGAGTCCTTAGTGTCTTTTATTGTTTTGAGCATTTCTCTTTATGCTGAGTTTATTTACGCTCATGTCATTGTGTAATGTTATTTATAGACCCTTGGGGTGAATGAAGGGATGTAAGAATTTATGAAAACTCTCTTCTCCTCTCCTTCTTCCGCGTGCCACACTTACTATATTTAGCCACTGCCCGCCGTTATCAATAACGTCGACGTTATCTCCCGTGGTTTATTTAAAGAGCGGCTCCTCTCCTTCTAAATTGATGTGTATTATTCCTTTGCCTCCAAAGCCAGAACTCTGAATATTTTGAGAGAGGCTCATCTCCAACATTGAGAGAACTCCCTTGGGCGAACACGAAGATCAAAAGGAGATCTTAGAGGAGAAGTGCTACCACGTACATTCAACACGAAGGACAGACGCATCAAGAACGCCAAAGTCTTCATCGCCTTCGTCTTCACCTTCAAAAATTCTTGGGGAGTTTTTCTTTTACATATTTTCTATTTCTATTTTATCGTTCGGGGAGAACGTCGAATTCCGGGAAGGATTCGAGGCCTTATCCGGGAGAGATAGACTAGAACCAACTGGTCCTTGGGAGAAAGGTCGCATAGAAAACGAAAAAGGGTTTTTTTACATTTCGCCTTGATTTCTAGCATTATAGAAATCAATATTCTTGTAAACAATTTTCTATGAAATAAAATCATGTCTTTCATTGTTTTATCATATTGATTTTATTTCCCGTTCTAAAATGTTCTAAATAATATTTCTCCCTCAAAGAATAAAAGCAAAACATATTGCAAATTACTTTTGTGGAATACACTCTTGGAATTCATTCTCTGTGAGCTAGCGCCAAACGATAATTACTTACCGCCGGTGGTAGTGAAGAAAGATTGAAATCCGATTTCTTTTAAAAGTAATTTTCAATATAATCTTTTCTGAGATATTAAAATATATTCTTCTATAAAATATTCCGAAATTTCATTAATAAACTATGATATTTTTATTTAAGCTTTAAATTCCATAAAGCCCTTATTCACCTCCCTATAAGGGCGCCTAAAGACCCAACAAGTGGTATCAGAGCTAGGTTATTCCAATACGACTTCACAACCAGGAATAATGACACTTCATGATCTCGCATCCACTAAAGAGGATAATTTTTTATAAAAATGAAAAATCATTATCACCACCTTTATTTATGGGTGAAAATTACAAAGGGTGGAAAACTCTAATGGAAAAATTTCTTAGGACATACTTATATCATATACATTTAATGAATATTATTTCACTCTTTATGATAATTTCAATCATGCATATTTTGTTCAAACATGTTATCTTGTGTTTTTCATACTATATACTCTTTGAGCTTTCATGATTTTGAAAAACAGAAGTAGTTTGAAAGACTATTTTGACACATTAGGCCAAAAATCTTTTAACCATAACTTTTTCATTATTATTCAAAACTTTTTGCGATACTTGATGTCACTTATCTTAGAAAACACGATTCAAGAAAAACCAGAACGAAAATTATCAAAAATCGTGTTTTCTAAGTAAAAGAAAAATTCTTTGTTGCTAGCGCCGGCGGTAGCATAAAATCGATTTTTCCTTTCTTTTTGCAATTTTTTTCTCTGGCATAGAAGATCATTATACTGATGTGCTCTTAATATACTTCTATGTTTTCCAGAAAACTATTTATTTAAAATATTTAAAATATTTAAAAACAAATACAAAATTACAAAAAACTTCAAAGAACAAAAATATGTTTTTTCTTATTGTTTCTTTGTGTTTATTATTTTGTATTTTTTATAAAAAAAATAAAAAAATTATAAAAACTGATTGTTATTCATTGTCATCGTCAAGGATGATTAATTATATAAATTAAATATTAAATACAATGTTTAATTTAATTTTCAAGTTTCTTAAAACATTGTTTTGTATTTGTCATGCCTTAAAAATTATCTTATTTATGTGCAATGAAATTGATTGTAGAAAACATGTGTGGGAATGTTTAACATGCCTCTGAGTATGTAATACGAACAAGATGAAGGTTGCATTAATCGAAGAAGAAACACTGATACAATCCGGATCGAAATCCGGCCAAGATCAAGGAGGCTGGGTCCTCCAATAATCCCTCTCTCAAATGAGAGCCCAAATCCATAATAATCCAATGATACCATAACTCCCAAAACCACTTCCTTATATAGGGAGGGGGCTCACATCAAACCTAATACATTTAAACTAAAAACAGTAATAATAAAATAAGAGGGTGTGTGCACATAACAGTATGAGTAATATTTTATGTTTGATAATGATACATTCACTCACTTATTTTGATAACCTACGTATGTAGTTAATCTTAGCCTTGCATAATGGTGTAGTGTAATAACAAAATAGATTAAAATGCGTAAGTAAATTACCTACATAACATTGAATTGTTTATTGCAATTCTTTATTTTTCTTGCACTTATTCTTTAGAGAAAAGTGGTTTAAAAATTAAAATGCTATTGTTTGCAAAATAAGTGAATTCAGAGTCCTTAATCACTAAAATAAAAATCAAATAAAATTTGACAAGGAAAACTTCATCAAACACTACTCTCCCTCCTGATAAGTCTTAATGAGCATTATGAGGTTGAACACCTTGGAAAAGATTGTAAAGTGTCTTGTAGCAAACAAATTATACATTTATCTTAGTACACCAGATCACAAAAATAAAATTAAAAGTAAAAAGAATAAATGTGATGCCCCAAGCACTACTTTGCACTCTGATAAGTCTTAATAAACATTGTGTGTGCAGAGCACCTTGGTAGTTGTACTCTTTATTCATGTGCATTGAAATATGTGGAAGTAATATTATTTATGTACTTTAATGTTGTGTTATTCCATTATATATGTCATGCGTTTTGATTAATTCACTTGTATACTTTATCAAAACACTATTTTGTACACATCATTATCTTTCATAAAACTTCTATTCATGAAAATTGGACCCTAAAACACATCTACACCATTCTTTACAAACTTAAGTAAATGCACTAGATGACAAAACATGACCGCAATAATGTTTAATTTTACTTGAAATAAAAATTAATTTGCATTGTAGTTCTTATCTCTTCTTGATATTTTGAAATCATGCTTGCAATTTTACCTCTAAAATTACAATGAAATAGTATCTCTTAGACTTTAATTGAAAACATCTTATTAGTTTTAAAACTCACTATTTTTATACAATCTTATTTTATGCTTACTACTTGTGCTTAATCATGATTATTTTTATCAACAAGTGGTTTAATATGTCTAAACAAGTGGTATTGTCTTACTCTCTACGAGTATATTCAATAATACATACATTTTTCTCAACAAGTGAGTGGTATCTATAAACTTCCTCGTTGCATCATATTTTCTTCTCTATATAGATCTCATTAAGTCCTATTGCACACACTCCTCTACCCTCTTCTGATACTACCAACAGGGTGGAAAATATCTTGCATAAATTCAAAAATTTAGGGGGAGTACATTGAAAATTTTATAGGAAGCATCTATGTAGAGGGGTATTCATAGGAGGTGCATACTTTACTCTTTGCTCGATCATGAAAATCCTTCTTTAAGTAGACCCAACTTAATCTCACAACTATACACTCATCGCTACCCGCTTTTGCTAATAACAAAAGGGGGAGAATAAATTAAGAAATCTAGTACAATTGATATTATATTTAAGGGGAGTAAAATATATAGAAGATACTTTTGTAGGAGGAGCCTTCATATAGGAAGAATATACATTATTACATTAAATCTATCATGCTACAAACCGGTTACTCATACATATCTTTTACCACACTTATCTATAAACACAAATAGTCTTAAACTCACTAATTTCTCATACAGATATTTGTTATTATCAAGGGGGAGTTTGTTAGAACATGCATTCTGCATCTCTTGGTTTGAGAATAACAAATACCGTGATGTGTTTGATCTAATCTTTTTTGTATTTATAGTGCGCAGGTCATACAGGTACCAATATATATTGAATGAGGATAAAAGATGGACGAAAAAGAATCTATGTATGCTAACGCTAGCGGTAGCGATACCGCTAAGCGCTTGCTATATCATCGAGACAACAAGACGACACTGCGACATATCGTCGAGGAAGCTATACATAACAAGTTACTACCGCGACGCGTTAGCTCCAATGCACGGCGGTAACATGAGGAAATGTCGTCAATCAGCACGTGATCAAAGAGCAAAAGAGGAAGGAGATCCGACGGCAAGGAAAGATATAACGCTAACACGGGCGATAGCGTTACCGCCTGGCGGTAGCGGTCATGGCCGAAATTTGCGGAGCACGACTTCCATATCTGCCACGATCCGTGTGCCGCGCTTACTATATTTAGTCACCGCTCGGCGTTATCACTAACGCCGACGTTAGCTCCCGTGGTCTATTAAAAGGGCGGCTCCTCTCCTTCTAAATTGATGTGTATTATTCATTTGCCTCCAAAGCCAGAACTCCGAATATTTTGAGAGAGACTCATCTCCAACATTGAGAGAACTCCCTTGGGCGAACACGAAGATCAAAAGGAGATCTTGAAGGAGAAGTGCTACCACATATATTCAACACGAAGGACGGACGCATCAAGAACTCCAAAGTCTTCGTTGCCTCCGTCTTCACCTTCAGAAATCCTTGGGAAGTTTTTCTTTTACATATTTTCTATTTTTATTTTATCTTTTTGTAACGAGAGTGGAGAAATCGTTCAGGGAGAACGTCGGATTCCGGGAAGGATTCCTTGGGAAATTTGTCGCGGTTTGTGGCGACTAAGTCTGGCGAGACTTGGGGGGAAACTCATCCGGAGTGGACGTCGGATTCCGGGAAGGATTATGTAATTCGCCGCGTGTTGTGGCGACTAGGTCTAGGGTAGATCTAGGGGCGGTTCAATGTCTTATTCAAGAGAGATAGGCTAGAACCAACCGGTCCTTGGGAGAAGGGTCGATATAGAAAACGAAAAATGGTTTTTTATATTTCGCCTTGATTTTTAGCGTTATAGAAATCAATATTCTTGCAAACAATTTTCTATGAAATAAAATCATGTCTTTCATTGTTTTATTATATTGATTTTATTTCCCATTCTAAAATGTTCTAAATTATATTTCTCCCTCAAAGAATAAAGGCAAAACATATTGCAAATTACTTTTGTAGAATACACTCTTGGAATTCATTCTCTGTGAGCTAGCGCCAGACGACAATACTTACCGCCGACGTTAGTGAAGAAAGATTGAAATCCGATTTCTTTAAAAAGTAATGTTCAATATAATCTTTTCTGAGATATTAAAATATACTCTTCTATAAAATATTCCGAAACTTCATTAATAAACTATGATATTCCTATTTAAACTTTAAATTCCATAAAGCCCTTATTCACCCCCTCTAAGGGCGCCTAAAGATCCAACAGTATGTGTTCCCAACGAGTCACTACATCCATGGATCCCTCCCTGCACATCATTGTCTTCCTCTTTTTCGGCACGTGAAGTTGTTTCCGCCTCCCCGTTCTCGATTGCGACATGTCTCAACTCCTTTCCGAGCCCATTGTCCCTGACAAAACAGCCTAGGGCTACACGTTTCCTACCCGGTCCATTCGAGCCTCACATCGTTCTTGTCGTGACGTTCCCACTGGAGCACACCTTCCGCTTTCAAGATAATACAACTGGACACTCTTGCAGAGGGAGTCATTCAGTTATTAATTAACTGATTTATCCTTTATTAGATTAAAATATTGATTAATAATGATTATTCAATTCATTCGACATGTAGATGAAGTCCGACTAGTAAAATCTCCTTCGTACGATGCTACTGAAGTTATTGGAGTTGTTACGTCACATAAAGATGCAATTTCGTGACTCATCGCCAACAATGACAAACTCCCAATGTTTGGACAATGCGGGGATGCGACCCGAATGGAGCCGCTGTCAATCCAACCAGAGAACGAAGAAACTTCACCGCCTCTCATGGTTTTCGTTCCCGTTCATTTTCATCAATGGAACCTTCCTCCGACCATTTTTGTTTCCCTATACCTCTCCCATCCCCTCCTCGCTGAAAACCGTTGCCTCCCATCCCCTCCGCGCTGCAAACCGCCACCTCCCAGCCCCTTCCCACTACAAACCGCCATCTCTCAGTCCCCCTTCCTGACACCGTTACCTCCAGTCAGTCCCTTTCCTATTGCCGCAAGGTCCCAATACCCCTTGGTCGCACCCTTGGCCTCCACACAGCAACCCAACCTCCACATTCCCCTCTTTTCCATTCCTCTATGGTTAGTCGCCACCCTTCATCCGTCGAACGCTTGAATACATCCCTAATACTCGTAAGTTTTGTACTTTTGAATGTTTGGTCCTTTTATTGTATGCATTGTATGTTTGTAATTTCTAATGGAAACTTGATTCATACTTGTTTTCTTTCCAATTAATCAATATAGATTGCTAGTTTTGTAGGTCAATTATTCTTGTTAGTGCGAGTCTGAACGGGAAGGACTAGAGTCCGTTTGTTTTCGCTTTTATCTACAAGTCAACAAAAATATTACTAAGCGTTTTTTTTTAATTGCAAAATGCGAATCTACCGTTGGAATACTCTTGGCGCGTTCATTTAGTTCGGGTTGCATTCATTTAGTTACAAGTTGGACTCATGTGTGGACTTGCATCAGACATTGTGTGAGGATCTGCAGACCGCCACAATTTAAAGTCGACATCTTGAGCAATTTTCAAATTATTACAGCGCAACACAAAATAAAAACACAATGAGTACCAAATATGTACATAATAAAAACTTTCCATTCATTAGAAGTTTAATGATACATCAAGTTTCTATACAAAATACATAAGCGTAGACATGAGAAACTACTACACAATATCTTTTACAGCTATACATTATACAAGAGAGCTATGAGATCGTCTAATTAGTCCTACACGGGGGACATTACGGGTCCTGACACCACTTTACATGCTCCTCTACTACCTCTCCAATCTCTACAAATTTTTTAACCATAGTCGATACTGATCCTCTCTTCTTTCTCTTTTCTTCCTCGGTAAGTTTATTCGACGTGTCGGTTTACCGCTTGAGCCCTAAAAATTAGAAGAGGAAGAGTTAGCCATAATAAATGACTAAGTGAGAATTTTACCTCTTCAATTGTTGTACTTGCAAACACGAAGAATTACTAACAATATGCATTGCATCATATTTTATTAAATGTTACTGTAAGCAGTGAACAATAGACAATAATAAAGTAAGCATTAGACTGTAATAAAGTGAGCATGTAACCAGAATAAAGTACTAAGTAATAAAATTCATTCTTCGTCAATTATTCTTGTATTTATTTTTCATTTATCAGGTCAATCTTTCTTTTATTCATTTTATTTGGAATGCTAAAGGTAGTTGTCGTTTCAGTCATCCATTATTTGGGCCTGACCCTACGAGGTCATTATCTGCTAATTGAGGGCGATCAAATACGCAATAGGCCTTCCGTCCCTCTGAATTATATATAATTTTCTTGTAGGGCGATCAAACACGCAATAGGCCTTCTGTCCCCCTGAATTGCAAATAAAAATCAACACATCAGTAGGCAACTTACACCCCCTCTACCAGGGTTAACCCTTAACATTCCTATGTATCAATGCATGTAGATTCTGTATTTTATTTTTCAATTATGGGATTAGATTCTATGTAATTTAAGTTCCCCTCAGAATATTAATCGCTTCCCTTCTAACCATTGTTAGCCATCTTTAGCGATTCTTGTTGTCAGTGATTTGTAAAATATCGAACATAATCAATTTTAATGAAGAATGCAATGCGCATGCAAGAAATATGCTCAGTGAGAAAATAGCTACACATGTACTAATTAAAAATAGTTCAAAAAGTGTAATTAAAGAGCTAAAAACTTCACTAGCTTCTCTTTCCCTTTTTCGTTCTGCACCTATCGTAGGACGCCATCCTCCGCAGTATCTGTCAATAGACATCTTTTTAATTGAGTTGCGTCTTTAAATAGCTAACGACATTGACTCCTTAAGAAGATTACGAGTTTTAAAGCGGTGGTCTTAGGCGGAAAGAGAAAGGTTTTAGTGAAAAGAACCATAACTACCCAAAATCCCCGTGAAAACTCTAAAAACCAGCAAAAGGTTAAATAAATTTTAATGATAAAATCTCAAGTCCAGACAGCCGGCCAAGAAGAAAATACCTTTGCATATAGAAAATCATACAATAGAGGGCCCACAATCATCATAACAGCCGTCCAATGCTTCAAAAAAATTCCCATAATTTCATAAACCAACAGTATATGCAAGTATAGTCAAGAAGATGAGAGAACTAAAACCCCCAAATATCAACATGTATAAATAGAAAACCAACAACTGGTTGTATCAGAAGGAGAGGGGGAGAAAGGAGAAACATTCTAAAGCCCCAAAATTTCATTCCCAAAATCAATAAATCAGCCCAAAATCGCTGAATCCTACATGTCAACACCTTGAAAGGAAGAGAATAAGAGGAGGGAGGAGAAAGAATCTTACAATGAAGGCAGGAGGAGGGATGCACTTAGGACCAACACAACACCTCTCAACCAGCGCCGGTAAGGTAGAGCAGAAGCGCTGCCGAGAGATTAAAGGCCGTCGCAGGCCCAGACAAGGAAGGTCCCGTCGAGAGAGAAAAGAAAAGAGAGAGAGAGAGACACTGTTGTCGAAGACCCAAAGCAAGATAACGGAAACCCGGAGCGAGAGAGAGCGGAAAACCCAAATCGAGAGAGAATGAGAAGCATGGGAGGCTTCTCGTTATATTGCGTATATGTCGGTTCATAATCGAGAACCAACTAAAAGCAGTAACCCAGCCGGCCAGCTCACTAACAAAAATCAGCCGGTCCAATAACCAAGTTTAATAACCTAATTCAGCCGGCCGCAATATTAATTCAGCCACAATATTAATTCAACCTCATGTCATCTTCCCATCCACCATAACGAATCAAGCCAAGCTGCATTAATAGCAATATTGTAAGAAGTTTGACATCAAAGAAAATTCATAATAAAATGTTTGTCGACAAATTGAAAATTTTGGTAAATTCTGCGATAACACACGACACTAACTTTTAGTTTCATCATAGGGGATTGAATTTTGTTATGCAATTATTTAAGGGAATTGTTAGAGGTACCACACTTTTCGCTAGTCGCACTCATTTGTTAAAGACAACACACTTTTTTTTAGAATTGTTAGAGTCACTCCAAATTGTTAATTGCACCGCAGAAATGTTAATAGCACCACACATGATTCTTTCATTAAAGTGTGAAAATCACAAAACTACAACATATTTGGTAGAAAAAAAAGCAAAATATTGGAAACAAAAAGTCTTTAATATTGTCTTCATTGATGTTTATGGTCTTTATATTCCTACAAAAAACAAAAACAATGTAAACATACAAGTAAATATGTTATACAGAAATGAAAAAAATAACGAAGTACTTGTTCTCCTTGATCAAAAATCCTCCAAACCAATAATTGAACTGCTCTTTTTGTTTGTCGGTGAAAATGTAATCTGTGACATGTATGTAGATGCTCATGTTTGTGCAATTTTCTCATGAAACCTACTCCATATAGAAAACTGTGGTGGCAATGGACTGTTTTCAAGCCAGGAGAATGTCGCCGGCGGGAGATTCAAACCAGGAGAATGTCGTCGGCGGGAGCTTCGAACCAGGATAAGGTCGCCAGCGGGACCTTTGAACCTGGAGAAGTTCTGCGGTAGCGGCTGCGCCGGAGAGGAGGGACTTCGTCGAAGAAGGCGTCGGGTAAGATTTTCGCTGGGGGAAGATGGGAGTGTGTGCGAGAATAGCCGTGCGATTAGGTTTTTTATGAGGACCATTTTTAGGGAGCATTTATGATATATTGCGGTATGACTAGCGAAATTAGAGGTGCTTCTATCAATTCTCTTATTTTATTTATGTGTTATGATTTGGGGTGTTACACATTGCATCATAAGAGCCCGAACCCACTCACCTAGCCTACCCTACCCTACATCATTATGTAACACAAACATTATAGAAGTTTACTCTTGATGCAACTGTAAAAACTTGTAGTATTCAACAACCGATAGTTCACCCTGATTAGCCTAAAATAAGCTTTGTAGAAGAAAGTAAAATTCTGCCTCATTTTCTTGGATTGAATACATATCCTAAATCTGGGCACAATTTGATTTCACGTATCAAGGAAAACATAACTTGAATACATGGCGTTGATTAGCCACAAGTGAATTTTGGATTCCTATTTATCAAAATAGGCATTAGATTTTATAGGTTATTGCTCTTGCATTCACATATCCCACCATCCTTCAGCTTTTGTGCACACATATCTAAGAGGACCGTGATAAAGTATTAGTGTTTGTATTGTGTTCATTACCAACATTTTTGATCGAGCACATCTCCACGAGTTCATCATATTCATGTTCGAGTTTCGACCAGTTCAAGATTGAGTAATGCATCAAATCAAGGTTTTCTCCAATCAATTTTGATTTATTGTACCTATATTTGGATAAATGAAATTTGATCAGTAGTTTTGAGTTCATTTGTATTTTCCTCCTTTTGCCTTTTTCGACTTGCTTCTGAAGCCACGATTTTTCTATAAATAGGATCATTGGTTTTCTTAACCCTTATTTTGCATATTGACTGCAATTTTTCTTTTGAGTTACTTTTCTTTCATGCTTTCAGAACCGTGGATTTGATAAGTCATGTATTCAGGAACCTCCAACGTCCATCAATACCCTTAGCAACTGGCTGTTATTTGTCTCCTTCTTTCAATCTCACATCGTCTCGCGTTAGGTGGAATCAAAACACATTGATCTCTCGACGATCTAGCAACTTAGCATTGGGCTTCATTCACACTTCGCCTTCCTTCTAGCTTCCACAATGGTTCCCTACTTTTCCTTTTTGTACAGTTCCTTCCCCATTCTCAATACGCTTCTTCTTTCTCGTTTGTCTTTTATCACGACCACAACCCTTGGCTTCCACCGCAACATCAAAGCTGCCTTCGCCAGAAGTCTACCACCGTGTGTCCGTCTCCTTCAATGAAGGCAACCTTCTACTTCTTTCAGTTCCACTAGTTTCTTTCTGGATTGCGACCGTGACACAAGCAATTTTTTGGTTTGAACAAAGTAACGACAGCCAAGTACCCGAGCAAGAACGCAGAAATGATTGAACCTGAAGGGGAAACATTTCCTGTAATCTCAATAGACATGTGATTCATGAGGTAAAATACATTGAGAATAACAAATATCCAATAATGTTTTGGAACATCAACTTCAAACGCCGAAGTTCGAGAAATTTCAAGTAAATGCTTGTTTTTTTTTCAGCAAAACTACTCGTTGGGGAAGATATGCACAGAAAGTTTGATGTATATTCTATTTTGCGAAGAAAAAATCATAGTCGTCACTTGTATAGCATTCAGAAGAAAATATTTGAGTGCTTTGGAATTTAGTTTGAGTTTCTTTAATAAATTGTTGTCAAGGGGAAAGAACTAGGACATCTTGAAAGTCATTACAACAACAACACTCAAGCCTTTATCCCACGATAGTGGTATTCATAAGAGTGATTAAATTTTATGTTGTCCGTCTACTTAACGCAACCCTCACCGTTTCTCATCCGGGCTTGGGATTGACAAAGGCTTAGGCTCTGTTTGGCGCGGCTGCAGCGACTGGAGAAGCAGTGGGGGGAAGCAGTGGTGGAATAATCAGCTGTTCTGCAGAGTGGTGGCTGAATCTGTGAATCTGTTTGGAAGAACAACTGTTGCAGTGCTGTTTGAAACGGAGAAGCTGTTAAGCTGTTTGGTAAAACAGCTGTGCGTTTTGATTTTTTTTTTTAAAATTAGAGATAAACAACAATTAATTATAATAAATTAACTTAGTGTACATAAATAGTAAGCACATTGATATTCTACCATAAAATAAAACACACTAATTAATAGGTTTTTCCAAAACAAAACTCGTAAATGTGATCCGCCTCGAACATGCATCAACGCTTTCGATCATCGAACCTCAACTGCATAGTAAAATAGTAATGTAATTAATCAATTATATAATTTAGGGTCAATTATATAATTTTATAGGTAATATAGTTTACAAAATTAAAACCCTTAATGTTTCATACCTGTGATATTCCGTCAGTTGATCCGCTATGAAGTCCCTGATATTCGACATTTCAGTAGCTCCCGTTCCTTGAAATGTACTAGGTGCAATATTCGGGTTTGGATCAATTGTTCTTGGACGATTGTTTGGTCGTAGTTCGTACGCCTCTGCATGAACAAAGCTTTCGTTCCCATCACATACATCGAACTCTGGGTCAGAACGTGATGGATGTCGTCTAATGAAGTTATGTGGGGCCATCGTAGTGACCACAACGACACACTGCTTTGAAAAATCAAACGGAGGCATTTTGCTTAGTATGCCCCATTTCTTCTTCCATACACCAAAGCTCCTTTCGATCACACTACGGAGCGAGGAGTGTGCCTTATTAAATATCTCTCTACGTCCTTCTATTGGCCGATTACCCCGAGCGAAGTCCGGCAAATGATATCTAGTTTCCGGAAAAGGTTTCAGAAGCCCTTTTTCTAGTGGATAACCAGCATCCACAAGATAATATTTACCTTCAATAATAGAAAAGATTAGACAGTAATCACATAGAACAATAATATATGTGAAACAGAGATTTTGTACCTTCAGGTGCAAATGGAAATTTACTCATCGGATCCCTTACTGCACGATGGTATATACGGGTGTCATGTGCAGAACCTTCCCAGCCAGGCACAACGTAAGTAAAACACATATTAAAGTCGCATACAGCCATCACATTTTGAGTTGGACTTCCATGACGACCAATGTACGGCACTTGGTTTTCAACAGGTATGCGTGCATCAACATGTGTGCCATCAATAGCTCCGACACAATCTTTAAAAAATGGCATATATCTTTCATCATTTTTTATGTGTAAAGGAATAGCATGAAACTGAGGATCAGTAGGAACTATGATGTCCATGGACAGACTAGTCAGAGCACGAAGTCCGATCATGAATAACCGACTTATAGTCTCCGTAGAATGTTGAAATCGTTCACTTGCTTTCCTGAATGTTTCATTGTGACCCAAAATATATACTGTGATTGCCAATATATCACTAGCTTGAGTTCTTTGTGTACCCTTTAACCCGTGAGTATGTTCTAACAGTGCTAGCAAATCAAAAAAAATACACTTTGTCATTCGAAACATGTTGTGAAACCTCACAGGATGTCCCAGAAATAATTCACGTATCCATTTGTGCCCGGTCTGAGAGGATGTCATGCAAGGAGTTTTATCAGAAAATAGAGAGGCATACTCAGTGATCACACATACACTAGATGCCACGAGGTTGACAAAGTGAGCACATTCCTGCTGACGAGTTTCATAATTATTTAATACAAGTTCTTCATCATCATTTATGTTTAGATCATCATCATGATTCCCTGTTGCCATTATAGTAGCCTAACAATATGAAACAATAATCATTATCAATATTTCGAAATAACAATATGTAACATAGAAATAACATAGAAGTTTCAAAATTCAAAGTAGCAAAATAGGAATAACATAGTGGCTCTTGAGCAAAATAGGAATAACATAGAAAAAAGACATCATTTAAGTGAGTTCATGTAGTGGGTCTTGAGCCATTCCACCCTCCTATCCTCTGGTATACTCAGGAATGTCACTCGATTCACCGGGGTTTGGAAAAGGACTGTAGCAAAATGATAAATCATTCTGTCCTCAAAAATATCTGGATATTTCTCTAGTTCCTGAATAGCCTCTCGCAGTAGATATATGCTTGGTGGAACTACGGGCGCTGCAACACGCTGCATAATAACATCAGAAGAGGAGCATAACTTCTCAACATGTGATAGCATAATCTGTTTTACCCCCATATCCAGTTTCTTCCACTTGCGTTTTCTTTTTGAATTAACTCCGCTTTGGGAACTTTCACCAGGTGTAGCTGAGCCAATATCATCATTTGCAAAAGCTTGTGTGTTATTTTGTTCTGTGATAGGGTCATCATCTTCTGATAAGGTGTCCGGCTGGGAGAAAAGAGAAGGCAACTCTCCAGACGAAGGCATCCATACATTATCTCCTGTAGCAACAACCAAGCTGAACATTTTCTCTAATTTCTCTTCAAGATCTGGAGGTATACCAGCAGACCGGAATTTCTTCGCATTAGGGATCATCTACAAAATTGAATAAGTGTTAGACATGGAAAATATTAATTTCAATATGTGAAATATAAAAATCTGCATAGTAACTAACCTCAATTCTTTCCTTCCACCAATCATCGGATGCGTCTATTGTCCGTTTAATAGGGTTCCAACCAAGCCCAGTCTCGCCTCTTTTAAGTTCACGCCATAATTTCCAATCACGTTTCAGTTGATCCCACTTGTTTTTCATTTGTGCACGACTGTACTCTAAACCGGTGCGCTCTTTAAAGTGTTTCAACAAATTGACCCAACCCTCTTTATTGAAATGAGTGGTTGGTCTATTCCCTAAATCTATCTCTTGGATACACAGATCACAAAACAAAAGAACATGGGATGAATCCCAATTGGCCGATATTCCACCATCTTTTGATATTACCATCTATTGGACCAAACATACAAAGCACTCAAAGTAAGATTACAAAACATTAAAGTAATAATAACAACACTGCATTTCTTATAATAACAACACAACATTTGGGTGCTCGAACAACACAGTCATATGATATACAATTCATGCATCAACCTTCACTACTTCTAATGGCCCTAATAGATTACATGACATAGATGTTTAGGGTTGGGTGCATTCCTCATTTTATATAATCACACACAAACCCACATACAAACCCACACACACAAATCCACACACACATCAACATACACATTCACATACAAACTCCAAACAAAAAACATCCACACACACATCAACATACACATTCATATACACATACACACACACACACACACACACAAATCCACATACAAAAATCCCCCTCAACAAACACACACACACACACATACAAACCCACACACACAAATCCACACACACATCAACATACACATTCACATACAAACTCCAAAAAAAAAACATCCACACACACACATCCACACACACATCAACATACACATTCATATACACATACACACACACACACACACACACACAAATCCACATACAAAAATCCCCCTCAACAAACACACACACACACACATACAAACCCACACACACAAATCCACACACACATCAACATACACATTCACATACAAACTCCAAAAAAAAAACATCCACACACACACATCCACACACACATCAACATACACATTCATATACACATACACACACACACACACACACAAATCCACATACAAAAATCCCCCTCAACAAACACACACACATACACATACACATCCACAAATCCAAAACAAACACACACATCCACAACCACACACACAAATCCACATACACACACATAAAAATCAGAAAAAACACATACAAACACCCCAAAATCCAAACAAAATTAACCTAAAATCCAAAACATCCCCCTAAACAAACAATAACAGAAATTCGAAATGCCAAAACCACGCAGAAATTGGACCTGAGAAGAACGGGAATCGGGTGTCGCCGGAGAACTGGAGATCTGGAGGTCGTTGCTGTCGCCGGAGATCTGTAGAGGTCGTCCAGTCGTCGGAGAAGGGGAAGAAGATGCGCGCAGGGTAGGGGTCGTCGGAGGCGTCGATGTCGTCGGAGACGGGGAAGACGATGCGCGCAGGGTAGGGGTCGTCGGGCTCGCGAGAGATCGGGAGCGAAATTGCCTGCGAGAGATCGGGAGCCAAGGCGACGCCGGAGAGGGAGAGGGAGCTAGGTCGCGAAAATGGCGGAACAGGGCGAGTCGAGCGTAATCGCGCTTTCCGCGATTGTGAGGAGTCGTGATATCAGATCACGACTCGAAAACGCTAATAATAGCGTTTTAAGCAGCAGCTTTTCTCAAAAATCCGTCGATGGATTTTCTGTTTGGCGGGATGGGGGGAGAAGTGGTGGGGTGCTGGAATGAAAACGTGGAGCCAAACAGACCCTTAATGACATCTTGAAAGTCATTAATGCCATAAAATTACATCAGAACCGTACATCAAAATGAACTAGATCAAAGGACAACTACTGTATAAGAACTCGATTAGAGTAAGATCTTTGGTGTTTACTTTATTCACACTACTCACATGAAAAATCCTAAATCAATTTAGAACTGCAAACTAATTTTGGAAGGGGTATTTGGAGGGATAACCCATTTTTCGACGTCATATTGAAGAAATAATAAATGTTGTCAAAGTTTGAAGTAGAATCCAGTTCATTAAGATGTAGAGACTATGGTGCTCAAGACCTCCAATCATTTTCTTCATTATAATGTTCTGAAAAACATAATAGGAGGGGAAAAAAGGTTATGGAGTTGAGATTATTGGGGAGAAGTTACTCATGAAATTGGCTTCTTTTTTTTACCTTACAAAATTGTCCAATATTCAGGGAGAAGTCCAGGTTAACTCTTTCAATTAAACAGTTGGAGGAGGATCCTCTTTTGGAGACTTTGGACAAAGTCATTCCTCAAGTAAGCAGTTGGTGTCACATACTAATTATTATGTCTGCAGGTTTTTTGATTATTTGCTCTTAATTGCATCCTCAGGAAGGCCAATCAGAGTTTGACTCTTTCATAATGCCTGATAATATCAATACTGAACCTCTACCCGGACTTGGGAGCATATGTAAAGAATTACTACAAGAGGACGGGTAAGGTGGCTTAATTTGTATCTTCTAAAGATGTTGGTTGTTAGCAAAAAGTTGAAACATATGCCACGATGGTCTTGTACAAAATTTTCGAATGATACCTTAAGTAATCATATTAAAATTATCTTTTTCTCTACAATTATTGAGTGTTTTGATGAACTTTGCACATTAAATGATACTATAGAAATTTATGCAATTCTGTTATGCAATGTAAATTTTTCCTGTGCTTGTGTTTGACTTTCGAGGTGGTAGATCATAATACTTCTCCTGACCCATACCTGTTTTTTACGGTTTGTAGTTGATCTTTATGTCCTAATAAAATTATTGTCACTCCGGTTATGATAGTGTTGGTAGACAAATATGATTTTTTTTAATTTGCCTTCTAAACATTCCAAAGTTATTTCTTAGGTATTTAACATTGAAACCCTAAACCCTTAATTTCACAATTGTCGCCCTTTAGAGAACTTACCAGTCATTTTGCAATGGTGCTATGCTACGGTTGCAGACAGTTGCACGGAGCTGAAAGGGGCGTTGACAGCGCGACATGTTTACTCCAGGAGGAAGAGGGCCACGACGGAGACACCGACGTGATTGCTAAAGCCCCAGTCGGGGTGTTCTCTTAGAAATTATCTTTTACTTAAGTTGTATTTTGGATTTCTTGCATATTTACGTGTTTACCTGGTGAGGGGTTCTAATACCTCAAACCTCTTGTATTATGTATCTTTTGGTTATTTGGAATGAAAAGCTTTGGAGCCTAGGGCTGGCCAAGAGTCCCTCTTGGATTTCCTCTCTTCTTTCCTCTTGATCTTCCCGGATTGGAGCGGTGAAACCCTAAGGGGTAACATTGGTCAGACCTGCCGACCAAGTCTGCTACTTCCATAGCCGCCGAGACTCCTTCCGCGACCCACGTTCGCGCAAGGATATCCTCCCCGACCGCGCACAACTATCCTCTCCTACTCGCTCGCGCAAGACTTTCCTCCCCGATCCCGCTCGCATCCAGTGCATCCCTCCATTCCATCGACGTCAGACTGCGCCTACCAACGCGCGTCCAACCCGCATCCTCCCACTCGTATCCAGCCGCGCATATCCACGCGCATCCAGCCGCGCCTCCCGGCACGCGTCTGCCAGTGCTACTCGTGCCTTTCGACTGCACTGGCCGCCGACTACCTTACTGCTCCTGGCGTCGCCGCCGAGACGACCAAACACCTGCACCATGACGGAAGCCCTCCTCGATGCCATCGAGACGACCAAACACCTTCTCCTGACGCTCGCGATGCCCATTTAGACTCCACTCTGTCGCCCCCTTTGGAGGACCCGTCCTCTGTCAGTGGGTTGCCAACCATCCCCATGACACCTCCTCCGCTCCCCACACTTGCTGCGACACATGTGCCGCGTGCCCTCGAAGTTCCCCATTCAATGGGATCGATCCTCTTGGGTGGATTGCCAAGGCCAATTCTTTGACATCTAGGGCACCCCAGACACGCAGAAGGCCTCCTTGATGCTCCTTGCCAAGGAGGGCTCCACCTTACGCTGGGTTCGTTGGTTTTGCCACTCCACCCCGCTCCTCTTGTGACCCGACCTTAAGTTGACGTTGGTCAAGCGCTACGATCGCCGCTACTCCGGCAATGCCATCGAGAGCCTATGTGCCCTCCGCCACACATCTTCGGTGGATCAGTATATTGATGAATTCATCCAGCTCGTCAACCACATCCCATGTCTTCCTCCGATCACTCTATGGGCTTCTTCCTTCTGGGTCTCCAACCCCACATCCGCTCATGGCTACGTACTTACCATCCCCGGGATATTACAGACGCTATTGAGGTCACCCGCTTGGCTGAGGCGAATTTCTCAGCCAAGCCAGTAGACCGGCCGCGTTTTCAGCCGGCCACACCCAACTTCTCGACTCGCTCCACGTTCATTCCTCATGTACCGCCACGGCTTCCCGTGGGGGATCCTCCACATATGACCACCCTTCCCCCCAAGTCGACCATCCTTCCTTGGCCCCACGGCCGCCGGCCCCCAACCGCCTCTTGACACATGAGTAATGACCTGCACAGTAAGGGTTTGTGCTTCCGCTGCAGGCAACCCTACTCCCCGACACACGACTACTTGCTCAAGGAGTTGTGGGTTCTTACGTGTGACGATGGGGACGAAGTCACGACTGCCGACTTCAATGCCCTTATCCTTGATGACGTCCCTCCGACGAATCCGACCATGATGCTGTAGGAACTTCTGCAGGGGATTTCCATGGTGTTTATGATTGATAGTGGGGAGGCCCACAACTTCATCTCCCACGACTTGGTGATGCTCTTGCAGTTTCCCACCTACCCGACGACAGAGTTCTTGGATTACCTTGGGGACGGCCGTCGCTCCTCGATTAGTGGCCTCTATCGTGGCCTTCCGCTCCAGTTGGGCGATTACAACACCTCCGCCGATTTTTATGTCTTTCCTTTAGGCGGCGTGGATGCCATCATGGGCATTACACGGTTACAGACGTTGGACGACGTCAACCATAAATGGGCTTCCATACGGATGACCTTCCAGTGGGCTAATCGGCCCTACACACTCCTGGGGAACACGTCCTTCAACGGGTCACCATCTCATCGCATACCGCCCTACAGACTCATTCTGTGGACTTTTAGGCATTTTTATGGCAGATCACCTCACCGGCGGATGTGGCCCTAACGCTTTCACGTTCTTCCCCTCCACCTCAGCTGTCTCGCCTTCTGGAGACTTTCGTGTTAGCGCCTACTCCTTGATTTCCACCGCCCCGCGTCACCGCCCAACACATCCCGCTCCTGGATGGTGTACATGCGATTTTGGTTCGAACCTTACCACCACATCCATATTTAAAAGGATGAGATTGAGCGCTTGGTGTCCGACATGTTAGAGCCCGGACTGATACGACCCAGTGCGTGTCCGTTCTCGAGCCCGGTCCTCCGAGTGTGGAAGAAGGACAACAGTTGATGTTTCTGCGTTGATTACTGTGCGCTTAACAAACCCACCGTGACAGACAAGTATCCTATTCCTGTCATCCATGAGCTCTTGGACAAGCTATCTGGGGCCACATACTTCTCCAAGGTTGACCTTCGCTCGGGCTACCATCTGATCCGGGTACGTGTCGAGGACATCTCGAAGACCGCCTTCCACACCCATGACTGCCACTGAGTTTTTGGTGACGTCGTTCAACCTCACCAACGCCCCAGCTTCCTTCGAAGTCACGATGAACGACATCTTCCGGTTGGTGTTTCATGAGTATGTTCTGATTTTTTTTGACGACATCCTCATTTACAGCTTGACGTGGCAGGATCACTTACATTACTTGGAAACCACCTTTGAGACACTGCGGCGCCACTCTTTGGTCGCCAACTTGAAGAAATGTGTCTTTGCTCAATGCGAGATCTCCTATTTGGGTCACACCGTCTCAGCACAGGGAGTGATTATGGACCCCGACAAGCTCACGACGGTGCTGTAGTGGCCGCAACCGTGCTCCTTACGCGAGGTATTGGTCTTCCTCGGTTTGACGAGCTACTACCGTCATTTTATCCGGGACTACTACACGTTGGCACGAACGCTTACGAGCCTTCTGCGCAAGACGACTGATACTACCTTTCGATGGCCCTCCGAGTCGGCCACCGCCTTCACAGCCCTTCAACAGGTCTTGGTGATGGCGCCGGTTTTGGTCATGCCCGATTTCTCCCAACGTTTCATTGTGGAGTGTGACGTTTCGGGAAAAGACGTCGTTGTCATTCTCATGTTGACTTGGCGCCCCATAACTTACTTTAAACGGTCCTTCTCCAGGACCATCCACTCCCGCTCCGCTTACAAAAACGAGCCGATGGCGTTCGTTTTGGCATTTTAACATTGAAGCCCTTACTTATTGGGGCGACACTTCATCGTGTGTATATATCATCATAGCTTATGATACCCGCTCAACCAGAAGATGACCACCCCATCCCAGCAGGTTTGGGAGGCGAAGTTGTTAGGTTATGACTTTTCCGTCGAGTTTCGTTCTGGCATCCAACATGGAGGCGAACGCCTTATCGCGCTAGACGACTTTGGCTGAGCTGATGACCATCTCCCACCCGGTCTGGCAGGAGGCGGGCACCTTACAGGGTGAAGTGGAGGCCGACCCGACCCTCCGGCCTGTCATGGACAGCTTGCGGATAGATGTCGTCGCTTGCCCACGTACACACTTTTGGGGTGTCGATTGTTCTACCGGAGCCGGTTAGTCCTCTCTTCCTTATCGTCCATCATTCCGCGCCTCCTCGCCGAGTTCCACACTACGCCTTCAGCGGGCCACACGGGCACATTCCGCACTTACTGCCGCCTCTGCGCTTTATTGGCGAGGGATGATGCGACATGCGAAGGAATATGTCACGGTCTGCCTGGTCTGCCAACGTTCGAAATATGCGGCCACTTTTCCGAAGGGTCTTCTGCAGTCCTTACCCGTACCCGATCTCATATGGGATGACCTGACAATGGACTTTATTATGTGCGTAAGGCGCATAATAAAGTCCATCGTGTGTATATATCATCATAGCTTATGATACCTGCTCAACCAGAAGATGACCACCCCATCCCAGCAGGTTTGGGAGGCGAAGTTGTTAGGTTATGACTTTTCCGTCGAGTTTCGTTCTGGCATCCAACATGGAGGCGAACGCCTTATCGCGCTAGACGACTTTGGCTGAGCTGATGACCATCTCCCACCCGGTCTGGCAGGAGGCGGGCACCTTACAGGGTGAAGTGGAGGCCGACCCGACCCTCCGGCCTGTCATGGACAGCTTGCGGATAGATGTCGTCGCTTGCCCACGTACACACTTTTGGGGTGTCGATTGTTCTACCGGAGCCGGTTAGTCCTCTCTTCCTTATCGTCCATCATTCCGCGCCTCCTCGCCGAGTTCCACACTACGCCTTCAGCGGGCCACACGGGCACATTCCGCACTTACTGCCGCCTCTGCGCTTTATTGGCGAGGGATGATGCGACATGCGAAGGAATATGTCACGGTCTGCTTGGTCTGCCAACGTTCGAAATATGCGGCCACTTTTCCGAAGGGTCTTCTGCAGTCCTTACCCGTACCCGATCTCATATGGGATGACCTGACAATGGACTTTATTATGCGCCTTACGCACTCGCCGTGATACGACTGCATGTTCGTCGTGGTGGACCGTCTGTCCAAGTATGGACATTTTCTTCCCTTACGACATCCTTTCACGGCCCCGGTGGTGGCCAATGCTTTCATTTCCGGCGTGGTCAGACTGCATGGCTTTCCCCGTTCAATCGTCAACGTTCATGACCCGGGTTTTATGAGCTCCTTAGGACAGGAGTTGTTCAAACTCCAAGGGACACAATTTCGAATGAGCTCTGCCTACCATCCCCAGACGGACGATTAGTCTGAGGTACTGAACGATGCCTGGAGATTTACCTGCGTGTTTTTTACTTCAGAACGCCCGCGTGATTGTAGCAAATGGTTGGGGTGGGTCGAGTTCTCCTACAACACCTCCTTCCACTATTTCGTCGGCATGACACAGTTCCAAGCCATTTACGGCTGCTCCCCCGCCCTCTGTGATCCAGCATCCACCGGGCAAATGCCATGTCGGTACAGTGCTCGTGCAGTTCTTGGATAGAAATGAGATACTACAGGTCTTGAAGATCCATCTTCGCAGGGCACAACAGAAGATGCTCCACCAGGCGAACAAACTGCGTTGCAGCGTCCAGTTCTTGGTGGGGGACGCGGTTTTTGTCAAGCTCCGACCATACCGTCAAACTTAGGTGATGAATCGTCTCCATCCCAAGCTTCCTGCCACTTCTACGACCCATTTACAGTACTTGCCCGCATCGACGAAATGGCCTACCGCCTTCGCCTTCCTCTCCATAGTCAAATTCATCCGGTCTTCTACATCTCCCAGCTCAAACGGGTGGTGGGCAATCACCCCGTCGAGGAGACTTTGCCGCCGAACATCGCATCAGACGACTCCACCGTCTACCTTCCGGAAGCCATTTTGAACCGCAAAACCGCCACAGAGGACGATCATGTTCGAGAGCAGGTGTTGGTGGCATGGCGACAACGTCCTCCTTCCGACACTACTTGGTTGGATCGCGACGACTTCCACAGCCAGTTCCCTGAGTTTTTTTTAGGACAAGACACATTTTTCAGATGGGGGTATTGTTACAGATGAGGACGGTGGCACGGAGCTTGAAGGGTCATCTACAACGTAGCGTGTCTACTCCAGGAGGAAGAGGGCCACGACGGAGACACCGACGTGATTGCTAAAACCTCAGACGGGGTGTTCTCTTAGAAATTATCTTTTACTTAAGTTGTATGTTGGATTTCTTGCATATTTACGCTTTTGCCATGTGAGGGGTTCTAATACCCCGAGACCTCTCTTATTATGTATCTTTTGGTTATTTGGAACGAAAAGCTTTAGAGCCTAGGGCTGGCCAAGAGTCCACTTGGATTTCCTCTCTTCCTTCTTCTTGATCTTCCCGGATTGGAGCCATGAAGCCCTAAGGAGTAACATGCTAAGAGGCAATCCCCAAAAATGAATCCTAATACAAGTATTTATAAGCTCTCACACGCACAACATAGTACTATGATTGACTGAAACGACAACATACAAACAACACAGAAATAATGTGTATAAAAATACAAAAATACATAGACAATATCCCGTCTATGCTCTGAACGCGACGACGGGCTCAGATCGTCCATACGATGATCCTAACCCCTCATACGACGAGTGTAAACCCGAACGTGCTCTGAAATGGGTCGGTCTTTCCCGAGGACTATGGTCTCCATCCCCCTTGTCCCACGACTTGAAGACATTCATTTCCGTAGAATGCAGATGGTCATACTCTTGACGAAGACCAGGTTCAAATGAATCGAGCTCCTGTGATGACATTCATGTATCATCAATAGTAAACCGCCCTCCAGTGGACCAAGTAACGGATAGTGTATCCATCAAGTGTCGAGGCAACGACGTGCCCCACAAGATTTGTTATACTTTCATGTGCCGAAGTAGGTGTAAGTGGATCCACAAGAAGCTGGGTAATGGGATGAGGCTCAGTAGTGGGATTAGAGAATGAGTTTAAGTACTCATGAGGCTCATAATATGGAGTCAAATCCTCAATGTCGATTACATGATGGATTCTCATACCCTAGGGATATTCAATTCATAGGCATTCAACCTAACCTTTTGTACTACTGTGTACGGACTCATTTGTCTGACATTTAATTTTTTTCAGTTCCTGAAGTGAACCTCTCATCTCAACTCTCACCATCACTTGCTCACATTCACTAAAGCTCTTCTCTCTCCTATTAGTGTTCGCATACGCTTTATAACTTTCATTAGTAATTGCAATTTTCCGTTGGACTGTTTCATGTAGTTCAAATGATGTGCAAATAACTCGGTAGACTCACTAGGTCGGGCTGTAAGTGGGAGCAACACAAGGTCAATAGGCTTTCTAGGCTCATATCCTAAGACATGAAATGAACTAAATCCTATAAACCTATTGATAGAGCTATTATGCGCAAATTCCGTTATGGAAAAAGTATAATTCTAACAAGAAGGATGGTCACCCACTAGGCATCGTAATAGGTTTCCTAAGCTTCGATTAACTACTTTAGTTTGTCCATCCGTCTGTGGGTGATAGGCGGTGGAGAACTGAAGGGTAGTGCGAGTCATACACCACAATGTCTTCCAGCAATAACTCACAAAATGGACATCACAGTCAGATACGATTGCCTTAGGTAGCCCATGTAGTCCAAAACATCCTTAACGAATCAGTCTGCAACGCGGTATGCATCGACATTCTTGCTCCAGTGGATAAGGTGAGCCATTTTCGAAAAGCGATCCACCACTACAAATATGGAATCATGCTTTCTAAGTGTTCATGAAAGTCCACACACGAAATCCATATTAATATCCACCCAAGACTGATGGGGAATTGGTTGGGGAGTATATAGGCCAGTGTTCTATTATGTGCCTTTGGCTGTATGGCAGATGCGACAATGGCGGACAACACGGGTAACATCTTTCTTCAGACTAGGCCAAAAGAAATAATCCTCTACCAGGCTAATCGCCTCATCTCTGCCAAAATGACCTGCATCGCCTCCAACATGTGAGGATCTGCAGACCGCCAAAATTTAAAGTTGACATTTTGAGCAGAGTTTTCAAATTATTGTACCGCAACACAAAATAAATACAAAATGAGTCCCAAGTACACACGCAATAAAAACCTTCCATTCATTAGACGTCTAAGGATACATCAGGTTTCTATACAAATCTAGAAGAAAAAAAACTAGTACATAATATCTTCTGCAACTGTACAATATACAAGAGAGCTATAAGTTTGCCTAATTAGTTCTCTTACATGCGGGACACTCTTACATGCGGGACACTGTGGGTCCCGACACCACTTTACATACTCCTAATTAGTTAACCACAAACGATATTGATCTTCTCTCTTCTTTCTCTTCTCTTCCTCGGTAAGTTTCTTCGGCGTGTTTTGTTTACTACTTGAATCCTAAAAAATAGAAAATAAAGGGTTAGTCATAAACGAATGACTAAGTGAGAATTTTACTTATTCAATCGTTGTATATGCAAACACAAAAGATTAGTATCAATATGCATTAAATCATATGCTATTAAAGGTTACTGTAAGAAGTGAACTATAATCAAATGGGCAGTAGATAGTAATGAGCGGTGGACACTTATAAGGTAAACAATAAACTATAATAAAGTGAATAAAGTAAGCGGAATATAATAAGTACTAAGTCATAAAATTCTTTATTTTATTCGTTCTTTATCTATCAGGTAAATCTTTCTATCATTCATTTCATCATTTATCAGACCAATCTTTCAATTTGTTTCATTAGAAATGTTAAGAGTAGTTGTTGTCTCAGTCATCCATCATTTTGGCCTGACCCTATGGGGTCATCATTTTTGAATTCAGGGCGATCAAACACGTAATAGGCATTCTGACCCTCTGAATTAGAAATAAAAATCAACACATGAGTGGGCAACTCACAAGCCGCCTACCGTGGTTAATCTTTAACTTTTTTTATGCATCGATGCATGTAGATTCTATATTTTATTCTTCATTTATTAGATTATGTGTTATGTAATTTAAGTTCCCCTCAGAATATTGATCGTTTCTCTTCTAACCATTTTTAACCATCTTTAGCAATTTTGGTCGTTAGTGATTTAAAATAGCGAACATAATCAATTTCAATGAAAAATGCAATGCGCATGCAAGAAATATGCTTCGTGAGAAAAATAACTACACAGGTACTAATTAAAATTAATTCGAAAATAAGCTTAATTAAAGTGCTATCAACTCACTACTAGCTTTTCTTTCCCCTTTTCGTTCTTTGGCTCATCATCACGCTTATCGTAGGAAGTCATCCTCCGCAATATCTGTCAATAGACCAGAGGTGCAGACGTGTCGCGCTCGAGTCAAGCTTGGCAAAATTTCCAAGATCGAGCAAACCATTTCGAGCTCGAGCTTGACGAGCTCATTTTACATGGCTCGAGCTCGAGCTCGCGAGCTCGAGTCGAGCTCGAGCTGCTCATGAGCCTTATTGTCTTCATATTTAATTTTTCTTTTAAAATGCACAAATAAAAATCTCCCGAGCCAGCTCACGAACTGATGAACAACAATATATGTGCTCGAGCTTGAGCTCCACAGACTCGAGCTCGAGCTTTTTTCGAGCCATCTCTTCGAGCTTACGAGTCGGCTCAACTCAACTTGCACCCCTACAATTGACATCTTTTTAATTGGATTGCGTCTTTAAATAGATAGCGACGTTGGATCTTTAAGACAATTACGACTTTTTAAAGTGGTGGTCGTAGGCGGAAGGAAAAGGTTAGGTGAAACCCAAAATCTCCATAAAAATCAGTAAAAGGTGAAATAGATTTTAATTCTAAAAACCCAAGTCCAAACAGCCAGCCAAAAGGGAGGCCCACAATTATTATCACAGCCGGCCATAATCACAACATATATATACAGAAACCAACAAAGAAGAGAAGCCAAATATCAACATGTATAAACAAAAAAGCCAAATATCCAAGAAGAGGAGAACTAAAATCCCCAAATATCAGCATGTATAAACAGAAACCAATAGCTGGTAATATCAGAGAGAATAAGAAGAAGAAGATGAAGAAGGGTGTTCTGGTATCAGAGAGAAGAGGAGAGTGTGGGGGGAGAGACCTGCTTAAGCCCCACAATTTCTACATGCCAACACCTTGAAAGGAAGAGAATAAGAGGAGGGAGGAGAGAGATTCTTACAATGAAGGTAGGAGAAGGAGAGATGAGTTCCTGGACCAACACAGACAGCACCGGTGGGTTATGGCGGCAACACCGTCGAGACCTCAAAAGCCGGCACAAGCCCAATCGAGGATGATCCCGTCGAAAGAAAAGAGAAAAGAGAGAGGCTTGCTGCCGTCTAAGACCCAGCGTGAGAGAGCAGAAAACCTAAAGCGAGCGAGAGTAGAAATCCCAACTCGAGAGAGAGGAATGAGAAGAAGGCAGGGGAAACTTCTCATTTTATTGTGTATATGTCGGTTCAAAGTCCAGAACCGACTATAAACAGTAACCCAGTCGACCAACTCTCTAACAAAATCAGCTGGTCCAATAACCAAGTGTAAGCCATCTCGAAATAACCCAATTCAGCCGGCCACAAAATGAATTCAGCATTTCAGCCACAACATTAATTCTCAGCCTCATGTCATCTTCCCAGCCACCATAATGTATCAAACCAAGCCACATTAATTGCAATATTTTAAGAAATTTGACATCAAAAAAATTCATAAAAATATATTCGTCGAATAATAAAAGACTCGTAAATTCCATGATTACATACGGCCATTGTTTTAAATGTCCTTTGACATGTCATTTTTGAGACCAAAACGACATTTTTTTTCTTAAAAAATAGATGGTCTTTTTGTAAAATATATGTCAACATATCTGATTTGTTCTGATATATTGACCGACACGACTTTTAAACATATCATCCGCTATTTTATTTTATGTTATGTTTGCAAAGTAACAATATATATTTAAATCATCTATATGTGTTATATTATCTATGCTTAAATCAATTTGACTTATTGTTTCATTTTTAATGTTTAATTCTTACAATAAATTTTATATAATTATTTTTGTAATATAATTTCATATTGCAAAAAATGTGAAAAAATTCAACACATTTATTTGTTGATAATTTTATGTTTTTAACATTAATTTATTAAGCTTGGAAAGATTTATAATTAATTAAGGATATTTAACATTAAATCTTCTTTATTTGCAATAAAACATAGTATTATCAAAATAAAATTATTGTATAGTATTAATTATATTTTACGATAAATTGATTTATACTTGTTAATAATATGTAGTATACATAAAAATAAATTTTTTATTATAAGATGTGAAAATCCGATATTTTAAAATATCCCCGACATGCTTCCGACATCCGATATTTACAATCTTGCATACGACATTGGCGTTGATGTTCATCATAAGGGATTTAATTCTTTTAGTTGTGTTATGGTTTGGGGTGTTACATAATGTACATCTATCGTACCAAATAATCGCATAAAGAAATGCAGGGGATACACAAGCGGGACCTATAAAATTAATACTCATTCATCAAGAGAAATTCACCACGAATTTCTGTTGGATCTCTAGATAGAGCGCTATACGTATGGCTGAAATCGGAGCATGTGGGGCAATCATACGTGAGACGCTCAAAGCCCTCTACTTGGGCACTCATTGTATATAGTAGGCTAACTCTCCTACTGAGGGCATCTGCAAGTTTTTTCTTAACACCAGAGTTGTGTTTGAGAACATAATGGAACTCTTGCATGCACTCCACCCATTTAGCATGACAGTTGTCTAATTTCTTCTGCAAGTCAAGGTATCGCAGTGTCTGATGATCGAAGTACAATATAAATTCTTTGGACAAGAGATAATGTTGCCAATGGCGTAAGGTTTGTATGATCGCATAGAACTCTCGGTCATAATTGGAATATTTTTGTATGGACTCTTTTAACTTCTCACAAAAGTAGGCAATATGATATCCTTCCTGGCTCAATACGCTGTCAATGTCTATGCCTAACGCATCACAAGCCACCTCCAAGACTTTACTGAAGTTGGGTAGTCGAAGAACATGAGCTGAGGAAAACTGGAAAACTTGCCCTTAATCTCATTGAACGCTCTAGTTGCGGCTTTGGTCCAAACAAAATCACCTTTACGTTGGCAGCTTGTGAAAGGTGTCATAATCATATTGAAACAACTAACAAACCTTTGATAGAAGGTGGCAAGTCCATGAAAGCTACGTGGTTCATGAATGTTCGTGGGAATTGACCATTCACGGATAGATTTAACTTTGTTAGGGTCTACAGAAATGCTTGCGGTGGGCACGATGTATCTCAGAAAATATACAGTATGGATAAAAATGTGCACTTCTTCATATTGATATACAGATGCTCCTTTCAGAGGAATTCACATATGAGTCTAATATGAAGAAGGTGATTAGTGTGCGTCTGACTGTAGATGAGAATATCGTCGAAATAAACCCACCTACATTTGCCCATATAGGGCTGCAGGGCTTGGGTTATACCTCTCTTAAAAGTACTAGGTACGTTCGATAATCCGGATGACATTACTAGTCATTCATACAAGTCATCTTTTGTTTTGAAGACCGTTCGTTTTCCACTCATCTCTCTCACGTTTTAAGATCTGGTGGGTACCTGATGTGTAAATCAATTTTAGTGAAGACTTGTGCACCGTCCATAGCGTCCAATAAATGATCCAGTCGGGGAATGGGAAAACAGTAATTCATGGTAATTTTATTCATTACGCAGTTGTCAATGCACATACACCAACTCCCATCCTTCATAGAAGTAAGAAGGGCTGGATCGGCGCATGGACTCATGCTCTCTCGTATGAATTTTTTGGAGAAGTTCATTGACTTGTCGCTCAATTCAAAATGCTCAATAGGGTTCATACGGTAATGGGGTAATTTGGGCAGAGATGCCTCGGGTACTAAGTAAATGACATACTGAATGTCTCTCAAGGGAGGCAACTCATCCGGAAGTTCATCTGGTGTAATATCAGAAAACTCATCTAGAATGTGACGGCATACGAGTGGACCTCTAAAATCTCAGTAGGGCTCTCAGATGCCTATGTGGCGGCCACTACTAATATGATGCCTGACTCACGGCTGTCTCGTGGAAAATCACCCTTCCTCATGATATGCAAAGGCTTTGTAGAGCTTGTACCAACAGAAGAGTCAGCTCTACCCTTGGAAGGCTCCTTGGGTTGAGTTGGGGATATGGTGATCTTGCGTCCCTTATGATAAAATTCACACGTGTTCGTCATATTGTAACATGTGGCATCTCGATCATAAAGCCAAGGCCCACCCAAAAGTACTTGTGCGACGTTTATTGGTATGACGTCACACCAAACTCGATCTTCATACGATGCTAATGTGATAGGCATAAGGCTTTGCCGAGTGACCTAAATAACAGTCTTATCGACCCAAATAACTCGGTAATGGTGCAGGTGAGGTTCAAGTTTCACACTTATATGCTCTAGCCCCTTCTGGGAAACTATGTTTACACAACTCCCGATATCTGTGACAATCTTTTAGGAACCACCCGCACTAAGGAATCCTCATCAGTGCGTGGAGTATGTAGCAAACTGCGGATAACGCCCATCTCAAGGGCACGATCTGCCTCATCCTCCCAACCCTCTTCAATAGCCACAAAAATATCTTCTTCAGGTGGCTACACTGACTCGGTACTAAGGGTCGAGGTTTTCCTCAATAAGTAGATTCCTTGTGGGACACTGTGTCAATATATGGCCTCTACCCTAACATCGGTGACACTGGATTCCTCCGGACTTTGGGGCCACAATGGCAATGGATTTGCCTTTCGTGTCAGTGGGAGCACGAGTAGACATGGATGGACTGGGTCCCTGCTGGGGAGGCCTCCTAAGCATAGAATTATCAGACTGTGGGTTAGTTCGTCTTGAACCAGAAGTACGTAGGTATTGTCATATTCTAAGGCAAGTTGAAAAATCTGCTCCACCAACCCCAGGTGGTGGGTAATAAGTTCCCGACGAATGCCGACCTTTTAACCCGGCCCGAAACTAGGAGGTTGTCACTATAGGCTCCTCGATGATATCACTCCAAATGACGTTCATCAAAGCGAGTCATATACTCTGCTACAGAAAGGGTCCTATGTCGTAAAACTTGGAGCTGATCTAGAAGCTGGTTTTAATATGAAACAGGTCGATACTTTTCTTTGAGTTTTTGCTTCATGTCATCCCATCGTGTGATAGGATAAAAACCCTCTCTGCCTAAGGAGCGCTCGAGACTCATCAAATAAATTTTAGCTTGCCCATGTAATTTCATGTTAACAAATTGAACTCATCTCTCGTTGGTCATCTCGTACCAATCAAAATAATTATCCATGTCTAAAAGCTAGTCTCTAAAGGCTTTCAGATCTAGCTGACTATCGTAGGATGGAGCCTTGCCGACTCTACGACTGCGTATCAAAAAAGCGCGTAACCTAGCTCTGATACCGATTGACGCAGAACAAATCTATAGGCGACGGATGGAACCTTGCCCTAACCCTACATGCAATGCAAAGTCTGACAATGTGAATCCAAATTAGACAATAAATAATTAAATCCTACACAAATATTTAAAAGCAAGACAAAATAATTTATTAAGTGAACAAACTTTGGTTTCCCTCCATGTAGAGGGCCTAAGATAAAGCGCGCGGCGAATCGGTCCTTCCTGCAGTTAGAGATTTTTCATGGAGCAAATAACATAATAAACTTTAATCCCAAGCAAGCATCAAATAACCATACCACAACAATGTTTACAACCAATATCCAATACAAAACACAATACAAATATTATGGCTGCTGTAAATAAAGTATATCCGAACGTTGGAGGGCTAAAAGAGGGGTTCCGGTGGTGGGTGGACTGGATCGGGTAAGGGGAAGGCTGGTTGGGGATTGGGAGGGCTGGATCCGGGCTGAAATGCCCAGATCTGTGCAGATCTAGTGGGGGGGGGATGAGGTTTGGAAGTGGTCCCACATAATGGGGGGTGATGACAGCAAAACGGGGAAGGGGAAGGGGCTGGATCTGGCTGGAATGTCCAGATCTGGACTGGTTCAGGGTGCAAACAGCCAAGTGGGTTGTTTAAAGGGGGGGGGGGGGGATGGGGGATTGGCGTCCTATAGATAGGAGGATTGGGCTGAGAGGTGGGTGGCGGCTGTTGGGAGAGGGTTGGAGGTGGAGTGGAGGCTGTGCAGGGAGGGGGTGGGCTGGTCTGTGGTTGGGCGGTGGTTGGTTAGGAGGAGGTGGCTGAGCTGAGGCCACAGGGAGGGTAGCGATTTGCAGGGAGGAAACCAGGGAGGTGGGCGGTGGCTGGCTGGGGCTGTAGGGAGGGCGGCGGCTGGCTGAAAACAGGGGGAAAGGAGGCAGCGGTTGGCTGGACAGCGGAATGGAGAGGTGGAGGAGCAGGGGAAAACACAATGATACAAAGAACTTACCCAAGGAATCGTTACCAAGGGGTTCCACGAAGTCGGCGCTGTGGAGAGATCACCGGAAATGATGAAGAAGGCTCTCCAAATTTCAGCAATCCATATGACGACAACCCTAAACATCCTATTTATAAGAAATAAAATTAGAGCACCCGGAATCAACAGCTATGATTGGCCGTTGGTTTCGGGGCCAAAACTACGGGTTCGTTTGGCTCGGCTTATTTGCTCCGGTGAGTTTGGACAAAATTGTCATTGTCATAGAATGTATGTTTGGAATGACAAATGCTACTATCATTACCAAGAAAAGAAACTAGTTATAAGCATAAAATGTTTGGTATGACAATGACGTTTTTGTCCAAACTCACCGGAGCAAATAAGCCGAACCAAACGAAGCCTACATGAAATAATAACCAAAAAATACAAAGCTATATATGAAATTGACTCGCAACACGAATACAGACGCATCCACGGAGTCGGATCGTCGTTTCGGGCACGCCATATATGGTAAGTCGCCAAATCAGCCCCGAATGGGCCCAAATCTCGTCCTCCACTTCGAGTCCTCATCTCTGCTCCGCATCACCGAGGACGTGGGTTCCTAAGAAGATCTAGACCATCCACTTTAGTAGTGAGGATTCCAAATTGTTCCCCAAGGTCATCAAATTGTACGTCCATTTGATTGAAGCGATTAGCCATTTCTTTGGAAATTGGACATAGACATATCGGTGTTTGAACTGGTGGTAGCTTGGGTATCTAAGGAAATAGATCCTGTCATGGTATGCCTAAACACCTTACCACTACGAAGCATGCAAATGACCCTAACCTAGGGATCTGATACCAAATCTGACGCAGGGTAAAGTGAAGGCTATGGTGTGAAGATGCACTAAGAGAACTCTAATGCATGATGCTAGTGTATTGGTGTAGGCCGTAGGGGAAAATTTAAATGAATGGGGTGCACATGCACTAGTCCAACACTCGATTGCAATGATTCATAAATTATAAGGGTAATGAACAAACATGCACAATCAAAATTAAGCTTTAATTAAGATAAGTAAGATCAAGTTATAATCAGATTAAGAGTGCGATAATTAAATACTCGGCGAATACACCCTTCAAGTAGACAGAGATTAAGCGATTGTCTGCAAAATTGTAATCCCAATTCATATGTTTTCCATCAAAATATTCAATATTAAGTATTGGAACTTCCAAATAAGAACTTACATATTGAACCCAAATGGGACGAGTTGCTGTAGTTGTAGGCTTGGAAAGCAATTCCAGCTTGGATATGTTACTGAATTTGAGACATCCTGCACTAATTTGAAGTAGTCGGTGGCTTAGCAGTGATGGGAGGGGCGGCCAATTGGAATACCCCTGAAGGTGGTTGCAGGTTGCAGTCCTGGGAGGCTGGAAATACACCATTCCTTTAGCTGACGTGTGCAAAAGGCTTGGCTCAGCAGCTAGCAGCATCTGCGAACCAATGGAAGAGTCGAATCCCACTTAAGAAGGACTGCCGTGTGCAGGAATTGAATTTCTGCAAAATTTGAAATGCAGGAGGGGGAATTTGGTGGGTGTTGACACTGGAAATGATGGCAAGCCGCTGGAACTCCTGGGAAACAGTTAAACTCCCTTCAGGTTGAGTAGATGCAAGTGGCAGTGGGAGAGGGATGCTCTCTAATGGACTGAAGTGATGACTTGAAAGGGAGTTTCCACACCTGAACTCTGGTAAGACCGGAACACAACACATGGCTCTTCATTCTCTTCCAAGAAAAAGCCGACAGTCCTCCACGTGCCTCAAAAATGATCGTAGGAGTTTTATTTCTGTCCAGAGAAGGTTCAGAAGTGGGAGAGGGATGCTCTCTAATGGACTGAAGTGATGACTTGAAAGGGATGCTCTCTAATGGACTGAAGTGATGACTTGAAAGGGAGTTTCCACACCTGAACTCTGGTAAGACCGGAACACAACACATGGCTCTTCATTCTCTTCCAGGAAGAAGCCGACAGACCTCCGCGTGTCTCAAAAATGATCGTAGGAGTTTTATTTCTGCCCTGAGAAGGTTCAGAAGTACTGAATTGATGTGAAATTGCAGTTACTCAGCGGTTCCACGCGGTTTGAAGCACTTTTCTAACGGTTTTTTTGCATTTCTGGACGATTACAGGGGAGGATCGTGGGTTTATAAGGGAATAACTGTAAACGAGCGTCTTAGATGAAGGGAGAGTGGCTCGGTCGTGTGGGGAATAAAGAAATGAAGACTAGAATTTGGCACCCAGTCTTTCACAGATTCAGTGATACGTAAAATTTAAGATTAATTATTATTAACGGAATAGGCAAGCGTACCTATCGTTCATAGCATAGGATATGAAAAACATATCAAGGCCGTATTAGACTCGGGTCTGGCGAGTACTTTTACTTCGGGAAAACAAAACTATTATTTTATCAAATATAATTTTTGGAGAATTAAACTAAAATACGAAATAAAGAAAAAAGTTATCTTGAAGAAAAGCGCACTTCGAAAGAAAATTAAAAGAGATAGATTCTAATCCGATCCTTGACCGTGGAGATTCCCGGATTATGAATGCACCTGGGTCGAGGATACGCCCACCTGAGATTAGGTTGATCGACCGAACTCTCGTACTATAATCGAAATCCTAAAACTCGCTTTAACGAGGTGAATCCCGCTATGGGATTTGACTTCTATTCAGAAGATTTACGTCATCCTCTCTCGAGGGATTGCATGCAACTCTTTTTATTCCTGAGCGATCGATTCGTACTCACGAGCTGGTTCGACTAACTAGAGTTCAAAAACAAATACCGTAATTCACAACCGATATATGAACACGATACGTTATTATTCGAGAATAAATCGAAGGAGGAAGAGAGAGATAATAACAAAGAAGAAATTCCATCCGAAGTTGCAATTTTCAAGATCTAAAAATTAATCTAATTAACATGAAAATAAAGAGAAGCAAAGAAGGGGAAAGGCATTTTATTAAAATAAAATTGAATTACATGAAAAAGGAATACAAGAAATTGAAAGCTTTGTATGAAATGAAATCTAAGACTACATTGCATAAAATTAAAATTACATTAAATTGAAATCTAAGCTAAGAAATAAGAAAATACAAGAAATGAAAGAAAAGCATTTCTGCCCCAAAAGGGGGCAGAGGGAAGGAGTTTTGACCCAAGAAGGGTGGAAAATTGGATGTCTTGAGATCTTGAGGAGCTGCCTTTAAATAGGCAAAATTTTGAGGTTACATGCCCTCAGTCACGCCCGTGACCAAGGGCGTGTAAGGGGCGTGATCAAAGCTGGTGCGGATAGGGCGCCTTCTAGAGTTACTGCAGACGTTACGTGCGTGTCACGCCCTTGGTCACGCCCATGACCAAGGGTGTGTAATCTTTAAAATGCAGCTTGGCGGAAAATCTTCGGCGGGAAGGGCGTGATTCTGGCGGCAGAGAAATTACACGGGCGTGACATGAAACATCACGGGCGTGTACTTGGCTGAATATCCCCGGGGCGTGTTCTGGGGCGTGATTTGGGGCATGCATGATTGGGCACAGGCGTGAGCCATGGAAGTCACGGGCGTGACTTGAAGGAAATCGGGTCATGGCTTCAGGACGGCCGGCTGAGCTGGAGGATAGTTCACGGGCGTGACAGTGTAAAGTCACGGGTTTGACTTGAAGTACACGGGCATGTACTATTGATTCTTCACGTCTTTGAGTCAGCAACACGACAGGAGACTGAGATGAGCTTTATGTTGACACGCCCTTGGTCACGGGTGTGACTGAGGGCATGTACTTGCGTTTTTGGGCAAAAACTTCAGAAATCCTGAAAAACATAAAATAAACTTAAGTTAGTGAACAATTATAAATAGAAATGATTATTTAGGTAAAATAGAAATATTATTTACAAATTTATATTAATATTAGCCTAAATATTATAATAATAATAATAGGCTAAAATACTACTTATCATTCGGCACCGTGAAATGATCACAAAATTTGGATTCACAATAAATTCTGCAATCCCTCAAAATGAACCCCACTACAAGTATTTATATGCTCTCACGCGCACAACGTATGTCTATGATTGACCGAAACAACAGCGTACAAACAACATACAAATAATGCTTAGAAATTTACAAAAATACATAGATAATATCCCATCGACGTTGTGAACGCGACGACGGGCTTAGATCGTCCATACGACGATCCTAACCTCTCCTACAACGAGTATAAACCCTAACGGGCTCCATAACGGGCCTGTCTTCCCGAGGACTATGGTCTCAATCAACATGTTTAGCTATCAAAGACTTGTCAGGAGACTTATATATTTGTCACACACTCGTCCAAATATCACATACACGGTCAGAATTTTGAGCAGATGAATGCATGCTCCATGAGCTCGCCACCAAGAGTCAGCATACCGTGTTTTGAGATATCTTAAGAAATCCCCTGGTCAAGGACTATTATTCTCTAGAAACAACCACTTGATGATGGAAGACTTCGCTGATGCTGATTAGGCCGGAAGTTTGGATGACAGGAAATCCACCACCGGCTATTGTACATTTGTAGGAGGTACTCTGGTGACATGGAGGAGTAAGAAGCAAAATGTAGTGACCAGATCTTGTGCGGAAGCTGAATATTGGGCTATGTCACAAGGCCTTTGTGAAGGGTTGTGGTTGACATCCATTCTACAGGACCTAGAGATCTTTGAACCGAAGTCTTTCTCATTGTTTTCCGATAATAAGGCTGCCATCAGCATAGCTTTGGAAATGGACAAACATTTTATCAAAGATCGTCTTGATAAAGGGAACGTAGTCACTCCGTTTGTTCATTCCAAAGATCAGGTGTCGGATGTTTTCACCAAAGGTCTAAGTTGCAATGTGTTTATTGACGATCTACTTAAATTAGAAATGATAGATATTTTTCGTCTAACTTGAGGGGGAGAGTTGAAATGTTGGGCAAGTCAAATTATTTGTTGCATGTTATGTAATATTTCAGGCTCTTCTATCCCATGTATATGTATGGGTAGGAGCTTATGGAAATGTAATGTGATTTTATTATTCGACTTCATCTCGGGCATACTTGTTGAAATTCGGCTTTAATTTATTATGAACTGTTAAATGTTCCATGCAGTATAACTGATGTACGTCTTGGACGACATGGTTTGGAGAAGAGGGCAGTCTCACAAGACTTGGAGTTGTGGCTTTCTAATGTAATAGTTCAACCTCTTGAGAAGCACATCTACTTGGCTGATTGTAGAATCAGATTCTAACATCTCTCTTCTACTTCTGCTTCAGATTCCAGCAAACAACAAACAGTTCACGCTTCTTGCACGAGCTGGAAGACAGGTTGGTCTTTTTCCCCCTTTTTTATTGGTCCTTTTACATCTTTCTTCTGCTCGATTTACTTAATTAGTGAGCTGAACACAAACGAGCTCTTGCACTTTAATGAAAAATCTTGTTCGTTTTTGGCCTCTTAATAATCTACTTGAATAACGAGCTCTTGCACTTTAATGAAAAATCTTGTTCGTTTTTGGCTTTTTAATAATCTACTTGAATAAAACCCATCCACAGATCTACATTATGTCAATTGTAATGATAATTTTTTGAATTTTTTTCTCTAATTGCATGGAAACCTGTTTGGGAATTTTGTATGGTGTTCATGATATGTAGTGAATATGCGATGGTTTTTTATTACTAAAATACATATGTTTGCCTGTATGTAAATATATGCAGAGGGAGACAGTGACTGAGAAAATTAAACTACTATCCTTTTAGAGGATAGAGACATTTCCTCTCACACATCTTTACTCCATAAATTTTTTCGGTGACTCTAATAATGAATTTTCAGGTAGGTTAACCGAAGAGAATTCACACAATCAGAACAAGATAGTCTAATCTCCATAAAGTATCTCCAAGCAACAAAGAAATCACAAAGTGATGGTCAAGGATTGAAATTACCACAATTGATTCAAAAACAGTAGAGCAACTTGTGAAAAAAAAGTTAAAACAAGAGGGAAAGGAGAAAATATGAATGGTAAGACAACCATCACCACTCCTTCAAATAAGAATCAACTTGCCATGCTCGGAGAAGACGATCAATATGTGGAAGGTTCTCCCAGAGGCAGAGCCCTCAACAGGGATGCATGGATGATGATCAAGCTTGCACAGAAATTATTCAATCCCATTCTGCAGGTGCTTGTACAGATTTGGAGTTGAATCTCGTGCAAGTGCACATGTAAGCAAGTAGTTAACATATCGATCCCATAGCGATGTCACTCTAACTTCATGAGTACTAAAATTATAATGCCTTAATTTTATTTATAGTAACAAAGTTGGGTCTTAAGTTAAGCGTGAATTCAGATGAGACTAAGTTAGTTGTTACAATAAATTAACAATGAATTAATGAATATGAAATATCAGGTTGAGAGGGATCTGGGATTCATAATTCAATTTATTTTCTGCATAAGTGGTTAACTCATCTTTTTAATCAATTCTTATTGCAGTTTGGTGACCAAAGAGCACCCTTATATCTGCTACAAGCACCCGCATTATAGTAAAACTGATGCGGAGCAAACACGAGGACGAGTTTTGGGCCCACTCGGGGCTGATTTGACGACTTACCATATATGGCGTGCCTGGATCGACGATCGGACTCCACAGATGTGTCCGGATTCGCGTTGCGAATCGATTTGATATATTATTTTACTATGTTTGCATTTATTTTGATGTATTTGGGTAGCCTCACCTCCAGCCAATCACAGCCGTTGATGGGGGATGCCCTAACCCTCCTTTTATTATAAATAGATAGGTAGGGGGCTGATTATTGGCATTGCAGAATTTGGAGAACTTCATTCCCGGATTCCAGCGATCAACCCGCGGTGCCGATGCCGTGGAACCCTAGGTGACGACTCCTAGGTGCTCAAACTCCTCCCCAAGGTACTACCTATCATCCCCCCTCTTTTCCCCCGCCCAAACTCCCTCCCGCAGCCCACGACAGCCCCCCAAACAGCCACCGTTTGGGCTGTCCAGAAATCCATGTTTGTTTGTTTTTCTATTCAAGGTTACTGTTCAAAAATGAAATTCACTATTCTTTCCATATAGTTTTTCCTCCCGTGAACCCTCCCCCCCTCCCTCTCACTGTTGCTCTGCCGCCAACCTTCCCCTCCCTCCAGCCCGCCTCCACAAACAGTCGCCCCTCCTGATTCTCATCCAGAACCCAATACCACTAGCTGCTGCCCCTCCCTGTTCCCAGAACCTGCCGCCAGCCCTCCCTCCCCTTGCTCCCAGCCACCACCGCCCCTTTCCCTTACGTGGAACCACCTCCAGCCGCCCCCTTGTCCAAATCAGTCCAGATCTGGACAAATCTAGCCCGGATCCGGCCATTTATTGTCGGATTTACCCCTCCTCACCCGGATCTATACCTACGTGGTCGGATCCATCCATTCTTGGCCCGATTCCACCCTCCTCTGCCGAGGACAGCCACCGTCATCATTTCCACGCCGCCGGTTCCACCTTCGATCGCCGATCTACATACCCGGACCCGGACTCTTCATTGCCTTGGTCAGCCCACTACTTTGTGAGTCTTATTTGTATTGGATTATTATTTTCAACATATTAATATTGGATTGGATCTTGTACCTGTTTTGAATATCTTGCATGATAGTTGTTTGTTAGATTATTATTGTGATTTGCAAGGTTTATTCGCCGCGCGCTCGTGCTTTGGCCCTCCACGTGGAGGAAAGCCTAAGCTTGTTTTCGCCCTAATAAAATATTCTGTCTTGTCTTGAATTATCTGCATGGAATGTTGTTATTATTTATTATCTAATTTGTGACTAATCCGTCGGGCTTTGCATAGCATGTAGGGTTAGGTCACGGTTTATCCGCCGCCTATAGATTCGTCCTGCGTCAATTGGTATCAAAGCGAGGTTGCGCGCACTTTTCGATATGCAGTCGTAGAGTCTATAGGTTTTCATTATGTCTAAGTGTCACGATTATCACGATTATTCCTCCCCTCACTTTGGAGGTCTCGAGTCCACTAGCACCCGCTCTCACAGAGCCCCGTCAGGGAGATCTTCATGTTACTACGACGATTATTCTCAATCGCAGCACACCACTTTTAGCGATCCTGTTGACCCACCGACACGAGACCACTACACTAGAGACGATCAGTATAATGGTTGTCGTCGTTCTTATCCATACACGCGAGCGGATCGTGTCGATCCTTCGACACGACTCGGTTACCTTAGGAATGATTATTATGAGGATCGTCGTTCCGAGAGAGATCTTGAGAGTCAGTTCCGTGCTGTTGCCCCTTCCTTTGACGGCTCATCGAGTCCCGAGTCTTTCAGTTATTGGCTCGTGGATATGAAGTATTATCTTGACCATTTTGAGGTATTCGGTGAGCGTCGCGTCAAGTTTGCGAAACTTAGACTTTTAGATCAGGCGAGAGCATATTGGGCTAGCATTGAGAGGGCACGCGAGCGAGACCGTCTACATCGCGTCACTAGTTGGGTGGACATGAAGCGTACATTGTGTCAGAGGTATCTGCCTTCGTCATATCGGAGTCACTTGCTCGACCAATTATTTTCCCTTCAGCAAGGATCCATGTCCATCACTGAGTACAGGGATCGCTTTGATGAGTTAGTTGTGAGGAGCGATATCCGAGAGGACCCAGCCATGACCTCTTGCAGATTTCGGTCTGGCCTTCGATCAGACATTCGTACTGAGGTGGTTTATCATAGCTCGAAGTCCCTTGAGCAGACGTATCTGCTTGCCCTTCGTTATGAACAGTCTTTGAGATCCGCAAGAGCTGGTCGATGGGATTCTCACCTTGACCTCCGCAGTACAAGCCCCTCCCACACTGAGGACACCACTTTGCCTATCATTGTTCCATCAGACATGACTGAAGTAATACCTGATGCGGATTGCTCTCACCCCAGTGAGGTGCTTAGCCCAGTGCGTGACTTATCTCTAGTTTCTGACCCGTCTTTTATGACCCCGACTGAGAGCGAACCTGAGCGGCCTATTGAATCTGTAGTGTTGTGTCCTTCACCCACACCTCTTTCTCTGCCATCCACCAGGTTAGTTAGCACCCCGACCACAGACCCACTTCCTGACACCGCACATACAGATCCATTCTTGAGTGTAGGTCTATGTCACTCTCCCCTTGTCATTACCCCGAGTCACATCACGACCGAGAGACCAGAGCCTGGTGTTGATCTCATAGTGGCTATGTCATCCATTCACGGGGACACTACCCCTCACGATGGTACTCATCTGGAGGACCATGACCCTAGTGACGAGTTCCATGACGAGCCCCCAGTTGAGCCTCCTGATGATCCACCACATCCTGGTGAACATGAGATTCTGGTGAGGCGCTTGTTTACGAGTTTCGAGTTGTTGACGTCTCCTCCCCTATCATCTCTGGCCTTGTCCCAGAGGATGGGTCGTGAGTGGAGTAAGACGTATGTAGGGACTACCTTGAGCACACTAGAGCCTACTTATATTTTGAGGACCTACGTTATGACACATCTCACTCGTGATGACTTTTGAGACACACCACCCGCTGACCCACCCGATGAGTTCTTTCTTTTCGGGGACACTCATCACACTATAGAGCCACGTTTTCTAGACGGTGCACATGATTTTCACTTAGGCGGTCGTCGCATTCGCGATGACTTTTCTTACACACCTCCTGGTGAGCCCCCTGATGTGTCACGTTCCCTGAGAGACACTTGGATCTTTATGAGCTCGTATTTGAGTATAGTCATCTGAGCACTCGTCACACACGAGATGAGTTTTTCTACACTCCTCCGAGAGAGCCTCCTGATAGGCCACCTCCTTTGGTAGATGTTCAAGTGGATATTATCCTTTCCCGTAGCGAGTATTTTGTGTCCGTCGTGTCTCATTTACATCATTTGCATGAGTCTGTTGAGTCATTTCGTCATCATTTGCATGAGTCTGTTGTGTTGTTTGTTCATCGTTTGCATGTGTGTCATGAGTCGGTCCGACGAATAATCCATATTGATAATAAATATTGTAAATCACATGCGGATGTTCATTGGCAAGTGCAGGTATTTCATGAAGGCGAGCAGGTGATAGTGAGAATCTGCGTTGTGAGGCTCCGTGCGAGGCTCCGTGTGAGGCTTGCTAAAAGCTCGAGCGTTAGGCGAATGGATCTCTATATAATCATGAGACGGATCGAAGCAAACATCTACGATCTTGATATCCCTGCAAGTATGGGTATCCACCTAGTATTTAGTGTTGAAGATATGACGTCGTACTACGAGCCTCGTGAGTATGTGGACCCAAGCAGTGGGGACTTCCAGCCGCCCACACCTCCACTCCCGTTGCCTTACCACCCTCATAGCCCACCCACGTTTGATGGCCACTGCTACTCACCCACTTCTGACACCCGCCCACCTGGGAACTCATCTTCTTTGGTTCTACCTACGGCGCCGCCGATCGCACCGGGATCCACCACTCGTAAGTTGAGCGTTGAGAGCTTCATGGAGACCAGATTCCGCCAGTGCATTCCTACTACAGACGTTGGTGACACCTGCATACTTGCAGCAGAGCGTCTTCGATTCACCCCTGGACTTCGACTTCAGTACGGCCGTCTCCATTTACCGGAGATGACAGCTTTCAGTCGGGGAGAGTCGAGTGGCGAGGACACTCTTCCATCGACGACACTTGGGCGACCTCTGGTGGACCTCCTGACATTCATTGAGAGAATTTCGATCCCAATTCATCGGGAGATGAATTCTTTCAAGCCGGGGAGATTGATGCGGAGCAAACACGAGGACGAGTTTTGGGCCCACTCGGGGCTGATTTGGCGACTTACCATATATGGTGTGCCTGGATCAACGATCGGACTCCACAGATGTGTCCGGATTCGCGTTGCGAATCGATTTGATATATTATTTTACTATGTTTGCATTTATTTTGATGTATTTGGGTAGCCTCACCTCCGGCCAATCACAGTCGTTGATGGGGGATGCCCTAACCCTCCTTTTATTATAAATAGATAGGTAGGGGGCTGATTATTGGCATTGCAGAATTTGGAGAACTTCATTCCCGGATTCCAGCGATCAACCCGCGGTGCCGATGTCGTGGAACCCTAGGTGACGACTCCTAGGTGCTCAAACTCCTCCCCAAGGTACTACCTATCATCCCCCCTCTTTTCCCTCGCCCAAACTCCCTCCCGCAGCCCACGACAGCCCCCCAAACAGCCATCATTTGGGCTGTCCAGAAATCCATGTTTGTTTGTTTTTCTATTCAAGGTTACTATTCAAAAATGAAATTCACTATTCTTTCCATATAGTTTTTCCTCCGTGAACCCTCCCCCCCTCCCTCTCACTGTTGCTCTGCCGCCAACCTTCCCCTCCCTCCAGCCCGCCTCCACAAGCAGTCGCCCCTCCTGATTCTCATCCAGAACCCAATACCACTAGCTGCTGCCCCTCCCTGTTCCCAGAACCTGCCGCCAGCCCTCCCTCCCCTTGCTCCCAGCCACCACCGCCCCTTTCCCTTACGTGGAACCACCTCCAGCCGCCCCCTTGTCCAAATCAGTCCAGATCTGGACAAATCTAGCCCGGATCCGACCATTCATTGTCGGATTTACCCCTCCTCACCCGGATCTATACCTACGTGGTCGGATCCATCCATTCTTGGCCCGATTCCACCCTCCTCTGCCGAGGACAGCCACCGTCATCATTTCCACGCCGCCGGTTCCACCTTCGATCGCCGATCTACATACCCGGACCCGGACTCTTCATTGCCTTGGTCAGCTCACTACTTTGTGAGTCTTATTTGTATTGGATTATTATTTTCAGCATATTAATATTGGATTGGATCTTGTACCTGTTTTGAATATCTTGCATGATAGTTGTTTGTTAGATTATTATTGTGATTTGCAGGGTTTATTCGCCGCGCGCTCGTGCTTTGGCCCTCCACGTGGAGGAAAGCCTAAGCTTGTTTTCGCCCTAATAAAATATTCTGTCTTGTCTTGAATTATCTGCGTGGAATGTTGTTATTATTTATTATCTAATTTGTGACTAATTCGTCGGGCTTTGCATAGCATGTAGGGTTAGGTCACGGTTTATCCGCCGCCTATAGATTCGTCCTGCGTCAAAAACTAACTCAATAATTCAGATTATTATATGTTACGATAAATGTGAAATATCAAATTGTATTAAATCAAGCTTTTGCAAGGGTCATCAACAATTAGAAATTATGTCTATCTTGTAATGAATCGATGTTATGTACCTTTTATAAGGATTTAGTCTCAGGGAGATGCTCAACGGATAAAGAAAATGAGGTACTTGGATTCTTCTTATTATTTTCATACCCTTGATGAGAACTATGGATAAAAGCAGAACCTTGTATATTCTCTTCTATGTATCAAATACAATGTATGAATACAAATATATATGAGGGAGATAGAGAGAGAAGATCCTTATACACAATGTAGGACTAAAGAAGGGAGAGAAACAAGACAATAAAAGGGCCCCAAATGGGCCTTTACTTGGGTTTTTCTAACACTCCCCCGCAAGCTGGAGCGTACAAGTCGTAGGCACCCAGCTTGGACATGAATTGAAAAAATAGGGTACTTGGTAAGGCCTTGGTGAGAATATCAGCAACTTGGTCAGTACCCGGAATATGCTTTAATTCTAACTTCTTCATTTGAACTTTCTCCCGGATGAAGTGACAATCTACTTCAATGTATTTTGTTCTTTCGTGGAAGATCGGGTTCTTAGCTATGTGTATAGCGGCTTGACTGTCACATAGTAAGACACCTGGTGAGGGAAGTTTTAATCCTAGATCAGCGAGGAGACTTTCAAGTCACGTGAGTTCAGAGACAACTGATGTCATCGAACGGTATTCTGCTTCAGCTGAAGATCGAGCAATCACAACTTGTTTCTTACTATGCCAGGTAACAAGGTGACCTCCAAAGTAGGTACAAAAACCATTAGTAGACCGTCGATCATCCAAGGAACCAGCATAATCTGCATCAGAATACGCAACCAAAGTTGGAGTAGAAGATGAGGTTTTGTATACCAGCCCTTGACCAGGGGCTGTTTTTAGATATCTTAGGATGCGTTTGACGGCCTGAAGATGAGACATTCAAGGGGAATGCATAAACCGGCTGACAACCCCAACAACAAAGGATATATCTGGCCTCGTGACTGTTAGGCATGTGCACACAACTTGTGATTGACATCCATAGGAGTATTAATCGGCTTGCATCCAGAGTAGCCAGCATCCTGAGGAAGATCGAGACAGTACTTCCGTTGAGAGAGGACAAGTCCATCAGGACGTCTCGCGATCTCAAGACCAAGGAAGTATCGAAGGTTCCCCAGATCTTTTGTTTAAAAAACGGAGCTAAGGTGTTGTTTGACCGCTTGTATTCCCTTTGAGTAATTTTCAGTGATTAGGATGTCATCTACATATACCAACAGAAGAATCGTTCTTGTTGTTCGATGTCGAGTGAACAGAGAGAAGTCTGTCGAGCTTCGAGTAAAGTCAACTTCCCGAATAGCCTTACTGAACCTATCAAACCATGCCCGAGGGGATTGTTTGAGACCATAGATTGACTTCTTAAGGTGACTAACCCGGGACTCCCCCGTGGTCTCAAACCCGGGAGGTTGTTGCATGTAGACTGTTTCTTAGAGGTCGCCATTTAAAAAGGCATTCTTGATATCCAGTTGATGTAAGGGTCATTGGCGATGCACATCCACGGAGAGGAGGACACGAACTGTGTTGAGCTTGACTACTGGAGAGAATGTTTCCTCATAATCTAGACCTTGTTGTTGGGTAAAGCCACGAGCCACCAGCCGGGCTTTCAGACGATCAATTGTCTCATCAGGAGCATGCTTGATGACAAAGACTCATTACACCCAACAGGAGTCTGGCCTGGAGGGAGAGGGACCAGGTCCCATGTGTGGTTAGCTCAGAGAGTTGTCATTTCTTCGTCTATGGCTGCCCGTCAGCCTGGATGTTGGAGAGCCTCCTGCACAGAGTTAGGTACCGAAATAGAGAATAATAAAGTAGCAAAGTGATGAAGCTGTGTGGACAGACGATGTAAGGATACATAGTTCGCCGGGATAAGCGGTGGACGCTGGTGCCAGATCAGCAGGTCGCAAAGTGTCAGAGGTTGAGGCCGACTGCATTGGAGCGGCGGAGCGAGGAGTGCGATAGGTGTAGACCCAGATAAGAGGAGGCTTGTGGAGAGCGGGAGCAGAGTCAGGAAGTAGGGGTAGAGAAGTGGTAACTGGAACGACAGGTCGTGGGAAGGATGGTGGTGGAAGAGGTGGGGTTGGTGTGTTGAAGAAAGGTTGATCCTCTTGAAAGGTAACATCTGCAGAAACGGTAACTTTTGGGATAGCAGGAGAGTAGCAGACGTGGCCTTTTTGAGTACGCGAATAGCCGACGAATATGTGTTTGGCTGCACGAGGATCCAGCTTGTCCGTGGACGGACCAAGTAGGTGGATGTAGCAGGTACAACCAAATATACGAGGTGTGAGAGAGAACGCCAGAGTGGAGTGGAAATGGAGGCTAAACGGAGTAGCGTTTTGTAGGACGGAGGAAGGAAGACGGTTAATGAGATAACATGTCGTGGACAGCGCAAAGTTCCAATAAGCTTTGGGTACCTGCATGTGGATCATGAGAGATCGGGCAACATCGAGCAGATGGCTATTTTTCCGTTCAACAACGCCGTTTTGTTGGGGGGTATAGGCACACGACGTCTGGTGAATGATCCCAAATTCGGAGCAGAGATCAGCAAATTCATGGCTAGTATATTCGTGAGCATTATCTGTCCGAAGAGTTTTTGCGTTTTCGGAAAACTGTGTGCGAATCTCAAGAAGGAAAACCTGAAATACACGGGGAAGCTCGGAGCGATCACAGAGTAAAATGTAACCAAATTGTGCGAGAATAATCATCAATAAAGGTGATGAAATAGCGATAATCAGAGATACTAGTAATTTTGTACGGACCTCAAACTTCAGAATGTACTAAAACAAAAGTAGCAGAGCTTCGAGTACAATGAGGAGGAAAAGAGGAACGATGTTGTTTTCCCAAACAAAATTCATGATTCACATTTAAAAGTAGAAAAAGAGATCTCTGGAAGAGTCTTCTGAAGGACTGGAAGAGGGGCATACCCAAAGACGCCAATGCCAATCAACGGAGGAGACTGAGGAGAGGATGGTAGGGGAAACATCAAGGAGGTAGAGCCCGTTTTGCAGTCATCCCTTACCAATGATACTCTGCGTCTGTCGATCCTGCATCAGAAAAGAGGAAGAAGTGAATGTTACTGAGCAATTCAAATCCGTAGTGAGGCGGCTAACAGAAAGTAAATTGAACGGGGAGCCCGGAACATGAAGAGTCGAGCGGAGAGAGATAGAAGAATTGAGAGGGATATCAGAAAAGCCGGAGACAGGGACGGTGTCGCCATTGGCTACTGTGATGCACTTAGAATGAGGAACATCCAAGTATTGATGTGGTTTCAGCGAAGTGATATGGTGGGTAGCACCTGAATCCACTATCCAGCGCGGACAAGTGGAGAGACAAGCGATACCTTCATTGGAGATGGAGGCGACGAAGGCAGGTGGGTGGCAGAGCATCCCGTGAAGTTGTTGGAGCTAGAGGCGAACTGCTTCAAGATCTGCACGAGTGGCAGAAGGATTGTCAGCGGCAATATGAGCAGTCAGATGAGGAGGACCATGTTTGCGGTAGCTGGTCGCCTCAAGATGTCCATCCTTTCCGCAGAATGAACACTTAGGACGTGACCGGTTTCCGCGACCCCCGCCCCGAGAGCCTGAACGTCCTCCACGAGCAGCGGGAGGGAGAGGGAGTAATGGTGCAGACGAGTGCTGGAGAAGGACCGATGAGGGAGGTCCAATAGTATCCAGAGGCGGTGAAATTTTGAGCAACATGGAGCAGACATCAGATAACGACGGGGTTGTGGCAGATGAAAGGATCTGCGCCCGAGTACTCTGAAGGTGAAGCGGGACGCGAGCCATCATCATGGCAATACACAGCCTTTTTTGAGCACGCTTAGCTGCTAGATCCATAGTAGAAGGCTGATGTTGGATTCAGGCTTCAACAAGAGTCTTAGCCCGAGCGACAAATGAGGTTAAGTCGGTCGCCCCGCCAGTGTCAAGAGTTTGAATCTCGGTAATGATGTCATACATGTGCTGAAGACTGCCCTTGCCAGAATATAAGGAGTGAAGCTCCTCCCACATTGCCTTGGCCGTCTCGTGATACATGGTCATGCGGTAAGGTTCGTCATCAAGGGAGTTGAGAAGCCATGTCTGAACACGACCATCGTTACGCAGCCAGTCATCGGTAGGATCAGATGGGGGCTCCTTAGTGAGATGAGACAAAAGCCCCTTGGACTGAAGAACCCGCCTGACAGAGTGCACCCATTCGACGAAATTTTTCTTCCCAGTCAGGGAGATGGTGGCGATTCTTAGCTCGTCGCGCAGTTCAGGAGTAGGAAGCAAGCGGGGTGCAGGAGAGGTAGCGGTCTCCCATCGGGATGCACAGAGGGATCACTGGAGGAACCCATTTGGATATAGAAGCTGGAGCAGAGAGGTCGGCAAGGCTGGGAGGAGGCCGCACGATCTCAGGGAGCTCGACACGACCTTAGGGAGCTCGGCAGACCGCTGGAGGGGAGGTCGTTGGAGGAGGCCGCTGGAGGGGAGCTCGGCACGATCTCAAGGAGCTCGGCAGAAGGAGCGACGAGCAGGAGGAGAGGCCGTTGGAGAGGCAGACCGCTGGGAGGAGGTCGCTGGAGGAGGCCGCTGGAGGGGCGCTCGGTAGAGGGAGCGGCGAGCAGGAGGTGAGGCCGCTGGAGAGGCAGACCGCTAGGAGGAGGTCGCTGGAGGAGAGCTCGGTAGCGGGAGCTCGGCACGATCTCAGGGAGCTCGGCAGAGGGAGCGGCGAGTAGGAGGTGAGACCGCTGGAGAGGCGGACCGCTGGGAGGAGGTCGCTAGAGGAGGCCGCTGGATGTGAGCTCGGCAGAGGGAGATCGCATGGGAGCGGAGTGATCAGGAGACGTAGGGCCCACTTGTCAGAAGGGAGGATGCTATAAGAGGGCCGATAAACAGACCAAGCGGGACGGAGAGAGGAGCAGCAGAGTTCGCGGGGGGAGATGCGGTCAAGAAAAAGGAGATCGTCGGCTGAATGAGCTCGCAGGGGGACCGCAGGTTCGGACCGAAGGCTCTGATACCAGTGGATAAAAGCAGAACCTTGTATATTCTCTTCTATGTATCAAATACAATGTATGAATACAAATATATAGGAGAGAGAAAGAGAGAGAAGATCCTTATACACAATATGAGACTAAAGAAGGGAGAGAAACAAGACAATAAAAGGGCCCCAAATGGGCCTTTACATGGGTTTTTCTAACAAGAACCAATGGTGAGCTTTAGCCTAGGATGCCTAGAGGGTGCTCGACTATCATTAGAAGAGGGTTCGGGAAGGAGTGGTCTGTAAGTGTATGATGGGGATCAATCACTCCTCATTTGAGAGATTTTTCATAATTGACTTTTTGGATCGCCGGATGGAAGATCGGAGCCCGCGGTTGCGGACAGCTAGATTTTCCCTACTTTTATGTACTATTCTTTTATTTTTCTTGTGTTTATTTTGAGAATTGGGTTAAGTCATCTGATCGGACGATTTGAGCCATCAGATGCACTTAATCCAATTCCCCCTTATATATATATTTCTATCGTGTATTACTTAGGTGCTGAGAATTTGGGGTTTATGAATAGAAAACGCTCAGTCGCATGGGTACCGGCACCCGCGAGAGATATTTCATACTTGCTTGAACCTCAATAGAGATGGTGCCACTGACTCATCGCTACAAACAACCTTCCCTGCCTCAGATGCATCTCCACTACCGTTTATGGATCCATTAATTTGCTATTTCCTTTGTCTCTGATCTGATATCTACATAAGTTGTTGGCCTCCTCCTATGTGAGGAAACCTCTTAGTATCCATCTTACCTTGACTCCCATGAATCTGTTATGGGTTGAGATGATCCAACATAATCTACTATTCATTCTTATAGAACGAACGAGTGTTTAGAAGCTCATCATTCATTCTCTTCCTCTTCTACTGTCATGATTGTCCAAGGAGAACATGCAACCACTCATGAGCACCACCTCACAAAGCATGATTTCCCAATGGAGAAGGAAATTAGTACCTGCATGTATACCTTCACCATCCTTACTGAGCCACCACTGCTGGTAAGGGTGAGGTTAAGAATTGTAGGCAAGCACAACTTCTCCACAACTTAACTTTGTAAAGCCACATCGGTGTGGTTGTCACTTTCAACATTCAGATCGAGAACCTTCTCCTGAATGGTATCCCCAGTTTGAAATAAATTTTGTCTCTACTTGTCATCAGCTGGAGCATACTTCAAATTATTCTATTCAGCATCAAATTTTCCTCACCAGCATACTCTGACAGTTCTTCTCTAGATTCACCACGGCCCTTCCCATTGTTCTTAATTGGCTTATCATCATCCTCAAATTCTTGGATGGTCATTGCTTTGCTATTATGACATTTAGAAGTTGTCTAACACCCAGATACTCGAAATACTTGCTGCCACTCAACCTCTATTGAGATTTGGATGGATCACACCTCTCCTTACCCTTCCCAATATCATCATTAGGATGCTCACTAGCCTTGCTGCACCTCCTTGCCGCCGCCAGCCTCACCCACCTCCAAATCAGCACCCTCCCTCTCAAATTCTACTCCCAGGTGCACGTTCAACCCCTCCCAACATTAAACCGTCTACACTCCCCCTAAAGCTCACGTTCCACCCCTCCAAAGGCTAAACCAACAACTCACCCTACCCTGGAATTCCAAGAATGACTAGCCTGTGCCTCCCATTCTCTACTTCAGCTCAAAACTGCCCTGAAATTCAACTTTCAGCCTTCTGGAGTGTATTCCAGGTGCAGCTCCAGCCCCAAAACACCTAATTAACTCCTCGTGCCACAATTCAACACCCAAGCACTCCCTCTACAACCATTATCGCCCATATTTACTCACCCCGGGCTACTTTACAACACCTGTACATTCCATTTCAGCCCTCAGGATCTCCTCCAAAGGTCCGCATTTAGTTCACCATTGTGTCTGGGGAGTACCTGCATCACATCCGCCACTGCTGGATTTTCAACACCCACGCCGACGACCATTTATTTGGTGAGATCCACATTTACTTTCATTACTTAACATTTGTACAGATATATCGTGTTATTTCAAGTAATATTTTTGCTCAATTTAATGTGATTGTTTCTCTTTTGGTTGATGTTCAACACCTATTCGCCCTGTATTTAATTTCAGTGCAATCTCATTTTGTGTCATTATTATCTATTTGCTTGACTTGAACTATTTTTGATCAACTGCGACCTTTGCGTGAAATTTTAAAGTTCGCTATTTAATTAATTTATACGTCGAAAACAATTTTGCGCGATTAACATATTTGCATCGCATTAGGACTATTGTTAATGGGTACTTTATTTATTGATTTGTGTGCATGCTTTCATGTCATTCTAGGGTTGATCATAACTTCATTTGCGTCTGTCGTAGGCTCGCTTGTATTGCATTTAGGGTTAGTGCATCGCAAGTCTGCCACCTATAGATTTGTTCTGCGTCAAATTGGTATCAGGGCCCTAGGTTTCGGGCTTTATTTGATACGTGGTAGTAGAGTTTATAGGTTCCTTCATAGCTAGTTATCGTTGTTGTCCCTTTCCTCTATTTGGGGGTCTCGAGTCTATCTACGCCCGAGCCCATAGAGCCCCTTCAGAGAGATCATTATGTTACTACGATGATTATTCTCGATTGCAGCACACCACTTCTAGAGATCGTGTTGGCCTATCGACGCGATCCCACTATGCTAGAGACGACCACTATGATGATTATCATCATCCCTATCCTTGCGCTCGAGCGGATCGTGTTGATCCTTCTACACGACTCAATTATCTTAGGGATGATTATTATGAGGTCCATCATTTTGAGAGATCGAGTGTAGGTTTCGTGTTGTTGCCCCATCTTTTGACGGTTCGTCGAGTCCCGAGTTCTTTAGTTATTGGTTCATGGACATGAAATCTTAATTCGATTATTTTGAGTTATTCGATGAGCGGCGCATTAAAATTGCGAAACTTAGACTTCTAAGTCAGACACGAGTATATTGGTTTGGCATTGAGAGGATCTGTGAGCGAGATCATTTTCACTGCATCACTAAAATGAAACACAGGTTGTGTCAAAGGTATTTTCCAGCATCGTATCAAAGTCGCTTGCTCGATTAATTGTTTACCCTTCAGCAAGGATCCCTTTCCGTCGCTGAGTACAGGGATCGTTTTGACGACTTAGTTGTGATGAGTGACATCCGAGAGGTGCCATCTATGACCACTTCGCGATTTTGTTCTGGGTTGCGATCTGAGATACGCACTGAGTTGACATATCACTACTTAAAGTCCTTCGATCAGGCATACCAACTCTCCATTCACTATGAGCAATCCTTGAGATCCGCTAGAGTTAGTTGAGTGGACTCGCACCCTGACCATCCCTCCATGAGTCCTCCTCGTCCCGAGGTCACCACCCTGCCTACTCATGCCCCCTTGAACACACGTGACATGACTGATGGTACGGAGTTATCCCACTCCAGTGAGATTCTTTGCCCGATGAGTGGTCTGTCATTGAATTCTGACTCATCTCTTGCGACCCCGGATGAGAGTGAATACGAGCGATCCATTGATCCTACAATCACACTTCCTTCCCCTATCCTATGTGTTGATTTAGTTACTGCCCGGGCCGTCGGCTCACTCTTGAGTACTTGTTTATCAGGGTTTCACGACGTGGCAGTGCTGAGTCACGTTATGAGTGAGATTTGTGAGTATAATATTGACTCTGTGGTAATTGCTTCAAATGTTCAGGGTCATTCTGTTCCTAATGACTTTATCATTAACGACGATTCTCATCTGGAGGATCATCCCACTTTTGTTAACCTTCACCATGAGTCCCTCCTCGAGACCCAGGGCGATCCATTTGATGAGACTCCTTTCCTAGGAAGTATTTGCCCTAGTATGCATGACTTGGGACCTCATCCGGGTGACCGTCACATTCACTATAAATTTACTCACTTACCACCCGGTGAACCTCATGAGTTATTCCCTTATGTCACTATCGTTGACATTCCTTCAGGTGATTGCATTCGTGTCGAGTTTTTCTATCAACCACCTGGAGAGCCCCCCGATGAGTCGCTTTCCTGGAGAGACATTTGGCATTTCATGATATCGTGTCTCACTGTTCATGTCTCAGTCACTCATTTGGGTGCTCGTCATACACTCGATGAGTATTTCTACACCCCGCTCAAGGAACCTCCTGATAAACCACCCATCTTTAGGGACTTTCATCACTACGTAGAGTTTGCATTTAGTGAGTCTGTTGGGTCATCATTCAACATTTGCATTTGTTGCATGATTTGTACGTCATATTCTGACGTAAAGTTATATTAAATAATGAACATTTTAAAACTTGTGTGTGTAATTACATGAGAGAGCAAATATTCAATAAAGGTGATTTGGTGATGATTTACACATTATTTGAGAGGTTCCCATTAGAGGCAGCTATGAATCCAAGTGCAAGGAGAATAGGTCCATACACTGTCATGAGAGAGTCTAAGTCAAATTTCTTCGAGCTTGATATTATTAGGAATGTTGGTGTCCATCTTGTACTCAATTTTAAGGACTTGACTCCAGATGTGGAGCCACCTAGTTTTGGACCTTCAACCTTCCCTTTAGCTTCCGTTTCCACCATCACTGCAGCTTCTCTTGTATCTCCAGTCTCCACTATAGTCTTTCCCATCACCCATGTGTCCCTACCCTTTACCCCTATTGCAGCTTGTTTGGCACGTTGGACACTCGGAGACTTCAACGGGATGATGACCTTATGCGGGGACGATCTCTACTTGAAGCGACAGAGAGTCTTACCCAGCTTGCATTGGGAGCATGTAGTCTCCATTCACCGAAGATGAATGTTTCTGAGCAGGGGAGATTGATGGAGATTGATTGCGTCGCACTTGAGAAACTTACGAGATCGACATTCTGGGATCGTCGGATGGATGATCGAAGTCCGTGGTCGTGTCGGGCTTTTTTTTTGCATTTTTTCATGTATTTGTTTTTTATTTTCGGGTGTATTTTTGGAATTAGGTCAAGTAATCCAATCGTACGATTTGAGCCATCATATCATCTAACCTAATTCTCTCCCCCCTATACATTACTCCAGCAACTATTTTACTATGGATTGACAGTTTTTTCGAGGAACTTCGGTCGGTCTTGAGAGGTGCGACGCCTCTCTCCCGCTCTGTGCGACGTCGAGCGGTTCCACCACTGCATGCATGGCTTCTGCCACCCTTCCCCTTTCTTCCACCGCCAGCCGCCGCTAGCACCCCCCCTTCCGACCTCCAGCAGCCTCGCCCACCTCCAAATCAGTACCCTCCTTCTCAAATTATATTCCCAGTGCATGTTTCAACCCCTCCCAGCAATCTCATTTTGTGTCATTATTATATATTTGCTTGACTTGAACTATACGTGATCAAATATGACCTTTGCTCAAACTCTAAGACTCAAAAGATAAGACCCCTATGACTCCTTATATAGATGGATCCCCTTACTACAAAACAAAATACTTAAATAGTACAATAAAGAAACAAGCCGTTGAATGACTCCCACTATAACACCCCGTGTTCGATTCAAAAGTGCGCCTCCGAAGGAAAACGAGGGTTGCGGACTATCAGTTACTATTTAGCTAGAGAATTCAGACCGCTAGCAGCGGTCGAGGCCAGACTTCGCCCGTCGCGGCAAATGCCACTCCTGCGACGGGCTTTCCTTTTATTGAAAAGAAGCGGTTACAAATGTGAAAGAGCAGAAGCCGGCCGGTCAGCAGTTCGCGAGACCTGAAACTCGAGACCGGAGCTCAGACAAGCGAGCTCTTGGATTCGAGTGTGCGTGTCTTGGGAACAGTGCCGCCCCCTATTTATAGGCTTGGGGGCCTGCCCGATCGGGCAGAGATAAAATAACCTCCTGCCCGGGTACAGGAGAAACGGGCAGGCGGTGACGGGATACACAAAGAAGAGAAAGAAAGAGGCCGCGCGATCTGACGGCCTGCCTTCCCGACCTGTCTTGCTTGCGGCTGAGGACACCGGAACCAAGTCAATAATGCAGACCGCGCGGTTTGGAGATTGAGGCCGCGGTCTGCCTTCTGGTCATGACTTAGCCGATTCTTCAAGAGGTAACTTGGATAGCCTTCGATCTGGAGCCCCGACCTGTTCTTCGGGGCTGGAACTTCGAGTTTCTATGGGACAACCCGCGCGGCCTTCTTGCTGAGACCGCGGATGAACTTCTTGCCTTGGCTCTTTGACGATCTTATCCCTTTGGGGGTGATCCTGGAAATGACACCAGGCCGCCCGGCCTGGCCCTTCTTGAACGGGGAACCGCCGATTCCAGGACCCAGCGGCTTGGCTCAAGAGTCCGAGCGGTCTGATAATGGTTCAAACCGAGAAGCGGTTTTCCGGGCAAACACCCCGGTCCACTGTGGGTGCGCTACAAGTCTGCATACCAGTGACCCCAACCTATCTCCACGGAACTAATTGGCCGCAACCGCTAATTCCAGTGGCGGGTTGTTGAGGTCGGGTCTTGAACCCCAGACCTCCTGGATAAGGGAACTCATTTGGTGATGGGTTGGGGTCACTGGTCACTCGTCGAGGGCGGAAGCCGCCGAAGGCGTCGTCGCGCGCGAAATCCCGTGAAGCGTCGTCGAGCTACGGATGGATGCAAGTGGCGAGCGAATTCCCGGAAGCATCGTCGAGCTGCGGATGGGAGGGCTCGGTTGCAGGAACGACGCAGAAGATGAGGCTCGTGGACGTCTGGCGAACCTTAATCGAATCCCTGTTTTACTCATTGGATGAGCCAAACTCATGTGTTGTTCACATAGTCAAGCTCTTTTGACGCCCTAGATGAGGAAATGCAGAAACACAATTACTGGAATGTATGTTCAGTGCAGATGAAGGTTTTGTTTCTTTTTCCTCTTTTTTTGAAGGTTTTGTTTCTTTCCCCCTCTTTTTCTGAAGGTTTTGGTTTTTTTCTCCCTCTTTTTTCTGAATTTTTTTTTTCTCCCTCTCTTCATTCTGAAGGCTGAAGTTTTTTGTTTCTTTCTCCCTCTTTTTTTCTGACATATTAGGATGTAACGTGACACAATAGATTGGTATGCAAAATCAGAACATGAATAACTCAGAAGTTGTTCCTCGTTCTTTTTCTCCTTATTTTTAATGCATTCTCTAATTCCCTTTTTTATGAAAATTCTTATTTTCTCTAATTGTTTTTTTGAGAGCTCAAAAAATTCTTATTTGAAATCTTTATCAGATGCAGACATTGATTTTTTTTTTCTTTTGGTGCAAAGGATGAATTGTTAAAAATAGAATCCCATGATAACTAGAGAACCTTTATATTGTAAAGCACCACTTCTTGAAAAACTTGCAGAAAGAAATACTGTTTTTCTTATATTCTTACCATAGTTTTTCATCTCCCAAATTACCAGGTTCAGGAAGTATATTTGACAACTACACTCGACCCGAGTGGCATAAAAAAGGCTGTACAACGTGTACTGCAAAGGGTCCCATGATCTTACGTGATATGGTAATTCATTCAGGTCTGGTACATTTTTCCTAGGCTATCTAAGAATTTATGATAGTTACCGAGAATGAATGGGTATATAGTTGAAATGTAGCTTGAATATTGGATATGCAAGCAGTTTCTCTTCCAAAGAAGTGACATGTTTTTCTACCTTTTAGTTGGTTCCAAGTTCTGAAGAAACTACTTACCAAGTTCTCTCAAATCATGTTTTCTTGAAAATTCATTGCATCAAGTTGTTGACCTGTACAATAAAATTTACAAGTGCTTGTTCAAAGTATATATTACTATTAACTAAATCGTGCTTCAACTCTTGTTTCAAAATTTCAAATTTCCATAGCACAACACTTGTTGCATATCATAGATTTTGAATGTTTTTTTGTGTTTGTTAGAGAGAATAAAAATAATAAAAAACAAGAACATAAATGATTTTATATAGATAAAATGCAGAGCTATAAACATAAGTGAAATTACTAAATTACTCTTACATAAAAAAATTCCATCTAGGGCTCTGTTTTGGGCAGGGGCTGCTAGTCCCTTGCACCCCCTAACCAACTTACCATCGAGTTAGATCACATGTACTATCAGATGCAGCTAATGTGCCTATCAGGTTCCATCTCCAACAATCTCCCTTTTGGAGACCAATCTGCTCAACATCCATATACTCACATATTTTGCAATAGCTGATGTAAACCCCATAATATTCCTAGTGCAACACCTCCTCTTTAAATATTGCGTTCATTCCCTCAGCAATAGCATCCTCTGCTTAAACGTTATAGGAGGAGTTCTCATCATATGAATCCACTATTTGAACAAAATTTTTGAATTTGTTGTTTTATTATCCACTGTTTGAAGACCCCAAACACTTGATCTTTAGACCAGTCTGGTTTCCAACTTCAACCTTGGGCCTTTTAGGTATAGCAAACCCATCAAATTTATTTTTCTATAAAATAAGCTTCATACCATCCAAGCGGAATCATTAATGAAAATAATGTCATTAATGAATGTGATATAGTAATGTGATCCCAAAGATACTCTACAGGAATTGGTCCCATTTTCATACACCTACTCCGAACTTCTGTGCTATCCGTGTTCTTCCATTTTTTGAAACTTTCCTGTGTTTTCCATAAACCCAATCTTCAAAAAGACCAACATCAATATATTTCAGATGTGACTATCTTCCTTTGAATGCTAACAACTCCATCCTTTTTTCACTCATATGTTTGAACTTTGGGTGCCATAACTTCGAGTCACCAAAAGAGTTAGTTTTAGAAACAATGTTCCTGGTATCCATAATCATGTACATGGCGCATGTCTTCATACCTCGTGCTACTGCCATATCCCTTTTGGTAATGTTTCATCGTTATCCTCCAAAGGACGAATCCTATCCCGCATGGCCGCATCATCCAACTGACCCATAAAGTTTTTTTCCAGTCTAGGAATATTCCTGAGATTTGCAACTTCTATCGATTTTCATTGACAATCTTTATGAACGCAATACCCATTCTCAAAATATTCAGACTTTTATCATCATTCAGATAAAGCTTTCAAACCTTTCCTGTAACTGGTCTTACATAAAGCAGAGTAACGATGCTCTGTAATCTAAAATCTAGGATTCGACGGGACTGTCTACACTTACAAAAAGAGTATCTTGAATTTCCTCAGTAGTCCCTTTGATGCACACAATCTCCTTGATGATGGCTGCCTTTATTTTTAGTCCTTGGTGTTCAATCTCCCAATCATCCTTCATTACAAACACACACTCGCCCATTTCCTAATTAAATAATTGGTGCACCAAATGTACATTGTTTGCAGCAGATAATTTTTCTTCCAACACCTTCATTAGACCCATTATTGTCTTCTCCATGGTGATGTCAAATGTGAAGTTCATTGCGAACCTCATGTAGATCACACATAGGGCTTGCTGATGCAACAGGTCCCAATATTCATTCTTCGTTTTCGTCGGCTTCACGCTCACCAAGGTTGAACTTTTTCTGGCAAGATAATTATCAATCCGCATATTCATTAACTGTAGTATGTACTATCGAATCTACCAAAATTCACCTTTGCTCCCCTCTGCATTGCTTCTTCTATCTCTCAACAATGCTCTATGTTAGTTGTTAAGATTTGAATTCTCCTATGATCTTTGGAGAGAAAAAAACGAGAGCAAATTTTTTCAGAAAATAAAGAACATGACAGGTTTTGTACGTCCACAACCGCAATAACATTCACAAGCAACAAGCCTTCGCTTTGGAGAATTAAGGTTTGTTGCGGACCACTCAAGGCTCCGATAGATCGGACTAGATTGGACCGTCTTAGTCAGGAGCGTTTGAGCGCGCAAACAGTCACAGAAAAAGAGAAAGTTGACAAGACAATTTTTTTAAAGTGGAAAACCCGTCAACTGGGTGAAAAACCACGCGGTCGGGTCAGTGCCGGACAAAACTTCAACTATTTGTTGGTTGTTGTGCAGAGCTGTTTTGAAGAACTCGAGGGCGTCTGGCCGCCTCTCGCTACAATTGTTAAGAGAGAGAGAGAGGTGCTCGGAGGGTGACAGGCCACCGCTCACGGAGCTAAGTCTTTTGACTGCTGCAGACGGGAATGTTGCGCTCTGAGCATTCTGGAGATTTTGACTGCTGCTTGAAGGTTGGATTGATGTGCTCTTGTGCGTCCTTGTCTCTGCGGCTTATCTCCTGCTGCGCGAGAGGAGGTTGGAGTGCTAATCTTGCTGGAGGCTGGAGCACTTGTTATTGAGTGCGCGGAGTGCTTGTTCTTGAGTACGAGGGGCTGCGCTTGGAGCGGTCTTGAGAGCGAGGCGCGCTTGGAGCGGTCTTGAGAGCGGAGCGCACTGAGACGCGCTTGGAGCGGTCTTGAGAGCGGAGCACACAGAGGCGCGCTTAGAGCGGTCTTGAGAGCAGAGCGCGCGGAGGCGCGCTTGAGGCGGTCTTAAAAGTGGTGCGCACAGAGGCGCGCTTGGAGTGGTCTTGAGAGCGGAGCGCGCGGAGGCGCGTATGGAGCGGTCTTGAGAGCGGAGCGCACGGAGACGCGCTTGGAGCGATCTTGAGAGCTGTGGCGCGCTAGGAGATGTCTTGAGAGCGGAGCGCGCGCTTGGAGCGGTCTTGAGAGCAGAGCGCGCGGAGGCGCGCATGGAGCGGTCTTGAGAGCGGGGCGCACGGAGGTGCGCTTGGAGCAGTCTTGAGAGTTGAGCGCCCCGAGGTGCGTTTGGAGCGGTCTTGAGAGCGGAGCGCGCAGAGGCGCGCTTGGAGCGTTCTTGAGAGCGGAGCGCCCAGAGGCGCGCTTGGAGCGGTCTTGAGAGCGGAGATCCCAGAGGCGCGCTTGGAGTGGTCTTGAGAGCGGAGCGTGCGGAGGCGCGCTTGGAGTGGAACGCTCACTCGAAGGAGGATGAACGCTTTCGTAGGATCTTCAAGGTGCTCGAAGATCTTCGAAGACGCTTAAAGATCTTCGAAGATGCTCGAAGATCTTCGAAGGATTCTTCGAAGGCGAAGGAGATCTTCGAAGCCGCTCGAAGATCTTCCTTGCTCGAATGAGGAAAGGAGGGAGGAGTTCTCTCTCTTGCACTTAGGAGAAAAGGAGGGAGAAGAGAAAGATGGAAAAAAGAGAAACATTGAGGTCTTATTTATAGTTTTTAAGGGTGGCACTTTCGTAATTAAATGAGTGGTTATGTGGCTACCCGCACACCATAGCCAATTTATGTGTTATACACACAGTCACACACGTACCATAACCAATTTATGTGTTATACGCACACTCATTATGAACATCGCACGCGCACACCAGTTTGTATAGTTTTGTTGGGATATGTACTCATATGACGGATATGGTTATGCGCACACCATAACCATATTATTTGATATATGCAGACCGTATTGATGGATTTTACTATCTGCATCCCGCGATATGAGATTTTACTATTTGCACCCCATGATGGGGAATTTTACTCTTTGCACCCAATGATGTGGGATTTTACTATTTACACCCCATGATGTGTGATTTTACTATTTGCACCCCATGATGTGGGATTTTACTATTTACACCCAATAATGATGAATTTTACTATTTGCACCCAATGATGCGGATTTTACTATTTGCACCCCATGATGTGGGATTTTACTATTTGCACTCCATGATGTGGGATTTTACTATTTGCACCGCATGATGAGGGAATTCACTATTTGCACCCCCATGTCGGAGGGATTTTACTATTTGCACCGCGCGATGAGGGTGTTACTATCTGCACCGCGCGATGAGGGAATTCACTATTTGCACCCCCATGTTGGAGGGTTTTACTATCTGCACCGCGCGATGAGGGTCTCTCTGTTCCCCATGTTTTGCTATTTGTAACAGAGGGATTTCACTATTTGCATCTCATGTTGGGTGGTTACGGGGCTAGTGGGGTTTACTTTGGTCAACCCCATTTCCTCCACCAAATGAGGCGGGTGCTTTGGCTATTCGCAACCCAGATTAGGGGGTACCTATCATTTGACCTCCAAGTCCCCGCAACTTCGAGTCGAAGCGAATGGAGGGCGGGGACTTTACTCAAAATCTGGACGACACGCATAATGTGTGGCGGTGGTGTCCGTACGACAAAATGTCTAAGAAGTGCAAAAGATAGGCTAGCCAACGGGCAGAGAGCTTGCTTGCGGTTGTGCGCGATGCAAGATGCACGGGAGGTGCGGAGGGAGGAACTCGCATGGGGCATATCACACGCTGGGAATGGTGTGAGGATGGCGCGCTTGCGTGCTGTGCGCATGCGAGGAGTGCACCCGCACACTGTGCGCGCGTGGGACGGCCGGCCATGCGCTGTGCGCGCACGGGGAGTGCGCCCGCGCACTGTGCACGCGCGAGTTGTGCGCCCGCGATGCCGGACGGGCGCCCGGGTGCTTTGCGCGCGCGAGGTATGCGGCCGCGCGCTGTGCGCACGCGGGAAGGCTGCCCGCATGCAGCGCACGCAGGACGTGTGTGCGTGCGCGTGCGCGGGGAGTGCGCCCGCGCGCTATGCGCGCGCGGGGAGTGCGCCCGCGCAGTGTGCGCGCGCGGGGAGTGCGTCCGTGCACTGTGCGCGCTTGGGGCGTGCGCTCCTGCGCTGTGTGCGCGCGGGAAGGTTGCCTGCGCGCTGTGCGCGCGGGGGGAGTGTGCATGCAAGCTGCCGCGCGCAGGAAGGGCGCCTGTGTATTGTGGCTCGTACCTGCGGTCTTTTTGCTTGTGAGGACTCGAGCGACTCCTTGGCCCTTCAGGTAGCCAGGCGTAGTTCTCGGGGGAAGTTGATGCAGCGACACTCCTTATTAATTGTGGAGTATATTGACATTTGAAAGTGACGGTATGGGATACCTGCAAGGCTGGGGGTGGAGATCCCCCGTGCGGCGGCGTTTGACACATTGTTGAGATGTAGCCGAGTTTGATATCGGAGTTCTCTTCAAGAGTGAAAGAGGGGCTCTGGTGTTGATGTGGATGAGGCGTGGCTCCGCCTTTATTGTTTCTTTGCCCATTTGCACTATGTAGTGTCTTTGTATTCTGTCTGTGAAGCTTTGGTCGCTTCTTAAGCATTGCTTGATTGTTTGCCTACTGTTCTAGCTTTGAGTACTTGCTTGTGATAGTAGAGTTTTTGTGGTGTTGGAACCTACTACGCGGGCGAAGGGTGGACGCTTCGAGTCGAGTAGTGAGAGGTCACTGGGGGAGGAGAGTGAGCTCTCTCTCTCTGTCTGGTGGGCGTATCCTTTGAAAAAGATCGGAGTCTCTACTCGGAATACCCGATCGTCCTGTTCGGAAGAGCTCGGCGTCTCTGCATGGGATATCCGGGCGCTTTGTTCTGGGAGAAGCCGGAGTCCCTTATTGGGAGATTTAAACACTCTGCTCTGGGAGAGGACGGAGTCCCTTGTCGAGATATCCGAACATTCTATTTTCGGAGAGGCCGGAGTCCCTTGTTGGGAGATCCGAACACTCTGTTTTGGGAGAGGCCGGAGTCCCTTGTTGGGAGATCCGAACACTCTGTTTTGGGAGAGGTCGGAGTCCCTTGTTGGGATATCCGAATACTTTGTTTTGGGAGAGGTCGGAGTCCCTTGTTGGGAGATCCGAACACTCTGTTTTGGGAGAGGCCGAAGTCCCTTGTTGGGAGATCCGAACACTCTGTTCTAGGAGAGGCAGAAGTCCCTTGTTGGGAGATCCGAACACTCTGTTTTGGGAGAGGTCGAAGTCCCTTGTTGGGAGATCCGAACATTCTATTTTTCGGAGGTCAGAGTCCCTTGTTGGGAGATCCGAACACTCTGTTTTGGGAGAGGTCGGAGTCCCTTGTTGAGAGATCCGAACACTCTGTTTTGAGAGAGACCGAAGTCCTTTGTTGGGATATCCGAACTCTCTGTTTTGGGAGAGGTCGGAGTCCCTTGTTGGGAGATCCGAACACTCTGTTTTGGGAGAGGCCGGAGTCCCTTGTTGGGAGATTCGAACACTCTGTTCTACGAGAGGCCGGAGTCCCTTGTTGTGAGATCCGAACACTCTATTTTGGGAGAGGTCGGAGTCCCTTGTTGGGAGATCCGAATACTCTGTTTTGGGAGAGGTCGGAGTCCCTTGTTGGGAGATCCGAACACTCTGTTTTGGGAGAGGTCGGAGTCCCTTGTTGGGAGATCCGAGCACTGTGTTCTGAGACAAACATTAAAATTGAAAACAACGCTTGTTGTTTGGGCGCATGATAAAAAAAAGAATGACACTTGTTTGTTACATTGATGCTGAAAACATGATATACAAGTATATATGTCGGGTGCCCTGGACATTTCACAGGCAGAGAACAGGTTCTTCTTTGGGACGGTCGCCCTGGGGATTGCTCCTCTGCTGGGTCATTCTTGACCTATTGATTCAGTGTCCTTGGTTTGAAGAAATTTTTCAAAGAGTCCCAGAAGAATGAATCGTTCGATTTCTGCGTCCAGTCGCGAACAATCTTCTGTTTTATGCCCGTGTTCTCGATGGTAGTCGCAGTACTTGGATTGATCTCCAGAGTTTAATGTAGGAGCTCTCGGCCTTTGAAGAGATGGATGATCGCGGATGGCCATCAATACTTCCGTTCGCGAGGTATTGAGTGGGGTGAAGGTTTGATGTCGGTGGTGTCCCCCGGTTTGGCGGGAGTCGCCACGAGACATGTCATTCCTCTTCGGTATTGTTGGTGGGTCTTGTTCTGTTTTTCTTTTTAGACTGCCTTCAAATTATTGTCGATGAGCCTCTATTGCTTCGTCAGCTGCTATTTGGGTCTCGACTCGGTGAACGAGGTCTGGGTAACTGGGTACAGTTTCCCGCATTAGTGCGGAGTAAAAGCCACCAGGGCGGAGCCCTCCTAGGAGAAACCCACGCAGGAGCTCCGGTTTTATTCCAGGGATTTGTCGTGCCTCAGTGGTGAAATGACGGTCCGTTCGGCCCCCTGGAATTGGAATTGAGGAATTGGAATTGAAGATTTGAATTCCATTTTGGGCGTTCGGCGCCTAGGAATTGGCCTGGAATTGGAATTCCGCCAATGCCTTAGGTTTTTAAACAACGCTAAGCCCAATTCTTGTCTCCCCACTCGGTTTTTTCCGGTTTTGGCGAGGCGAAGCAGCCCGACAACCCTACCTCCCGTTCTCGCCTTCCGCCAACGACGCTCGATCGATCCGCCGCCTGAGGTAAAAATCTCCTCTCCCCCTTCTTCTTCTTCTTCTTCTTCGTCTTCGTCGGACCCCGTCGGCGTTGATTTCCATCGATCCGCCACCGCCCGACAACCTCCCCCTGGCCCGTAAATGGATCGGCGATTTCTGTGGTGTTGGCGGCGGCAGATCGACGGTAGACGGCAGATCGACGGTAGATCGGCAGATTGACGCTCGATCGACGGTAGATCGGCGGCAGATCGACATTTGACGTCCATCCTGTTGGGTTATGTGTAGTGTAGTTGTGTTCTGTTTTCAATTTTTAGTTGTGTTCTGTGGTTCTGTGTTGTGTTCTGGGGCCGGCCTGTTCTGTGTTGTGTTCTGGGGCCGGCCTGTTGTGTTGTTAGTGTTCTGTATGTTGTGTTCTATGTTGTATGTATGGTGTTGTGTTGTTAGTGTTCTGTATGTTGTGTTCTATGTTGTATGTATGGTGTTGATGTTAGTGTTGTTAGTGTTCTATATGTTGTAGAATTTCAATATAGATACATGTTAATATGTGTTTTCATTTCAAAAAATATTTAGATGGATGACTCTGAATTAGACTCGGATTCAGAATGTGAATTCGAAGTGATTATTAAAGGTGTTGTCCTGACAACGCTTGCTGCAGCTACATCGGCACTACAGACCATTCGAAAAGAACCAACACACAATGCATCTAATAATGCGTTACGATCTGTTTTATTAGGTCGAATTTATAATGGAACGAATGTCAATTGTTTCAATTTGCTACGTATTAGTAAATCGGCTTTTGGAGAGTTATGTGATATCCTACGCGCAACGAATTTAGTTCACGAAAGTTTATATGTTTCGTTGAAAGAATCCGTTGCATTGTTTTTATATATCTTGGCGCACAACAACAAATTTCGTGATGTTGGTTTTACCTATTTAAGATCCACAGACACTATTAGTAGACACTTTGGTATAGTGTTGAGAGCTATTCTACACATAGGAAAAGATTATATTAAGTTGCCTGAGAGACAAGAATCCAGATATAGGTGGTTTGATAACTGTGTCGGTGCACTAGATGGAACTCATATTGAAGTTACGGTGCCAACGAAAGATAAAGGTAGATTTAGAAATCGTAAGCAAGCAATCACCACCAATGTTCTTGGTGTTTGTGAAAACAACATGAAGTTTTTATATGTACTACCTGGTTGGGAAGGTTCCTCTTCAGATTCTAGAGTTTTGCGTGATGCTATGGAGAGGGCAGATAGATTCGTAGTACCAACAGGTAAATAAATGTCCAAAACTTTATATTTTGTAATTATTAAAGGTATGAACTGTTTTTAATGTCTACAAATTAATATACGTGTAGGTAAATACTATCTTGTTGATGCTGGGTACACAAATGGTTCTGGTTTTCTAGCTCCTTATCGTTCAACACGATATCACCTTAAGGAGTGGTCGACCGAGAATGTTATCGAGATAGACAAGGAGTCCTTCATGGAAGAAAGTGACACTCCAGGTGATCGTGCTGGATTGAGTGGGGAAGGAAGCGCAAAAAAGAAGAAGAAGAAGAAGAAATCTGTTGGGATTGATGCATTGGCAGAGGCCATATCCAGTGTGGCCTCTAGCATGGATAAATCATTTCTTGGGAGACGCACTTTAGCTGCAGATACATCGATGGCACATGCTCAAGCCATATATGTTGCCCTGGGTAATCTACCAAGTTTGGAGAAGCATGAATTACTCAAGGCCATAGATATACTCTCTCGCGATACCACTAAGTTTGGGGTATTCATGACTTTGCCAGACGATCTTAAGTTGGAGTGGCTGCGCATGCAGCTTAATTAGTAGTATTTGTGGACTGTTTTTTGCGGTCTTTTTTTATATGCTGTAACTTTTTAATGTGTGCGGATTTGAGGACTGAAATTATGTGTATGAACTTTCTTTTATTATATGTCTGGACTTTATCTTATGTGCGTAGATTTTATTTTAAGTGTTTGGAGATTTCATATAATTTTCTGTATATTAGTTTTTCTACTCTGTTAATTTCAATTCCAGATTTGAATTCCATTCTGCATCCGAACAACAGAATTGTCCAATTCCAATGCCCGATGCCCAATTTTGCACGTCAGCCGAACAGCAAAATTGGAATTCAGCCAATTCCAATTCCTACTGGTTTTGGAATTGGCTGAACTCCAATTCCTCAATTCCAATTCCAGGGGGCCGAACAGACCGTAAGGGTTTCCCCTTTGCTTTGACGGATCCCGGACAGGTGGAAGGGATCTTTGACTATCCGACAGCTAGCGATGAACTGGTCCGTGAATTGTTGAGTCAGCTCTGCGAAATCCTTGATTTGTCCCTCCTTCAGGGATAGGAACCAGGTGCGAGCCTATCCTTTCAAAGTCGTCGGGAATGCCTGACACAACAATGGATCTGGGGCATTACAGAGTTGCATCATGATCGCGAAGTGTCCGACGTGCTCCGATGGGTCGTTCGCTCCGTTGTATGTCTCAATCTTTGGGAGCTTAAAGCCAAGGGGGATTGGATGTGCTAGAATGTCAGGTGCGAACGGTGAGCGACGATGGAGAGGGCGAGGAGCCAAAGCGGCACGCTGCCTTGCTCGTTCGTGCTCTTCAAAAATTATGTCACGAACTTCTTCACGTGTGAGCCTCCCATCTGCAGGTTCATGGCCTGCCACTTCAGGGCGGCTACGGTGATACTGAGCTTCAGGTCCTCCTTCAGGACGGACCCCGCGGCCTTGGACATTCGAACTGGGGAGCTCTCCTTCGGATTTGTTGATGAGCGAGTGGAGGGGAGCTAGATCGGCATGCCCCCCGAGAATTAATCTTTCACTTGTGCGGACGACTTTTCCTGCCATGATCTGTAGTCACGAGTACTGTTGTGCAGTGGACATTGTCTTCAGAGTCTTCTTCAAGCTTTGGGGGAACTCCTTCCCACAGACGGCGCCAAACTGTTGCGGACCACTCAAGACTCCGATAGATCAGACTAGATTAGACCGTCTTATCACGGGAGCGTTCGAACGCGCAAACAGTCACAGAAAAAGAGAAAGTTGACAAGACAATTTTTTTAACGTGGAAAACCTGTCAACTGGGTGAAAACCACGCGGTCGGGTCTGTGCCGGCCAAAACCTTAAATATTTGTTGGTTGTACAGAGCTGTTTTGAAGACCTCGAGGGTGACAGTCCGCCTCTCGCTACAATTGTTGAGAGAGAGGGAGAGGTGCTTGGAGGGCGACAGGACACCGCTCACGGAGCTAAGTCTTTTGTTTGCTGCAGACGGGAATGTTGCGCTCTGAGCGCTCTGGAGATTTTGACTGCTGCTTGAAGGTTGGATTGATGTGCTCTTGTGCGTCCTTGTCTCTGTGGCTTGTCTCCTGCTGCGCGAGAGGAGGTTGGAGTGCTAATCTTGCTGGAGGCTGGAGAGCTTGTTCTTGAGTATGCGGAGGTGCGCTTGGAGCGGTCTTGAGAGCGAGGCGCGTTTGGAGCGGTCTTGAGAGCGGAGCACGCAGAGGCGCGCTTAGAGCGGTCTTGAAAGCGGAGCGCGCGAAAGCGCACTTGGAGCGGTCTTGAGAGCGGAGCGCACAGAGGCGCGCTTGGAGCGGTCTTGAGAGCGGAGCGCGCAGAGGCGCGCTTGGAGCGGTCTTGAGAGCGGAGCGCTTGAAGCGGTCTTGAGAGCGGAGCGCGCGGAGGCGGGCTTGGAACGGCCTTGAGAGCGGAGCGCGCGGAGGCGCGCTTGGAGCGGTCTTGAGAGCGGAGGCGCGCTTGGAGCGTTCTTGAGAGCGGAGCGCGCGGAGGCGCACATGGAGCGGTCTTGAGAGCGGAGCGCCCAGAGGCGCGCTTGGAGCGGTCTTGAGAGCGGAGCGCGCGGAGGCGCGCTTGGAGCGGTCTTGAGAGCGGAGCGCTCTTGGTGGGGAACGCTCGCTCGAAGGAGGATGAACGCTTTCGTAGGATCTTCAAGGTGCTCGAAGATCTTCGAAGACGCTTGAAGATCTTCGAAGATGCTCGAAGATCTTCGAAGGCGAAGGAGATCTTCGAAGGCGCTCGAAGATCTTTCTTGCTCGAAGGAGGAAAGGAGGGAGGAGTTCTCTCTCTCTTGCACTTAGGAGGAAATGAGGGAGAAGAGAAAGATGGAAAAAAGAGAAGCATTGGGGTCTTATTTATAGTTTTTGAAGGTGACATTTTCGTAATTAAATGAGTGGTTATGGTGGTTATGGTGATTATGTGGCTTCCCGCACACCATAACCAATTTATGTGGTATACACACATGTATCATAACCAATTTATGTGTTGTACACACTCATTATGAACATGGCTACGCGCACACCAATTTGTATAGTTTTGTGGTGATATGTACTCATATGACGGATATGGTTATGCGCACACCATAACCATATTATTTGCTAAACGCAGACCGTATTGAAGGATTTTACTATCTGCATCTCACGATATGAGATTTTACTGTTTGCACCCCCATGATGGAGAATTTTACTATTTGCACCCAATGATGTGGGATTTTACTATTTGCACCTCATGATGTAGGATTTTACTATTTACACCTCACGATGTGGGATTTTACTATTTGCACCCCACGATGTGGGATTTTACTATTTGCACCAAATGATGACGAATTTTACTATTTGCACACAATGATGTGGGATTTTACTATTTGCACCCATGATGTGAGATTTTACTATTTGTACCCCATGATGTGGAATTTTACTATCTGCACCGAACGATGAGGGAATCACTATTTGCATCTCATGTTGGGTGGTTACGGGGCTAGTGGGGTTTACTTTGGTCAACCTCATTTCCTCCACCAAATGAGGCGGGTGCTTTGGCTATTCGCAGCCCGGATTATGGGGTACCTATCATGGTTACATAAAAGCAAATAAAAAATAAGTATCAGTTTCGAACACACCCCCAATCCTTAATCAATTGATTTTTTATTGAAGTCCGCAAGCAGAGATGAATTTACCAAAATACACCAAAAGAGAAAATTCTAGAAGAAACTGAAATTAAATACATCACAAGATATATTTATTTGGGTCAGGGTTCCTCCCCAAGTGGGCTTAAAACATGAAAGGATTAAGACATCGCAAAATTTTGCATTCATGCATGCATGTTTATAGGCGTTTTAAATGTCGTCTGACATGTCCGACATGTCGGCTGACATGTCTTGTTTGAACCAAAAACGACTTGCATAATGAAAATTTAAAGGTTATGACGTTTTTCATTATGTCGACCGACATAACCGATTAAATCCGATATATCGGCCGCCGACGACATTTCTAAATGTCGCGCGATCAGAGACATTTCTCCGTCCTCGCCGCTGGAAGGTTTTTTTGCTAGGTTTTTCCCATGTTATTGATTGCACATTTTCGAGCACATGGATTATACTTGATTTTCACTTGTCTCCTTCCAATGCTTTCTTCTTACATGTTTTATGTATGGAGTATCAGTTGCGTATTTGATTGCTGAAATTTATTCAATCAAGTTTTGTCGTTGTCACCAAGCCTGCCACATTTATTCTTAGTATTGTACAGTTAATTTGCATGTTTATATGGAAGTAAAAAAAATTCATTATTTAATGCAGATTGATATCTAAATAGTGTTTGTCATTTTCGTTTCCAACAATGAGGAAGAATGATAAAATAATTTTCAACATTTAAGTGTTTAAATATGAAAATAATAAATGGAGATATACATACAATGAAAATAGATACATGGTTAGAAGATAATGATGATTGAAGATAGATTTGAGTATTTTGGAAATAATACAACTAAGTAGAAAATGTGTCCATTGAGTAGAACAAATTAATGTATTTATAGAGCTAAGATAATATGGTATAATTTATAATATAAATATTTTTTAGGAATCCGACGTATTAAAATATTCCGGACATGTCTCCGACATCCGACATCTAAAAACCCAATCCGACATGTCTCCGACATCCGACATCCGACATTTAAAACCTTGGGCTTAGGTGTGTTCTCTAACCAGTGTGATCTGATCAATTCTACCTCATTTCAGCATAATTCCTAATCAGGTTGGTAGATTAGTCAGCTCAATTATTATTTTTTTTCAATTTAAACTTGATTTGAGCTACATTTGGTCCAGATTTCAAGCGAACTTTTTTATCTCCCATTTAAATTCACAGCTAAAATTATTCAAACTGCTACCGAAACTAGAGCTTCTAGTCTGAAATTTTGAAAATGGTTATTGGTTGCTGTATATTCTTCAAGTAAAAAACCATGCTGGAGGTCATTGTTTGGGGGCATTTTTTGCGCCACGTGAGAACACTCTTTTGTTTTCAACCTGGCTGGCCACATGGCTGCACAGCAGTGGTCCCGTTTAGAATGGTTCCCTGCCCCCAATATTTTTTCCTGATTGTGGCGGTTTGGGGGACGCGGACGCCATGGGACGAGCACGAACATGGTCTTTTGTGTGCGTTCATGGGATGCACAAAAACCGGTGGACCGGCTTTTGGTGGGACCGCGCTTCCAAACAGTCACGTATAGCAGTGGCATATGGTGGATGCTTTTTGCCACGTCCCATCAAACAGGGCTGAGTGTGACATAAGGAATTGCTTCTTCCCCCCCCCCCCCCCCCCCCCCCCCACCACCACCACCACACACACACACACACTCTTTGGTATCTTTTTTTTCATGTGTGTAGTCATGGAAAAGTCCTACTGAACACTGAAATCCAAACAAAGCGTTGAAAAAGCAGTGCATGTGATTGATGCCTATTTTCATAGGTGTGGGGCCACCGCCTCTCACAATCACATGCCCTCTGCCCATAGTTTCTTAGATCATTTTCGTTTGCCTCCCTGTAGTTTTACTTATTATTATACATGTCCTTGAGATCTTGTAGAATATTAAGTATCTCCATTATGCTATCTTTTCAATTAAATATTATTTAAATGATAGGAGAAATATTTGTTCAAATAAATAGCGTACACAATGAAATTTATTTATGATGGATGAGAGTCTGAGAGACAAAGAATGTATTAATGGAATCTTGATGAGAAGAATATTGGGGGCTAGTGAAATGATGCCATGTCCTGCTATAGGTGAATCATGTGACACCATAATACTTAAGAGTTAGAAGCCCTGGCCATAACTTTTTTTAGGACGAAGGAATCTTTTAGGAATTGATAGAGGATTGGGTTTTATGTTTTTGTGTTGCTTCTAAATGTGAGCGGACCCACGAAAGCAGTGAAAAAGAGTTTTCAAATGCGTTCCATATTTAGTGCCACAATCAGTTTGTGCCAGTAGTGATCCCAATTCGGCTACCTCTCACAGTCATCAAAAAGCGTGGAGAACTTATGTTATGGTGATGGCTTTAGATATACTATTCTAGCTTGAGTGCTCGACGGAATGCCTTCTCGAGGAACCTTTTTTAAATTTGATAAGTTCACCTATGAGTTGTTCATAAGGTTAAACGAAGATATTTTTTCCTTCAGCATTTCTTTCGTTTCATCCCATTAACTTACCTAGGGTAGATTCGTAGACCTTTGGATTTGTTTTTCTATATTAACTCGATTAATATATCACATACTAGGTTTACTTGGGCAAATTTTACTCGACAAACCTTAGACATGGTCATCCATTCAATATATTGATGTCGTTATCTAAGGTTTATTCTAGGTATTTCAGTATTTGATGTATCTGATACATATATGCTCCTTGTGGATGACCACCCTCGGCATATGGAGATCTAGACCTGATTAGTTGGGAATGTCTGTTAGTATGTTATGATGTATTATTAGTGGAGTTTTTGTAATTAGGAGTAGTTCTCACTTATATATAAAGAGGGTGTGGAGTTTTATATTTTCATCTTAGTAGTTTAGGTTAGAATCTCTCTTGGAGAGGACTCGTTGGGGGAACCATCCCTCGGGAGTTTTGGCGTGAGTATACCAAATGATTGTATCTATCTACTATTAATACAATATATTTGGTGCATACCAACTTGGTCCGAACTACCGTCTTCCCTCCTCCTCAGTGACTTGAAAGGAAAAGATATAAACTTTTACTTAACTTTATCTAAAATTCATGCAAAGTCTCAAGAGAATATTATAGCTACCAGAATTTTTAAAAAAACATAAAAGGAAGATATAACATAGAAAATAAACTTATTCAAAAGCTACTTTGCTAGAAGTAAATATGCAGATGAAAATAGAATTTGTGGAAGAAAGTAAATGGAAGAGTGATAAAAGAGGAATACTAAAAGAGTTAAAAGACACGATCATCTTGAAAATCTCTTATTATTTTTTATGCTCTACTTTATGGATAATTCAAAACACTCTAAAGAATTGAAGTAAAAATAATCAATTTCAATCATCAACTTCATAAAATAAAACATACATGTAAATGTATTGAAAGGAGACTCAAAAACATGAAATAGTATAAAAACAATTGGTAGCCCGCCATGAAGCTCTGGGGATTGATGGAATGGGAAAAGACAGTCATCTACATGGAAACTAAAACATTTCCAAGGGAGTGGATTGATATTTCCAGAGGAAGTTTTGTGGTAAAATGGGAGTAAATGAAGGAAATCAAAAAAGAGGGAGATGAGAGAGTGGACGGCTAAGATAGATGAGTGAAATGGATTGGAGTAAATTACAGAAAAGTGGGGTGGAAGTCTGTCAACCAAATAAGTCACTCTATGTACATTTTATAGGACCTAAATAGTCTACACACTCAAACTCAGTGACATGCTTTCTCTTGGATAGTTGTATTATAAGTAGTATGTATATATCCAACATCATGCATTATCCTATTATTGGAGGCTTGCAGACGTAATGTCACATTTATTCTTGTTTTTGTAACCATTATGTATACTTTGGATAACACTTCTTTGTATGACCTGATTGATTGTAGAAAAAGAATTCATCGCTATCTTGCCTTAATGATTTAGATTTCTTCTTATTGCTGTCTTCATCTTTATTCTTCACCTTCCCCCCTTTCACTGGAAATCAACTTTTCATGATTCCTCTCTCATGAATTCTGCCTTCTCATAATCTCATTATTGAGAAGTCTCACTGTAACTTCATCTTGAGAATCTCTTTCTCATAAAGAACTGATCATTAAGTGTTTATATGATGCTGATGGGAGAGATAGGAGCTAAAGATCTTCGTATTTCTCCTCTAATTTTTCTTCAAGAAACATAAGTTCACCAACCACCATTTGAAAGCTGCTAAAATGATGTAGAATCTTTGTATCTTTCTTTTTGCGTAAACTATGAATTTGTTTCTTGAGGTATAATTTGTTTGACAAAGACTTTTTGTCATGACGTTGTACATCACCTTTATCTGATAGACAACTTTATCAGGTATCGTATCTTGTGATCCATGTCATTTCACGCATCAACCATCATGTCGGCAAGCTTCTTACCTTCAGTGACCTTGAATAATCTGCTTTGACAATAATTGTTTTAACCCTTCTTTGTCAGATCGAGAGTTCATTTTGTTATTAAAGTTTCTCCACTTCAAACTTGGTGTTATTAACCTTGTTACTCTTCATCATGTCTATTGAAAGAGTGTTCTCCTTTGGACCTTAATGAATCAACAATTTCACGAATAACAATCTAAGAAGACTCAGAGCAGGCCAGTGTCTCCACCTACCATGAACCTATATCAAAAAAGTAGAAGTTTTTATTGGTTCAACCTTAGCTTTGATACCAACCATTGCATAAAGACTAACACCAGAACATATCCTTGCGCACAATTTCTCAAACTCCCCCCCCCCCCCCCCCCCCCCCCCCAAGGTATGCTGATGATGCTCCACCTACATTCACATTCTCGGCCCTCCATCTCAGTTGTGAATTAAAATAAATACACAAAATTATTTGCTTAAGAATCAGGCCAAAATTACAATAAAATGAGAATGAATAGTATCAGTTCTATCGCAAACTTCCGAAAACCACTGTCAGATTGCACTATTGATGCTGACATTTGCCAAGAAGATCAACGTTGCAATGATAATTTTTATTGTGAAACATCTCACAATTAATAACATAAAAGTTGTTTCGTTCCCTAATGAAAACACCATAAATCTATAAACTGTTTTTTCCCTAATGAAACATATCCTTGTTTCGTTCCCTAATGAAAACACCATAAATCTTTTTTATCCGCAATTATCTTCTTCACCATTGTGCCAACAGTGCAACTAGCTTCAAAAGATAGGTTCTCATACCCTTCTTTTTCGGTTTTGATTAAGTTTCTTTCGCTATCGACCCCCTATGAAATGACCCTCCTATTTTGCCACCAGCATCGATTGCTCACCCTCAAAAACGGGATGTTTGAGCAAATGATTCAGTACAAGTGATACAATGTCTTCCTCTAGCTTTATTACATCTTTCTTGTACAAGAATGTAATCACTTATATATTTAAAGATGAAAGTGCGTTAAGAAGTCTTCTTGCTTCATCTGGCACATTCAAGTGTTGTTGTAATTTTTCTTTCTGCATTTTTAGTTCGTACCAATGTTGTCTTAGTTGAGGGGGAGCCTTGCCGCATCGGTTGAGGTGTTGCCGTGTGACCTTGAGGTCACGGGTTCGAGTCCTGAAAACAGCCTCTTGCAAAAACGCAAGGTAAGATTTTTGCCTACATTTCACCTTTGTGGTGGGATCCTCGCTGCGCGGGGATGCTTTGTGCACCGGGTTTCCCTTTTACCGTTGTTGTTTTAGATGTAGTTTTGTGATGATAGACTTCAACATACACAATATTTAGTTTCCACCAAAGTCTGATTGTGTAGTCTATGCATTTGTGACATTTAAGAGAACATTGTTGGTCACATGTAGCCTGGTGGAACTTGTATCCTTCAATTTTAGGTTAACTTATTCATCATCTTTCTTCGCCTATGAATTCATGGACTTTCCATGCAAAATTTCATGGACTTGTTGCTTCAAGACATCTTAACCCATCTCTACCACACGCCAAAGTTTCATTTTCTTATGTATCCTTTGTTGTCGTTACCGATCTTATAGACCTTCAATCAAAGGCTCTGTTATCACTTATTGGGAAACAAAATGCACAACCAGAACTATTTTCCGAAGAATCACGCCAACAAAGGAACGACAAACATAAATTTCGTAGAATAAAAAGCACAAACTCTAGGGATACAAATATAATGAGAAATGATATACAAGCTCTACTGGGATTTCTTTAACACCACCCATCGAGATGGACCACCGGTACTGGCACCACCTAAGAATAGCACAACTGCAACAATAGTCTTCGCTGTAGAACATCCCACTACTAACAACACATCAACTGTCTATATCTCCGACGATAGACCTCTCCTCATAGACTAGTCAATGAACACAAGGGCTCCAAGAATGAACTCAACACTCCACTTTTGCAATCAATGCTGGTAGCAAAATAGAGGCATCCACCCCATCGACACTGGCAACAACACTACCACACCACGGCGCCTCTTTCTAGCCGTCATAGAAATCCGTTTAAGAAACAACGACCTCTCCTCAGCTGGCAGGCAGACGCCCCGCGAACTGCTCCAACAAACGTACACTTCTTCTCTTGCCGCAACTCCCAACTTTGCGAGCAGCGCGTCTCCAGCTGTGAACAGGAAGCAGGTCAACTTCTTAACTCAACAGCTATGGCTTCCTTTCCCGTTTCTGCAGTGTTATTTTTCTTCAACTCAACTGGCTATTTTGAATCTCATGAAGAAATTCCTCATGATTATTTAGTAGCACATCATGCTTACTGTTGGGATTCGTACAATCCTCAGGATAATCACAATAATCTAGAGAAAAATCAACGCACGATAATAAATCTGAAAAACTACAAATAGGAGAGACAAATATACACATCCGTTATAAGTGCACCGCCGATGAGATGAATTAGTTTGATCCGCAGGAGGAAAAACGATCTTGGACTACAATCCTTTAAAGGATGCACAAGATTCGTACCAGAACGAATCTTCGTCGTCGTCAGACGAACAACCACCACCACCGAGAAGAGATCCAATTTAGGACTTGGCCTTGCCGCGAATGTGCAACCCGCCAACGTCACCACTTCTGCACAACCACCACCGCCTATGAGCATGCAACTATCGAGCATCTTGCCGCAACCCGCGAATCTTACGCCTTGTCGCTACCCGCACGGCGCACGCTTTACGTTCTCCGATACCGATGCAGCTCACAATCGCATGTCGACGTCTGTCGGCGCCTACCACGGCCTTCGATGTGCTTCACCACAAGCCAAGTCCCCCTTTTATAGGGCCAAAAAACAATTAAAACAAGGACATGAAACACATGGGATACCATGAGTGATTAGGTGGGGTAATTAGGTGGGATGGTTAGGTTGGGTGATTAGGTGGGACGATTAGGTGGGGTAATTTAAAAACTTGGTTTGAAATTTAAAACCAGCTCAACAATCACCACCCTGGTTTGAATTTCACAGCATATTCTGCGCAAAGCATTATCTGCACGAAGCACCAAATTGCATTGAGCATCTGAACGAAGCACCACCTCACTGACTGAGTCGTCAGTCGACCTACTCCAGTCAACTCCACCCTGCATCGGCTCAACCTGGAAAAGTCGACGCAATCGGATCGTGGAAACTGACTCGTTGAACCTGAGTCCCAGGAAAGTGATCCACTGCACCACCACGACTGTCAACCTTATTGCCAGTAGAAATAATGGGTCCACCACCTCGCATTGTGGTTCCCATCAGCCGATATAGTCTACCGCGCTGTACAACTTGCATGAGCACGGTGCGCCCTCGCATCACCGTCAGAACTCCACGCATGGCCGCCCAGTTGCAGCCCTTCGAGTCTAATCTGCCCAGTGACACCAGATTCTTACACAGCTTGGGCACCAGATGCACCATCTCAAGCCTACGTAGCGCTCCATCATACGTCTGCAAGTCCACCGTCTTTATCCATGTGACCTCGCATCTTGAGTCGTCACCCAGAATGACCGACCCGTCCGCCACCTCTAAGGAACTGAACATCGACGTGTCTGAGCAAGCATGTTGTGATGCGCCAGTATTAAGCATCCAACTATCAGAATCTCTCCGACTTTCAGTGACGCAATAAAAACCATCATCTCCTGTCATGTCCAGTGTCACCATGTCCGCATCCTGGACGTCACCGAAAGTACCAGAACTCCATGCACGTTGCAGACAATGTCTCTTAACGTGGCCAACCTGTCTGCAGTGGAAACACGTCACTGCCTTCTTTAGCGCCGACCAAGCTCGTCCCCCACTCTATCCTTTGTCGAACTCGTTCCGCGTCCATGCGCTACCAAGATCTGGTCACCCCTAGGAATGGGGTCCTTCAGCATCTGACTGGACAACAGCGCTGGCGTGACTTGTAAGACGTAAGAAGTGAGAGGGTCTTGTCTTCTTCCTCTAACTTCGAGCGAACTGTTGGGTTTCTAGGACATCAAATGCGCAGCGGAAATACAGGAAACCCTCGACAGGATCCATGTGAAACACAACAAATCAATAATAGAGTTTTATATCTGCGTCGAAATCAAATTTTGAGAAGAATAATTGAACGCGGAATAGTATCCGCGTCTCTAGAGGTATCCACACGAACGTTGAAAATGCCTCGTAGTCTGTCCAACGTGCTCAGTGCTTGAAGATGATCACCTTCTTCTGCAACGAAATGTCAGTTTCGTCTTCTGCAGAGTTTTCCTTCTACTCTTCTCTCTAGCGGTTTCTCACTTCCGAAAATGAGAAGGACGAATAGAATGTTATCGGTTTCTTCAAGATGTGCTTAAAAAAACTGAAAGACACGCTCTTTCAAACCGATCTAAAGCGCGACTAAGTAATTTCAAAAACTACCTAAAGCATGGCTTTTAATGTTAGAGAGAGAAAGAAATCTTTCGCAAATCTCAATAGAGGAATATATTGATATTGGGAATTCTCATTTTGGTTCAAAACCTAACTTATTAATTCTTTTTATGATTAATTCCTAATTAATCAAATATCATATAACGTATATCTAATATACGTATTTAGGATTTAATTTCAAAAACCAACACAATCAATCACTCCAATTTCCGCACGCCCTTATGTGCGACCCTATAAGCTAGTATCACGTTGACAGTAAGATTAATTCATTAACTACTTCCATATCACAAGATTCCAACACCAATTACATGCAATTGACTCAGAAGATCGTTGAACACATTGAAGTGTTCATGTAGGTTACCACCATGCATCTTCAATGCATAGAGGCGCTGCTTCAACAACAATCTTGTTGTCACAGATTTCGCCAGGTACAACTGCTCCAGCTTCTCCCAAAGCCCGACTGTCATCTCTTCGACCCCAATGTTGAGGAGCAGGGTACCTAGTCAACGACACACATCATGATTGTGCTTATGACTCTTTCTTCAAGATCCTTCTAGTCCTCCCCCTTTACCGCTGCGGGAAATTTCTCATACCACAGCAAGGCTCGAATCAAACCCTGCTGAACCAATATATCTTTAACTCGAATCTGTCATAGGCTAAAGTTCCCGCTACCATCGAACTTCTCCACTGAAAATCTCTCCAGAATTGTGTTCTTCCCTACCATGACAGTCCTCAACACAAACTAGTGAAACGTGATTTGTTCCAAGGACAAATCTGAAAGAATAAAAAGAGAACCTAGTCGTTCACCACCACAGTCAAACCCTATCCCCGAACGTCCAGTCACCGACCTCCTGCCCAACCTACCTCTGATACCACTTGTTGGGATTCGTACAATCCCTAGAACAATCACAATAATCTAGAGAAAGGTCAACGCACGATAATAAATCAGAAAAAACTACAAATAGGAGAGACGAAAATTCGTACCAGACGAATCTTTGCCATCGTCAAACGAACAACCACCACCACCACCGAGAAGAGATCCATGTTAGGACTTGGCCTTGTCGCGAACACGCAGGCCGCCAACGTCACCACATCTGCACAACCACCACCGCCTATGAGCATGCAACCACCGAGCACCTCGCACCTTGCCGCAGCCCGCGAATCTTATGTCTTGCCGCTACCCGCACGCTTTACATTCTCCGATGCCGATGCAACCCGCAATCGCATGTCGACGCCTGTCGATGCTTGTCGACGCCTACCACAGCCTTCGTCGTGCACTACCGCTCCTTTTCCTTGGTGTCTTGGTGTGTTTCACCAGGAGTCAAGTTCCCATTGTATAGGGCCAAAAAGCAATCAAAATAAGGAGGACATGAAATACCTAGGATACCATGGGTGATTAGGTCGGATGATTAGGTGATTAGGTGGAGCGATTAGGTGGGATGGTTTAGGTGGAGTGATTAAAAAACATGGTTTGAAAATTAAAACCAGCTGAACACTTATAGCTCAACATATCCATTTGATTTTCTCTTCAAATTCAATCATACCGTTTCAGACAACCATCAGTTCTATCCCGCAGCATGATGTTCATATAAATTTATGTATTCTAAGAAGATGTTCTATAAGATTATAGCATTAAAATTAGAAAAATTATTCCCTCCACATAACTTTAATTAAAGTTTACTTAAATTGAAATTATTAGAGAGAGAGAGAGACAACTCTTAGCACTAAATAAAGAACATCAATAGAAGCATGGAAAATAGAGGCAGCAGCACCACAGCAGACAAATGCATCAAAGAGACCCATCCACACACTCACACAGACAACAAACCCCAGGATTCTTATACTAATACCTGAACCCACCACTCAATCTGATGCCTTTCATTTATTCTAGCGGCTCAGATCTGATCATCTCAGCACTGAACAAAACCCATCACCCATTTGATAACCACCCCATTCAGCTTGCATGCAATCACTCTCAGACAGCCGCCGCCTCCTCGCTCTTCTCCTCCTCGGCCGCCGGAGACGCGGCATCCTTGTCCTCCGCAGCCTTGGCCTTCTCCTCCGTCGCCGCTGCTTCCTCGGAAGCGGCTGGCTCCTCGACGGCTGGCACTTCGGGCTCCCCTTCCTCTGTGGCGGGCGCTTCGGGCTCCGTCTCCTCGGCCTTCGGGATCTCTTCCTCTTCCGTTTTTTCTGTGACTTCAGGGACTGATTCTACTTCCGGCGCCGGAGCCTCTACAGCGGGCTCTTCCGCTACGGGTTCTTCGGTGGCCGGCGGGGAATCTATGGCGATCTCCTCTGCTGCAGGTGCGGGGACTGCCTCCACCGGAGCCGGAATTGATTCAACCTACAAGGTAGGGCGAAGAATTGTCAAATTTTGTTATTTTTAGATGCAAAACTTGCTAAATTATGATGTTTTGGGATGATCATTATGTTCCATTGAAATGATCAAATGAACCTAATCTATAAGACTTCGATCATGTAAACGTAATTTTTACGTTGCGGTTTTTTTTTTTGCTCCGGTGAGTTTGAACAAAAATGTCACGTCATAAAATATGTTTTTGAGCGACGGTGTTTATGACCGATACCAAGAAAAAAATCAATTTTGAACATAAAAGTGGATGGAGTTCTTTAGGTGAGGTCGGGCGTTCGCGGACAACGGTTCATGACCAACACGTTCACGCCACGTCGCGGGTGCCGATCCTATGATATTTCGGCATGTACATATATTTCACGCGTGAAACTAAAATATATTCTCGTGTGCATCAACAATCTCCTTCTCAGGTGATAGCTCTTTACATCTGCGATCTCGTACCCCCGCGAACATAAACATCAAATATTATTCATCTCGAGCACACTATAAGCCGCGGAGCTGCGGTGGTTAATCTGCTCTTAAACTTGCTCGATCACGGTAAAAGCTGTCCGACTATCACGAGAGACACCGACTGCCCGAACTTTCTTGATCTCTTAAACCCTGCCCATCTAATATTTCTACACCAACATATATTTTTCCTCATCTACGACGTACCCACACTAACTTGCTAACTATGGCTTCGTTTGGCGCAGCTTATTTACTCCGGTAAGTCAGGTCAAAAACGTCATTATCATAGATTGTATGTTTAGAAAGACAAAGGTTATGACCGCCACCAAGAAAAATGCATGATTTTTTTAGGTGAGGTCGGGCGTCCACGAACGACGGTTTGTGACACCATGTTCACGACCGCCACCGCCGCGCCTAAACGCAAGGGAGAGAGAGAGAGAGTTATGACCTCAACGGAAGCCATAGATTGATAAAGATCTGGTGGCTTTAGAACTATGACGAGCTTCAAGTGTGAGTGGAGAGAGAGCGGGAGTAGGGAGAGAGAGAGCGGGAGTAGGGAGAGAGAGAGAGTAGTATAGAGAGTGATAGAGAGAGAGAGGGGTGTGAACAAACTCTAATCAGGTGAAGAGGCTTGTAGGGAAGAGGCCTATTTATAATACACTTTCATTATTCCTCTCAATTATTTATACATATGAATTATTTTATTATCAGATCCTGCATTTTTTTAATTTTTAATAATATATATATAATTATATATAAATATTATGTGAAGGAAAACTTATCATATTTAATTTCAATAATTCTGAAGGTTAACGCAAACTTTCTCCTTCTGTTATTAAATAAGCTTTTTTCGTCTGCCTAAACTGAAATGCCAGCTCATCTTTTCCTCTGATGCACACGTGTCCGTTTCCGATTCGTTGGCTTTAAGTGGGGCCCGCCTGCGAACCTTGAATGCTTGCGCCGACGGGACCCACCGGGAATAACGTCGAGCTAGTGGCGGTGGGGATGGGTCCCGCGGCAGATGGAGGCGGCTGTGATGCTGCCGTGGCGAGGATCTCCACTCATGGCTGTCGCTGCTTTTTCGTGCTGACCATCCGCATGGAGTTTTTATGCGGACGACGGGATCGGGGGTGGTTTTGCCGAGCCGACGAATGGGAGCGAAAGGAGCCTCGGGGGCCGTACGAATCGAGTATGCGGTGAAGGGAGTATGCGGAGAAGGCGCGCCCGCTGGTACTTGGGGAAAAGTAGCGATCAGCGTGCTTGACAGCACAGCATGGGGCCCGCTGTCCGCATCATGCCATTTGGATCGACGTGGCATCTCTGCCTCGCCCCAACCCCGAGGGATTAAATATGGGCATTGTTAAAGGCAAACCAAAAATGGCTATTGGCAAACCAATTTCTATGAGTTATTACGCGGCTTTTGAAAATACGCTTTGTACATGCATTTTTAGGAAAAGTGTTCAACACGAAAGTTGTAGATCTTGTCAAGATCTACAACTTTCGTGTTGAACACTTTTCCTAAAAATGCATGTACAAGGCGTATTTTCTTGTTATTTTCAAAAAATTCACTATAGTAACGATCAGGGCGATTTTAGGGCCTTGTGCGTGCATTTTTATGAAAAGTGTTCAACACGAAAGTTGTAGATCTCGACGAGATCTACAATTTTCGTGTTGAACACTTTTCCTAAAAATGCATGTACAAAGCGTATTTTCAAAATCTGTGTAATAACTCATAAAAATTGGTTTGCCAATAGCCATTTTTGATTTGCCTTTAACAACGCCCTTAAATATTAATATCGGCCGAACCGTACGGATGGTGACTGTGTGTTGAACCGAACCGGGGTAGGTAAACCCATTGTGGGAATGGTAATTATCGTGAGCATTTTTATCGTGACTACGATACGATAATATTAAGGCTCTGTTTGGGACAGCTCTAGCGGATGAAAAAGCTGCTTAACAAATAGAGATTTTAAAAAAGAGCTTTTAGAAAAACTCTGATGAGAAAGCTGCAGACTGTTTTGAGAGTCAGTGCAAAAGTGCTGATCGAATATAGATTTTTCATTTAAGCTGTTCGGTAGAGCAACTGTTTTAAAATTGTTTTTTTAAACAAAAATATTGAAACATAATGATTGTGAAACTCGCGCCCAGGCAAACACGCGTGTTCGGGCAAAAAATGGTCGCTCAGGCGAAAAAACGGACGCCCGGGCAAAAAACGGACGATCGGGCGAAAAATGACAACCTGGTCGAAAAAACGGTCGTTCGAGCAAAAAACAACCACATGGGCGAAAAATGAGCACCCAGGCGAAAAACGGGCGCCCAAGCGAAAAAATGAGTGTCTAACGAAAAAACACGCGCCCGGGCGAAAAATGCCGCACAGGAGAAAAATGTGTTCCTGGGCGAAAAACCGCCTCCCGAGCGAAAAATGCATGCGCGAGCGTGCAACGTCCGCCCGGGCGAAAACGGTCTCTCAGGCAAAAAAAAGCACACTCGAGCGGATAAATGGTCGCTCGGGCGAAAAATGCACGCCCGAGCGAAAAACACCGCCCGGACGAAAAACGCACGACCGAGCGAAAAAATGGCCGCCCGTGCGAAAAACGCACGACCGAGCGAAAAAATGGCCGCCCGTACGAAAAACGCGCGGTCGGGCAAAAATCGGCCTCCTGGGCGAAAAATGCTGCCCTGGCGAAAAAATGCTCTCGGGCGAAAAAATTGCCGCCAGGACGAAAAATGGCCGCCCGGGCGAAAAACGCGCACCTGGGCGAAAAAATGGTCGCCCGGGCGAAAAATGCGCGCTCGGGCGAAAAATGGCCGCCCGGGCGAAAATCGGGCGCCCTGGCAAAAAAACGTGCGCCCGGACGAAAAACGGATGCCCGGGCGAAAAATGCGCGCTCGGGCGAAAATAATGTGCGCACGGGCGAAAAATGACCGCTCGGGCGAAAAATGAATGCTCGACCGAAAACGGGTGTCCGGCCAAAAATGCGCGCTCAGACGAAAATGCTGGAGTGCTATGTAACGAGATGAAGTTAATAAAAGAGAAAACTAAAAACAGAAAAAACGATTTTTAGAAAGCTACGTTGGACTGGCTTCTCAAATAGCCTCTAAAACAACTTATTTGGAGAAGATAGATAACTTTAGTTGTTCGAATATAACTCTTTAAATATAAAAAGTTGCCTCAAACAGCGCCTAAATTTGATTGGGTTTTTCAAAATTTTAAAGTGTCTGAATTGCATAATCAAGACCAAGACTGCGACCAGCTCGATGAGACGGTTTCAACGAGCCAAATTTTGCCCAATTTCGGGTCTGTTTGACCCCCCAAACGGCATTTTGAAGGCTAAGCGCCGAAAATCGACCCGAGCTAGATCGGCCAAGCCCGGGTCGGTCATCCCCGCCCTCACGCTAGGGCTTCGTCCCCCTCCCTCACGCTAGAGCTTCGTACCTGGCGTGAGGTGCGATGGGGGGCGGCGGCAACCGTCTCCCCCTCCCTCACGCTAGAGCTTCGTACCATTGGCCGCCGCCGCTCCGGCGAAACTGACTGGACTGCCCGGATTTGACAATGGGATAAAGTTGTCTAACCACTGAAATCGGTGATCCAAGCGACGTAAACCGAGCGTTTTTATTCGTCTGTTAAATAATTAAAATTACGAAACTACTTGTGTGTCGCCCTTAAAATCTATAAAAAAATGGTCTAATCCTTCATTTGAAGAGGCTGAAATTTGGAAAGGGAGGAAGGTCGTAAGATCCTTCGGCGTTCACGTGCACGCAGCTCTTTAGTGTGTACTCGTGTGTGCAACTTTCTGTGTTCTCACGTGAACACAGATTCTTCTGTGTGCTCACATGAACACGTGTTTTCCTATGTGCTCGCGTGAACATAGACCCTTCTGTGTGCTCGTGTGAACACGTGTTTTCCAGTGCGCTCGCATAAACATAGACTCTCCTGTGTGCTCGCATGAGCATAAACTTGTATGTGGGCGTGAACCCAAGCCTTCCTGTGCGCTCGCGTGAACCCAAGCTTTCCAGTGCGCTCGCGTGAACACATGCTCTTCAGCTAGTTCGTGCGCACACAACTCTCCAGTGCGCGCCCTGCGCTCTTCTCCAGCGTGCTCTGCCTCGCTCCGCTCTCAATTCCACTTCAGTGCACTCCCCGCGCTTCGCTCCATTGCGCTCTCTAGCGCACCGCTCTCAAGTCTGCTCCAGTGCACGCCCTCGCGCTTTGCTCCAGTGAACATACAACTACTTTGAACAAGCAACTCCAGTGTCGCTCTGGTGCATGTTACCGTGAACACATCGCTATCGTAAACATGCATCTCCAGTGCGCACCCCCGCACTCCTCTCCATTGTGCTCCGCCGCGCTCCGCTCTCAAGTCCACTCCAGTGCGCGCCCACGTGCTCCGCTCCAGCGCTCTACTCCAGTGCGTGCTCCAACGCTCCACTCTTAAGTCTGCTCCAGTGAACATACAGCTACGGTGAACACATCGCTGTCGTGAACACGCAACTCCAGTGTCGCTCTGATACCCGTTATCGTGAACACGTCACTACTGTGAACATGCCTCTTCGATACGCGCCCATGCACTCCTCTTCAACGTGCTCCGTCGCACTCCGCTCTCAAGTCCACTCCAGTGTGCACCCCCACGCTGCGCTCAAGCGTACTGCTCTCAAGTCTACTCCAATACCCGACCTCGCGCTCCACTCACAAAAAGATGTTTTACTCTCATGTGTCAGACCTCACACATCACTCTTCAGTGCACGCTCTATGACACCGCTCCCAAATCTGCTACAGTGCGCGCTCCCCTTGCCAGAAGATGTTTAGCTCTCATGTGCGAGCCCTCGTACTCTGCTCTCCATAAGGCACTCAGATCTCCAGGAGAGCCTTGTGTCACTCTCTAGAACACAGCCCCTCGGGCCGACCTCCGGGATGCGCCCCCACACACAGCTCTCTAAAGTGTGTCCCTGACACACACCATTAGAAGACTCTCATTCTTGAACGCGAGGTGGTCTATCGTGCTCGCTAAATCAGTTGTGTATTATGACAATATTGCTAGTGGATTTGTCTGAACTGGGCCAAGCCCCATGATTTTTTTCCTTTCCGGTTTTCCACGTAAAAACTCCGATGACGACTCTATTTTGACTGTGTGCATATTATAAAAACTGATTATATATATATTATTTAAAAAAATTGACATTTACGTTCAAAGGGATAGTATTTGCTAAAATGATTATATTTTATATTGTGGATTGAGATCTGATCACACAGATTAAAATATAATTATTATTATGATTAGAAAACTAATACTTGTATTTAGATTTAAAAAAACATTCTTATTTTGTATCTGGACTGCAACTATTATATTTCGTGGGTAGTGTTAAATTTCTTATGAATAATATGGGTAAATAAATTGTTGAGAACAATTTTTCATAACTTCTTTTTGGCCACCATTGTCAATTTACATGCTTTTATTGATTATATATATGTTGCGGATCACTCAAGGCTTTGGTAGACCGAATTAAATTGGGTCGCCTTAGACCGGGAGCGTTCGAGCGCGCAAACAGTCACAGAAAAAGAAAAAGCTGACAACGCAATTTTTTTAACGTGGAAAACCCGTCAACTGGGTGAAAAATCATGTGGTCGGAGCTGTGTCGACCAAACTTCACTATTTGCTAGCGTTGTACAGAGCCTTTTAAGAGAAGACGAGGACAACAGACCGCTCCTCGTTACAATTGTTGGGAGAGAGAGAGGTGCTCGAAGGTTGACAGGCCACCGCTCGCGAAGCTAAGTCTTTCTCCTGGCGCCAAAGGGAATGATGCGCTCTGAGTGATCTGGAGTCTTCGACTGCTGCTTGAAGGTCGGATAGGTGTGCTCTACACGCCTTTGTCTCTGCGGCTTGTCTCCTGCTGCGTGATTGGAGTCTAGAGCGCTGGTCTTGCTGATGGCTGGAACGCTTGTTCTTGAGTGGGCAGAGTGTTTGATGCTGGATGCGCGGTGGCGCGCTTGGAGCGGTCTTGAGAGCGGAGCGCACGGAGGCGCGCTTGGAGCGGAGCGCACGGAGGCGCGCTTGGAGCGGAGCGCACGGAGGTGCGCTTAGAGCGGAGTGCACGGAGCGGTCTTGAGAGCGGAGTGCACAGTGGCGCGCATGGAGCGGTCTTGAGAGCGGAGCGTACGGAGGCGCGCTTGAAACGGTCTTGAGAGCGAGGCGCACGGAGGCGCGCTCACAGAGGCGCACTTGGAGCGGTCTTGAGAGCGGAGCGCACGGAGGCGCGCTTGTAGCGGGGCGCACAGAGGCGCACTTGGAGCGGTTTTGAGAGCGGAGCGCACGGAGGCGCGCTTGGAGCGGTCTTGAGAGCGGAGCGCACAAAGGCGCGCTTGGAGCGGTCTTGAGAGCGGAGCGCACGGAGGTGCGCTTGGAGCGGTCTTGAGAGCGGAGCGCGCGGAGGCGCGCTTGGAGCGGGGCGCGCGGAGGCGCGCTTGGAGCGGGGCGCGCTTGGAGCGGGGAGCGCAGAGGCTCTCTTGGAGCGGGGCGCGCGGAGGCGCGCTTGGAGCGGGGCGCGCAGAGGCGCGCTTGGAGCGGGGCGCACAGAGGCGCACTTGGAGCGGTCTTGAGAGCGGAGCGCACGGAGGCGCGCTTAGAGCGGAATGCTCGCTCGAAGGAGGATGAACGCCTTCGTGGGATCTTTAAGACACTCGAAGATCTTCGAAGTCGCTCGAAGATGTTCGAAAGATTCTTCGAAGGCGAAGGAGATCTTCGAAGGAGGAAGAGGAAGGAGATCTTCAAGAGAAAGAGGAAGGAGGAAGAGAAAAGGATGATCATGAAGGAGAGCATTGTGTCCTATTTATAGGCCCCATATGTGATTACGGTAGTTATGCGGTTATTTGCAGGTCGTAACCAGCATAATTGTTATTTGCATGCCGTAACCACCATAATTGTTATTTGCAGGCCGTAACCACCATAATTGTTGTTTGCAAGCCGTAACCACCATAATTGTTATTTGCAGGTCATAACCACCATAATTGTTATTTCCATGCCGTAACCACCATAATTGTTATTTGCAGACCGTAACTATAATAATTGTTATTTGCAGGTCGTAACCACCATGATTGTTATTTGCAGTCCGGTTTCGTATAAATTAATACGCATGACGGGGGATTTTACTAGTTGCATCTCATGATGGGGGAATTTTACTATTTACACCCTCATATTGGAGGATTTTACTATTTGCACCCCATGATGTGGGATTTTACTATTTACACTCTCATATTGGAGGATTTTACTATTTGCACCTCATGATGGAGGATTTTACTATTTACACCTTCATGTTGGAGGATTTTACTATTTGCATCCAATGATGTGAGATCTTACTATTTACACCCTCATGTTGGAGGATTTTACTTTTTCCACCCCATGATGTGGGATTTTACTATTTACACCCCCATTGTTGAAACCGACAACTCGGTCTCTGTGGAGTTCGGGGCCCTCAGCGAGGCTAAGGGGCGACCAACCCTTACTCCCCCCAAGGGAGAGCTCTAGGTTGAAGGTGTTGGAACTAAGAACTGGACCAAGGGCTTAGCGGGGAGGTCCCGCCACATACCCGGAAGTCCCCTTGGAACTTCCCCTCCCAAGCCACTACTAAGCTTGGGCACCACTGGAGCCTCTCCTCACCCCCTAGAGAGACTTGGGGAGGGAGAGGGAGAAGGAGAGAGCTAGCCTAGGATGAGAGATCTCTCTCCAAATGGTGCCCCCTTGGTCCTATTTATAGGATTTTTGAAGTTGGGCTGCAAATAGCCAAAAACTGGTCTGCCAGATTACCAGAATACCCCTGAATTGGGTTGCGGATAGCTGAATCCCGCTGTTCTGAAATGCTAAATGCAGACCACTGGACTGCGAATAGTAAACTGGATGAGGGGGGCCGAGTTGGCCTCTCCGTCGAATGTTGGGCGAGAGGGGGGGTCGAGCTGGCCTCTCCCCTTTCCGCCGAATGCTGGGCGAGATGGAGGTCGAGCTGGCCTCTCCCCTCTCCGCCGAATGCTGGGCGAGAGGGGGGGTCGAGCTGGCCTCTCCCCTCTCCGCCGAATGCTGGGCGAGAGGGGGGGTCGAGCTGGCCTCTTCCCTCTCCGCCGAATGCTGGGCGAGAGGGGGGTCGAGCTGGCCTCTCCCCTCTCCGCCGAATGCTGGGCGAGAGGGGGGGGGGGGGGGGGGGGGGTCGAGCTGGCCTCTCCCCTCTCCGCCGAATGCTGGGCGAGAGGGGGGGTCGAGCTGGCCTCTCCCCTCTCCGCCGAATGCTGGGCGAGAGGGGGGGTCGAGCTGGCCTCTCCCCTCTCCGCCTTCCTCCGGAGCGGGGGGCGAGAGGAGCTCGCCCCCTTCCTTTGCTCGCTTCCTATATGAGCTGGGCGAGCGGAGGTCTCCGCCTCCTACCGCTCGTCCTCCCTCTCTCTATCCGAGGGAAAAACACTCGACGAATACTAGGTTGTACACAATCCCCGCTCTTTGCGAGGTTAGCTTAAGCTCACAAAGAATCATCCAACCCTGAGTGTTCGACGAGTGTCGCTGGAAATCCGGCTAACGGTGCTATCTCGGAAAAACACGTAGCCTCTCCGAAGAGGTCCTCCAACCTTGTCGGCTAATGAGAGCCCGGCTAGGGAGTCTGCTCGGGACTGAGCGAGCTCCACTAGTGGTTGACAATGGGTCGACACACTCCTAGGAGCGAGCTCTACTAGTGAGAGCCACCCAACTAGTGAGAGCCACCCAGCTAGTGAGAGCCTGGTCAGCGGAACCATCCAAGGGGAACATCTCTTTTCCTCCCTAGGAGGTCAACCTGGCCTGCAGTCTAGTGAGAGCCCGGTCAGCGGAACCATCCAAGGGGAACATCTCTTTTCCTCCCTAGGAGGTCAACCTGGTCTGCCGTCTAGTGAGAGCCCGGTCAGCGGAACCATCTAAGGGGAACATCTCTTTTCCTCCCTAGGAGGTCAACCTGGCCTGCCGTCTAGTGAGAGCCCGGTCAGCGGAACCGTCCAAGGGGAACATCTCTTTTCCTCCCTAGGAGGTCAACCTGGCCTGCCGTCTAGTGAGAGCCCGGTCAGCGGAACCGTCCAAGGGGAACATCTCTTTTCCTCCCTAGGAGGTCAACCTGGACTGCCGTCTAGTGAGAGCCCGGTCAGCGGAACCATCCAAGGGGAACATCTCTTTTCCTCCCTAGGAGGTCAACCTGGCCTGCCGTCTAGTGAGAGCCCGGTCAGCGGAACCGTCCAAGGGGAACATTTCTTTTCCTCCCTAGGAGGTCAACCTGGCCTGCCGTCTAGTGAGAGCCCGGTCAGCGGAACCATCCAAGGGGAACATCTCTTTTCCTCCCTAGGAGGTCAACCTGGCCTGCCGTCTAGTGAGAGCCCGGTCAGCGGAACCATCCAAGGGGAACATCTCTTTTCCTCCCTAGGAGGTCAACCTGGCCTGCCGTCTAGTGAGAGCCCGGTCAGCGGAACCATCCAAGGGGAACATCTCTTTTCCTCCCTAGGAGGTCAACCTGGCCTGCCGTCTAGTGAGAGCCCGGTCAGCGGAACCGTCCAAGGGGAACATCTCTTTTCCTCCCTAGGAGGTCAACCTGGTCTGCCGTCTAGTGAGAGCCCGGTCAGCGGAACCGTCCAAGGGGAACATCTCTTTTCCTCCCTAGGAGGTCAACCTGGCCTGCCGTCTAGTGAGAGCCCGGTCAGCGGAACCATCCAAGGGGAACATCTCTTTTCCTCCCTAGGAGGTCAACCTGGCCTGCCGTCTAGTGAGAGCCCGGTCAGCGGAACCATCCAATGGGAACATCTCTTTTCCTCCCTAGGAGGTCAACCTGGCCTGCCGTCTAGTGAGAGCCCGGTCAGCGGAACCATCCAAGGGGAACATTTCTTTTCCTCCCTAGGAGGTCAACCTGGCCTGCCGTCTAGTGAGAGCCCGGTCAGCGGAGCCATCCAAGGGGAACATCTCTTTTCCTCCCTAGGAGGTCAACCTGGCCTGCCGTCTAGTGAGAGCCCGGTCAGCGGAACCATCCAAGGGGAACAATACTTCAAAAAGCTTTCATTTCATTAGTCATTCGGTTACATGCAAGAAAAACTAAGTAGGGAAACACTCTCTCCTACTACATGGACTCAAAGAAAAAACAAAGCACGGAGACCGGGACTCGGACTTCTATTCCCCGGCATGGTCCTCCCCGACCTCCTCTGGTTGTCGATGCTGCGGCCTCGGGCCCCTCGCCTCCCTCATTTCCAAGAACTCAGGGCAGGCGGATGTCGTGTGACCCTCCTCCTGATGGAAGTCACAGTAAGGTAACTCCGCCCAGCCGCCCCCTCTTCCTCCCCTACGATTTCTTCTTCTTCTATGGCCGATCGCCATGGCTTGCTGGGGTGGTGGAGAGGGTGCTTTCGGGCCCTGCCTCCACCCTGGGAGGTCAGTCTCTTCTTCCTGGAAGTTGTCCTCCTCTTGGTCGAACTTCCTCTTGGGAGCCTCTACCTTCCTCCCATGCTGCCTTGCCTCTGGCTCACTCAGCTTGGCCAGCCTTCTTGTGAACTCCGGGTTGGCCTCCTCACTTTCAACTTCTTCTGCCACCCTTTCCATCAACTCTTCAAAGGACAAAGGAGCTCTTCTCTTGAGGTCCATCTTGAAGAAGCCCTCCCGCAGCCCCACCGTGAAGGCGAGCTTGAGGGTGTACCCGGGCACCTCTTCGACGAGGTGAACCTCTTCCCTGAACCGTTCCAGATATTGAGTCAGCGACTCTTCTGGCTCTTGCTTGATCTTGAAAAGTGCTTCGGCATCTTTCTTCCTCTTCCTTGACGTCGAGAAGCGCAGCAGGAAGCCTCGACGCAAGTCTTCAAAGGCATAGATGGATCCCGCAGGGATCTGGTGGAACCAATCTCTAGCCTTCTCCTTCAGAGTTGTCGCGAAGAGTCGACATTTGAAAGCGTCCGACATGGGCATGATGGAGACCATGTCTTCAAACCACTGCAGGTGTAAGATGGGGTCATCCTTGCCGAAGTAGTGAGACATCTTCGCCCCCTTGAACCCCTCCGGAATCGGGGCCGAGAGGATCAGCTCACAAAAGGGATCTCCCGTGCTCGCCCCCTTTTGGGGCTGGGCGAGTGGGGGCCTGGCGCCTCCCCACTCGCCACCTTGGAGCTTCCCCTCCCAAGCCACTACTAAGCTTGGGCACCACTGGAGCCTCTCCTCACCCCCTAGAGAGACTTGGGGAGGGAGAGGGAGAAGGAGAGAGCTAGCCTAGGATGAGAGATCTCTCTCCAAATGGTGCCCCCTTGGTCCTATTTATAGGATTTTTGAAGTTGGGCTGCAAATAGCCAAAAACTGGTCTGCCAGATTACCAGAATACCCCTGAATTGGGCTGCGGATAGCTGAATCCCGCTGTTCTGAAATGCTAAATGCAGACCACTGGACTGCGAATAGTAAACTGGATGAGGGGGGCCGAGTTGGCCTCTCCGCCGAATGTTGGGCGAGAGGGGGGGTCGAGCTGGCCTCTCCCCTCTCCGCCGAATGCTGGGCGAGAGGGAGGTCGAGCTGGCCTCTCCCCTCTCCGCCGAATGCTGGGCGAGGGGGGGGGGGGTCGAGCTGGCCTCTCCCCTCTCCGCCGAATGCTGGGCGAGAGGGGGGGTCGAGCTGGCCTCTCCCCTCTCCGCCGAATGCTGGGCGAGAGGGGGGTCGAGCTGGCCTCTCCCCTCTCCGCCGAATGTTGGGCGAGAGGGGGGGTCGAGCTGGCCTCTCCCCTCTCCGCCGAATGCTGGGCGAGAGGGGGGTCGAGCTGGCCTCTCCCCTCTCCGCCGAATGCTGGGCGAGAGGGGGGGTCGAGCTGGCCTCTCCCCTCTCCGCCGAATGCTGGGCGAGAGGGGGGGTCGAGCTGGCCTCTCCCCTCTCCGCCGAATGCTGGGCGAGAGGGGGGGTCGAGCTGGCCTCTCCCCTCTCCGCCTTCCTCCGGAGCGGGGGGCGAGAGGAGCTCGCCCCCTTCCTTTGCTCGCTTCCTATATGAGCTGGGCGAGCGGAGGTCTCCGCCTCCTACCGCTCGTCCTCCCTCTCTCTATCCGAGGGAAAAGCACTCGACGAATACTGGGTTGTACACCCATGTTGGAGGATTTTACTATTTACACCCCCGTGTTGGAGGATTTTACTATTTGCACCCCATGATAGGGGATTTTATTATTTACACCTCATGATGGAGGATTTTACTATTTGCACTGTCGATGAGCTCCATTACATGGCAATCCCCAACACAGACTCAAAGATCTCACTGTGGCGTTATCTCCCCTCCAATGAGGTATTTGATTGTTAATTAATTTCATTTCCATTCTATTCTATGTTGCATTTGCTTTTTCTCAGGAATGGCTTCCCGCAAAACTGAAATAAGTTCTCCCCAACCTCTCGCATTGGGCATCATGTAGCTGTAAATTTTGATTAAAATTGATTCGACGATTTGTATTTGATTAATGAGAGTATATGACAGCATTATAAATCATTTGGTACCAGGGTAGTAGATGAGGATTTTTTTTCTCAGTTAGGGTTATTTGACCTAATTTGTGGATTTTGAGTGGACGTGAATTGAACGGGAATAAGAGGGTTGTTGGGATGGAGCGAGAGTTATTTGACCTCGCCTTTGATCGGACGGGGCAAATGAGCGGGAGAAATGAGCCGCTGGGGGCTTCCGGCTGCGAGGAAGAGAAGGGTTGCTGGGGAGAGCGCAGAGGAGCCGCTCTTTGCGAGCGCTCGAGGAGAGGAGGGTTGGGAAGAGTTAGGTTTCGCATGATTTGAAATGCCGTGAGTAGGGATTATTTTATAGAAATCGTAGATCATTTCAATGAAGGGTCCTGATTACTCCAGTAAAAGTTATCTCATGTTTCTTTTTAGAATAGTATAGTAGATATATATATATATATATTTTTCAATTAAAATTAAAATACAATGACATTCAAGTAATTACACATTATCCTCAAATTAAAAATCGAAAAGTTTTTAGTAGAATCCCTATATATACTATGATATGTTGTTATTAGACATGTCAGCGTTATTTTTTAGAAAGACTGTCATTAGATAAGTCAGCGGAATTTTCGAGGAGCTGTCATTAAACTCATCAACTTTTTTAAAGTTGATTTGAAATCTCTCATGATATATGCATCAATATGAGAATTTTTTTAACAAAATAAAAAAATGTTCTGTAACTAGTTTTACATTAATTAATTGATAGGTGTTTTTTTTAAATTGCATTAATTAATTGATAGGATCGGAGCCCCGTCTCTATGTGAACATTCTTGGTGAAACATTCTTTTTTCCAATTTACCTTTAAAAAGCGTGCGCTCATCCCTCGATTTTTTTTTGTTTTTATTTGATGATAAATTTTCACGAGAACAACAAACGGAGGATGTGTTGTCGTGCTGGGATACGGGGGAACACGGTGCACGTACAATTGCTTGTACATATAAAATCATTATTTTCTGAAACATTTATTTTCTGAAATTTTTATTTTTCTATATCTATTTATCTATATTATAAAAAGAAATACTTTTAGAACCATTAAACCTGCTAGAGAGAGAGAGAGGGAGAGAGAAAGGGAGAGAGAGAGGGAGAGAGATGGCGGGAGGAAGAGGAGAGAGAGAAAGAGAGAGAGAGAGAGAGAGAGAGGGATATCGGGAGAGAAAAAAATTACGTAAAATCTTACATTTTTTTAAAAATAAACATTGTAATATTTATTTATATTTTTTACGATCGTTTTGAGTACACATACGTATATGTTAAGGACGCAACTTTCCTTGATGCAGGCGCAGCCCACATCGACACGTCAATTTAGCTGTTCTGCTTGAATGCGGGCGAAGCCCGCATCGACGCATCGATCTGGGGCGGATGAAGCCCGCCGATCAGAGGCCGGGTATTGTCGCGCGGGGCACGGGAGGCCCCCCGTGCACTGTCACTCGTATATACTATATATACAATAAAAGCACTTATTCGTGAAACATCTTTTACAGTTTTTTGAGGTGTGTTTGAAATTGTTTTTTGTTTTATTTTTAAATATTTGTCATTTTTTCAATTTCTATTATTTATTCCGATGAGAATCAGAAATCTCGAACGACATGTGTACTAGGACCAAGAACCGACCTGCATAGGTTCTGATGAGCATCCGTAAAGATGACATTGTATGACTCGTTTGTCGTCTTTTTCGCCTTCAACAAAGCTACCAGAACTGCCCGAAAGGCGAGACGGTCATTTACGAAAAATGGCGATCCGTGTGCTCCAAATCGAGCAGCGTGATTCGCCCGACAGGTGGTTATAGTGGTTACGACGGCAAAATTACCGGGCTACCCCCGGCCAAAGCTATAAAAGGAGCTCAGAGCCTTCATTTCGGAGGACCTTTCCTTCTGCGCCCGAGAGAGCTCCTTTGAAGATTTTCTTGGAATTCTCCTTCGGCGCTTGAAGATCTCCTTCGAATATTCGAAGATCTCCTTCGAGCATTCGAAGGTCGCGAAAGACGACTCAGCCTTCTCACTTTTGTTCTCACCAGCATTCTCACTTTCGTTCTCACTACTGTTCTCAGAAGGAAATGAACTTAGCTTTCCGAGAGGTTGCCTGTCACCTTCGAGGATCTCTCTCTCTCTCTCATTGTAACGAGCAGCGGCCTGTCGCGCTCGAGCTATAAGTCTCTAATTGTAATCCACCAGAAGATCGTGAAAGTTGGCTGGCACAGCTCCGGCCGCCTGATTTTTCACCCTTTTCTGGGTTTTCCACGTTAAAAGTTCCTGTGTCACTTACTAGCTTACTCTTTGACTGTTAGCGCGCTCGGTTCACTTTCGAGCTAAGACGGTTCAAGTCGACCGGTCTACCAAAGCACCCGAGCGACCCGCAACAGTTTGGCGCCGTCTGTGGGAACACGAATTCCCGAAGCTCTGCAAAGACTCGCTAAAGAAAGCGCTTGCCACCAATTATAATGACAAGACGAAGTGCTCGTACTACCGAGGGATCGATCCCGGAAGGACGCATCGATCTCGCACCTTCTCATTCACTCATCAACGCACCTCTCGCGGAAGAGGCAATGCTTGCGCCCGCGGCAGCATTGGAGGGCGCATGCGGAAAATGGAAGAACAGTAAACCGAGATGCTGACTCTCGTAAGAAATCTTGGGGCTCCTCGAGCTCCCGCTCAACCTCCATCATTGAACGTTCTGCCTCCCCCGGCTCCGAATCATGCTCCGAATGAAGAGGTCGTTCAAGAAGAAGAAGAAGCCTCAGAAGAATTCTCTGACGCCGCAAACTCCACCCATCCTGCTCGGCTGCCCAGAAGACCAGAAGCTGATCACCATCGCCAGCACCAGGAAAGAGGTTTACATGGACAAGTGATAGGAAGAGCCACTCGAGAAGAGATACGCAGCATGATTGCGGAAGAGTACGACCAGGCGGGGCAACTCGCAGCTCTCGCCCGCCGTCCCGCGCACCACGGCTCCCCACTATCGCCTCAGGTCTTGGCTCATCCAGTTCTGAATGGTTTCAAGCTTACCAACATCGAAACATTCGACGGGACGGACGACGCGTTAGAACATGTCAACCACTTCGCTACCATCATGAGGCTCTACAACGCTCCAGATCAGCTCCTATGTCAAGTGTTCCTGGCAACCTTGAAAGGACAAGCGCGCACTTGGTTCCACTCCCCGCGGGATGGGGCCATCAACAACTTCGCAGAAATGGCGTAGCAGTTCGTGGACCAGTTCATCGCCAATCGTATGATTGTCCGAAATCCCTCCCATCTCTCAGGAATCCGTCAGAATGACGGAGAGACTCTCAAGGATTTTTTCCGACGCTTCACTTCGGAGGCTCGACAAATCCCGGGGGTCGACCCCGAGCTCCTGCGAGGAGTCTTCCTTGGAGTGCTCCGCCCCGGTGGCTTCTACTCCGCACTGATGCGAGAAACTGTGCCTAGCTACCCAGACCTCGTTCAACGAGTCGAGGCCCAGATAGCGGCAGATGAGGCAATTGAAGCGCACCGACGGTAGTTCGAGGGGAGCCCGAAAAGAAAGAAAGAGGAGTCGCTACCGCAGACGGTTCCCAATAAGAACAACAAGCATCACGACAACCCCAACCGAGACCGAAAATTCTCACCAGCATCAAGACTACACTCCCCTGAACACTACCAGGACTAACATACTCTGCGCAATCAAAGGCAACGAAGCGCTCCGTAAGCCCAGACCCCTCGCTAAAAATGCAGGGGACCAGACAAAATATTGTGAGTTCCATCGTGGACAAGGACATGACACAGAAAATTGCTCCAAGCTTAAGGATGAAATCGAGCGTCTCGTCCAACAAGGCATACTGGAGAAATTTCTATGAGGCTAAGCACCGATTCAGCCAGCAGGAGAACAACCAACAACTCACCAGGAAGGACTGGGGGGCAACCCTTAAGGCAGTCATCCCAGGAGAAAGCTTCATACCCATCAGCAGGGCTCTACCAGCTCCACTGAAATATTCTGCCAACTTTATTTCTATAAAAACTTTGTGTAAATTGTCACTACGACTAATTGTTTTTAAAGTTAATCATTTCATGCATGTCATATCCCGCGCTATCGAAACTACGTAAATACATCCCTTCGCATAAACAACACCTGCTTTCAGGCAGTGCGCTAATGAACAGCACCTGCCTCCAGGCAGCGCGCTAATGAACAGCACCTGCCTCCAGGCAGCGCGCTAATGAACAGCACCTGCCTCCAGGCAGCGCGCTAATGAACAGCACCTGCCTCCAGGCAGCGCGCTAATGAACAGCACCTGCCTATAGGCAGCGCGCTAATGAACACCACCTGCCTCCGGGCAGCGCGCTAATGAACACCACCTGCCTCCGGGCTGCGCGCTAATGAACACCACCTGCCTCAGGGCAGCGCGCTAATGAACAACAACTGCCTCCGGGCAGCGCGCTAATGAACAGCAACTGCCTCCGGGCAGCACGCTCGCAACAATCTCTCACTGTCGACGATTGAAGGTTCGCCCTTCTCCACCGCGGTGAGGTACCGACGTCATAAGGGCCCTCCCCTCTTACGTTCGTCCACGGTTTGAACGCATACGCTCTTCACCGGCCATCCTGTGGCCTATCCCCCCCCCCCCCCCCCCCCCCCCGATCAACACTTCGGCAATAACCAGAACAACGGAGTCACGAGACACAAAAGTACCATCGCAACGCTGAACGGAACGGGAAAACAAAAGCAACCACACACTCATCCCTCAATGGCAATTCCTACCCAAGGCACCACAAAGATGAAATAATTGAAACTGCAGCAGAAGAATCAAAACCTCCGAACTCCTCCGAGCAGTAATCTGGACTCCGAAGGTTTGGGGGGCTTATGATGGGCATCTGTAAAGATGACATTGCAGGACTCGCTTGTCGCATTTTTCGCCTTCAACAAAGCTGCCCGAACTGCCCGAAGGGCGAGACGGTCATTTACGAAAAATGACAATCCGTGTGCTCCAAATCGACTAGCGTGATTCGCTCGACAGGTGGTTACAGTGGTTACGACGACAAAATTACCGGGCTACCCTCGGCCAAAGCTATAAAAGGAGCCCGGAGCCTTCATTTCGGGGGACCTTGCCTTCTGCGCCCGAGAGAGCTCATTTGAATATTTCCTTGGAATTCTCCTTCGGCGCTTGAAGATCTCCTTCGAATCTTCGAAGATCTCCTTCGAGCATTCGAAGGTCGCGAAAGGTGACTCAACCTTCTCACTTTTGTTCTCACCAACATTCTCACTTTCGTTCTCACTACTGTTCTCAGAAAGAAAAGGACTTAGCTTTCCGAGAGGTGGTCTGTCACCTTCGGGGATCTCTCCCTCTCTCATTGTAACGAGCAGCGGCCTGTCGCGCTCGAGCTCTAAGTCTCTAATTGTAATCCCCCAGAAGATAGTGAAAGTTGGCTGGCACAGCTCCGGCCGTGTGGTTTTCACCATTTCCGGGTTTTCTACGTTAAAAGTTCTCGTGTCACTTATTAGATTACTCTTTGACTATTAGCGCGCTCGGTTCGCTTCCGAGCTAAGACGGTTCAAGTCGACCGATCTACCAAAGCCCCCGAGCGACCCGCAACAGGTTCTGATGCAGCACGCCCGGACCCGCCCCGGTCGGCGGAGTCACACCTGCCAGCGGAACACGAACTGGCACGCGCCGCGAAAGGACTGCAGCCCAGACACCCAAACCCGTCTCCGCACCTATTCTCAGCGCGGCGGGTTGTTGAGGCTGGGGCTCGATCCCCAGACCTCCTTGATAAGCACCTTTCCTAACAGGCCTCATCACCAACTCACCTGCAGGTGCTTGTTAGGAAAGGTGCTTATCAAGGAGGTCTGGGGATCGAGCCCCAGCCTCAACAACCCGCCGCGCTGAGAATAGGTGTGGAGACGGGTTGGGGTGTCTGGGTTGCAGTCCTTTCGCGGCGCGTGCCAGTTCGTGTTCCGCTGGCAGGTGTGACTCCGCCGACCGGGGCGGGTCCGGGCGTGCTGCATCAGGTTCGATTTCAAATTTTTGAAACCGGAACCGACCCATAGATCTAAAGTGTAGAACCGAAATCGAACCGAAAGTGTCGGTTCAGTTTTCGGTTCTATGCAATGACCCAAACACTTGTAAAACATTATAATTAGATGACTTTTTGCGCCGCTCATTCATACTAATAATTAGGCCTACTAATAAAAGCATCCATTGAGCATTTGAACCTCATCAAGTCGAACAAGAAATGTGAAGCAACCTCATCAAGTTATGTAAAACTAGTTGTTTTCATCACTTTCGGTAGCTTTTGTTATCATTTAATTCTATCAAACGATAGAAGGGATGTTTGAATCCTAGCACTCACTTCAAATTTTCAAAAGAATTTAATTATCCGGAACTGGGATCAAGATCGGGCGATGAAGAGGCGCCGTCACCTGCATCCGCAGCCGACGAGGAAGAGGAGGCATTGTTGACCGGCGTGGAGGAGGCACGATGGTCCGACGGGGGAGGCTAGGGTTCACGCTGATTTCTGTTGGGCAATATGGTTCAGGTTTGCGGTTCACTACACTTCACATTGATTTCATAACTATAAATTAAAATATTTTTTAAATCGGTTCGGGTCGGGTTTTGGGTACCTGACCATAGGACCCGAGAACCGAGCCGAACTGTCGGTTCTACTTTTTTAAGAACTGTACCCGAACCGAACCAGTGGAGAACCGACCCGTACCGTCCTGTTCTCAATTCTTTGGTTAAGTATGGACACCCCAAATGTGTACTATGACGTCGGGGTATTGGGAAAACTCTACTCACTATTGCTTGTATATATATAGAAGGAGAAAGAGAGATGCGCACACACTATTTTGTGGTTGAGAATGAATTTTAAATCTTTCTTGTGAGAGGTCTAGGTGTGTAGTTCTAATGAGTTCTTTCCCAGAAGACATTAGCCAAGCAAAATTTGTATCGTGCGTCCGATGCAGACGCACTGCGTGCGGGGGAAATCCTCGACGTTCATCAGTTGTTTTTGTTATACTCTTTTTAAAGCTCGCTTTTTGCGAACCGCTGAATCACATATTAGATGGTCCAGCTACATTGTGCACGATGATCTATGTGCGCGCACGCACCTACTTATTTCTCTTAGCTGGGGGCCTCTCTTGGGAATACTCATGCCAAGGAGGCCAGGCATGATGAAGGCATGATTCCAAAGCAATTAAATTGTTTTTACGGGGCTAGGGTGGCTTAGGCGGCTTAGACACGAGATTTATGCGATCCCTACCAACACAATTATTGGGGGCTCATCTTTGAGGCAACTGGGGCGGATTCAGAAATTTCAACAAGGGGGATCAGACATCGTTATCCTCCAGCTAAAAAAAATACGAGCGCCTCAGCTTACTGAAGTCATTTCTTCCTCATACGAACATCATTTTAACGCGTGATTAGTCGAAATTCATTGTCTCGAAGAGAGGAATCCAAATCCCCCCTAAATCCGCACTGATGGCAGCTCCAAACCAAACATCTTTCACGCGCGCGCACACACACACATATAAAATAGTGTTTAGTGCATGAATTCCTTATACATAGTGTGAGATGATAGTATTAATAGTCGATCGTTGCTCGAAATCTAAGTCTCAAATTTTACAGCAATGGTCAAGTGCTTTCACAATCACACGTTTCCCACGGGGAATTCATTATAACACAGTTATCACGTGCTTTTCAACCTGAATTAAGGTACCAATCAATCCATATGAGCATCACTTATGATCAGTTCGTTTGGACGGAATTGGGGACCTAAAATTAGAATTAAATGTCATTTTTAATTAAATTTGATCTCCAATTCCAATTCAGAAGCTTCAATTCTACTCAACCGAACAGAGCAATAAGGATTTTAGTAGGTAGTGAGTGAGACTAGCGATGTTGACTACAATCTATCCAAAAGCGGCACAAATCCAAGTGTTTAATCTCGATTTGTCTGCGGAGCAGATTGAGTAGAACCTTACTTCGCAGCACATGCGAAGATGTTTATAAATTACATGTCACTAACCCAGGAACCCTAGAATTCTTATCATAATCTTCTCTTTATATTGCTCGCTCTACCCAACTTGAACCGTACAATCTTCTTTCGATGGTTGGGGGTATATATTGCTCGCTCAATTGAAAAAGATGATGACCGCATGTATAAGATGTTTTTTTTACATGTGACAGGGATCCACTAAGGGTCGGCATGGCCAGCTCCCATACTGTGACGGGTGGTGTGTACAAGACCCGGGAACGAATTCACCGCCGTATGGCTGACCGGCGATTACTAGCGATTTCGGTTTCATGCAAGCTAGTTGCATCCTGCAATCCAAACTGAGGACGGGTTTTGGAGTTAGCTCACCCTCGAGGGATCGTGACCCTTTGTCTCGTCCATTGTAGCACGTGTGTTGCCCTGGGCATAAGGGGCATGATGACTTGACGAGTGGATATCAGAGCATATTCCCTAGGACTTTTAATGTGCTTGAGATTTGGCTAACTGTCCTTGCATGATCTATGCATCGCAAGCTAGCATATGGGCCTATGAGGCGTAAGAAAACCTTTAAGCGATGACTACCCCCTCACAGATGTAGTTTCAACGTTGTCTATCGTAAGGATGACGCTCTACCTGCTAGAGCCAAGCGAAAACCACACGATGAGTATAACAACTCATAGGCAAAGAAGCATCAAGAGTGTAGATGGACTAAGAGTACGTTATGCTGGAGAGGACTGCCCGAGTGTGAGGTCCATCCCCGAGTGGGACACATGTTGCGATCCCCCGCTATACTGGGACGCTAGATGTATTACACGTGGTGCGTTGTCATGAAGTTAGCAAAAATGACACATTACACCTCACAGTTATCCTCATTTTTCCCGGGATTCAAAACCCTTTAATGGGAGGGTCTGTAAAAACTTCTGATCGAGACTGCACCTTAGGAGGAGAGGCCGAGAAGGGTGCCAAGCTCCCTCTTGCTCGAGTTAAAAAAAGATCTTTCAAATTAGCTGTAACAATGAGAACACCAGTATGCTTATGTCTTTGGAGATTCTCAACAAAAAGAACTACTAAGCTCTCTCAATTGTATTGCAGTCACCGCTCCGCTAGAGGAATACATGCCAACGCCCGATATGAGATTAATTATTTTCTCGTGCTCCAGTGTTCAGTCTTGCCAGTGTTATGGTGATTCAAGTACCTAAAGACGCAATGCCTCGCAATTTCTCAATTTAATTCAACTATTTCTCCAATCCCAAAGATAATTTTCATCGGATTTATCAATGAAATCACTTCGTCTGACCGAAGTATGATGCCCATTACTGCAAATCTACTCTCTTTTGAGGAGGAACAATCGTCAAATTGCAAGGCTTGGGAAGACATTTATATAGCATGTTCACTAACCAAAATACCACACCATGAATATGCTTTTTTACTTAATTTTATAAAAAAAATTAATTTATATTTACATGACACTTATATCTACATTTAACCCCTGTGGTGGATCATTTCCCAGAAGCTCGATGTGCGTGGATGCTTTGTAGAGGTGTGCGTGGTGCGGTATGGTGTGATTTTGACCGCAACCGCACCACATGAGCGTGGTTTTGGCCCGAGCAAACCGTACCGCACCGAAATTATGTGTGCGTTGCGATTTTTTGCGGTGTGGTTGTACTTTTTGTGCATTTTAGCATGAGATTTGCATAGACACCAAAAGGAAAATGTGTGGTGAAGTAAGATATAAGATTTAGGCAAAAACATAGTAGCATTAGTTGTATTATTATGAAAAACTTGTAGTACATGTTGAAACCTTCAACAGGTCTCTTGAGTTTGGACCCACTGGGGGTGTAGCCGATGCTTACTTCTCCCTCACTAGACTCTCTTGACGGTGGATGCGAGAATATGAATAGACCCAAGGCTGAAGCGAGGAGGTCCCGCCACACACCCGGAAGATCTTAGAGAGCTTCCCCTCCCAAACCAGAGCTCAACCGGGCACATTGGAGGGCACTAGCAGCCGACTAAAAACTAGCCTGGAGGAGAGGATTCTCTAAAATCGGACCTCCTCCAAGGTGCCCTTAAGGGTCTATTTATAGATTTTTCTAGGCTGGTCTGCAAATAACATGAATCCGCATTTTAATTTTACTAACAACACCTCAAATTGGTCTGCTAACAGCCTAACTCCGTTGTTCCGAAGGGCTATTTGCAGCCCACCAGGGGTATTATGGTCATTTCCCCCTCAAATCATCCTGGGCGAGTGGTCCGTGAGGGCACCACTCGCTGGGCACCCGCCTAGCTGGGCGAGTGCCCACGCCTCCGGGCGAGTGGTCCGTGAGAGCACCACTCGCCTAGCTCCTTCTCTTCTGCACCTTACCCCCACCAAACCGGGGGTACTTCCACCTCCTAGCCGGGGCGAATGATCGGGCTGACCCAGGTCTCGCCATTTGGCTTGAGGGGCCCACTCGGCGAATACGGGTTGTACAGTACATATATTTTCTAATTACAAATACTACAAAATCAACACGAGCTATAATATCTTTAGGGTCCGTTTGTTTGGACGGAATTGACTTTCTGAAATTAGCATTAGCGATTAGAAATTCAATTCAAACGTTCAGCCTGCGGAATTTATGCGGATATTGGATTTTATGTGAAAACCCATGACTTTGACTTTTAGCTAAAAAAATCAAATCGCCAATTCTTACATCCGCCCATGGGTTTTAGACATAATCGAGTGTTTTCACGCGAGTTTTTTGGCATGGTCGCATGTTTAACGCTCGGGCATGCGTTTTTCGCCCCACCATACGTTTTTTGCCCGGGCCGCAAAATGCACGTCTGGCCCGAAAAACACGCGCTCAGGAGAAAGCACACGCCCGGGGAAAAACGCGCACCCGGGCAAAAAGCGCGTCCGAACAAAAAATGCGCTCTTATACCAAAAAATGCACTCCCGAACGAAGAACTCGCGATCGGGCAAAAAACTCACACTCGGACGAAAAACACGCGCTCTGGGATAAAATGCACGTCCGGGCAAAAAACGCGCACCCGGGAAAAAAAAACGCGTGTCTTAAAACATATTATGCAATTTGATGCGTTCTGCGCTAGCGCCTATTTTGAATTTTATAAAATTATTGTATAATGTCAATTTTAATATCAATTCATATTTGAGACGAACAACTTTTGTGCCTGAATTCTAATTTTGTTGACTGAATTCAATCATACGGCCGAAGACTATTAATTGGAATTCTGTACAAAGTCAATTCCTGCAGATATTGGTTTGCCGAAAAGCTAATTCCAGAAAGTCAATTTCGTTCAAACGAACAGACCCTTAGAGATTATGCTTTGACTTCACATTCAAATTTATTTTCATCACCATCATCAAGTTGCATTGTATCTATCCAATGAGAACTCGTTACTCAGCGACAAAAAATAAGAAATCAAGCACTCAAAAATCACAAAGAACTGAAGAAGATTGGAGGAGAAGCCGAGAAACCCTCTGCGAAGAATTGAAGAAGCCTCGAGTCGTGATTCACGAAGCAGACTATAGGAGAAATAAACAGAGAAACTCCTCGCCCGTCGATGAGTGGAGCTGTGGAGAAGCCAAGTTTCTGTGTCATCGATTCCGAGTCTCCGTGTCGTCGATTTGTCACCCGTCGAGGAGTGGAGGAGGAACCCTCTACTCTGTGTCGTCGAATCGAAAGAGAAAGACGGAGAGGCGGAAGTCGGAACTACTGAACTAGGACCAGCATCGGCACCAGGTTTAAGAATATTTCAAATTTTCACGCACATCCGTGATTGGGTCGGCATGTGCATGTATGATATATTGCTATATACAATTATATGGTTAATTGCTATTATTAATTAACAATTTATAAGTTATATTTTTTATTTAGATGTATGTAATATATCACGTGTTTATGTAAAATTGAAAATTGAAGTATGTAATTAGGCAGTGCGATTTTTACGATTTTCAAGATCCAAAAACCACACCGTGCTCGGTTTTCCACGCCCCATTGTTAACCGCAATCCGAAACATTTAAAAAATTTATCCACAATCTGAAAAATTTAAACGCATGCATTAGCAAAGAACTGTAAAGGGGGAGCGTTGAACTTGGCACAAAAAAAAGACCCAACTTGAGTAAATGGAGCCGAAGAGGAGGCAAAAGTTGAAGTGATACTCTATGGAGGTCAGGGGCGGTAATGTACCAACTCTTGAGATAAGTCGTTGTTAAGGTATATTTATATAAGCGTTAACAGGTCCATAACGGGTCGTTGGGGATTTAAGGTTTCGGCCTATAAATACCCCTGTTGGGGGCAACGTGCAGATCGTTCCAAACTAGACGATCACACGGGATGCTTCGAGCACCATAACATTCTCGAAGATTTTTGTTGTGTGTGCCCTAGCCGCCCCTCTCTCGCTCTCCCGTCCGTCTCTCTCGCACGATCGAAGGAGCCGCCGCCCCTCTCTCCCGCTCTCGTCTGACTGTCGTGCGCCAAGCAAGATCGCGAGCCGTCGCTCCTTCGCCTCTCGCCCTTTGTTCTCGCGGGAAGCCACCGTTCCTCTCTCTCTCTCGCTCGGCCACCACCCCTGCTCCTTCGCCTCTCGCTCTCCCGTCCGTCTCTCTCGCACGATCGAAGGAGCCGCCGCCCCTCTCTCCCGCTCTCGTCCGACTGTCGTGCGCCAAGCAAGATCGCGAGCCGCCGCTCCTTCGCCTCTCGCCCTCTGTTCTCGCGGGAAGCCACCGCTGCCTCTCTCTCTCTCTCTCCCTCTCTCTCGCTCGGCCACCACCCCTGCTCCTTCGCCTCTCGCCTGATCCCTCTCGCACGCTCTTCCCTCACGCGCCAGGAGGCTAGATTTCTCCGCCGCCGCATCCTCTCGCGTGCAAGGAGAAAACGACGTCGATCTCGTTTCACGCCCGATCTCGCGTAAGTAGTAGATTACGCGGCTGCTGATCTCTCTGGGATCCGCTGATCTCGCCACCTGGGATCCCTTCCAGGTCAAATCGGCGTCGATGAACGCAAGGAAACCGTCGTTCATCCCCCTCGTGCGATCTTCTCTCGGCAAGGAGTCACCGCTTTCCTTCACGCGCATGTGCATTACCGCCGCTGCGACACTCCGAGGAAGAGGAAGACGTGCTTCCGCGCGCGTTAGTGACAACAACCGCTACCGTCCGACGCTAGTGGATAGCGTCGACGCTAGCCGCCGTTTGTTAGTATCCGCTCCTCGCCTCAGTGGGTGGTGTCTCCGGCAACTCTAGATCTAGCAGTAATCGCCGGAGAGACACGGTGTTGAAGGAAAACAATTTGTCCTCTCCTGTGTCGATGATCAAATTAGAGAAATTTTCAAACTCCGACTTCAGCGCCTGGAAACGTAACACGCAGTTTGGTATGAAGTACTTGAATATTTTCTATACGCTGCAATCCGATTTTGCAGATTTCAAAGGAGGAGATGATGAAGCTCAGCGGATCAGCGACGAAGACTTCTGTCGTGACTACCTCCTTAATTGTCTCTCCAACTCACTGGCAGAGACTTATGGCAAGTTAAAGCCTGCAAAGGAGATCTGGCTCGCTCTGGAAGACCAGTTCAAGGAAGAAGAGAATATGCCCAAGACGCACATGGTGGACAAATTCATGGCGTTCACCTTCACTGAGGAGAGAGAAATTCTGCCGCAAATTGCAGACCTGGAGAATCTTGTGGCAAAGCTGAACAGTGAGAACGTCCCTCTGCCAGATGGGTTCGTTGCCGGAGAAATCATCTTCAAGCTCCCCTCCGCGTGGTACTATTTCAAGACTGGGATGAATCGAAAGAAATCTCAGGTCAGTCGCAAGGACCTGAAGCAGTTTATCTGTATTGAGGACGAGAACTGGACTAGGCACGCCTTAGAGACCGTTAGCAAGCAGAACTCTGCTGCTAACATGATAACGCATCCTAAGCGCAAACTTAAGCCTGGAAAGTCGAAACCGCAACGAGTGCACCCGCAGTTGTTGACACCATCAAAAAGATCAAGAAATTTAAAGGCAAGTGCTACAACTGCATTAAGTGGGGGCACTCTGCTTCCGAGTGCAGGCAACCAAAAAAGGGAGAATCTAGCACACCAAGGGTGGAAAATAAAATGAACGTGCTTCATCAGACTGCGTCTACCAACTTTGTTGTCATGGTGGGGAACGATAAGGCCAGTACAGAGTGGTGGCTAGATTCAGGTGCTACCTGTCATGTCTACAACTATCCAGCTCTTCTAAAGGATCTCACTGCTGTGAATGAGACATTTAGTGTTGCAAACAGTGTCACTACAGAGGTTCTCCAGACCGGGACTGTGGATTTGTTACTCTCTTCAGGTACACATTTAATTTTGAAAAATATTAAATTTATACCTACATTAGCTGCTAATTTAGTTTCAATTAGCCTGTTATGCGATGTCAGTATGTCTTTTAACATTAGTGGCGGTAAAGTAACTTTAATGGTTAACTCGAATTATTTTGGTTGTGCATATGTCTTAAACGGGATATATAGACTGAGTCTAGCAGTTGAAGTAGTACATGCAGTCAGTTAACCTTGATAGATCCTAAGACTTTACATGTAAGACTGAGACATGTGAATTACATGAAACTATTTCTGTTAGCTAAAACTCACAATATCCCTTTAGACACAAAATTCAAATTTGACAAATGTGAAATTTGTGCTCAAACTAAGATAACTAGAACACCTTTTAGTCAGGTTTCTAGGAGCACACAATTACTAGAGTTAATACATTCTGACATTTGTGATTACAAAAGTTTTGCCATCCGAGGAGGTCGGAAGTATCTGATAACTTTTATCGACGATCACTCTAGATTCAGTCACATTTATCTCCTTAAATCCAATGATGAAAAAATTCGTATTTTCAAAGAAAGGGTAGAAAATCAACTAGACATGAAAATTAAAAGGCTAAGAAGTGATAGAGGAGGAGAGTATTTATCAGATGAATTTAGATATTTTCTTGCCAGTAGTGGCATTATCTCTGAATCCACTGCCCCGTATTCACCTCAATCCAACGGTATTGCAGAGCGGAAAATATATGACTTTAACAGAAATGTTGAACATCATGTTGTTGATTGCTGGCATGTCTGTGGCTTACTGGGGTGAAGCTGTCCTCACCTCAAATCATATTCTTAATAAAGTTTCGCATGCAAAGTTGACTAAAACACCCTATGAGCTTTGTAAAACCCCACCTTAGTTTTACCACAAATCCGCAGTCCGGCCGGGCCCCGTGATAAGATAGCAAACCAAGAAACGGTAATAATAATTGGTACATAGCTGGAAAAAATTTAAAGTGTGCTAAGGAGTACTTACAGCGGAAATAAAGAATGAAACTAGGGATAAAGTGTACCTCGAAGGCTGAATTCACAGAGCCACTAAAATTGAAAGAGTCAACATACTTGAAAGACTGAAAACTTATACAAAGTCTGTTACCAGAAACACCAGAAAATCTGGATACACGTCCAACATTACATAACAGTACTAAAGAAATAAGCTACTGAAAGTAAACAAACTATATAGGAAACATCGGCAAACGCGCTCATCCTAGGCGCAACACCCCACTTGTGACCCCTGTAATAATAAGCCCAAAAATGGGTCAGCCCAACTGGAGAGTAAGAAAGACTACTCTTCTTAGTGACACTAAAAATATTTGGAAGAAACATGTGTGCATGCTTTTTAAATAATATTTTCATGCTATGAAAATAAACTATTTACTTTTATACTATGCATACTTTTCTAAAAACAGGGCAGAAAATTAAATGTCTGTTCTAGTATAATCAGGTCATATATTTTATTCATGATTCGAAAATATTTAACCATAGGGATTTTCTACATTTCGGCGTGTACGTGAATTCTATTTGTCTTAAACTTGTCATCCTTCATAATCTAACTGGAGTAGTTTCTTATACGCATTCTAACGATCCGAGTCTCAACTAATGAACGTAGAGGTTCTCATGTCCCATGGACATAGACTCGCATCTTCTGAATGGAGAAAGCGTCTCCCTGAAATGAGGCTCATAAGGACTACTATGCCCTATGAGTAAGATAGTGCGCCTCTATCTATCACGAAGGAAAGTCTCAATCGTGCCTCCTAATAAAGTTTTCCGTTAACTGTTAAATTTCAATTTTACTAAAATAACTAATTATATATATATAAAGTGTTTCTCTAACATGTTGAACATGAATGTCTGGATTAACGTGGTTGAACAATCTTACAATTAACCCCCTACTATACGAGGAAATATAATCTGTGCAAATAATTATTTGATATGTCTAACTAAAAAGAATAGAATTTCTTACATTGGAATTACGGCGTTCGTACACAAGTCGCGGCGGCATGATTCCTTTCTAGTTTACTTGCAACGCTCGATTCCTGCTCCGATCTACACGAGTTCAAGCCTTAAATAAGAATTTGAAAGGACGAAATTCGTCGGAGAGGACTGCCCTAATTTCTGGTTGAGGAACCAAAATCCACTACCACTATCAACTGTAATAAAACAGTTAAAGATCAGATACATCATCACTGGACCACCAACGGTTGAGGAAGAAGGAAGGAGAACAACAATTACTTACCCACGGACAGAAAACGGAAACAATCCACACTGTTATGGTTTCAGACAGCGGCTAGGGCACGGCAGGAAACGTCGATCGAAATCTGGAGTCGAAAGAGCCTCACCGGAAAAACTTCCGAGAGCGACAACCTCGTCGTCTCCTGCGCCTGAGAGGTCTGCGCCTACCGTCGGTTCTGCGATAAGGGAAAAGCTAACTGGGAGTTTACGAGAGGGAGGAGGTGGCTCCCAGCGGCAGCCGCTATTGACGATCATGGGAAAACGAGCGAGAGGCGTCGATCGACAGGAACGAGAGCCCTAACTCCTAAATCACGCTCGGGTCGAGAGGGAGAAGAAACTGAGTGACGGTTTTCTCTCTGTCGAGCGACACCGATCGATTAAAAAGCCTATCTGCGGTTTCGTTTACGCGTGGAGGGGTAGGGAAACGACGCGCTGCTCTAATAACTGCTAAATCGTAACTTGCCTCTTCCTAAATTGAACCGTAAATTGGTATGGGGAAAGATTGACTGAAATTCTTAGGAAAGAATCTCACCCTTTAAAATCGTATCCCAAATACACATACCTTACCAACTGTTAAGTCGACGCGCTACGCCCTCGCATCAAACTTAAAACGCGTAAAAAAAAAATCAACTTCTATTCCTAAATTTATTAATGCGCATACACTGATCGTAACGGAATTATACCTCAAACCGACGCAGGCTTGGTCAATCTTGCTCGAAGTCGGGCCCTGCGACCAAATTTAGTTTTGCGCATTAAAATATGGGTGTTACAAATCTCCCCTCCTAATAAAATTTTCGACCTCGAAAATTATAACCATACCCGAGTCAAAGAGGAACGCATAGTCTACATTACTCTGGAGTTCATCTTCTCTTTCCCATGAGTACTCTGGTCAGCCACAGTTCATCCGAAGGACCTTTACAAAACGGATCTCTCTATTACGGAGCTTCTGAACTCTTGAGTCCACTATCCTGACTGGCTTGATATTAATACTAAGATTTGATTCGATTGGTGCTTCTTCGGTACTGATTATCTGACTAGGATCTCTGACCGCTCTCCTAAGATAAGAGACGTGGAATACGTCGTGTAGACCACTCATCTCCTGGGGCAAGGCCAATCTATAAGCTACCTCACCTATGCGTTCCAGCACCTCGAAAGGACCAACGAACCTTGGACTCAACTTCTTCATCCGCTTGATACGAGAGACACCCTTGACTGGTTTGACCTTCAGATAAACATAGTCTCCTACGCTGAACTCCACTGATCTGTGCCTCCGATCATAATATTTGGCCTGACGATCTTGTGCTATCTTCATACGCTCCTGAATGAGTTTGATTCGAGCTGAGGTCTTGTCAACCCATGATTCTGTATTGGAAGACCTCTCCTCAATTTCAGCCCAGCACAACGGTGTCCGACACCGCCTACCATAAAGAGCCTCAAAAGGCGTCATCCCAATGCTAGCTTGAAAACTATTATTGTAGGAGAACTCTACAAGGGTGACATACTTCTCCCATTTACCTCCAAAATCCAGAATGCACATACGAAGCATATCTTCCATGGTTCTATTCGTGTGCTCTGTTTGCCCATCTGTCTGGGGGTGGAAGGCTGTACTGAAAAGTAGCTTAGTGCCCAAACGCTCCTGAACGTACTTCCATTCCTTGGAGGTAAATCTGCCATCTCTATCAGAAATAATAGTCTTCGGAACACCATGGAGTCGAACTATCTCATCCACATACAACTGAGTCAATTTTGGGCCTTGATCCGTTTTCTTATTAGGAATGAAATGGGCAACCTTGGAAAGACGATCGACTATAACCCATAATGAATCATTCCCACTCTGCGATCGGGGAAGGCCGTGAACGAAATCCATCGATATGTCTTCAAAGTTCCACTCCGGGATAGGTAGGGCCTTCAGCTTGCCCCCTGGTCTCTGGCACTCGGCTTTAACCAACCTGCATGTTTCACACCTTCCAACATATTCTGCTACATCACTCTTCAAACCTGACCACCAAACTGACTTTTTGAGATCTGCATACATCTTCGTGCTACCCGGATGTATCGAATATCTGGAATTATGAGCTTCAAACAGTATATCTTCTCGAAGGTGATCAACGTCTGGAATGCATACTCTATTATCGAAAAGGAGTAAGCCCTCCTGAATGCTGAACCTCTCCTTCTGACCAGCCTGGGTCAGATCCCAAACCTCTACCATCTTAGGATCTAGGGGTAAAGCCGTTCTGACCCTATCTTTAATATTGCAAGTGACTTCCATCCAATTAAACCTTGCAGAACCAAGACTAGAGCGTGGTAAGATACTGATCTCTAACCTCTCCAGAGCTCGCACAAGCTCTTCCTGCTGAGTAATGAGGGCATAATTCACACCTCTTCTACTAAGCGCGTCAGCCACCACGTTTGCTTTCCCCGGGTGGTATTGAATACCAATATCATAATCCAAGAGGAATTCCACCCACCTTCGTTGCCTCATATTAAGCTCTTGCTGATCATATATATACGTGAGACTTTTATGATCCGTAAAGACCTCACAACGAATTCCGTAGAGGTAGTGTCTCCAAATCTTCAAGGCGTGGATGACCGCTGCAAGTTCCAAATCGTGCACAGGATAATTTCTCTCGTGAACCTTTAACTGTCTGGAGGCGTAAGCTATGACCTTACCATGTTGCATAAGTACACAACCCAACCCTTGACCCGAGGCATCGCTATATATCTGAAATCCTTCTGAGCCTGAAGGTAAGCTCAAAACCGGGGCGCTCATCAATCTAGATTTTAACTCCTCAAACGCAAGTTCACACTCCATTGTCCATGAGAAGTGTACAACCCCGATATTCGCCAGGCAGGGGAATCGAGCGAGACGGGAGCGACGAGATCTGAGCCTCGCCGAGATCGACCCCCAGCCAATGAGACCTCGGCAGATCACCGAAATGGCCCAACGCAGTCCTCGCAAGAATCTCGTCAGCGTACCCTCGTCCTCGCGAGAGCTCCTTCAGCAGGGTTCTCGCAAAACGACCCTCCGAAGGAGATGCCGCGGGCAGTATACGCGAGAGCTCCTTCCGCGGGCAGGATCCGCGAGAAGGCCGGCGAGAACTCCAGCAGTAGGGCTCTCGCAACCCCTTACCCATATATCATTAGGATCAACTTACCAATTTACCCTCGGTGGTCTGCTCTTAGTCTCTCCAAACAGCGGAACTTGGCTGTTAGCAGACCCACCTGGGGTGCAGATAGTCAAATCTGAAGGCGGAATCCTGTTATCTGCAGACCGCAAAACCAAAATCTATAAATAGACCTTAATGGGCACCTTGGAAGAGAGGTTCATTATCTTTGAGCTTTTTCTCTCCCTAGGTCGCTTTGGTTTGGGCTCTCTAACTCTCCAAGGTGCCCGAGTCTTAGCTTTGGCTTGGGAGGGGAAGCGCTCAACGATCTTCCGGGTTAGTGGAGGGACCTCCTCGCTGAGACTAGGGTCTTTGTTCTTTGCTCGAATCGTCGGTCTTACCTCTCCAGAGGGACCGGTAAGGGCTAGCTGCCCCTCATTTCGGTGAGGGCCCCGAGCTCCACTAGAGACCGAGAAATCGGTTTCAACATTTTGGTGCGGTGAGCGTGGAGCGTGGCTGGTTCAAGAAAGTCCCAGAGAAGAGTTATGGCTGGAGATGAAGAGCAGGGCGAGGAGTTCGGCGAGACCCCTCAGGAAGCGATGGCTAGGATGTTCGCGGATTTCAGAAAGGAGGTGCTCGACACCTTGGGGTTCACGGTCACGGCTCTGCGAAGTGAGTTTGCGACCCCGGCACCTCAGGCGCCTCCCCCCCCCAACAGCAGTCGGCGAGAGGGCACCAGGAGGAAGGGTTGGAAAAGAAGTTGCCGTTGAACCAGGACACGACAGGGAAGGGCGAGTGCTGTTCGCCAGTCCAGCGAGCCCGGTGTTAGCGAGCTCCGCGCCGGCGAGTTCGGTGCCGACAAGCTCTGCCCCAGCGAGCGCGGCGCAGGCGAGCGCGCGCCAGGAGGATGCGGCGACAGTCGGGGTGGATCAGGCGAGCGTCGCCCTCGCGAGTGCGATCCCAAGCTTGGCGAGCGAGCTAGGTCCACGAGCCGAGTGAGAAAAGATGGCAGGAGGGGGAAGTCCCTTCTGCGAGTTGGTGTTGTCTGCACCCGTTCCAGCGGGATTCGGGGAATGGGATAGAGTGTACTACAATGGCAGAGATGACCCAGTTCAGCATCTGCAGTCTTTTGAGGACTCGGTCTCCATCAGGCCGATGTCCGATGCCTTCAAGTGTCGGCTCTTCGCCGTCACTCTCAAGGAGAAGGCCAGGGACTGGTTTCATTCACTTCCGGCAGGCTCTATCTACGCGTTCGAGGACCTGCGCCGAAGTTTTCTGTTGAGATTTTCAACTTCAAAAAGGAGGAAGAAGGACGCTGATTCCCTCTTCGCGGTGAAGCAGGAGTCCAGGGAGACGTTGGCTCAGTATGCGGATCGGTTCCAGGAGGAAGTGCAGCTCACTCAGGAGGTGCCTGGGTTTGCACTTCAACTCGCCTTCACGGTCGGGTTGAAGGAAAGTTTCTTCAAGATGGCATTGAAAAGGAAGGCCCCCGTCTCCTATGAGGAGTTGATGGAGAGGGTGGCAGAGGAAGTAGCAAGCGAAGAAGCCAACCCAGAGCTCACCAAGAGGCTAGCAAAGCTCAGTGAGCCAGAGATGAGGCAGCAAGAGGTCAGAAGAAGGGAAGAGCCCTGGGCCCCGGAGGGGGGATGGAGGCCGCAAGGTGGAGGAATGCAGGGGCAGGGAAGGGGTTACGGCCCAGGAAGGGGTAATCGTTTCGAAGGTCAATGGAGACCCCCCCAGTTGGGGTGGAGGCAGGGCCCGATGCAGTTACCTCCCCACCTCAACAGGCCATGGCAATTGGCCGAGGAAGAGGAAGGGGAAGGGGAGGAGAAGCGGAAACGGCGGCCGCTAGGAGAAGAAGGAATAGGGTAGCAGAGACCGAGGCCAGGGAAGTGGCGGTGCCATATTGCATCTTCCACGATATAGAAGGCCACTCAACGGACACCTGTCCGGAGTTCCTGGAGGTGAAGAGGGGAAGGGCACCCGCGCCACCGCAGCAGCAGCCATTAAGGATCGTGGAGGTGGAACCTCGAGAGGAGGAGGAGGAAAGGTGTGAGGATAGAGCAGATCTGGGGAATAGAGGAGGGATCGGAGTGATCCATGGGGGGGTAGGGGTGGAGTCAACCCGCAAGGCTAGTCTCCATACCATCTACCGCCGGAGCGTAGCGTCAACATCCACCGCTCCACCCCCGACCGAAAAAATTATTTTCACCCAGAAGGACATGCCGAGCTACGAGGACCCGTTCTGCGACGCGCTGGTCATTCAGACGGCGATCGAGAACTTCACCGTCTCCCGAATCCTAGTGGACAACGGGAGTTCGGTCAATGTCGTCTTCAAGAAGGCATTCGACAAGATGGAGGTGGAACCCAGAAGAGTGTTGGCCTCAGATGGCCCTCTGTTCGGATTTTCGGGGGAGAGAAAGGAGGTAGAAGGAGGAGTGGGGCTCCATGTGACCCTGGGTGGGCAGTTCCGGAACTGTCGTTTTGTCATAGTGGACGCCCTGAGCAGTTACAGCGCCATCTTCGGACGGCCACTCATCAGCGCGTTCCGCTGCGTCCCTTCCACTTTTCACCAGTGCCTCAAGTTCAACGACGGAGGGGTCCAGGTGCGGATCAGGGGGGATCCCAAGGTGGCAAGACAGTGCTACGTGACGGCTGTCAACACCATCTCCTGAATGGGAGAAGCTGAGGAGTGGGATAAGGTGATGGAGGAGGTGGCCGAAGCCGGAGGTTTGGAGGTAGCCGAAGAGAAGGAGGGAGATGGAGTTCATGCCCAGGAAGGGGTAGCTGAGGTACCCCGGGCGGAGGGAAAGGAAGAAGAGGAGAAGGCCCCGGAGGGAAGGGCGGAAGAGCTGATGGTGGTAGGGAAGGAAGTCGAGGAAGAGACCCAAGCTCCCGCTTGTGCCGAAGAGGAAAGGGCTTGGGGAGAGCAGTCCCGGTTGGAGGCTGTGGACGAGGTCGTGGAGCTCGAGGTCACCACCCGGCTGGGGGGGGTGGAAAAAGTCCGGGTCAGCGGAGAACTCAGCCCAGGAGATCAAGCGGAGATTCTGGCTTGCGTACAGAAGAACGTGGACGTCTTCGCTTGGAGCGTCGCGGAAATGCCCGGGATCGACGCGGATGTGGCATGCCATCGCCTCAACCTCGACCCCGGTGCCCGCCCCATCCGTCAGAAGAGGAGGGTCGTCGCGGACAAGCTAGAAGGGCCCATCCGCGAGGAGGTGGGCAAACTCCTGCAGGCCGGGTTTGTATCGGAGATCCAGTATCCAGGCTGGGTCTCCAACGTCGTTATGGTAAAGAAGGGAGGAGGTAAGTGGCGTATGTGTATCGACTTCTCGCTTCTTAATAAATCATGCCCGAAAGATTGCTACCCCCTGCCCAGAATCGACGCGCTGGTTGATTCAGCCGTTGGTTTTTCTGTAATGTCTTTCTTAGATGCTTTTTCAGGTTACCATCAAATCCACATGCATCCCCCGGACATCAAGGATGTCTCCTTCATCACGGGGGATGGACGTTATTGCTATAAGATGATGCCCTTCGGGCTCAAGAACGCAGGGGCTACGTACCAAAGGATGATGGATAGGGTCTTCCGCGAGCAGAAAGGAAGAAATTTAGAAGTCTATGTCGACGACCTCATGGTTAAGAGTCGAGACCTCGAGACCCACTTCCGAGACCTCGAAGAGACATTTGGGACCCTGCGGCGGTACAAGATGAAGCTCAATCCCCTGAAATGTGTCTTCGGGGCGAGCCGAGGGAAGTTCCTGGGCCATTTGCTCACCCCCGCAGGAGTGGAACCCAACCCCGACAAAGTTAAAGCGGTGATGGAGCTGGGGTCGCCAAGAAATCTGAAGGAGGTTCAAAGCCTTACAGGGAAATTGGCTGGGCTCAACAGATTCCTCTCCAAGGCGGGAGAAAAATGTGCACCTTTTTTCAAAGTACTGCGGGGAAACAAGAAGTTTGAATGGACCCCGGAATGCGAGAAGGCCTTCCAAGCTCTGAAAGAACAGCTCACCCAAACCCCTCTGCTCCAGGGACCGAGGCCAGGGGAAGACCTATCTCTATACCTAGGGGTAGGATCCGAAGCAGTAAGTTTCGTGCTGGTCCGGGAGGAGGGGAAGAAACAGTTCCCAATCTACTACGTCAGCCGAGTGCTGAAGAAGGCGGAACTCCGGTACCCGATCCTAGAAAAGTTAGCCTTCGCATTGGTAGTGTCGGCCCGGAGGCTCCGGCCTTACTTTCAAGCCCATTCAATTAAAGTAGTGACGGACCATCCGCTCCACAAAATCATGGAAGGGGTGGAGCACTCAGGAAGGTTGGCGAAGTGGTCCGTGGAGTTAAGCGAATTCAATATCGCGTTCGTACCCAGGACATCCATCAGGGCTCAAGCGGTGACAGACTTCATGGCCGACTACGCGGCCGAAGTGGGGGAGCACGAGCCACCTTCGCCAGAAGCATGGAAGATGTTGGTGGACGGAGCGTCGGGAAAATACTCCTATGGAGGGGGAATAGTCCTGGTGAGTCCTCAGGGGACTCGGATTGAACAAGCCTTAAACATCCGTTTCCCAATCACCAACAACCAGGCTGAGTACGAAGCAGTGATAGCGGGCCTTCGGCTGGCCCGGGAACTGGGTGTGCAGGACGTGGAGGTCTCCACGGACTCCATGGTGGTAGCATGCCAGATCAAAGGAGAGTTTGAAGCAAAGGATCCAACCCTCCTACTATACCTGGAAAAGGTTAAGGGGGTCATCGGGCAGTTCCGCAACTTCTCAATCAAGCACGTGCCGAGGGAGGAGAGCACCCAGGCGGACCTCCTAGCCAAGTTCGGTCCCCGAGCGGGGGGGACGACTTCGGAACTCTTCCAGCCCTCCATCGAGGAAGGAGAATTGATGGAAGTGGATCAACAAGCCTCATGGATGGATCCGTTCATCACCTTCCTATCCTCCGGGCAGTTCCCTGGAGAGGATGTGGACAAGAGACGCTTCAGGTATAAGTCCGCCTATTACTCTTTGCATGCAGGGGGGCTATATAGAAAGACTCTCTCGGGACTCCTTGCCCGTTGTGTCTCCGAGGAGGAGGTCCCGAGAGTGCTGGAAGAAATCCACTCCGGGGAGTGCGGCAGTCACTCCGGGAGTCGGACCCTGGAAGGGAGGGTGTTGAGGCAAGACTACTTCTGGCCCACTCTCAGCAGGGATGCGGCAGAGTTCGCAAGAAAGTGTCAGAAGTGCCAACTCTACGCTCCGCTCCAACTCCTCCCCGCTCAAAGGCTCCGGACCATCACGGCCCCCTGACCCTTCGCCATATGGGGGTTGGACCTGGTCGGCCCCTTTCCCCAAGCCAGCGGCCAGAGGAAGTTCCTGCTGGTCATGATCGACTACTTCTCCAAGTGGGTAGAGGCGAAAGCACTTGCTAAGGTAACCTCTCAGGTTGTAAGGAATTTTGTGTGGGGAGAAATAATTTGCAGGCATGGACTCCCTCTAGCTATAGTGACGGACAATGGGCCGCAGTTTGCGAGTGAAGAGTTTGTCGGCTTTTGCACTCAGCTCGGCATCGACCTCAGGTTCGCTTCAGTCCACCACCCAAGGAGCAATGGGCAAGTGGAAGCGGCGAACAAGATAATCGTCAACCTGCTAAAAAAGAAAGTGGAAAACCTACGAGGAAGTTGGGTGGAACAACTACCCTCCGTCCTCTGGGCCATGCGGACTACTCCGAATACCGCCACCGGGGAGACTCCATTCAAGCTCTCTCACGGGTCCGAGGCCGTTCTCCCCATAGAGTTTGAGGTGAAGACCCCCCGGGTGATCGCCGCGAGCGAGGGGGATGAAGAGTGGCTGGAAGGTAACAATGCAGAGCAGAGTCTGTCCTTGGACTTGGTGGAAGAACTCCGAGACTTGGCTACCATCAGACAGGAAGAGGTCAAACGGCGGATGGCTCGATATTTTGACAAACACATCCGGATCAAGCACTTCCAGAAAGGGGACTTAGTCCTGAAGAAGGTCGATGCGGCTGGCAGAGGGGCCGCGGTGGGTAAGCTTAACCCCAACTGGGAGGGCCCATATATCGTAAGCGAGGTGCTCAAGTCGGGGGGTATCACCTCCAGGATGTGGAAGGGGTACCTCTCGACCGAGCTCGGAGTGGGGATGATTTGAAACGATTCTACCCTTGAAAGCTTTATTATGTTGTTTAAATCAATGTCTTACTTTCCTTTGCTATGCTTTTAACTGCTGCTGTGTCGAGGTAATAAATGTTGGTGCTGGAATGCCCCAGATCGATTCCGCTCCCGGGCTCTCACTAGACGGGGGGTTCAGGTTGATCTCTGGAGAGGCTGGCAAGGTTGGATATGTTGGTGCTGGAATGCCCCAGATCGATTCCGCTCCCGGGCTCTCACTAGACGGGGGGTTCAGGTTGATCTCTGGAGAGGCTGGCAAGGTGACAAGTAATGGTGCTGGAATGCCCCAGATCGATTCCGCTCCCGGGCTCTCACTAGACGGGGGGTTCAGGTTGATCTCTGGAGAGGCTGGCAAGGTGACAAGTGTTGGTGCTGGAATGCCCCAGATCGATTCCGCTCCCGGGCTCTCACTAGACGGGGGGTTCAGGTTGATCTCTGGAGAGGCTGGCAAGGTGACAAGTATTGGTGCTGGAATGCCCCAGATCGATTCCGCTCCCGGGCTCACACTAGACGGGGGGTACAGGTTGATCTCTGGAGAGGCTGGCAAGGTGATAAGTATTGGTGCTGGAATGCCCCAGATCGATTCCGCTCCCGGGCTCTCACTAGACGGGGGGTTCAGGTTGATCTCTGGAGAGGCTGGCAAGGTGACAAGTAATGGTGCTGGAATGCCCCAGATCGATTCCGCTCCCGGGCTCTCACTAGACGGGGGGTTCAGGTTGATCTCTGGAGAGGCTGGCAAGGTGACAAGTGTTGGTGCTGGAATGCCCCAGATCGATTCCGCTCCCGGGCTCTCACTAGACGGGGGGTTCAGGTTGATCTCTGGAGAGGCTGGCAAGGTGATAAGTATTGGTGCTGGAATGCCCCAGATCGATTCCGCTCCCGGGCTCTCACTAGACGGGGGGTTCAGGTTGATCTCTGGAGAGGCTGGCAAAGCGACAAGTATTGATGCTGGAATGCCCCAGATCGATTCCACTCCCGGGCTCCCATTAGACGGGTGGTTCAGGACGGTCTCTAGAGAAAATAGTAGGATGACAAGTCCTATGCCAACAAACTCCCTCTCGCTCGTCGGGCCTGCTCGCTCGGCTAAGAGAGGTCGCGTGCGACGCTATGCAAGTGGCGAGGATCGATCTCATACGATCCCAAATATCCAGTCCTCGGCAGAAAGGTTGCCTGCACTGGGTAAGAGGCGAGCTCTCGCCAAGAGGAAAAATACCCTACGAAACCTAAAGAAAATACGCGTAGCTAAAGGCGTAACAAGCCTAAAGAAAACGGCGAAAGACCCGAGCAGCCGAAGCATCCTGCGCGCACCTATCCAATAACGTGCGGCGCGAGAATGACCTCCGCGAAAGCGAATCACGAAATGAGCAAGGGCGAGAACGATCGACAAGTGAAAATAACAAAACGAGAAAAGGAGAGCGCAGTGAACAAAACAAAATCTGCATTCTATACTTCATAATTCAGTTACAATCTTCGCCGATCTCGCCGATCAAAAATTACAACACAAGTTACAACACAAAATGGGGAAGGGCGGCGAGCTTCAGGAATCGCCCGCAGATCCTTCTTCGTCATCACTGTCCTTCACCGGCGGGAGAGGGAGGAAGAGCTCTGGAACAATGTCTTCCAGAGTCATGTCAGCCGCATTATCCGCCAAAAGGCCGATCGCCTTCGCCACCGAGAAAATGTAGCGAGCCGACTCTATCGACCCCACACGAATTTCTTCGTCTCGCGCCCGCCGATCTTCTTTTAAACGGCGAGGCGAAGGGGGAACCACGGCGCGAGTGAGGTCGCTATTTAGGGCCTTCAGCCCGGCCACCTCGCTCTCCAAGTCCTTGATGCGAGCGTTGGCCCTCCCGGCGACCTCGACATCCTACGAGCAAGTCAGGTTAGAGAGATAAAGGGGTTGGGGGAAAAGAGGAAGTTGGAAGTCTAGATGACTCACCACCCTTGCCTCCGCGGCGAGCAGCTTCTCTTTCAGCTGCGTGCTCTCGGCGAGAACTCCCTGGTAGGCCCTCGCGAGCTCCACATTCTGAAGCTCCAGCTGCAAGCAACGCCTCCCCGTCATATGGGCGAGCTCGGCAGAACGCAGCTGGGACCTCGCGCTCTCATAAGCAAGGGTCCTCGCGGTCTCATCCTTGTAAGACCCTGCATCTTCGCGACCATAAAGCGCGAATGAAAAGTCGAAAGCGTGACCACTAACGGTCTCCTTCTCCACCCAGGAGGGGAGGATAGAAGAGATGTCCACCCTGTTGGTCTCTGGCTTCCAGGTGACAAGGGGCTCGCCAGTCTCGTCCCGACGCCTCTGGCCGAGCCCGAAGTTATAATGATTCACCGGGATGGGGAGGACCGAGGCCCTGACCGCCTCCTGGCCAGGATCTTCGTCCTCGCCCGCCGAAAGGCCGGTAAGGTCAAACTCGTCGAAGGTAACCTCGCGAGGTTCCTTGCCTTTTGACGAAGCGAGCGAGGTCGCGCTTTTCTTGCTCTTCTTTTTTGGCGGAGATTTCGGAGGGGCGACATGACTGCCGGAAGCTCCCGATCTCTTGCGAGAGGATGGCTCGGCCGGGGTGACATCGCCTCGGCAAGCTTCCGCCCCCATAGTGGCGAGGGCCATTGTCGCGTCGGTCTTCCGGTTGCTCGCGTAAGGGGGATGGAGGGGAACGTCCCGCTCGCCTAAAAACAAAAAGTCATGGATAAGAGTGATAGGCATGCGAATTGAGATATATATATTAGACAGAGATCTTTACCTTCTCCGGCGAGGACTGGAGGCAGCTTGTCTAGGTTGCGGCGGAGGTAGATGACTTCGAAGTTCTTCTTGCCGAAGAACTGATGGAGGAGGGCGTCATGACCGCCGAGGGCGGTGGGTCGGTAGGTGGTCTCGCTATGTTGAATCGGCGAGAAGGGAATGTTGCCGAAATTCCCCTTGACGACGACAAACTTTTGGGCCCAGAAGTGGGCCTTGTTGACGGTCTCAACCACTTTCGGGCCTGTGCCCACGAAATAGGCTGTCCCATCTTTGTAGGCGCGGAAGGAGAACAGCTTCCGGAAGACAGGAAGGCTGAACTCTATTCGCTCCTCGCGGAGGTAGCAGGCGAAGGCGATGATCACCGCCACGGCATTGGGTGTGAGCTGGCCGGGAACCACACCATAATGCTTGAGCACCTAACAGGCAGCGAGAACAGGATCAATCCGTGTGGCGAGCGAGGCTCGAGTGGCAAAATAAACAGAAAGTAAGCGAGAACGATTGTTACCTGGCGAACTTCTGGCCACAAAGGAAGGCGCAAACCAACCGAAAAGTGGGCGATAGGGATGGCCAACTCGTCGACCAACGGGTCGTTGATCACGTCGTCCTCGCTAGGGCGGCGTGCCTCGAACGGGGGGAGAACGAAATCGGCGATCACGCTAAAGTACTCTTCGTCGGTCAGATTGCAAGTGAAGAAGCTATGCTCGGCGAAGGCTTTCGCAACCCTTCGCCGGCCCTCTGACTCCGCGTCGCCGCCCATCTGGAAGATCTGCGAGAAGGGGAAGAAAGAGAGAACGAGAAAGAGCGAGAGCTCTGTAGCAGCAGAAGAAGAAGATCGAGAATAAATGCGGTGGTTGGCTCAGCAAAGACCGCCTATTTATAGCCAAAACAAAAAGGCGGGAAGAAGTCCAAGCGTCGGCGAGCACGAGTATCAACAAAAACATCACATCGTGTCCGCGGGCGAGAAAAACCTGCGGGGTTAGTACAAACGACGCTTTCGAGAGATATATTTGGCGAGAACAAAGGGTCCGCGCGAGCACAGTATAATATGAAAATGTAGACTTGCTAGCACCGAGCGAGAAATAATAAAAGCTAGTAATACTTAATTGTCAGAAGAAATAAAGCCAACATATAAGTGGCAAATATGCGAGTTGCGAGCCATGGCGAGATTGTCTAAAACAGCGACACCCGTTAATAATAATAAGAGCTCACAACCAAAACGTCTAACGAGAATCGTGGGGGAGCCATTTCCACCGGCCACCACCCCGCGACCCCGACCTCGGCGGTGCCCTAGAATTATAATATTCCTCCGCCAGGCGACCCTCCCGATCCGTGAGGTAGGCGTAGTCCCTCATCCTCGCTATGTGTACCTACGGCGTCGTGGCGACCTCATCCTGATCGCGGTGTCTCGCTTGCCGGAGCCTCGCGCACTCCTCCATCAGGACCGCGTGCCTATCCTCCGCGGCTTCCCTATCCCGCCTCGCCTGCATATTGAGGTCCATCAGCATTCGCCCATGCTTCCTCAAGAGTTCCGCGGCTCGCTGCTTCATCGTTTCCGGATCGCGCGGATCCCCTAAGAATTCCTCCACCTGGTCAGGAAGGGGAGACATCTCGTCATCACCCAGCTCGGAATCGGTAGGTGGATTCTCGGCATTATCTGCAAGATTTTAGAATGATTAGATGACGAGCGCGAGGTCACGTGGGGTTTCGGCGAGGCTATAATGCTTACCGAGAGGGCGGCGAGAAGTCGAAGGGCGGCCCTGGAACACATTGCCATAGTGGGGGTAGAGGGATTTGCCCAGGCCGGCAGGATAAGCCGTGCTATTGGTCGGGAGAATCTTCGGAGGGGCGGAGCCACCGGTCTCCTCGCTCGTCAGGAGCTGGAACCCGGGCTTATCAACGATTCTACCTGGAGGGGGCGGAGATGGAGGCCGCGACGACGGGCGGATCGGGGACTTCAGGGGCGAGACTGTGAGAAAAGAGTAACGAAGATCATATAGGGTTGACATAGATATTACGGTATGCGAGATCCAGATCGTACCGGTGGTGTCTTTCCCAGCGAGGTTCGTGTCCACCTGCTGGCTTTTCTGAGACCCCTCAGCACGTTCCTCAACGATCTCGCTCGGCAAAGTATCCTGCGAGTAGAAATGAATGAAGAGCAATTTACCGACGTGAATTCGAATAACTCATACCTTCTCGGGGCGGCGATCGTCCGGGGAGGAGTCCAGCGCCACGGAGTCGTCTCCAGAGAGGCGAACCGCCTTCGCCTTCTTGACTTTTGGCGACCGGGCGGGAGGCGGACGGCTCATCCAGGAGGGTACCTTGGTCGTGGAAGGTAGCCCGCCGGCTCTCAACGCCTTCAGGCGAGCCTCTGCTTCTTCGGAAATCGGCATCTCCCGGCAGCTAGAACAAGAAAGGAAGGAAAAGAAGCGACGCGCACCAATGGGGGTTCGGGACGATATTTATAACCTGCATGGTGGGTCCCACCAAAGATTCCTGACAGGTCATCTGGGGGCGGTCGAATATCAGGGGTTGGACGATTCTTCGCGAGGACATTAGTCTTCGCGAAGAGCGGGGATTGTGTACAACCCCGATATTCGCCAGGCAGGGGAATCGAGCGAGACGGGAGCGACGAGATCTGAGCCTCGCCGAGATCGACCCCCAGCCAATGAGACCTCGGCAGATCACCGAAATGGCCCAACGCAGTCCTCGCAAGAATCTCGTCAGCGGACCCTCGTCCTCGCGAGAGCTCCTTCAGCAGGGTTCTCGCAAAACGACCCTCCGAAGGAGATGCCGCAGGCAGTATTCGCGAGAGCTCCTTTCGCGGGCAGGATCCGCGAGAAGGCCGGCGAGAACTCCAGCAGTAGGGCTCTCGCAACCCCTTACCCATATATCATTAGGATCAACTTACCAATTTACCCTCGGTGGTCTGCTCTTAGCCTCTCCAAACAGCGGAACTTGGCTGTTAGCAGACCCACCTGGGGTGCAGATAGTCAAATCTGAAGGCGGAATCCTGTTATCTGCAGACCGCAAAACCAAAATCTATAAATAGACCTTAATGGGCACCTTGGAAGAGAGGTTCATTATCTTTGAGCTTTTTCTCTCCCTAGGTCGCTTTGGTTTGGGCTCTCTAGCTCTCCAAGGTGCCCGAGTCTTAGCTTTGGCTTGGGAGGGGAAGCGCTCAACGATCTTCCGGGTTAGTGGAGGGACCTCCTCGCTGAGACTAGGGTCTTTGTTCTTTGCTCGAATCGTCGGTCTTACCTCTCCCGAGGGACCGGTAAGGGCTAGCTGCCCCTCATTTCGGTGAGGGCCCCGAGCTCCACTAGAGACCGAGAAATCGGTTTCAACAAGAAGGCTTTCCCCTTCCTGGTGAGTGTAGTCATCGGTAGCGCTATCTTCGAGAAGTCCTTAATGAATCTTCTGTAATAACCTGCCAGGCCAAGAAAACTGCGAACCTCAGTCACTGCCTTCGGCCTTGGCCAATCCTTTATTGCTTCTATCTTTTTCGGATCCACCGCGAGACCCTTCTGACTGATGACGTGTCCCAAGAAAGCAACCTCTGAGAGCCAAAACTCGCATTTTGAAAACTTGGCATACAACTGGTTCTTTCTGAGAATGCTCAACACTGCCCGGAGGTGCTCGGCGTGATCTTCATGACTCTTTGAATAAACCAAAATGTCATCTATGAAAACGATAACGAAACGGTCTAGAAATTCTCGGAACACCCTATTCATCAGATCCATAAAGGCGGACGGGGCATTAGTTAACCCGAACGGCATGACTACGAACTCATAGTGCCCATATCTAGTACTGAACGCCGTCTTCTGGATATCCACATCTCGAATCCTCAATTGGTGGTAACCTGACCTCAAATCTAGCTTGGAGAACGTGCTAGATCCCTCGAGCTGGTCAAACAAATCATCTATCCTGGGAATAGGGTACTTATTTTTAATTGTCAGCTTGTTAAGCTCACGGTAGTCTATGCACAATCTCATGCTACCATCTTTCTTCTTGATAAAAAGAACAGGGGCACTCCAAGGTAAAGTGCTGGGGCGAATGAAACCCAAGTCGATCAATTCCTGCAATTGAATCTTCAACTCGGCAAGTTCTCTGGGAGCCATTCGGTATGGACTCTTGGCCACTGGCGCAGCTCCAGGAATAAGATCTGTCTGAAAATCAATCTCTCTGGTAGGAGGGGCACCAGGTAATTCCTCTGGAAAAACATCAGGATAGTCCTTAACAACAGGCACTTCTAGCAGATTAACTTTTGCTTCAGCATTCATCAGTACTAGAAATGTCGCACAACCCTTGTTGATGCATCTGATAGCCTGGACTGAGGAGATTATTAATTTAGAGACTCCCTTCATGCCCTGGAAGGTAAAAGCAACCTGATTGGGTCCTTCGAACTGCACCACATTGTTCCTGCAGTCAATTCTTGCATTCATATCTGACAGCCAGTCCATGCCCACTATCAGATCAAAGCCTGCTATAGGGAGGAGTGAAGCTTCTATAGTGATTTCGTTTTCTCCAAACCATACTGGCACTCTACATTTATTCCTGGTCTGTAAACAGGACCCATTAGGCATCATAACTTCTAATGATGCAGAATCGGGAAGGACTTCTAAATCCAGCCTACACACCAGAGATTCTGCTATGAACGAGTGTGAGGCACCCGTGTCAAAGAGAATCTTGGAGGGAACGTTTCGTATCATAAGTATTCCTACATGCATGGATGCAACAAAAGCATTATTTTAATGTCACTAAGGAGAGAAATACTAAAACGTCTTGGTCGTACACATACCTGTCACCACGTCCTCCTGATCCTTAGCTTCCTGCTGGCCTAGCCCATAAGCTCTAGGTTGCACCGGACCACGTCCTACAGTATTTTTCTCCTCGGTTCCAACATGAGCCTTTCCTCTGTCGGTTCTGCTAGGACCCCCGACCTCAAACTTCGACTATAAAGGAATCATAATTAGGCCTATTGAGGGAAAGCAATAACTTAAGAAATTTACTCAAATGAAATTTCGTACCTGAACCACGGGAGTTCCCTGGCAGTAACGGGCTATATGTCCCGGTTGATGGCATTTGTAACAAACTCCTGCAGCAGCTAAACACTCACCCAGATGGTGGCGGTAGCATTTAGGACAGAGGGGGTAATCTTTGACCTTGGACTCGGTCTGACCACCCTTCTTATCATCAGTTCTCTGCTTCTTGTTCCAGTTCTTTCCTTGATTATTCCTGTTCTGATGTTGTTGCTGCTGCGGTGTATCCTGAGTCCGCTTCGAACGAAAATTATTTCGCTTTTGCACCTTCTGCTGATCAACCTCCAGTTCCCTCGCTGTGTCCACTAAGCTCCTGTAATCGGCATTGACCATTGTCATCAACGGCTGCCTCAGCGAGTCACGCAGTCCGTCCACGAACCGGCTACATTTCTCGTTCTCATCCCCTTGCATAATCCCCGCATAACGAGATAGGTGAGTCAGCTCCCGCTCATAGGCTATTACAGTCTTGTCCCCCTGAAATAGTCGGAGGTACTTCTCCTGGAGACTGCGGCGCTCGGATGGGGGCACAAACCAGGTAGATAGTGCCGTCGAGAAATTGTTTCACGTGAACATATCTGCTGTACGGCCTAACATAAATGAAAATCCATATTATTACACCGCTAACAGGCAAAGTATTTTAGAAAAGGAGGATTAGAACAACGTTACTTACCAGCGGGGTCGTCCGCCAGATCCCTAGTCCACCACAGATTTGCCTCACCTTTCAGGAGGAAGGCAGCTAGAGGAACCTTCTTATTTTCTGGGCACTGCATCACATCGAGCAGGTCGCGGGTCTTAATCAACCAATCATCAGTCTCCATTGGTGTTTCTTCCCCATTGAAATTGGAGGGCTGAAGATCCCGGAAATTCCTCAGATAACGATCCATTCCTAAGTCCCCGGCAGCTGGTATAGGAAATGCTGCTGGACCTGCTGCAGGCAGTCCATTTCTGAATTCCAGCAAAGCTATGGCCACTGCCCTGGCAATGATGGCCGCTAAGTCAGTAGGTTCTGGCACTGCTGGTGCTGCTGGTGCTGCTGCTGGTGCACCACCGTCATCCATAACTATCTCGGGAGTGGTGTTCTGCCGCGAAGGCTCGCCCGCTTCGTTGGTACGCGGTGCCTAAACGATTGAAGAGAAACAATTATTGATGTACGAGACACAAGAAAGATCTACTTAGAAAGATACTTCCATTCAACGCATAACTGAGCTAGAAGTAACTCTGATGACTCTAACGTCAAAGAAAAATTCAGTTGAAATCCTAAGGCTCTGTGAATTTTCTGGGTCGTGGGATCCTAAACCTCGCTCTGATATCAATTGTAAAACCCCACCTTAGTTTTACCACAAATCCGCAGTCCGGTCGGGCCCCGTGATAAGATAGCAAACCAAGAAACGGTAATAATAATTGGTACATAGCTGGAATAAATTTAAAGTGTGCTAAGGAGTACTTACAGCGGAAATAAAGAATGAAACTAGGGATAAAGTGTACCTCGAAGGCTGAATTCACAGAGCCACTAAAATTGAAAGAGTCAACATACTTGAAAGACTGAAAACTTATACAAAGTCTGTTACCAGAAACACCAGAAAATCTGGATACACGTCCAACATTACATAACAGTACTAAAGAAATAAGCTACTGAAAGTAAACAAACTATATAGGAAACATCGGCAAACGCGCTCATCCTAGGCGCAACACCCCACCTGTGACCCTTGTAATAATAAGCCCAAAAATGGGTCAGCCCAACTGGAGAGTAAGAAAGACTACTCTTCTTAGTGACACTAAAAATATTTGGAAGAAACATGTGTGCATGCTTTTTAAATAATATTTTCATGCTATGAAAATAAACTATTTACTTTTATACTATGCATACTTTTCTAAAAACAGGGCAGAAAATTAAATGTCTGTTCTAGTATAATCAGGTCATATATTTTATTCATGATTCAAAAATATTTAACCATAGGGATTTTCTACATTTCGGCGTGTACGTGAATTCTATTTGTCTTAAACTTGTCATCCTTCATAATCTAACTGGAGTAGTTTCTTATACGCATTCTAACGATCCGAGTCTCAACTAATGAACGTAGAGGTTCTCATGTCCCATGGACATAGACTCGCATCTTCTGAATGGAGAAAGCATCTCCCTGAAATGAGGCTCATAAGGACTACTATGCCCTATGAGTAAGATATTGCGCCTCTATCTATCACGAAAGAAAGTCTCAATCGTGCCTCCTAATAAAGTTTTCCGTTAACTGTTAAATTTCAATTTTACTCAAATAACTAATTATATATATATAAAGTGTTTCCCTAACATGTTGAACATGAATGTCTGGATTAACGTGGTTGAACAATCTTACAATTACCCCCCTACTATACAAGGAAATACAATCTGTGCAAATAATTATTTGATATGTCTAACTAAAAAGAATAGAATTTCTTACATTGGAATTACGGCGTTCGTACACAAGTCGCGGCGGCATGATTCCTTTCTAGTTTACTTGCAACGCTCGATTCCTGCTCCGATCTACACGAGTTCAAGCCTTAAATAAGAATTTGAAAGGATGAAATTCGTCGGAGAGGACTGCCCTAATTTCTGGTTGAGGAACCGAAATCCACTACCACTATCAACTGTAATAAAACAGTTAAAGATCAGATACATCATCACTGGACCACCAACGGCTGAGGAAGAAGGAAGGAGAACAACAATTACTTACCCACAGACAGAAAACGGAAACAATCCACACTGTTATGGTTTCAGACAACGGCTAGGGCACGACAGGAAACGTCGATCGAAATCTGGAGTCGAAAGAGCCTCACCGGAAAAACTTCCGAGAGCGACAACCTCGTCGTCTCCTGCGCCTGAGAGGTCTGCGCCTACCGTCGGTTCTGCGATAAGGGAAAAGCTAACTGGGAGTTTACGAGAGGGAGGAGGTGGCTCCCAGCGGCAGCCGCTATTGACGATCAGGGGAAAACGAGCGAGAGGCGTCGATCGACAGGAACGAGAGCCCTAACTCCTAAATCACGCTCGGGTCGAGAGGGAGAAGAAACTGAGTGACGGTTTTCTCTCTATCGAGCGACACCGATCGATTAAAAAGCCTATCTGCGGTTTCGTTTACGCATGGAGGGGAAGGGAAACGACGCGCTTCTCTAATAACTGCTAAATCGTAACTTGCCTCTTCCTAAATTGAACCGTAAATTGGTATGGGGAAAGATTGACTGAAATTCTTAGGAAAGAATCTCACCCTTTAAAATTGTATCCCAAATACACATACCTTACCAACTGTTAAGTCGACGCGCTACGCCCTCGCATCAAACTTAAAACGCGTCAAAAACAAAAAAAAATCAACTTCTATTCCTAAATTTATTAATGCGCATACACTGATCGTAACAGAATTATACCTCAAACCGACGCAGGCTTGGTCAATCTTGCTCGAAGTCGGGCCCTGCGACCAAATTTAGTTTTGCGCATTAAAATATGGGTGTTACAAGCTTTGGTTTAAGAGACCTCCTAGATTTGACAATCTTGAGACTTGGGATGTATTGCCTATGTTAGGATACCTGACCCGAGGAGATCCAAGATTGGACCTAGAACCAACACCCGTGTCTATCTAGGATGTGTAAAGGATAGTGTTGTCGACAGATCTTTAGATCTCTCAGCTAATACAATCATAGAATCTAGAGATGTGATTTTCTTTGAGGATAAGTTCCTCAAAGATAAAAAACCTGACTTTTCCAGGTCTGCCAGCCCCAGTACTGAAAATCTAGTTCAGACTGAATCAAGAATCTCTGACACTGAGCCGATAAACACTAGGGTTTTAGAGCCCACAAGGTTATCTAATAAAGAAAAAAGTGCCTAAAAGCTTCGGTACAGACTTTGTGACTTACCAAGTTGAAGCTGATCCATCCACATATAAGGAAGCGATGCCATCTAGGGATTCTCTATTATGGAAAGAAGTCATTGATGATGAGATGAACTCTCTCATGCAAAACCACACTTTGACTCTAGTTGATCTGCCCAAAGGAGCTAGAACCATAGAAAACAAGTAGGTTCTGAAGAAGAAACTAAATCCTGATGGGAGTATCGCTAAATACAAAGCACGTCTAATTGTCAAAGGCTACACTCAAGTGAGTGGTATAAACTACTTTGATATATACTCACATGTTTGTCACTTTGCGACGATTAGGATTCTTCTCGCTATAATATCTATTGAACATCTTACTGTTCATCAAATGGACGTCAGGACTGCATTTCTAAATGGAGATCTAACTGAGGAGATCTACATGCACCAACCTGAAGGGTTTGTTATCAAAGGTATAGAAAATAAGTTCTGTAAGTTGATTAAGTCACTCTACGGATTGAAGCAAACACCAAAGTTGTGGCATGAAAAATTTGACACTTATGTTAAAGTCATTGGTTTTAAATCAAGCCTATCAAATAAATGTATGTACATAAGAACGAGTTCAAGTGTTGTCGCCTTTATATGCTTGTATATTGATGACATGTTAATTCTGGGTACTGACCAGTCTGAGGTGGAAGACGTCAAAGTCACCCTGAAGGAACAATTTAGCATGACAAACTTAGGTATGGTAAAAACCATCCTAGGAATGGAAGCGAACTTCACTGACAAGGGTATTACCCTAAGTCAGAGTCACTATATCTGAAATATACTAGAAAAGTGGAGATATGATAAGGGCAAAAAGATTGAGACTTCATACGATTACAATAATAGACTGAAACCTCGTGACGGTTCACCTATCAAACAGTTGGATTACTCCAAACTCATAAAAAGTCTCATGTATGCTACTACCTACAATAGACCTGACATAGCCTTTACGGTTGGCATGTTAAGTATATTCACTAGTAACCTTGGAAAGGACCACTAGGATGCCTTAGAAAGGCTAATGCGATACTTAAAGTACACTAGAAGTATGTTTTATGTTACAGTGGACATCCTCCTGTGATTAAAGGGTATTCTGGCGTCTCCTGGTGCTCAGACATTGGTGATAGCAGATCCACTAGTGGCTTTGTGTTTACACTAGGAGGGGTTGTTGTAGCTTAGAAGTCTAAGAGGCAGACGTGCATTGTACTATCCTCTATGAAATCAGAACTCTATGCTCTCGCCTCAGTTGCAGAAGAGGTAGAGTGGATTAGGGATCTAATAATGTGCATTCCAATGACGAGTCGGAAAATGAACTTTATATCAATTTTTTGTGATAATCAAGCCACAAAAACCATTGCAACTAATACTTTGTTCAATAGAAAGCGAAGGCAACTACAGATGAAATATGCCTAGTTGACCTATCTCACTAGTCAGGGAATAATTTCTCTACCAGACGTGAGATCAGAAGATAATGTAACAGATGTCCTTACTAAGGACTTATGTAAGGTTCTTACATCTAAAACATCAGGGATAAGAGATTAAAGTCTATTTTATAGGACTTAATACCTGTTTTATGTTTAAGATATTAGAACTGAATCTGCATACATTCAAGCATCTACGTGGAGCACACTGAAGTATTTCAGATGATGCCTACTGAAGGCCCGAGACTGAATAGTTGTCTGTCATTCCAAACTTGATGACTTACACTACTATTTCTGCTCAAAGGCTGAATTCGGTATCATTCCAAAAAGGAATACCAAAGTTGTTGTTTTGTGTCCTGAAATTAGGATTATTAATCATATTATTCCAAACTTGATGATATAGTGGTCACAGCTTGTTGTATCATTCCAAATTTGATGGTATAACATAATTGTGAAATAGTTAATAATAATCCAAATAATCGAAGGAACATAAGTTTGATTTCATAAAATCAAATATTCTAATTTTGTGTAAATTAGATAGAGATGCTAATTTATGATTTTTTCTTCCTGGTTAGAGTATTACGTTCTTATTTGTTAGAACTAATCACTTTAATTTTGATAGCAAATGTTTGAATTTATAGAGTTTAATCTCATGACATTCTTGTTGTAATTGTTTGCAGATCAAAAAGAGTATGAAGGAGAGAAAGTGGTTTTCGACCATGACAATGACGATCTGATGTTTGAATAGACTGAAGATCAGTTATCTGTTTTTTGAGTTTTCAGTTCTTTCCATTCATGTTTGGAACTCTGATTTGAGTTTAGATTTTCTAAAATTCATAGATATGTTTCTGAAAATTCATTTGGTTGTTATCTGCTTGTTTTTAGTATAACCTATTTTGTGATACCTGTTATACAAATATAAGAGGAGAATGTTAAGGTATATTTATATAAGCGTTAACAAGTCCATAATGGGTCGTCGGGGATTTAAGGTTTCGGCTTATAAATACCCCTGCTGGGGGCAACGTGTAGATCGTTCCAAACTAGACGGTCACACGGGATGCTTCGAGCACCATAATAACCGCCATCTCAAAAGCTAGAAGGAAGACAAATCGCAAGATGGAGATTTTAATACAGGAGTAGAAACGGCGGCGGAGCGCGTAGCTCTCGTTGGCGGGAGATGAAGTGGAGTCAGAGTCGGATGAGACGCGACGACGGATGATGACATCGAGTTGGAAACAGATGGATGCAAGATTAGTGAGGCAGTCAGCGGAGCGGTGGGCGGTGGGCCTTGAGGAGAACCCAAGTAATCTGCTTCGCATTCTTTTACTTCAGCCACGAGCTTCCACGGCTGAGGACGCCAAAGACGAGGGCATCGACGACCTTCCCACAGATGAAGGCGTCGTCGGCCTGCCCGCAGACGAAGGCGTCGTCGACCTGCCCGCGGACGAGGGTGTCGTTGGACAACAACCAGATGAAGACGATGACGTTGTGGGTTTGACGCTTCCGGCGGACAAGGTTGGGCGAGCCCCAATCTTCACAAGGACATTCTGCGAATGGAAGGGCGAGATGCTCGTAGTGACGAAGGAAAACAAGCAGGTTCAATGAATTCACGAAGGAAAGAGACTTACTTATTTTGAGTTGAAATTTTTTTAGGTAGGTTTGTCTAACCTAAAATCACGGTGAGAGGAGCACATCTAGCCGTTGGTTCTCCATGATTGATCGAAATACTGCCGTATTTTTGAATTAAAAATACTGTCAATATTCTTAGATAACAGATCCACCGTAGAATCTACCTAAAACAAGCTGAGAGAACGCACGTAAGTATTTCTCTTTTGAGTTGGGATTAAAAGAAGTTAGCTGGATTGCGATTAACAATTGCCTACAATTATTTTAGATTTTCAGATTTACTTATAATACCGCTCTTTAAATATGGAAATATTCACATTAAAACAAATATAAATCTGAACGGTCGCTGACGCTCCCTGTGGGCTCAAGTGGAATACGGAAACTCTCTCTCTCTCTCTCTCTCTCTCTCTCTCTCTCCTCTCTCCCTCTCTCCCCCGCATTCCCGCCCTCTCCTCATCGTCTCTCTTCCTATTTACGGTAAACATATGCGCAGGAGAATGTTTTCTAGCAAGTTGTACCGAATCCCGACGGCTTTTATTCCGCGATCCCGGAAGGTACCAACACATTATAGGCGGAGAGGTGTGTGGAGAGGGGGAGAGATTTGTAGAGACTCAAGGGTTGGGTTTCTGAATAGGGGAGCGGAGGAGACGCCATGGCGCTAATCGGATATCCTTCTTCTCCTCTTTATAGTCTTCGGCCTACGGCATTTCTCTGCGGGGTCCTTCTCTTCTGCGCCGGTGGAATCGCTCTAGCTGCGGGCGACGGCGTGACCTACGATGGTGAGAAGGGGCCCAACTCCTTAGGGTGCAGCAACGCGTACCAGCTGGTAAGTTAACAAACCCAAGTTCAGGCTTCGACCTGGCATGAAGGGATAATCTATCTTGTTTTTCTTTTTCTTTTGTAATTTAGACCTTTGATTGGCTGTGGGGTAAGCATTTTCCTTGCGATTTGGAGATTAGCCGGGGACAATCCGGTGCGTTTCAACTGGCAATGCGTGTTATCTCCAGTATTTGGTACTAGATTGCATTGTGTTCGCATGCTTAATGAAAACCAAGTGATGACGTTTTGGGGAGTATTGTAAGATTAGATATGGACGATTTCTTTGTTTCTTAGCTTTTCGAAAGAGAAACGGTGAGGCTTGCCCCGATCTGTTAAACTATGACCTTCTAATCTGACGAGGAACTCGAGTTGGATCATTATTCAAGGAACACTATCTATTGGATTTAAGAGAGTGCACCTTTTATTTTCTTTTTTCCAGAGAAAGATATTCAGTTGGGGAGCTCTTTTATTACTCATCCTCACAAAATAAGAGGCCCATACAAATTCAGGGAATCAAACTAGATAGGAATGAAGCTTCATTTGGCAAACCTTTTTTTCTTACTTGCTTTTCAAAAAAACTACTTCAATTTGTAAACAATGTACACTGGAAATCTCCACCTCACATTCATACCTTTTGTAACGGCCCCTTTATTTAGGTTACCGCATTGTGCAAAACCTGCATTCATTAACTAAGGGTTAACTTTACATGTACATGAGACGTGAGACTAATATATAAACTACACTCCCTCGCAAGATGGACCATAGACATTGATCACGCCTAGGACCGTGGATGTAAAATATGTGAAGAATGGTTAAGATAGAGGATTTATGAGAATTTATGCAATTTGTCCTATAGAGGACACATGGTAGAGGACTATTTTCTTCTCTATGATAAAATGACTTTATTTTACATGGTTTAGTCCTTTCATGGAATATTGATGTACAACCCCGATATTCGCCGAGCATACTCCCGAAGGCTCATTGGAGCATCATGGTAGCATCGACCCATGTAGGAAGGGAGGTAGAGACAAGGGGGACGAGCGGTGAGGGAGGAGGCCTCCCGCTTACCCAGCCTATATAGAGGAGCGAGAGGTAGAGGGACAGGTCCCCCGCTCCCAGCTAGGGGGGCGAGCCCGGGCTGCTGCCCGGGGAGCTCGCCCCCGCTCCCAGCGAGGGGGGCGAGCCCGGGCTGCTGCCCGGGGAGCTCGCCCCCGCTCCCAGCTAGGGGGGCGAGTCCGGGCTGCCGCCCGGGGAGCTCGCCCCCGCTCCCAGCTAGGGGGGCGAGGCCGGGCTGCCGCCCGGGGAGCTCGCCCCCGCTCCCAGCTAGGGGGGCGAGCCCGGGCTGCCGCCCGGGGAGCTCGCCCCCGCTCCCAGCTAGAGGGGCGAGCCCGGGCTGCCGCCCGGGGAGCTCGCCCCCGCTCCCAGCTAGGGGGGCGAGCCCGGGTTGCTGCCCGGGGGCTCGCCCCGACTCCCATCCCGTAGGGGGGCGAGCTTAGGAGAGCATTCGGTCTGCGTTTAGCATCGTGGAACGGCGGGATTTGGCTATTCGCAGTCCAGTTTTGGCTATTCGCAGTCCAGTGGTCTGCGTTTAGCGCTTCAGAACGGCGGGATTTGGCTATTCGCAGTCCAGTTTTGGCTATTCGCAGTCCAGTGGTCTGCGTTTAGCGCTTCAGAACAGCGGGATTTGGCTATTCGCAGTCCAGTTTTGGCTATTCGCAGTCCAGTGGTCTGCGTTTAGCGCTTCAGAATAGCGGGATTTGGCTGTTTGCAGTCCAGTTTTGGCTATTCGCAGTCCAGATCCGAAAAACCTATAAATAGGACCAAGGGGGCACCATTGGAGAGGATCTCATTCTAGGCTAGCTCTCTCCCTCTCTCTCTCCCTCCCCAAGTCTCTCTAGGGGGGTGAGGAGAGCCTCCAGTGGTGCCCAAGCTTAGTAGTGGCTTGGGAGGGGAAGTTCCTAAGGGGCTTCCGGGTATGTGGCGGGACCTCCCCACTAAGCCCTTGGTCCAGTTCTTAGTTCCGACACCTTCAACCTAGAGCTCTCCCTTGGGGGAAGTAAGGGTTGGTCGCCCCTCAGCTTGCTGAGGGCCCCGAACTCCACAGAGACCAAGTCTTGTTCGCAAGATTTCGGTTTCAACATTATGGTGCGGTGAGCGTGGAGTGTGACCGATTCACGAAACTCTCGAGATGAGCTCCATGGACGGAGGTGGAGGAAGTTCCGACCCAGGTCATTCGCAGCCCCCGGTGGCTGGAGTGACGTTGGAGATGTTTGAAAGCTTCAAACGAGAGGTCATGCAGACCTTGCAGATCGCCTTCGCCACGACGGCCGTAGGCAGAAGAGGAGATGGTTCGGAGGTCCCGCCCCAGCAGGTGGAGGAGGGAACTCTCGGCCAGCAGTTCAGAAAGGAGATACCGGTGAGGGGGGAGTGGGGAGGTGCCATACCCCCACTCGCCCACCCTCAAGGGGGCGAGCTCAGGAGGGGGGCGCCCTCCCAGCTCGCCCCAGCCCCTCAAGGGGGCGAGCTCAGGAGGGGGGCGCCCTCCCAGCTCGCCCCAGCCCCTCAAGGGGGCGAGCTCAGGAGGGGGGCGCCCTCCCAGCTCGCCCCAGCCCCTCAAGGGGGCGAGCTCAGGAGGGGGGCGCCCTCCCAGCTCGCCCCAGCCCCTCAAGGGGGCGAGCTCAGGAGGGGGGCGCCCTCCCAGCTCGCCCCAGCCCCTCAAGGGGGCGAGCTCAGGAGGGGGGCGCCCTCCCAGCTCGCCCCAGCCCCTCAAGGGGGCGAGCTCAGGAGGGGGGCGCCCTCCCAGCTCGCCCCAGCCCCTCAAGGGGGCGAGCTCAGGAGGAAGGCACTGTCCCAGCTCGCCCCGTCTCTTCCAGCCCAGTCCCAAAAGGGGGCGAGCGGGGAGGCATCCGACCCCCACTCGCTCCACCCCAAAAGAAACCAAGTGAATGTTGATGGTCGAGACCACCTCGGGTGGAGGCTATCCAATAGCCCGGCGAGCGCAGAGGTCAACAATACGACTCCGCGAGAGCAAGGAAGTAAGGACTTCAAAAGAAAAAGATCCAACCGCCCGAGGTGGAGGCCGGGACCAAACACACCCCCTCCACCACCTCAGCAAACCATGGAGATTGGTGGGGGTAGAAGGAGGAGAGTCAGGAAAGCAGAAAGAAGAGGAAGAGGAAAAGATAGGGTGGTGCTACCCTACTGTGACTTCCACGAGGAGGAGGGTCACGCGACATCCGCCGGCCTTGAGTTCTTGGAACTGAAAAAGACAAGAGGTCCAAGGCGTCAACATCAACCACCAGAGGAATGATCATCTCATCCAAGCATCCCGAGAGGCGAGTGCCATGGGGGGTACGTGGTGTCTATTTCATGTTGTTTTCCTTTGTAGTAAGTTCTACCCCTCGCTGGGTGGGCCAGGAGGTTTTGACAAGGGAAATCCCCCCATTAGATGGAGGAAATTATTTTGCTTACATGATTAGAAAGTTGCCACCGAGATGTTCTCCTCACTCCAGGCTCTCACTAGCTGGGTGGGTCGAATGATCCTCGGAAGGAAGGGCTTGCCATCGAGATGTCCTCCTCATTCCAGGCTCTCACTAGCTGGGTGGGTCGAATGATCCTCGGATGGGTAAGTTCAACACCGAGATGTCCTCCTCATTCCAGGCTCTCACTAGCTGGGTGGGTCGAATGATCCTCGGATGGGTAAGTTCAACACCGAGATGTCCTCCTCACTCCAGGCTCTCACTAGCTGGGTGGGTCGAATGATCCTCGGATGGGTAAGTTCAACACCGAGATGTCCTCCTCACTCCAGGCTCTCACTAGCTGGGTGGGTCGAATGATCCTCGGATGGGTAAGTTCAACACCGAGATGTCCTCCTCACTCCAGGCTCTCACTAGCTGGGTGGGTCGAATGATCCTCGGAAGGAAGAGCTTGCCATCGAGATGTCCTCCTCATTCCAGGCTCTCACTAGCTGGGTGGGTCGAATGATCCTCGGATGGGTAAGTTCAACACCGAGATGTCCTCCTCACTCCAGGCTCTCACTAGCTGGGTGGGTCGAATGATCCTCGGATGGGTAAGTTCAACACCGAGATGTCCTCCTCACTCCAGGCTCTCACTAGCTGGGTGGGTCGAATGATCCTCGGAAGGAAGAGCTTGCCATCGAGATGTCCTCCTCATTCCAGGCTCTCACTAGCTGGGTGGGTCGAATGATCCTCGGATGGGTAAGTTCAACACCGAGATGTCCTCCTCACTCCAGGCTCTCACTAGCTGGGTGGGTCGAATGATCCTCGGATGGGTAAGTTCAACACCGAGATGTCCTCCTCACTCCAGGCTCTCACTAGCTGGGTGGGTCGAATGATCCTCGGATAGGTAAGTTCAACACCGAGATGTCCTCCTCACTCCAGGCTCTCACTAGCTGGGTAGGTCGAATGATCCTCGGGAGGAAGTGCTTGCCATCGAGATGTCCTCCTCACTCCAGGCTCTCACTAGCTGGGTGGGTCGAATGATCCTCGGATGGGTAAGTTCAACACCGAGATGTCCTCCTCACTCCAGGCTCTCACTAGCTGGGTGGGTCGAATGATCCTCGGAAGGAAGAGCTTGCCATCGAGATGTCCTCCTCATTCCAGGCTCTCACTAGCTGGGTGGGTCGAATGATCCTCGGACGGGTAAGTTCAACACCGAGATGTCCTCCTCACTCCAGGCTCTCACTAGCTGGGTGGGTCGAATGATCCTCGGATGGGTAAGTTCAACACCGAGATGTCCTCCTCACTCCAGGCTCTCACTAGCTGGGTGGGTCGAATGATCCTCGGATAGGTAAGTTCAACGCCGAGATGTCCTCCTCACTCCAGGCTCCCACCTAGCTGGCAGGGCCGGGAACCGCTCGGGGCAGGGAGGAAAATGTCCGCCACTAGTAGAGCTCGCTCCTAGAAGTGTGTCGACCCTATGTCCACCACTAGTAGAGCTCGCTCCTAGAAGTGTGTCGACCCCATGTCCACCACTAGTAGAGCTCGCTCCTAGAAGTGTGTCGACCCTATGTCCACCACTAGTAGAGCTCGCTCCTAGAAGTGTGTCGACCCCATGTCCACCACTAGTAGAGCTCGCTCCTAGAAGTGTGTCGACCCTATGTCCACCACTAGTAGAGCTCGCTCCTAGAAGTGTGTCGACCCCATGTCCACCACTAGTAGAGCTCACTCCTAGAAGTGGGTAGTCCCGACGCTGGCCCGCTGACCAGGCTCCCATCAAGCTGGCAGGTCCGAGGACCGCTCGGTGGCCGAAAATTCTCTAAGTGTTTTTTCCCCCGAGGTGGCCCTGCTAGCCGGACTCTCGCTAGCCGGCAAGGTTGGGGGACCTCTCGGGGAGGTGCTGTGGCTTTTCCAAGATAGCACCAATAATCGGATTCCCAGCGACACTCGTCGAATATGCAGGGTTGGACATTTCTTTCCGAGCGTGAGCCACGCTCGAAAAGAGCGGGGATTGTGTACAACCCCGATATTCGCCGAGCATACTCCCGAAGGCTCATTGGAGCATCATGGTAGCATCGACCCATGTAGGAAGGGAGGTAGAGACAAGGGGGACGAGCGGTGAGGGAGGAGGCCTCCCGCTTACCCAGCCTATATAGAGGAGCGAGAGGTAGAGGGACAGGTCCCCCGCTCCCAGCTAGGGGGGCGAGCCCGGGCTGCTGCCCGGGGAGCTCGCCCCCGCTCCCAGCGAGGGGGGCGAGCCCGGGCTGCTGCCCGGGGAGCTCGCCCCCGCTCCCAGCGAGGGGGGCGAGCCCGGGCTGCTGCCCGGGGAGCTCGCCCCCGCTCCCAGCTAGGGGGGCGAGTCCGGGCTGCCGCCCGGGGAGCTCGCCCCCGCTCCCAGCTAGGGGGGCGAGGCCGGGCTGCCGCCCGGGGAGCTCGCCCCCGCTCCCAGCTAGGGGGGCGAGCCCGGGCTGCCGCCCGGGGAGCTCGCCCCCGCTCCCAGCTAGAGGGGCGAGCCCGGGCTGCCGCCCGGGGAGCTCGCCCCCGCTCCCAGCTAGGGGGGCGAGCCCGGGTTGCTGCCCGGGGGCTCGCCCCGACTCCCATCCCGTAGGGGGGCGAGCTTAGGAGAGCATTCGGTCTGCGTTTAGCATCGTGGAACGGCGGGATTTGGCTATTCGCAGTCCAGTTTTGGCTATTCGCAGTCCAGTGGTCTGCGTTTAGCGCTTCAGAACGGCGGGATTTGGCTATTCGCAGTCCAGTTTTGGCTATTCGCAGTCCAGTGGTCTGCGTTTAGCGCTTCAGAACAGCGGGATTTGGCTATTCGCAGTCCAGTTTTGGCTATTCGCAGTCCAGTGGTCTGCGTTTAGCGCTTCAGAATAGCGGGATTTGGCTGTTTGCAGTCCAGTTTTGGCTATTCGCAGTCCAGATCCGAAAAACCTATAAATAGGACCAAGGGGGCACCATTGGAGAGGATCTCATTCTAGGCTAGCTCTCTCCCTCTCTCTCTCCCTCCCCAAGTCTCTCTAGGGGGGTGAGGAGAGCCTCCAGTGGTGCCCAAGCTTAGTAGTGGCTTGGGAGGGGAAGTTCCTAAGGGGCTTCCGGGTATGTGGCGGGACCTCCCCACTAAGCCCTTGGTCCAGTTCTTAGTTCCGACACCTTCAACCTAGAGCTCTCCCTTGGGGGAAGTAAGGGTTGGTCGCCCCTCAGCTTGCTGAGGGCCCCGAACTCCACAGAGACCAAGTCTTGTTCGCAAGATTTCGGTTTCAACAATTGAATTCTCAACAATGTGGATTGTAGTCTTGTTGTTGCAGTAAAGAGTAGTCAGTGATGTATTAATGATTCCAAGTTTCATCGTTTCAAAATTGATCAATTCCAATTCAGAAACAAACTGTTTCATTGCTAGATATTCAATCTTCACAGATGAGTGAGCTGCAACTTTTTGTTTCTTACTGCGTCACATAACATAGTTTCATCTAAGAACATTACCATATAGTCACGTGTAGATTTTCGATCATCATTTGAGTCAGTAAAGTTTGCATCAACAAAGATTGTGTGCGACAATATAGAAGACGGTCTGTACAGAAGTTACCTCTAAGAAGTGCACAATCCTTTCCACAATATAAAAATGAGATCAATGAAAACTCTAGCTCACTGTAGTCACTACAAAGGCCATAGCTTGACATTGGAGTAAGCGAGCTTCCCAACTAAGCATTTGTAATACCCTGGATCAGAAGATGTCGCAATTTAAAATAGACTGATAATGGGCTCCATAGATGTATCATTAGGTTTATACCCAAGACGACCTATCTCTGCTAGAGTATACTTTCTAAGTGATAACTATACTTGTTCAAAATTTCTTAGTACTTTAATACCTAAGAAATAGTGAAGATGACCCTAGTATTTTGTACGAAAATGTGAAAATATATGTGATTTGATTTTGTAGATTTCGGTTGTATCATCCCTTATGATGATAATGCTATATATAGAGACTAATAACATGACCATGCCATGAGCCATTCAATGGATAAAGAGAGATGTGCCAGAGCCACTTCTGACAAAACCAATTTGTTGTAATGTTGTATTAAATTTGTCAAATCAAGCACACGGAGATTGCTTCAAGCAGTAAATAGTTTGCTTCAACATACAAACCATAAAATCCTCCCAGTCCCTCAAAGTCCGAAGGTTGTTGCATGAACATGGTCTCGAAGAGATCATTGAGGAAAACGTTCTTCACATCCGACGGATGAAGAAATATTAAACAACAACATTCAAGCTTTTATCCCGCCATAGTGGGGTCGGCTATATGTATCCGTTGACGCTATTGAACTCTATCTTTAGTCATAATCTCACTAATGTCTAAGTACATCATGTCTTTTCTTATAGTTTCATTCCAAGTCTTTTTTGGTCTACCCCTCCCCCGTTTAATATGCCTAGTGGCTAAACTCTCACAATGCCTAACAAGTGCCTTTAATGGTCTCCTTTGTACGTGTTCGAACCATCTTAATTGAGCTTCTCGCATCTTCTCTACAATTGGTGCCACTCCTGTCTTATCGCTGATATATTCATTCCTAATTTTATTCAGTCTCATGTATCCACACATCCACTTAAGCATTCTCATCTCCGCAACTCTCATTTTTTGCTCATGTACATAATTCACTGCCCAACACTTATAACCATAGAGCATCGCTGGTCTAATTGCAGTACGATAAAACTTTCCGTTAAGTTTTGATGGTACTTCACGATCACATAAGATCTCAGACGCGCCTCTCTACTTTTACCAACATGCTTGGATTCTATGTATTACATCTTTATCTACACCTCCATCTTTTGAACTATCGATCACAGATATTTAAAGCACTCACTGCGAGAAATATCTTGGTCATCCAACTTAATGACAAAGTCATCCGTCCTTCTTGCACTACTAAATTTAAGTTTCATATACTCCGTCTTTTTCCTGCTCAACCTTAAACCCTTCTTTTTTAAAATGTCTCGCCAAAATTCAAGTTTCGTGTTTACACTCTCGCGCGTCTCATCGACCAAAAAATATCATCTGCAAACAATAAACACTAAGGTATTGCTTGTTGGATATGTCTGGTGAGCTCATATAAGATAAGGATAAAGAGATAAGAACTTAAAGCTGACCTTTTATATAAACCAATAATGATAGAGAATTCCCGTGTAATCCTCCAGATGTCCTCACCCTCATCACTAAATTTGTATACATGTCTTTGATTACGTCAATGTATGTTACATTTACATCTTTCTTTTCTAAAACTCTCCATAAGACCTCTCTTGGAAGCCTATCATAAGCCTTCGCAAGATCGATAAACAACATATGCAAATCTTGTTTTTTTCCCGATTGTCGTCAACGAGTCTCCTCAAAAGGTGTATAGCTTCCATATTTGACCGCGTTGATATGAATCCAAATTGATTCTCCGAGATAACAATCTCTCGTCTTACTATTTTCTCTATTTTATTCATTCTCATAGTTTCATGTCATGACTCATTAATTTAATTCTTCTGTAATTGACACTATTTTGTCTTCTTTGTTCTTGCACAAAGATACCGAGATATTTTCTTTCCATTAGTCCGACATTCTCTTTGTCTTCAGTATCTTATTATAGAAACATGTTAGCCACAAAATTTATTCATTCCCTAGGCATTTCCATACTTCAATGAGTATATCGTCTGTCCCATCCATCTTTCTATTTTTTATCTTCTTCAATGCATCATTTATCTCTAATACTTGAATTTTATGATAAAAGTTATGTTCCTATACTTCCCCAATTTACTTAACTCTTTCAAGCTCAATTCATTGTTTTTTTCTTCATTGTAAAGTTGATAAAAATATCTTTTCTATCGCTTAAATCCTTTGTCTTCCTTTCTTTAGCTCGAGCAATTTTATATATATCATGCTCTTCATCTTTCGTATTTAGTCGCTTGTAAATTTTTTTAATAAGCTTGACTTCTTGTTGTTTTATTTTTTTCTTGACGACTTTATACCTTGCCAAGTTTTTATCATTTCTACAAGCGTAGAGTGGTTTATAGCTAATCCTCTTTGCTCTCACTTCCTCTTGCACTTCCTCTTTCCACCACCAAAATTCTTTATGTGGTGGTGTACGATATTTTAACTCTCCAAGTACGTTCTTTCTACTTATCCTTAAATGTGAAGATATAACTTCCTATGTGACGCTATGGTAAATATAAGGATCATCAACTAGTTGTTCCATAACATCTATGTTAAATGTCAAGTAACCCCCTCACCGGGTGGTGAGAATAAGAGTGGCTAAGCCTAAGCCGATGGCTCTCGGTCCAGATAAAAGAGAGAAAGGTCAGATTGCAAGAAAGCGTGTGCAAAGCTTCGACCGAACCCTAAGGTTCGTTCCCCCTTCTCCTCTTCGTTTCTACATGGTATCAGAGGGGTTCGTCCCTTCGATCTGACGACACGTCGTGCCGATCCCGTCATTCGTTCCAGCCGCTGCCGTCGATCCCGTCGATCGTTCCTGCCGCTACTGCCGATCGACGCTCGTGCCGCTTCTGCCGATCGACGATCGTTCCTGCCGCTGCCGCTTCTGCCGATCGTCGTTCCTGCCGCTGTTGCGGGCGTTCCTGCCGCTTCTGCCGACGATCGTTCCTGCCGCTGCCGATCGACGATCGTTCCTGCTGTTGTCCTGCTGCCGTGCTTCTGCCGTGTTCCGCTGCGCCTGCTGCTGCCGTGACCTGGAGGTCCGGCCCTGCTGTTGTCCCGCTGCCGTGGTGCTTCCTAGGTCCTCCGGCTTGTGTGCCTGTATGGATGACAACTTGAAAAGTGCTAATGCCTCTGAAGGGGCCGCTAATCAACCCAAACACTACAGTGGAGGGAGTCCTAACATGGACTTCAGTCAAGGTGTTACTCACATTAAACTCAATGGAAGGAATTACCTTCTATGGGCTCAGTCCATGAGGATTTTCATTGGGAGCCGTCGAAGACTGGGTTTTCTCACAGGATCCAAGCCGGCACCAAACAAGACCGATCCCAAATACGAGGAATGGGAAGGTGAGAATCTCACAGTGATTAATTGGCTTGTCAATTCTATGGAACCCAAGATTGCAAGCCACTTTCTATTCTGTGAAACTGCAAAAGACATGTGGGAACAGATCGAACGAAATTACTCAAAAAAGAAGGACTTAGCCAGAATATATCAACTCCAAACTGAACAGATCCACATGGCTGGAATGGGGGACTTCGAAGAATATTATGGGAAGTTGACCCATAAGTGGGCTGAAATTGATCAGTATTCTGCTATTCAGACTATTGAAGACTACAAGACTGAACTCATGCAACGGAGGGTATTTGAGATGCTCTTTGGTCTCCCTCCTGAACTTGAATTCCAAAGGGTTCAGATGTTGGGACGTGATTCTGTGCCTGATCTAGAGACTGTGGCTCACTATATTAGGGGAGAAGCTAGTCGTATAAACTCCCTTCGTTCAGGTACTCATGTGGGTCATGAGGTGTCTGCCCTTGCTACTGAACAGAAGAAATGGCATTCTAGAAATATGAGGCAAGAAGACAAGAGTAAAATGAAGTGCCCTCACTGTGGGAAGAAAGGCCATGGGAAAGAGAAATGTTGGGATCTTCATCCTCATTTAATCCCTCCAGGATGGATTCGGGGTTCTGATGGGAAATATGTGAGGCCTTCTACTGCTATGTATAGCCACCTTGATAATTCTGGATATCTTCAGGCAGAAAATGAGAGGTTGATTAGAGAACTCAAGGCTCTGAAACCCAACTCTGCTGGTGACTTGGCTGGTACGGCCGCTCATGCTCGCTCTACTACTGTGTCCTCTAGAGATCTATCCACCCCTTGGATTATTGACTCGGGGGCTTCCGATCACATGACCGGATCTTCTATGGGAGTCTCCCCTATTTTTCCTACCTCTGGCAGTGTGAAACTTGCTGATGGATCCTCGGCGTCTGTGACTGGTAAAGGGGATATTCATCTTTCTCCCTCTGTCTCTCTCAAGTCTGTGATTATTGTTCCCTCATTTCCTACGAATCTCTTGTCTGTTAGCAGTTTAACTAAACAACTTAACTGCTCTATCACTTTTTTCTCCTCTCATTGTGTGTTTCAGGATCTGGCGAGTGGGAAGACGATTGGTGGTGGACATGAGTCAGGTGGAGTGTATGTCATGGACAACTATCAGGCTTTTAGTTCTCAGAGTATTACCGACCAGGATCAGTTGAGGCTGTGGCACAAGAGATTTGGGCATGCTCGGTTGAAGACCTTGAAAGCTATTTTTCCGCATTTGCTTAATGTTAAAACTGTTACTTTTGATTGTCAGTCGTGTGAATTTTCTAAGCATTGTAGGACCAACTATGCTCCTAGTTTGAATCGAAGTTTGAAATGTTTTGATTTGATACATTCCGATGTCTGGTCATCTCCTATTTGTTCTGTGAATGGTTTTCAATATTTTGTTTCTTTTATCGATGATCACTCACGCTTTACCTGGGTGTACCTCATGAAAAGGAAGGATGAAGTCTCAAAAATATTTCAGTTGTTCTACAATTATGTGCAGACTCAATTTGGAACTGCAATTAAAATTCTTAGGAGTGACAATGGAGGCGAATATACGTGCAGTGACCTTCAGTCGTTTCTGAGAGATCATGGGATTATTTTCCAATCTTCCTGCCCGGGGACTCCTCAACAGAATGGGGTTGCCGAAAGGAAGAATCGTCATATCTTGGAGACCACTCGATGCTTGTTGCAAGAGATGTTTGTCCCTAAGGGACTATGGGATGAAGGAGTTCTCACATCCGTCTATCTTATTAATAGGATGACTACCGGTACTTTGGGAGGAAAGTACCCTCTTCAGATTCTCTGCCCAAATATGCCTCTATTCAACACCCCTCCTAAGGTGTTTGGGTGCGTCGCCTTTGTTCACATTGTGGGGCCTCATAAGGACAAATTAGGGCCACAATCTGTAAAATGTGTCTTTGTGGGATATGCTGCCAACCAAAAGGGTTATAAATGTTATTCTCCTACTCTCCGGAGAAGGTTTATATCAAAAAATGTTACCTTTTTCGAGAACACTCCTTATTATTCCAATGAGGGCAAACTCATCTCGTTTCAGAAGGAAAGCAATGAAGAAAGTGATATGTTGCCACCTCTTCCTGTTCTTGTTGATGTGACTGCTCCAGAAAGTGTTGATATTCCTGTTATAAAGGAAACCCCAACGAGTGATATTCGTGTTTACAGAAGGAAAGGAGATCTTCAAGTATATCAAAGAAGAAAAAACATCAAGACTGGACAAGAATGTCACACTCATGCTCCACCACCTACCACCTCTCCACCAGATCCAAGCTACAACACCACTTCAAAGATCCCTTCTTCTCTTCATTTTCAGAGTGGTCGCACTAGATATCCTATGGATAAATATGTTGGGTATCACTCTATCTCTCACTCATTACAAGTATACCTTGCTTCTGTTTCCTCTATTCCTATTCCTAACAGTTTTTTAGAAGCTAGCTCTAATTCCCACTGGGTAAAGGCTATGGAGGAGGAGATGAACGCTCTCCAACGTCAAAAGACTTGGGAAATTGTTCCTATTCCTAATGGGCGCCATCTAGTTGGATGCAAATGGATTTATACTACTAAATTTCTACAAGATGGTACTCTTGATAGGTACAAAGCGAGATTGGTAGCTAAAGGTTTTACTCAGGTTGATGGTGTAGACTTCCAAGAGACCTTTGCTCCGGTTGCTAAATTGAACTCCGTCAGAATTCTCCTATCTATTGCTGCTCATAAGTCTTGGACTCTACATCAACTCGATGTTAAAAATGCTTTCCTACATGGTGAATTGGAGGAAGAAATCTATATGACTCCACCTCCTGGTATGGATGTTCCTAAAGGACATGTGTGTCGCCTCAAGAAAGCCCTATATGGCCTCAAACAGTCTCCACGTGCCTGGTTTGCCAAGCTAAGTGATAAACTTGTTCATCTGAATTTCAATCGCTGTACTTCAGATCATTCTGTCTTTGTCTACAAAGGGGAGGGATGCACTACTATTCTCGTAGTCTATGTGGATGATATCATTATTACAGGAACGGATGACCTCCACATTGCTCGGGTTAAAGAGGAATTAGCGTCCGCTTTTGAAATAAAGGATTTGGGTCTCCTTCGGTACTTTCTTGGAATTGAGATTGCGCGTTCTGCTGGGAAGATTATGATCTCTCAGCGAAAATATGTCTTGGACCTTCTCAATGATGTTGGATATTTGGGAGTCAAACCTGTGGAGAGTCCTGTGGACCCTGGTTATGACATTCATAAGGAGACCTCTCCAGATCTTGAGAGGAAGTCTATTTTTCAACGAATTGTGGGGAAATTGATTTATTTGACAATCACCAGACCTGATATCTCCTTCGCTGTTGGGTTGGTTAGTCAATTCATGCACAACCCAAAAGTTCATCACTATCAAGCTGTTTTGCGGATTCTAAAATATTTAAAAAAGGACCCTGGAAAAGGCCTTATCTATCAAAATCATGGCCATCTTAAGGTCCACGGATACTGTGATGCTGATTGGGCAGGCTCTTCCGTGGACAGAAGATCTACTAGTGGATATACCATCTTTGTTGGTGGCAACCTTATTTCCTGGAGAAGTAAAAAACAAAATGTTGTGGCTCGTTCTTCCACTGAAGCAGAGTACCGTGTCATTGCTGTTACTGCGTGTGAACTGGTTTGGGTTAAATCTATCTTGGGGGAAATGGGATTTCCTGTCATTGAGGCTATGCAACTCCATTGTGATAATCAAGCTGCAATTCATATATCTAACAACCCTGTCTTTCACGAGAGAACAAAGCATATTGAAATTGATTGCCATTTTGTGCGGGACAAAATTCAGGATCAAACTGTGACTATGGTATTCGTGCCCTCTGAAGATCAACTGGCTGACATGCTCACTAAAGCAGTCTCTGGCAAATCACTTCATTCTTACTCTCTTAAGCTCGGAATGCTGGATGCTTATGGGGTTAGCTTGAGGGGGGGTGTTAAATGTCAAGTAACCCCCTCACCGGGTGGTGTGAATAAGAGTGGCTAAGCCTAAGCCGATGGCTCTCGGTCCAGATAAAAGAGAGAAAGGTCAGATTGCAAGAAAGCGTGTGCAAAGCTTCGACCGAACCCTAAGGTTCGTTCCCCCTTCTCCTCTTCGTTTCTACAATCTACCTTGAAAGCAACCTGTTTTTTCGTATTCAAGTTTCGTCATTGAATTTTTGGCAAGACTTTTATCCTTATCTTGAATTTACTATATTTAATTTGCACATTCAACACCATTAGCCTGTTGTGTGTTGTCAAACTTTCTCCTGATATGATTTTGCAATCCTTACAAATCTTTCTATGAATTTTGTGAGTCATAAAATAGTCAATTTATGACTTATTTGGTCCGCTCTTAAACATAATTAAATGTCCTTCCCTTTTCATGAAAAATGTATTTATCACAATTAGCTCATGTGCTATGACAAAGTCTAAAATGATTATTTTTTCTTCATTTCTTTCTATATACCTAAATCCTCCATGAACATCTATATAATTCATATTTTTCTTCCCTATATGTCCATTTAAGTCTCCTCCCATAAAAACTCACTCGCTTTGTGAGATTTATCTTACCAAATCATCCAAGTTTTTCTAAAATTGCACTTTAATAGTTTCACTTAATCCTACTTGAGGCGCATAAGCACTAATCACATTAATTGTTTCCTTTCTTAGGACTAATTTAAGAGTCAAGATTCTATCACCTTTTCTACTTACCCCTACAGCTGCATCCCTCCAAGTAGTATGCACAATAATACGCACTTCATTGCTTGTTTTATTTTTTCATGAATACCTAATCTCATACAAATTATTATATACAAGAGAACCCACACAATAATTAATATAGTCAGAGGTAAAAAAATATCAGTATAGTTAGACCCAAATTGCTGAGTAAACCCTTTGGCTACGAGGCGAGCCTTGAGACATTCTACCATCCCGCCAGGATTCTACTTAACAACAAATACCCACTTACAACCAATGATTTTCTTACTTGGAGATAATAGAACCAAATTTCACGTTTGATTTGATTTTAGTGCAACCAATTCCTCTACCATAGCAGCACCCCTTCGAGATGAGAGATGACATCCTCATCAGAGGATGGAGTAGATATAATCATATAACAACCAAGTATATAACAAATTTCTTTGCAAAAGATGTAAAACGATGATAAGCTACAAAATAAGAAATTTGGTTAAATGTGCATAAATGTTTATCTTTTCTTATTGCAATAGGCAGATCCACATCCAAAGGCACGACTGGTGGCATATGCAATACAGATGATTGTACTAGAGGATTTGTAAATAAATTATCATTAAGTTTTTATGACCACAATTGGGGATCAAACACTCTTAGAGAGATCAGAGTAATAATGGCGCTAAGGATAAGTGGTATGCAAAGGATCGAGATCATGGGTGTGAAGTGTGTTAGTGCCCGTGCCAAATAGAATAGGTAGAGGTATTGGATGAGTTGTGGAGCGAGGCCTAAGAGGAGCAAAATATGTCTTATTTTCATAGAAGGTGATATCACACGACACAACAACCTAATAGGTAGACGGATCATAACATCTATAACCTTGTTGAGATCTGAGTGTTCGACAAATATCATCCATTGAGCACATAGATTAATTTTATCATATATGGGGCTATGCTATGAGGAATTGAGGATAACATAGACATCCATTTTTTTTTTGAAGGAAATGGATTATCTTTAGGATGAATGATAGAGAATGTAATTTGGCTCTGAAGGATCAATGAAAGAATACAATTGATGTATAATTGAACATTTAAAATAACAAATTGCAGAAATGTTTAAACACATGCATATGAAAAACTAAGGAGGGAGCAACGTGCCAACATCTAATACATGTCTATTGTTACATGCGGTAATCCCATTTTGTTAAGGAGTATATAAATAAGAAGTTTGATGAAGAATATCATTAGAGTCGAAAAACTCTTGAAGGACTTTGCTAAAGCACTCTTTAGCATTGTTGAGTTACAATATTTTGATGGAAATGTTGAATTGCTCAAGTGAAAGTGCGTATATTAACAATTTCAGTATACAACATTTTGAAGACACAAATTAATTCAGTTTGAGAGCATAAATAAGTATAACCACATCATATGAGTGTGATCATTAATAAATATTACAAAATAATTGTACTTATTCACACTTGATTTTTAAAAGGCCCCCAAATGCTACTATGAACTAAAGCAAATGTGTTCATAGTGTTTAAAATTACTAGGAAAAAATGCGCTGCGATGATGTTTTTTGTAGGATACATGACTCACAACTAAAACTAGAAAAAAGAAATATAACATAAATATAACCACATCATATGAGAGTGATCATTAATAAATATAACAAAATAATTGTACTTATTCACACTTGATTTTTAAAAGGCCCCCAAATGCCACTATGAACTAAAGCAAATGTGTTCATAGTGTTTAAAATTACTAGGAAAAAATGCGCTGCGATGATGTTTTTTGTAGGATACATGACTCACAACTAAAACTAGAAAAAAGAAATTTAAGTAGCATAACACGTAAGGAAGGTAAAGATGGATGACCACGACGTTGGTGCCACTGAATGATTGAAAGACTCATATATGTACTCGGCAACCGTTCCACGTAGTGCATGCCGTTTTGCACATGTCCACCAATCTGTTGCTTCATCCGTAGATCTTGTACCACAAAATGAGAGGATACAACATTACCGAACAACTAAGAGCACAAGTGAGTTGACATATGTACATAAATTATTATCCGTTTCAAAGACAATTAAAGTATCGCACAATTTTTAATTTGAATGAGAGATGCATGTGGAACTAGAAACGGGAATGATAAAGCCATCAATAATGGAGACAAGCTTGTCATGTGTGGGACACAAGGCATGAGGTCCATCTTTAGACTTATGATTGAAAGTGTTGAGTTAGCAATCCAAGAACTAGAATGAGATTAAAATAACATACCTAATGAAAGCAAAATATTAACGGGTGCTTCCTGGAAGAGAAGCCGACATTACTTAGTCAAATCGGTAGTAGTTAAGGTTCCTTGTCCACCCAAGGAGTCAGTGAGATGACCAGTAGATCCAGTTGAAGGAGCATAACTCTAATGCGTTGTAGGCGCATCCTTAGAATAACCATGTGTCTCCTCACATTTATCTTTACGATGATTGGTGCCACCATTCCAACCAAATTATAACTCACCACGGCCAGCACGACCCTGTCCATGGACGTGAAGGTGTTGTCATGATCCTCGACTCTGAATAGATTCCGACCACCATAAATATATCCATGCTAAATTAATCATAACGTCCTCCACCTTGTGCAACAAGAGTAGAGGACATAATTTCAGGTGCATTAAATGACGAAGCAATACACTAGATTGTAGATAAAGTGAACGTCATTAAAGGTGAATTGTGTTACGAAACTATGAGAAATCGAGCATCATATGAAATAGGTTCCCATGCGAGAAGTAAAATACCAAAGTGAGCCTCTCTTTGGATTCGAGTAACTATAAGATCTGTAAAAATTGGCTGAAAAGCATTCCACTGTTCAATTAGTCCACTAAAAATGGCACGAAAGTCATGTAATTCTTCATGGGAGAGTTTGATGTGAGTTGTTGAAAGGTGTTATAGAGTTTCCAGAGATTATCTTCAGAGGAGTATAAAGATCGAAGGTGAAACCAAACCTCTTTAACAATATGCAAGGACTTAATAAATCTGTAGCACATGGTGTCCATGGAGTTTGACAACTAGACTATCATGTTGTAGTTGTTCTTGAACCATGTATCATATGTGGCATCCTTGGTGTCCTAAGGTGCTTTTGTCAAGTGGCGATGCCGGCCTTTATTGTTGAGGACCTTATCTACAGAATTGGACAAGAGCAAGTAGTTGGTGGCGCCAGTGAGAGAAATGGTGGTGAGATGCAAGTCCGTCTTGAAGTCAACATGAGGAATTGAGTGGAATTTCCTACCACGAGAAGATGCCTAAGAGATCAGGAGCAAGTAGGAAGTTCCGGAGCAAAGAGTTATTTGGAGAAGACAGTTGGAGTGATCTAGATGTATCAGAGAAACTAAGAGATGTTGTAGATTGCGACTAGGTACCGATGGGATTGTGGATTGCAGATAGGTATATAGACTAAAAGGGATATGTGGCTGATACGAGGATCGTTGACGAGACTTGTCTCTGGATCCGAGAAGCTGAGTGAGGTTCGACGTGACCGTACAATTTCGTTTAGTGACAAGAAGCAATGTGTCCGACAACAAGTTTCTGGGAGCAGGAGAGCGTCTGGGAGCAGATTGTTCGATACCTCTTGTTAGAGGAACGTCGAGTCTGGATAGATTTGCTGGCGGGATTGCGCTATTCGAACGACAAAAGAGACAACAATGACTATGGTTACCCCCAAATCTATGATATTATGTGAATAATGTAGCAACTTTTTATTTCTCAAAGGATAATACACCTACATATATATACATTTACTAAGAAGTCGCTATACTTGTACAAGTGATGTGGCACTAAAATATAATACATTAATCTATGTGTACGTATTTTTCCCAAGTGATAATGAGGTTATAATGATTATAGAGATCATATATACCCACAAAACCAAAAAGCCAACAGATGTCTCCTTTCTTTCTCCTCCTATGTATACCAAGAAAACTTGAAAAATGCAAGCTTGCTCCCCCCCCCCCCCCCCCCCCGTTGTCCTTGGAGCATCGAGGTCTTCTTATCTTGCAACAGCTACGGGAGATGCTCAAAAGAAAGATGTTTGTTGGCTTCACTCACTTTCTGTTCAGGGCTTGAGTCATATATAAAAGTATATATATACTAGCATCTTCGGCTCTTCGCACGGGTTTCGCCCGTGCTCGATGCGTTGCTGCAGGCTGTGCTCGCAGGACAACGGGTTGCGCCCGCAAGCATATTCGGCGGAAGCAATGACATTCAGGGGGGGAGGAGCTTCGCCCGTGCTCGATGCGGCGCACAAGCTATACCCGTATCCAAGCGGGCTTCGCCCACAAACATATCTGGTGGGGCGGAGACACTCGGCGGGTCATAAATAAACAAAGAAAAATACAAACATACGCTAAAAGATAGCAATAAGGAGGTATAATTTGAACAAAAAAATGTTGAATGCAAATCAAATTAATGCACAATGAAGTAATTATAAAGTGCATCAACATACACTTATCATTTTGAGATGATACGCATCAACAACTTACCCGGTAAGAGCTGGCAGGTAGGGAAGAGCTTCTGAAGTAGACTTTTCTTTCTTCTAGGAATGTATCGGGTATGGGAATTCTTGTGAGGCCACACTCCTCCACGAAGATTCAGGCGAACTCGGTCACCTTTTTGCCCATCATCTTGGCCTTGAGGGACCAATGGAAGGTCTTGTTGAACCTCTCCAGTACCTTCTCTTGAACCAACATGTAGAATGGCTCTGAATCTGCTGCCAGAGAAAAAAATTTAAAAGCTCAACTAATGGATCTACGCATTGGCGGTTATAAGAGATCAATACGGTAGCATGGTGTAATTAGGTGAGAATGAGAGATACCGAGCAAGAGACCGTCCATGCAAGAATACTAAAAAAAACTATTGATGCTTGTTGAATCTTGGATGCCATTCAGGATGCAAGTGCAAAAAAGGGTTGTACCATTTTGAAGCCTCTTGTAGAAGCAAGCCTATCCTGGTCCAGCAAGCTATCCTTCTCTTTCACTTTCTGCAAAACCGTCCATGCAAGAATACTAAAAAAAACTATTGATGCTTGTTGAATCTTGGATGCCATTCAGGATGCAAGTGCAAAAAAAGGGTTGTACCATTTTGAAGCTTCTTGTAGAAGCAAGCCTATCCTGGTCCAGCAAGCTATCCTTCTCTTTCACTTTATGCAAACCTAGTAGGATTTAACAAATTGGAGAATAATTGATGGATATAATGAAAAAGATTTTATAATTACTGGTGTTGCGACGATGGAGGGAGTCGAGTTGGGGGGCTTCGACGGCGATGTTTCTCTGTGCGGTGTTTCTTGTTGGAGTTTCTGAGGTGATCTCAAAGCAATCAATAGTTAGTCTTGCTGCCAACGCAATATGAGCCTATAGGGTCGCACATAAAAGCGTTTGGAGAAATTGGAGAAAGGATTGTGTTGGCCTTACTCATATTGGATATGAGTAGAGGACCAATCCTGTGACTACTTGGAATTAAGTTGAGAATGTCTCAACGGGAAATCGTTTAAAGGGTTTAAACGAATGGGTTTATACTTGACAAATTCGGCTAAAGGGTTTAACCGAATTGTGTCAAATTCGGCTAATGTGATTAACCGAATAAATGTTGTTTTCGACTAATGAGATTCGGCTAATGTGATTAACCGAATTGTAACAGATTCGACTAAAGGGTTTAGCCGAATCAGGTCAGTTCGACGAAAGGGTTTCGCCGAATTTATATAGACGAATTCGTCGAAATGGTTTCGCCGAATCTGAGTCGAATTCGGTTATATCAATTAGTCGAATTCGGCGAATGTGAATCTGGACAGATATTCTGTTTTTCCCTCTGGTCTGCGGATAGCCTTTTCTATACCTTGCGTATAAAAAGGAATGCGACTAGGTCTTCGAGATAGACGGTTTTAGATCGAGCCTTCTCGCGATTTCTGGAGAGCCGAAGACGGAAGTGTTCCGATCGCTCTCGATCCGTCCGCCGCCGCTAGTCGCCGCCTCCTCTGGATCGGACCTAGCAGTCCGTGAGGACGTTGAGAGCTTCCTTCTCCGACCTAGTTCTTGTACGACAAGAAGCTAGGGTTCTCCATCGTTCGTGTGGATCGCTGTAGAGGAGCCGACACACTTCGGTTCTTGGAACTCTAAGGCAGATTTCGGATTTCATATTGGAGCACCTTGGTTGAGTGTTGACTCAATCCCGCAAAGGTACCTTGTATTTCGATTTGCTTATTCTCTTGAATCATGAAAACCGCAAGATCCGTTAGCTTCTTTTGGGTTGTTCTTGTTATTTCCGCTGCGCATATGTGATATGTAATCCCGTTCGAGGGGTATAGAAAACCCAACATTTCTCTGCGCGTTGGGGGGCATCAGTTGTTTCGACGGTGGTGTTACCCGTAAATGGTATGAATATCAATCAGTTGTATCCTAAAGAATGTAGTTTTGAAGTTGTTTTCTATAAAGAACCCATAGCAATGTACCCAGTCAAATAACGAATAAGGAAATTGAAGAGTTTATAGTGAAAATTATAGCAGGTGACTGATTTTCATTGAAATGGTATGGTAATTTCAACGGAGATCAGAGTAAAAAAATGTGAAATCAAAGCAATGCACATATTTGCATGAAATGGTGTTGAAGACGGAAGCTTGCTCGTAAACATTTAGTTGGTGGCTGAGCAAGAATTAAAGAGTGCTTATAAATAACTATCATCTGACCTGAAGAACAGCGAAGCGAGTTTCAAAGGGCCGATAAACTTATGCGAAGATGATAATGAAATGTTAGGGAAAATGAGAATGAAATTATTTGCCTGTTGAGGGCTTTAAAGGAGATTAAATAGAAATGCTGAACAACTGACTAAAATGTAAGGAGAATGGGGCCATTAAAGGAGATGGGCAGAGAGAAGTGAAATAAAACGGAAATGCGAGAGATAGCTTGTACGTTGGCGAGGCTGGCTAGAGTCCGTGGTGTTGAGATATACAACGGAGTGCGGCCTAGATCCCAAGCAAAGCAAATGGGGCAAGGTAGGAATGCGCAATAGAGTCCGAGCGAAGCGGGGGGAAGTCACTGGGAAGAGATAGTTATTGTGGAGACGGACGTAGGGAAGGTCTGTTGTGGGAAGAGGCGAGAGGCGAAAGAAGAGTGGTGATGCCCTAGCGAAGCAGTTCAGAGCCGGTAGGGAAAAAACCTGAGGAGATGGTTTTCTTGCGATCCCCTGGTGATGCCCTGGTCGATGCTGGCGAATATGTTCGAGTTGGAGAATGAGGAGGCGTGCGCCGATGCCCGTTTTCGAGAACTGAGAGGCGAGAGGGGTGCTGCGATTATTTTATCGCGATGGCTCGAGAATAGAACGAAAGCGCGAGTTAAACAGGGGAGCGTGGTGTGGGGGTATATTGGAGAGCATGAAATTGAACGGTCGGTAACATTATTTTTTGGAATTGTGCGGATGAGATTGAAAGTTCGGTGTGCCTCCAGATATGTATATTCCCTTAATATATATACGAGTGACAGTGCACGGGGGGCCCCCCGTGCCCCGCACGACAATACCCGGCCTCTGATCGGCGGGCTTCGCCCGCCCCAGATCGATGCGTTGTTGCGGGCTTCGCCCGCATTCAAGCGTAACAGTTAAATCGATGCGTTGTTGTGGGCTGCGCCCGCCTCAAGGCGGGCTGCGCCCTTAACATATACGTATGAGTACTCAAAACGATCATAAAAAAATAAAAATAAAAATAAAAATTTTTATTTTTTAAAAAAATGTACGATTGGACGTAAAAAATTTATTTTTCTCCCTCTTTCTTTCTCTCTCCTCTTCCTCTCCCTTCCGCCATCTCTCCCTCTCTCTCTCTTTCTTTCTTTCTCCCTCTTTCTTTCTTTCTCTCTCTCCCCACTTTCTCTCTCTTTTTCTTTCTTTCTCTCTCCATCGTTGAAAATGGATAACTAGAATTGCTTGGATGAATGTTTAGCAGCCTCAGTGGTCCTAAAAGTATTTCTTCTTAGAATATATATATATATATGTTTGTGTTTGTGTGTGTGTGTGTTTGTGCGTATTAGGTGAAATATAATATTTTAATGCTCCTCAAGTTTGACCCAAGAACTTTGAATGCCCAACTTGTTCTGGATGTACTTGTTGATGTCTGTTAAGATTTTAGTGAAGATTGCCAACCGATATTTTGTTGTCATGTACTTATTTTTGAAAACCTATCCATGGGCTTCTCTCTTAAAGTGACATTCAACTGCAATGTGTTTTGTATTTTCATGAAATATTGGATTTGATGCAATACACATATCTTCCTTATTGTTGCACATAATTTTGATTATAAACTCCAAGGTGCATCCCAAGTCCTTCAGTAATTTTTTGAGTCAGACCATATCATATGCAGTGTTAGCCATTGTCTTATTCTTTGTTTCAACACTCAATCTGATTGCAAGTAAGATTAGCACTTCGAATTGTTGATTCATCGCTATGTTGTTTGTTACTTTTCTAGAATACCAAATTACATCTCAAGAACACATTGTACCATGTAGTAGATCTCTGTTACGGGCTTGCCTGCAACGTGTCGGTGACTTCGTTGGAGGCGGGGATACAATGAACCTAACTTTACTGAAGGAGAGGGGGAGGATATGTGGAGTCTTGCTCAACCCTAACCCTATTTTAGGGTGGAGGAGATGAGAGAACTAAGAGACTAAATGATAATTCTTTTTTGCCTTTCTTCATAGCCTAAAGCGATTTAAATAACTTACGATGACACTTGTTTGCAAAAGGCTCCCTTAACATGTGGGTTAACTAAATCATATAAAAACTCCAAATAAACCAATACAAGAGATAACTTCAATACGACACTGTAATAATGATGTAAATTCACCGCATGACACTAATAAAGATACATAATTTATTCACCGACATGAAACCAATAAAGATACGTTCACCGACTGAGTAACAATTGGAGGAGTTGGTGTCTCGAGGTGTAGGTGAATGATGTGCCCCTCTTTGGTATCCGATTGTGGGTTGGGCACGACTTCTAATTGTGTAATGGACGGTGGGGTGCCTTCTTGTGTAGTTGGAGGCCCCTTGAGATTGGAGATGGGAGTGACGAAAACCAAGGCATGGATACAAGTCATGGATGATTGCTTCTCACTAGACCTAAACGTGATTTCTTTGAAATGATTCTACATGGTGATGCCCTTTGGGCTCACTAATGTGCCATTTACATTTCAAGCTCCGATGAATGAGGTGTTCCGATCTCACTTGTGGAAATTCATCTTGGACTTCTTCGATGATTTTTTGGTATATAGTTTGACAATGCCAAAACACATCTAACACTTACAAATAGTTCTACGTCTCATTAGTAGCAATAGCCTTTCTTCCATCGGGACAACTACACCTTCAACAATGAATCTGTCTTATCTGGGCCACGTTGTGTACTCATAGGGATTGTCTGCAAACTGTTGCGCGGAAAACACTAAATTAGCGACAAGTGCATTTGTTGTACAAATAATAAAGTGATTAATAAAGATCGTTTCCAAGTGCATTTTGTAAAACAATTACTAAAATGTGTCTATTCTATTTTTATTTAAACAATCGATTGAAGGTTTATGTTATATTATCAATATATTTAACTAAAAGAAAACAACAACAAAGGAAATGATTAACTGTAAAACGAAACGAGTGCAAGAACACAATGAAAGTCACGAGAGAGAGAGAGAGAGAGAGAGAGAGAGAGAGAGAGAGAGAGAGAGAGAGAGAGAGAGAGAGAGAGAGAGAGAAGTCTCTAGGGCATTCAGGTTCATCAATATTTTTGATATAGAAATTAGATTGATGATGTTTTCTCTTCGATTATCATTCATGTGGCAATTCTTTGGTCCAGGAATATTTCCTCTACATATTTATTTAGTATCCCTTGGTCCGATAATATTTAAAATAATCATAAATGAATTATGATTTATAAAACTCACTAATTTTCATCATGAAAACATGCATAAAACTATTGCTTGTAATAACAAAATGTTGGTCCTATTTTGATTATTTAACGATATCATTCTACGTAGCATCCACTTTTGAGATTCATGGTCCAATACTCTAAGCGCATAAATTCTCATTAGAAGTTGATCACACCTCCTCGAGTATAAAACATGATGAATAATAATCAACAAGAATGTAAAAGAAACAAACAAAACAACATCAACTATTGTTTCATGCCATGAATATTGATTACACCTTTGTCCTAACGAAAGAAAAATTAGTTCATACTAGACATGAAAAGAAACATTACAAGCATGATAAGAATAAAACAAACACAACCAAAGAGATTAGAAAATACAACTCAAGACGAAAAAGACGAAGAAAATGAAATCAACTCATTCTCATACAATGGCCACCTCTCTTTCTTCATTGGCTCTAAGTTTTGATTGTGTGGCATGTAAAATTTCGCCCCTATCTTTTTGGACTTCAAAAATCCAAATTTCTCTCCTTCAATAAAGTTGTTTTCTTCTAAAAATAGCAGAATCCTGTCCTTGATTTCAACACATAATTAACTTATTAATTGTTGTAGCAAGCCTGATTAAAACAGAGCTCCGTTTTCTTTCCACTGCTATAAATTTTTTTACGGTATTTCCGAAATGCAGTTATGCGTTACATAACTCCTTGTAGGTCAACAGTTATGACCATTGAAACGAGGCGTTGCATACTACTTTAAATAGCTTAAATCTTCTTTAATTTGCTATAAACTTGCTCTGAATGCATCCAATCCTTGCGGAGTTATAATTCTTGTAGAAAAACATCAAAATGTAGCAAATAGACATTTAAATTACTCGATTAAATGAAATTCATAAAGAATAAAGGTGCTAAAACATGTATATAAGATGATGTTATTGCAAAACCTAGTTAAGATTAGTGCCATCTAATATTGGCTGTAACTAGGACACATCAGAGTGCTGCTGGAATTCCTCGGGTTGATGGGATACTACCACAAGTTCATGAAGGGCTACGAAACCATCACCGCCCTATTGACAAGCCTATTGAAACTTGTCCTTCCAGTGGACATCCGCAATGCGGCAGACATTCCATACCCCGAAGGATGCCCTTTCCTCAGCATCAGTCCTACGACTATAGGACTTCCAACAACAGTTTTAGGTGGAGTGACGCTTTGGGGTGTGACATTGGCTCAGTCTTACACCAAGCGGGCCACCCAATCACATACTACAACCACGAGTTGGCCGTACACTACACCAGACTTCCTGCTGCTAAGGCCATCAAACATTGGTGGGGCTACTTATAGGGAAAGCAGTCCTTATCGGGAGATATCACTATATTTTGAAACTTGTTGGAGCACTCACCACCTCACCACAACAACATTGGGAGAGCAAGTTGTTGGGGCTGTACTTTGTCGTCGAGTCCCACTTAGGGCGATCGAGCAAGGCTGTCGATTCCCTGTCACACTGAGACAAGAAATGGATCGACCTCTTTGCACTACTCTTATCGTCGTGGGACTATTCGATGTGGTGCAGGGGAAATAATGGCTATTGTGGTCTTGACAGACATATGCGACCGCATTTTACAAAGGGCACACCCAACTCGTGCATTGTTACCTTGGGCCTTATCCACTACAAGGGTCGAGTATATCTCCTTCTGACATCGCCGATCATTCCAATCATCTTGTCTGCTATTCATAAGTCATAACAAAATGCACGAGGGTGTTCAAAAGATTTTGCAGCGTATCCGCACTGACTTCTTTTTGGTGGAGCCTCAAGGGAACAACACAACAATTTGCAGCACATTGCTCGATATGTATCACAACAAGGTGGAACACCCCCAAGCAACAACACCGTTGCAACCAAATTTGCATTGTCCTCTGCATATCATATATAGTCAGACAACCAAATTGAGGTGGTCAACATGACCATTGAAATGTATCTACGTTGCATTACTTGGGGAAACCTAAGTAATGGGTTCTGGCTTCCATAGATTGAGTACCGTCACATCCCATTTTACCACTTCTTCCTCTGTTGGACACCCTTTCATCTCATGTATGGATTGAATACTCCACGCCTCCCAACTTACCTCCTGAGATCGACAACAATGGACAATGAGACCGGGCTATCCAATACCGCGACCACATCCTCAACTTCAATCGTGCACATTTACTTTAGGACCAAGAGTGCTTGAAGATGCATTATGAAGAGCATCACTGGGCATTATAGTTTGAGCTGGGTGATTGGGTTGGCTCAAGCTCCGTCCACATCGAAAACTAACCCTCTCTGCCATGACAACTCTCAAATTGGCACCAAAATTTTATAGGCCATTCTAGGTGTCTAACAAGGTAGGTGAAGTGGCCTACAAATTGAATTTTTCGGGGAATGGTAAAATTCACCCAGCGTTTCATGTTTACTTATTGAAGCCACATAAAGGGGAACCACCTCTCTTAATTCCCTACTTCCAGTGATCGCAGAGGGCCACATTTTCCTCGTATCCGCAAAACCCTGCGGTTCCGCTTCAACGGGTGTAATGCCCCGGTCTACTGTGGGTGCGCTACAAGTTTGCAGACCAGTGACCCCAACCCATCTCCACGGATCTGAATGACCGCAACCGCTAATTCTAGTGGCGGGTTGTTGAGGCTGGGGCTTGAACCCCTGACCTCCTGGATAAGGGAGTTCTAAATTGGCCCTCATCACCAATTGAGCTTATGTAACGCTACGGTCTACTGTGGTGCGCTACAACTCTGCTTGAGGCTGGGGCTTGAACCCCAGACCTCTTGGATAAGAGAGTTCTAAACTGATCCTCATCACCAATTGGTGATAAGGACCAACTTAGAACTCCCTTATCCAGGATGTCTGAGGTTCAAACCCCAGCCTCAACAACCCGCCACTGGAATTAGCGGCTGCGGCCATTCAGATCCATGGAGATGGGTTGGGGTCACTGGTCTGCAGACCTGTAGCGCACCCACAGTAGACCGGAGCGTTACAACGGGGGCACCATGGAGGTCCTGATCCAATGAGAGAATTCTTTTAAACTCGATGTGACTTGGGAGCAATTGCAAACTTTTAGATATGTCTATCTTCCTTCGAGCTTAAAGGCAAGCTCCTTCTTGAAGCTGCGAGAGATGTTGCAGATGCCTTTTGGCGGCACACATTCCGCATTGAGGCATAACAAACATGAGGATTTATTGCTTATTTCCTTATTATCGTATCTTTCATTTACAAATTTTATTGATTTGCTGCACACTTATATTCCCATTTAGTTTGTACCACGTCTTTATTTGTGACCTTTTTAGCGAGAAATTATTGTATAAGGAAAAAAGAGGGTATTTGTGCCCCGGTGGAGGAATGAAAAACTCAAGCAAGATTTCACCCTATTTCTCTCCTTCTCTTGGTAGTTGACTCTTTCCCTCTTCTCTCTCTCTACTCTCACCATACACAACCACTGCCCATGTCACGTGATGAGGGAGAAGGAGAGAAGCTTCTCTTTTGATCCCATCGACGCGATTCTCGCAGGTCTCTATCAACAAAATATTACATAGGACAAACGTCTACGGATGAATTCCCTAGACTTTATAAATTGTTATGTCTTAACAGCTTATAAAAGGAAGATCTCTTTCTTTACATTTTGACTTGATAATTGATATTCCTGCAAGGAGCGTCTATGATTACACAGCTTAGTAAATTTTTATTTTAAATATTACCTATTTAAAAATCTACGTGGCAATGCTAGTGATGCTGTCTACTGTAGTTATCCTGTAATCATTTTATTTTTATTGGCTGACAGAGATAGAATAAACAAACTTCATTTGACTCTTCAGTTTTAGACTGGAAAATAGGAAGTTCTTTGATTTGCTAATTTATATTTGTTCTTCTATACAATGATTGCTTTATTTGGGTAGAAATTCATTCTTGTTACCAGCTCATAATTAGATTCTATCACTTATATGTTACAAAATTAAACCCTAATATTTATGTCCCACTCCCTTCAACAAAAAATATGCTTATTATCATCCAAGTGCTGCTTCTCAGGTCAAGGTAAAGAATTGGTTAAATGGTGTTGAAAGTCCTGAAATAGTAGGTATAAGTGCCAAATTTGGTGCAACATTGCCAAGGCATCTTTCTGAAGCTGTAAACGGGCCTACTGTGCTTACAAGTCCAGTCACTTCTTGTGGAAAACTATCCCTTAAGGTCAGTGTAATTACATAAAATCATAAAGTCTTCATGACTACATACATATATGTTAGTTTGTAGCTGCACTGGGTTGTACTTTTAAGTTCCAGATCAGCAGTTCCATTTCACATGCTATCCTTTTATGTACTTTTAGCATTTAGTAAATTAAGATGCATGATTCATGAGTATATTCATTGAACCATTGGAAATTCAGTTCATTGAGATTTACATATTTATTTCTAGACTAATATTACTTGGCAAGCATTTTTATTACATCCTTGGCTTGTCTAGAAAATGACAAAGAATTGAATTGAAATATCAATTTCATTAGTCTTCCGTCACTACTTGAGCTTCATGTAATAGATCCTCCACTAGAAATACCAAGCAAAATTGTGACTAAAAATGTGTTTGATTTTTCTCTCTCACAGTCACTGAGGGTTCCCACTAATTTCTCACAGTCTTATGTTTTTTCTTCCAAGGAATGAAGAAAGAACCTAGAAAGATAAAGACATCAGAAGGTAGTATGAGGTACTCCAAAGAAAGAGGGCTAAGGCTTATGGTGGAGGAAAGAACAGAACGACATAAGATTTTTGAGAAGTGAAATAAATCTAGATAAAATACTTAGAAGAAAAGTTCCATTAAAATAGAAAGACTTACATGATATTCTTACACAAACTCGGTTACAAGAATAGCCTCACTATAGTTTCTCTCTCCATCCTTTTCTCTCTCCCTCGCTCTATTCTTTTCTCCTCTCCACACTTGAACATGCTTTTGAGGTCACCTGTTTTCCTTCCTTCATGGCTTGCCAATCTTTATACAGTGAAGGAGGTGGCCAAGAAAGTTTGTGAATTCCCCAATCATTCTACGTGTAAACTCCCTCAAAGGAGAAGAGTTAATTTTTTTTGTAAAAATAAGAATTACATTTTCATTTGTAAACACACCCATCATTCTATGTATATTTTCATAAATTCAAATAAGGTCCATAAATTTTAAAGAGGATTCTTGATTTTTAAAATAGAGGTAGTGAAATTTGTTATCCCCATCTAGATCCTTCATTGAGTTTCCTCCTTCTTGATCAAACCAATTAAGAGGTTTGGATGTCCCCTTTAGTTCAAACCAAGAAAGTTAGCGTTGGTTTCTCCTTGATTTAACGAATGGGCTTCCACCCGCCTTTACGTTTGAAAGGAACACACCTTTATAGATGGATCCTGGAGAGGACTTGATCAATGCTCTCGTTCTCACATCCAACTTTTCATGTCCATCACTTTATACTCTTTACTCTTTTATATCTTTAAGTTGAATAGATTTATATACTTATGTTCACTTCGCGGTATGCTTATTGGAGACAACTTGAGTTCTATCCTCCTCCGGGAAGTTAACGACACAAGCATTAATAATCCTAAGAAGCAAAAAGCTTCTATAAAGACTTGCATTGGAAACTGCCTTGGTGAGCATTTCTACTAAGTGACTACCGGATGGAACAAATGTAGTGATGATTTTGGTTTGAACATTCTCTCCGATGAAGTAACAATCAATTTCAATATGTTTAGTCCTCTCATGAAAGATTGTATTTGAAGCTATGTGAATTGCCAATTATCACAGTAAAGATGCATACTTTGCCTCGGCCGAAGATCAACCATAATAGTTTGCTCCTTACTTTTCCATGACTAAATTGATGTCCACTTTTGAGAGCGAGAGCGTACCTTAGGGTTCTTTCCCTCTCGACGATTTCACGAGAGCCCGGTAGCCTTTAAACCAGTTAGCCACTCCTTTGGGTACACTCACCACCCGGTGAGAGTAAATTAGCTTGCATTTTAACACCCCCCCCCCCCCCCCCCCCCCCCCTCAAGCTAATACCATAAGCATCCAGCATCCCGAGCCTGAGGGAGTTTGACTGAAGAGATTTACCAGAAACGACTTTGGTGAACATGTCTGCAAGTTGGTCTTCAGATGGCACAAACACCATCATAATAGACTGATCCTGAAGTTTGTCCCGCACAAAGTGACAATCAATTTTGATGTGCTTTGTCCTCTCATGAAAACCGATTGGCAATATGAATCACAACTTGATTATCACAGTGAAGATGCATGGCCTCAAGAACAGGGAAGTTCATTTCCCCCAAGATAGATTTAACCCAGATGAGTTCACAGGTAGTGACAGCAATGACACAACACTCTGCTTCAGTGGAGGAACGAGCAACAACATTTTGCTTTTTACTTCTCTAGGAAATAAGGTTGCCACCAACAAAGATAGAGTAACCACTCATAGATCTTCTGTCTAGTGAAGAACCCGCCCAATCGGCATCACAGTATCCATGGACTTTAAGGTGACCATGGTCACGAAAGAGAATACCTTTTCCAGGATCCCTTTTTAAGTATTTGAGGATTCGAAGAACAAATTGATGATGATGAACTTTAGGACTGTGCATGAATTGACTGACCAGGCTAACAGCAAAGGAGATATTGGGTCGGGTAATTGTCAGATAAATCAGCTTTCCCACAATACGTTGAAATTCTAACTTTCTCTCAAGATCGGGAGAAGTCACATTGTGAATGTCATAATTAGGATCCACTGGGCTATCCATAGGTTTGACTCTCAAATATCCAACTTCACTGAGAAGGTCCAAGACATATTTGCGCTGAGAGATCATAATCTTCCCGGCGGATCGAGCGATCTCAATTCCGGGAAAGTATCGAAGGAGGCCCAAATCCTTGATTTCAAAGGCAGAAGCCAATTTTTCTTTTACTTGAGCAATGCGGTAATCATCAGTTACAGTAATAATGATATCATCTATATAGACAATGAGAATAGTGGTACATTCCTCTTTTCTGTAAACAAAGACTGAGTGGTCAGAGGTACAACGAGTGAAGTTTGGATCCAAAAATTTGTTACTTAGCTTGGCAAACCAGGCACGGGGTGACTGTTTGAAACCATATAAGGCTTTCTTGAGGCAACACCCATGTCCTTTCGGAACATCCATGCCAGGAGGAGGCGTCATATAGATTTCTTCCTCCAATTCACCATGGGGGAAGACATTTTTTACATCAAGCTAGTGCAGAGTCCAAGACTTATGAGCTGCAATTGACAACAAGATTCTAACTGAGTTCAGTTTAACAACAAGAGCAAATATCTCTTGGAAATCAATTTCATCAATCTGAGTAAAGTCTTTCGCCACCAATCTCGCTTTATATCTATCGAGAGTTTCATCATGTAGAAATTTAGTAGTATATATCCATTTGCATCCAACGGGATGATGCCCGTGAGGGATAAAAACAATTTCCCAAGTCTTTTGACGTTGAAGGGCATCCATCTCCTCCTTCATAGCTTTTACCCAATGAGGGTTTAAGCTAGCTTCTAAAAAATTGTTATGAATAGGAATAGAGGAAACAGAAGCAAGGTAAACTTTCAAGGAGTGAGAGATAAAGTTATACCCAACATACTTATCAATAGGATATCTGGTATGACCACTATGAATTTGAAGAGCAGAAGTGGACTTCTGAGTGGAGTTGGTTCTTGGATCTGACGGAGTGATGGTGGGTGGTGAAGCATGAGTGTGGCATTCTTGCCCAATATTTCTGTTTTGCCTTCTTTTGTAGACTTGAATATCTTTCCTCCTTCTGTACACCTGAAGGTCATTGGCGGGCGCTTCCTTCCTGACCGGAATTTCCATATTGCCCTGAGCAATCACATCAACTAGCACAGGTAAGGGGGCATCAAATCACTCTCCTCTTTGCTCTTTTCCTGAAAAGTAATAGTTTTTCCCTCATCAGAATAATATGGGGTATTTTCAAAGAAGGTAACATCTTTTGATATAAACTTTCTTCAGAGAGCAGGAGAATAACACTTATACCCCTTTTGATTTGCAGCATATCCCACAAAGATACATTTTGTCGCTTGAGGGCCTAATTTATCCCTATGAGGCCCCACAATATTGAGGCCCCACAATATGGACAAAGGCAACACATCCAAATATCTTAGGGGGAAGATTGAATAGAGACATATTTGGGCAAAGAAGCTTTAGAGGATACTTCCCTTCCAAGGTGCCAGTGACCATCCGATTAATTAGATAAACGGATGCGAGGACACCTTCATCCCACAGTCCCTTAGGGACGTTGACGCGGGACGTCGGGGCCCCGACTACACCCCGTGGCATCACACCAGCTAGCGGACCACGACCAAGCACGCCTGCTAGAAGGACTGCAGTCCAGGCACCCCAAACCGTCTCTGCACCTGTTCTCAGCGCGACGGGTTGTTGAGGCTGGAGCTCGATCCCCAGACCTCCTTGATAAGAACCTCTCCTAACAGGCCTTATCACCAACTGACACACTTTTTTGATGCAGGACGTCGGGGCCCCGACCGCACCCCGTGACATCACACCAGCTAGCGAACCACGACCAAGCACGCCTGCCAGAAGGACTGCAGTCCAGGCACCCCAACCCGTCTCTGCACCTGTTCTCAGCGCGATGGGTTGCTGGGGCTGGGGCTCGATCCCCAGACCTTCTTGATAAGAACCTCTCCTAACAGGCCTTATCACCAACTGAGCTGCATTTTTTTGATGCAGGACGTCGGGGCCCCGACCGCACCCTGTGGCATCACACCAGCTAGCGGACCACGACCAAGCACGCCTGCCAGAAGGACTGCAGTCCAAGCACCCCAACCCGTCTCCGCACCTGTTCTCAGCGCGGCGGGTTGTTGAGGCTGGAGCTCGATCCCCATACCTCCTTGATAAGAACCTCTCCTAACAGGCCTTATCACCAACTGATTAAGGCCTGTTAGGAGAGGTTCTTATCAAGGAGGTCTGGGGATCGAGCTCCAGCCTCAACAACCCGCCGCACTGAGAACATGTGCGGAGGCGGGTTGGGGTGCCTGGACTGCAGTCCTTCTGGCAGGCGTGCTTGACCATGGTCCGCTAGCTGGTGTGATGCCACGGGGTGCGGTCGGGGCCCCGACGTCTTGCATCCGACGTGCATCTCTTGCAACAGGCAACGAGTCGTCTCCATGATATGTCAATTTTTCATTTCGGCTAACTCATTCTGCTGAGGGGTCCCCTGACAGGAAGTTTGGAAAGTAATACCATGATCTCCCAAGAATCTCTGAAGATCACTACTTGTATATTCACCTCCATTATCACTTCTAAGGATTTTAATTTTAACTTCAAACTAAGTCAGCACATGATGATAGAATAACTAAATTTCTGAAACCTCATTTTTCCTTTTCATAAGATACACCCAAGTAAAGCGAGAATGATCATCAATAAAAGAGACGAAATATTGAAATCCATTCACAGAGCAAATAGGCAATGTCCAGACATCAGAATTTATCAAATCAAAACATTTCACACTTCGACTCTGGCTAGGAACATAGTTGGTTCTACAATGCTTAGCCAATTCACAAGACTGACAATCAAACATAGAGTTCTTAACATCAATAAAATGCGGAAAGATAGTTTTTAGGGTCTTCAAACTAGCATGCCCAAATCTCTTGTGCCACATCATCAACTGATCATGATTGGTTGGCAGCTGTGCACCAAAAGCTTGACAGTTGTCCTTGACATACACACCACCAGACTTATGTCCACCACCAATCGTCTTCCCACTCGCCAGATCCTGGAAAATACAATGAGAAGAGAAAAAGGTAATACAACAGTTGAGTTGTTTGGTTAAACTGCTCACAGATAACAGATTTGTAGGGAATGAGGGAACAATAACCACAGATTTGAGAGAAACAGAGGGTGAAAGATGAATAACCCCTTTACCAGTCACAGAAGCCGAGGATCCATCCGCGAGTTTCACACTGCCAGATGCAGAAGAAATAGAAGAGACCCCCACAGAAGACCCAGTCATATGGTCGGAGGCCCCCGAGACAATGATCCAAGGAGGAGAGGGTCCTTTTGAGGACACAGAAGTATTGTGAACATGAGCAGCAGTGCCCGCCAAGTCACCAACAAAATGTCTTCCAGAAGTATTGGCTTTCAGAGCCTTGAGTTCCCTATTCAGACTCTCGTTTTCCGCCAGGAGATATCATGTATTCTCTAAGTTGCTATACATAGTTGTTTGGGGTCTCACATATTTGCCATCAGAACCACGGGTCCACCCTGAAGGAACCAAGTGAGGATGAAAATCCCAACATTTCTCTTTCCCATATCCTTTCTTCCTACAGTGAGGACACTTCATTCGACTCTTATCTTCTTGTCTCATATTTCTTGACTGCCACCTCCTTTGCTCAGCGGCGAGAGTAGATATCTCATGGCCAATATGAACATCTGAACGAATGACGTTTATGCGGCTTGTCTCCCCTCAAATATAGTGGGTCACTGTCTCCTGATCAGGCACAAAGTCTCTTCCCGACATCTGAACTCTCTGAAATTTGAGTTCAGGAGGAAGACCAGAAAGCATTTCGAACACTCTCCGTTGCATTAGTTCCATCTTGTAATCTTCTATAGTCTGGATAGCAGAATATTGATCAAGTTCCACTCACTTATGGGTCAATTTGCTATAATATTCCTCAAAATCACTCATCCCTGTCACGTGGATCTGCTCAGTCTGGAGTTGATATATTCTAGCCAAGTCCTTTTTTGAATAATTTCGCTCGATTAACTCCCACATGTATTTTGCAGTTTGACAGAACAGGAAGTGACTTGCAATCTTGGGTTCCATAGAATTGACAAACCAATTTATCACAGTAAGATTCTCGTCTTCCCATTCCTCATAAATAGGATCAATCGTGCTTGGGGTCGGCTTGGATCCGGTGATAAACCCAAGTCTTCGACGACTCCCAATGAATATCCGCATAGATTGGGCTCATAGAAGGTAGTTTCTCCCATTGAGCTTGATGTGAGTGACTCCTTGATTGAAATCCATGTTAGAACTCCCTCCACTGTAGTGTTTGGGTTGATCAATGACCCCTTCGGAGGCACTAGCACTTTTCAATTTCTCCATACGGGCACACAAGCCGGCTGGACCTTTGGGAACCCATAGGAGACAACAGCCGCAAGGGGAAACAAAAGGAAGCCAACAACAGCGACAGGAAGCAGACTGGCGGCAGCAGGAGGAAGACAACAGTAGATCGGCAGCGGCTGGAGGCGGCGGCAGGGACGAAGCTCCAGGACGACACCAGCGCAGCGGCAACAACAGGAAGCAGCGGCAGAGATAACACGCCGATCAGCTGGATCGACGACATCGGGAGACGGCAGCGCAGGACAGGGCTGAATACGAACACGAGCCGACAATCGACGTCCCAACACGACGACGAGAACGCACACAAGCGGAGAAGAAAGGAGGAACGCGCGTCGAGCCTTCAGGTCGACGGGAAGGAACGCTGCTCTGATACCATGTTGAGAGCGAGAGCGTACCTTAGGGTTCTTTCCCTCTCGACAATTTCACGAGTTCCCGATAGCCTTTAAACCAGTTAGCCACTCATTTGGGTACACTCACCACCCTGTGAGAGTAAATTAGCTTGCATTTTAACATCCACGAACAAAGAATAACCACTTGTAGACCTTCTACCACCAACATAACCAATCCAATCAACATCACGGTTTCTAGAAACATTTAAATGCCCCCAATTTTTATAAGAAATCCCCTTCTCTAGAGCTTTCTTAAGATATTTCAAATTCCTAAGGATGGCCTTATAATGATCGACCTTTGGATTGTGCATGCCATAAGGCTAACAACAATGAGATATCAAGTCTTGTCATAGTCAATTAAATCAATTTCTTACCAGCCATTAAAATCCAAGTTTCTTTTTGTAAGTAAGGATAATCATCATTATTTATATTATAATTAGGGTAAATAAGAAAGGAAGGATAATCATCATTATTTATATTATAATTAGGGTAAATAAGATTATCAACTGGCTTAACAATCAATGGACTTCAATAAGGAGGTCTAACACATGTTTTCTTTGGGAAATAAAGTTTCCATGACCTGATCTAGCCACCATAATCTCATTAAAAGACGGAGAAAACTAAAATCTTTGAGTTCAAAATCAAAATCCATGCCTTCACCGAAAAATATGCAACGCAAAGATATTACCCGTTACAGAAATCTTATTGTTAAGCTCATTTATCTCACGGTTACTAGACCTAATATCTCCTTTGTTGGAAAAGTCAACCAGTTTATGCAGGTTCCCAGGGAGCGTCATCTTGAAGTTGCGTTAAAGATATGAGAATATACCAAAGGATCTCCCAACAGAGGATTTCTATTTAAAATAAATGGTAACTTGCGTATTAAAGCCTATTCAAATGTTAGCTCTGCAAATGATAAGAGAGACGAAAAATCTACTTCATGATACTACACCTATATCAGAGGAAACTTTGTCACCTGAAGAAGTAAAAAACAGGCAATTGTGTTCAAATCAATCACTAAAGTTGAATGCTGTGGCATGACTCAAATTGTTTATGAGCTACAGTGGTTAAGGGCACTCCTAAAAGATTTTAGTGTAATTTATAATTACCCTCTACCAATGTTCTGTGATAATTATGCTGACACCTATATATTTAAAAATCATGTGTTTCGAGGAAGTTATCAACAAATGTATATGCACTCCATTTGTAACATCAAATTAAGAATTGACCAACATATTCATCAAACCTCTTACTTCGTCCTTTTCTGTTATATATACCAAGTTGTGAATGATTGATATATATATATGTTCTAGCTTTAGCGGAGTGTTGAAGCGCAATTGGAAAAATCCATAAGAGAGCCTATTGTATATTTCTTCTCTTTCTCTTGTTTAGTCTCGCACCTCTTTGGAATTTAGTTGTCACCCCTTTTAAATTTTCACATGTGTAAAGCTAATTATGAAGCTGATGATTTTTAGCTTGCATAGTGCATAGTTAGGACAAGGGTAATGGTGGATTTGATGATTGTCTTAGCTTGATATTCACATTCAAATTATGATATGTTATTATTAGTTATTTTCAGTCATGCTTGAAATTAAGTTGTCATGATAGTGCTTGCATAAGATTGTTCTGGCAAATTGTTCTTTCTATAAACTGTATCTAAATAAAAATAGTTATGGTTGTATTCATGTATATCCTTTGTTCAGATCTGACAATAATGTATCAGAAATTGTGTATTCTTAACCATGGTGGTATATAGTGTTGGAACCTAAGTATCCAATCTAAATCACTTGATTGTGGATAAAGAGGCTCTCGATCTATATTTAGTGCATGCAAACTGCATTAGTTTTCCAACTTTAGATTATTCTCAATACACTTCTCACCTGTTGTTGGTGTCATGGTATTGGGTTGTTAGGCTCATCTTACTTTTATACCATATTAGAATCTATCCAACCTAAATCAATTGATTGTAGGTGGAGGTCCCAAAATACATATGTAGTCCATAATGATACATTAGTTTTTCGTCGTGGGATTATTCCAACACAAAGAGTGTTGAATTAACCAATATTTCCGACAAGCTAATCATGGCTTGGCTCGATTAAAGCTCGCTGATGTTCTTTTAATTAGCTAAGTGAACAAATTTGAATTTGTAAATACTTTGTTGGTACACTATTAAGCTTGAAGTAATTGTTGCTCATTTGCATCCTCGGTTGGAGTCATGTTTATGGTATTAATTGATTTCGGTGACTCGTTCAATTAAAGTCTCATTTCTGAGCTTGATAGTTTACTTGCTTGCAAGTTTGAAAAGATTCATTTACATGAAATTAGATTAGAGTTCACTTCATGTACATGTTTGATAAGGCTTGGAGAGCTGTTTGATAATCATTGTTGAACTGAATTTGACTTGAGCTCAAACCCAACTCGAACATTGTTTTAGTGAACAAGATTAAGCGTGAATAATATTATATATGCTCAAGTCGAGCTTGAGCGGGGTACTTGTTTGACACATATATCAACGTCGAGACCTAAGAGGCGATGACACAAATCCTAGCATGATGGCGGATGTTGGGCAGTATGCGCTTGGGCATCACGCACTCCGTCATCACTATTTCTATTATCGCATCTATATTTCGGGCATGTATGTCTATTTACCGTTTGCCCTTTGTGTTTTTGAGCAAGGTACTATGTAATCCTATTTATGACTTAATATTATTCATTTTGCAAGTTGTTAGTAAAATCAATTGAAGGAGAGATTTAGGTGCTGAAGTTTCCTCTCTAATCACCTTCTTCTTCCTCCCCCACCTTACTCCAAACCATATTCCCTAACATTTGGTCCGACTTGCCCTCTTCTGGCAGCAATGTTCGTCGCCTAAAGGACAATCCCATGCATATTTGATGTAGGCCGAGTGTACAACCCTGTATTCGCCGAGTGGGTCCCCGGGGCCTAAGATGTCTTTAGGCCCAGCAGTTTTCAGCGCTGTCCCAGGCAAGAAGAAAGGGGCGAGCGGTGGAGGCGGAGGCCTCCCGCTCGCCCAGCCCGTAGGGGGCGAGCGGTGGAGGCAGGAGGCCTCCCGCTCGCCCAACAAGCAGGGGGCGAGCCGGTGAGGCGGTGGCCTCCCGGGCTCGCCCCGCCCCAGCAAGGGGGGCGAGCCGGAGGTGGCCAACCTCCCGGGCTCGCCCTGCCCCAGCAGGGGGCGAGCCGGAGGTGGCCAACCTCCCGGGCTCACCCCGTCCCAACAGGGGGGGCGAGCTGGTGAGGCGGGTGGCCTGCCGGGCTCGCCCCGCCCCAGCAAAGGGGGGCGAGCCGGTGAGGCGGGTGGCCTCCCGGGCTCGCCCCGCCCCAGCAAGGGGGGCGAGCCGGAGGTGGCCAACCTCTCGGGCTCGCCCCGCCCCAACAGGGGCGAGCCGGAGGTGGCCAACCTCCCGGGCTCGCCCCACCCCAGCAGGGGGGCGAGCCGGAGATGGCCGACCTCCTGGGCTCGCCCCGCCCCAGAAGGGGGCGAGCCGGTGGTGGCCGACCTCCCGGCTCGCCCCGCCCCAGCAGGGGGCGAGCCGGTGGTGGCCGACCTCCCGGCTCGCCCCGCCCCAGCAGGGGGCGAGCCGGAGGTGGCCGACCTCCCGGTCTCGCCCCGCCCCAGCTTGGGGGCGAGACGGAGAGGGGCCGACCCCCAGTCTCGCCCAGCCTCAAGGAGAGGGGGCGGTCTGCGTTTAGCGCCACAGAACAGCGGGATTTGGCTGTTGGCAGGCCAAATCCGGGGGTATTTTCGTAATCTCGTAGGCCATATTGTGGCTATTGGCAGACCAAGTCCAAAAAACTATAAATAGGACCAGGGGGCACCATTTGGATCTCTCTCTTTTGGCCTCTCTCTCCCCAAGTCTCTTTAGTGGGTGAGGAGAGCCTCCAAAGATGCCCAAGCCCGGCATTGGCTTGGGAGGGGAAGCGCTCTAAGATCTTCCAGGTGTGTCGTGGGACCTCCTCGCCGAGCTCTTGGTCTTGTTCCTAGTTCCCTAGCCTCTTAGTCTAGAGCTCTCCCTTGGGAGAAGTAAGTGCGAGGTCACCCCCCAACTTGTTGAGGGCCCGAACTCCACAGAGACTAAGTCTTGTTCTCAAGTCTTGGTTTCAACACCGAGAGTGCCAAACTTGAAAATTTTGCGCGCGAAAATCAAACTCGTCGTTATGTTCTTTAGAAATTCGTTAATTTTGTTCAAGTTGCCTCCTTGTGTATCTACGGATCGAATCTTCTATGAGATTTATTACAGCCACAAGCGGAATTACAAGCAATAATTTATGATTAACGGTAATAAAAGTAAGTTGAACGTTCGGGGCAAGCTTAAGATCGTTTAATAGAACACATAAGAATAAACTAAAGAATTAGAGCGAGGATACCGACACAGAAGAGGGAAGACGATCCAATCCAAATCCTTTAAGCCAAGTGAAAGCAACAATGGTCGGGTCCGAACAGTAGGCAGCCTCCGCGCGATCGATCGCGAGTAGGAAACAGTGTCGGAACAAGAGTCGTGAAGTCGACGAATTTCCTCTCGTGTCAGGTTCGTTTGGAACACCGGAAATGGGGGCCGAGGTCGTCGATGTTCCAACTGGTGGTTGTCGGTGAAGCTGGGGGGCGTCGAGCAGTTCTCGAGCGTCGTTTGGCGTCGTTGCAGGAGGCGGTTCCGTCGATCTCGCTCGTTGGGGAGAAAGGATAGGGCCGATGAGGATGTTTCCGGCAAGACAGAGAATCAATTTTAACTTTCGATTCTCTGTGTCTGGTTGCTTGATCTTTCCCATACAGTGTTTAAATAAGAGAGAACTAAGAATCATGGTTTTATTTTCTTCCTAATTCCATTTTCCATATCATTTCAAAATACTTCTTTTTTTTATTGTCGAGTTATTTTCTTCCAATTGAATCGGACAACCAAGACTAGAAAATTCCTAATAATCATGCCTATAATTTCCTGATTTCTCTAATTAATCTTATGTGCTTTTAATTAATTTAATCTTGCCCTTTCTTCATCCTAATTACTAAAATTATCGGACCGTTTATTCAGGGTCTCTTCGGGTGGTCAAACCGACGAGCCGAAAAACAACAACTGGTGCACTGAAAAGAAATACATGAAAAATAAATGCAAAATAAAAGACTGATGCGTTGCGGGATGCATCAATATTCCACATTATTTGGATGCGCGCAATCGCATGCCAACCATTATGCCGCGCCCGTGTATGTGTTCCGCCTGCGACAACCCCCATCCGCTCTCCCCACACGTTCTGCCTGTTCAGCCTATGTCGACTATTCCATGCTTGCGTCCCTCACGCCGACCCACTTTAGATCCCCGCATACCTCGCCAGTCGCTCCGCTCGCCGATCCACCTGTTGGAGCCTCGATCCTCGCTTATGCCCTGATTCGTGCTCACCGACTGCTATCCCCGACACGACTTGCTTCTAGCGTTGCAGCTCGTAGTTGTGTCCATTCCAGCCAGTCTTCCTTGTCGAGTGTATGCACCGCTTGTGTTCCATGGTGCAATTAGACGTTTTCGGGACTCAACCCCCCACCGACCCGACCATCTCTCACTGCCTTGATGCTCATGAGGAGTTCGTCGTCTCTTTCCAGTCCTTGCTCCAACAACTGGATGCGATGTTTGATTACTTTATCGCCGGGCGGTCGAGCACCTCGCCGACTTCCAATGTCGACCCCCCTTCGGTCTTTGGCGTCCCTCCAGGATCTACAGTCGATCCCTCCTCCCCCCAGCCTTCCACCGCTTTTCACCGATCCACTGCTTTGATGTTTAACTTTCAACGAAACGTATCCAATGGGTTGGATTGCATGTGGAGCAATTGTTCGACATCATCACACCTCTGAGGCGCAAAAGATTCCCACGGTTCTTGTCAGCATGGAAGGGTCGACCCTCCATTGGGTCCGCTAGCTCCGCCAGAACAACCCTTCCCTCTCTTTGTCGAAACTCCAACATGACCTCATTCTCTCCTACGATGTTCACTATTCTGGGATGGCGGTGGAACGTCCATGTGGAATCGGCCAATCAGGTCTCCTTGACGACTACATCGAATAGTTCATTGCGTTGGCAATGCACATTCCAGGCTTACAGCTAGATCATTACTTGGGTTTCTTCATGCTGGAAGTAAGATCAATTGAAGGAGATCCCTAAGGGCTGAAGTTTCCTCTTTAATCCTCTTTTTCTTCCTCCCCTACCTTCTTCCAAACCCTAGTTCCTAACAGTATTAGCAAAGATCTCGATCTCAAACCAACCATGCACGGATAGTTTGGTTCACTTGCACTTTTAGTGGTACGGTATTACTTAATATTTCCTATTTTAGGCAGAACATTTTGGTAAGGTTTCTTTTGTTGCAGTTATCAGCCGACCCCACTATAGTGGGATAAAGGCTTGAGTGTTGAGTGTTGTTGTGTTCCTTTGTTGCAGTTATCCAATTCTATTGCATTGGCCATACGCGGTGATTGTGATTTCACTGACAAGGCAAAAGTTGCAGAGTCTGCTGGTGCAGCAGGCTTAATGGTGATTAATGATGATGAAGGTTGTAATTTGGTGTTTTTGTTGTTGTGGTTAATCCAGAATTATTTGGTTTTGGGCAGTATGTGCAGTTTTTAATCTTTGTTTTCTTTTTCTTTGTTATCACAGAACTGTTCGAGATGGCTTGCACTGGAAATGAATCTGCCATTAGCATCACCATTCCAGTTATAATGATACCAAAATCTGCAGGAGATAATATTAGAAAATCCTTGACTAATGGTGGCAGAAGTAAGTTATCTTATATCATCTACTATATAGCAGTTGACCTTTAACGGGTGCATTCCTTTTTGTAATTGTCAAGGTTATGAAATGAAATATCAATTTTAGTATTTTCTCTCTAATGTCTATTGATCTGTCTTTTCACCCCCACTCACTCCCGCAAGTCCTTTCCTTCATTCAGGGTCGTTTCCTCACAAGCCCTTAGAAATGAGCCTCCTTAATTTTAGCTTGCGTCAGTGGTATCAGTGGCATCCATCTTCTCACCTCACTGATGCCGACACCATGACCAACCTGATCTCTACCACAATGAAGACCTTTGTCAGAGGCCCAATGGTTTGTGAGTAATCAAGTCGATGGTGGCTTCTATCACTGGCCAAACAGCCTCCCCACATTACTGACGACCGCCAACAACTCATCTCTCTCCTATGATGACTAGCATCCGGGCATGCCTCCCTCACTACTGAGCAACTTCTCAAGCCCTATTAACCAACCATTGCCCTCATCACTCACACCATTCTACCATCTGCATGTGCTTTCATAACTACCTTATCACCTCATCTGACCACCTTTATTTCTCCGTCATACATCTCAACAATTCCACCACTGCCCTCTTGATTCTTCTAGCCACCCACCACAACACAACTAATGCCAACTAACTCGGAACCATGTTGCACCAATCTGCCTTAGATCTGCAAACACTCCATCAGTCTACCAACACCTTCAACCCTCCCTGCATAGGGTTATGGGTTTCATAGATGCATCGGTAAGTTTGGATGCGACAAATAATATTGTGGAGGTTGCCGATGAAGTCAGTGAAGGCGTAGATATTATAGTAGTCAAAAACAACATTACATTGGAACATCAAAGTTGGAATGGTACAATTGTAGTGGAGCATATTTGTACGTGGGCATATTGGGTGGGGCAGATTTGGAAAGCGGTGCATCCGGCATAACATCAGTGATTAGGAAATTAGAGTCGGTGATGAAATGGGGATGCGGCATTGCTGAGATGAATCTAGAAAGGGGCATCAAATGGAGATGATGTGCACCGGGTGAAGATACATGGTTTGTATTGGGTCGAGCAGAATTGGAAGGGCTGGAGGAGTAGACCTGGAGGAGGGTTGTGATTGGACGAGTGGTGCTAGAAGGGGCAGTTTCATGGCAATGCAGTGGAAAGCATCTAGTTGGCTTTTGAATTGAAGCAAATGGAGTTTTAATTGGTGGATGTGGAGAACCTTGAGGTTGAAGGTGGCTATGGTGTTAGGAGCAAAGTTGTTATGAAAGGAAGATGAGATGGGAGCAGCAACAATGGTGAACATGAGGTTTCAGGTCTTAAAAGAGCAGGGACGAGCTATTGGTCAGACTAAATGATACGACCTCTTTTGGAGTAAGAAGAGAATTCCAGAAAGTTGGGGGCTAGATAAAGGAGACTATGGTTAGGAAATCCTTTTCATTTAGCATCCCCAATATTACAGCTAAGAGGCATATATATAGGCTCCATGAAGTTGTTATGAGTATGTTATCTTTAGTCGAGTCAGTTGGGTTTTATTATGTTGTCTTTCATCAGGTTTTTTTATTGATCATCGTTTATGTTGTATTTTATGTAAGTCCAAGTGTTACGACTTATTTACGTTTATGTCCCCTTGTAACTCTATTTAAAGGACCTCTTGGGTCTTGTAATGTTATGCATGAATTAGTTTCTTTCTTCCTTTGTCTTCAAGAGGTTTTGGTAGCTCTCTCTCTCGAGCACACCCCGCCTAGGCAGCCGCGATTCCGGTTCCATAGTATCCTCCTCCACCAACATCCTCGCCTCTTGCCTTTCTCCGGCTACTCCACTGACATTCTACGGCGAACCCGTAACAACTTGGTATCAGAGTTAAACGACACTGGCGTTATTCCAGTAGTCACATCCTTGTTCGCAGTTGCAGCCTCTGTCTCAGTTTAGGGTGTGAAGCCTTGCTCTGCCCTCTTCTTCCTCAACGTCACACAACACCAACTTCATCTTCCTCGCGGGTAGCAAGCTCAACCGGTGAGCTCTGCACTGTCGATACCTTAAACGCGACGAATCCAGCTCTCCCTTCATTGGCGTTAAACTGCAAAGCCCGTCGTCACGACAACCTTTGGAAGCGCAAGTACCCGTCGGAGCAGTCCAAGCTCGTGTGGTTCTCGTCGTTCTCGTTTCTAGCATACGTCATCACCGTCCTTCGTCAGCTTCAACAAGCACTCGAATCGATCGATCGATCCAGGTGTCCAGGGAAACAGAAAATGCACCCGGGTCGAGACGATGGTTCTTTTAACCGCTATTCTTCTCATCCTTTGCCAGTCACTAATTATAAAGGGAACATGAGCGATGAACAATGATAATGTGTTCATCGCACAATTTTTTGAATTTCTCTAAATGCCCTCGCGATTCTACTGAAATTACGATTTTACTCCTACCAATGGTGAAGAATTTCTACTTTGACCGGCAATAGGCTTAGCCCGATCACAAACCCAGTCATCTTACACGCCCGTGAACATGACTCGGTCCACCATGCGGTACAACGCGCCCAAGAAAGCCCACCAACAGCTCATCTGGCGCATGAACGCTTATATATGCGTAAACTATAAAAGCGCCTGGCGATGTGGGATTAAAGCCCAAGTATTTTTATTCATTTATATTTATTTTTGGAATTTAAATGCAAGGTAGGGTTTGCCTACATTTCACCCTTGTGGTGGGACCCTTCCCTGGACCCTCACTGCGCGGGGATGCCTTGTGCACCTGACTGCCCTTTATATATATATATATTTGGAATTTAAGCTTAGTTATTAAAGGCGCACCAAGGCGCAAATGGGTCTTGGAGCCTAGGCTCAAGGCGCAGGTGCGCGCCTGACGAAGGCAAGGCGCAACCATATTTTGTTTAAATAATCAACATCAAACATCACTTCATCTTCTTAATCATATTTTTCATTTATTATACTCATTAATAATTCATTACTATCATTTATATCTCTTAAAAAATAAAATCAGTGTGGTCACTTGCATCATATATAAGTCTCAACGCTCGATTATGTTTCACAAATACTAAATCATGCAAAAAAATATTGAGTTGTTAAAATCAGTGTGGTCACGTGCCTTTTATGCTTCAAAGGCGCAAAAAAGGCGCACGAAGGCGCAAACCTCTGAGCCTGGTGAGCCTTGAGCCTTATGCAAAGGAGGTCGATTGACAGAAGGTGAGAAGAACAACGGGAAGAAGAACCATCGTCTTATGGGAATTAAGATGATCTCTACCCTCCATCCGCTTAGGGCTCACCCTGGATTTCATCTTGGCTTTATTTTAACCCACGACTCCCCAGCTTTCCCGATCCTTCTTCTCCCCGAAACCCTCGATGCTCCAGTTATCTTCTCGAGACCCTCGACATCCACAATCCAGCCTCCTCATCTTCTCTCTGACGCAAGGGCCCAAGCAACTTCGACGATCGTAGCCTTCATGCTCTTCACTTTGACCGACGAAGAGAAGCTCGTCGTCAAGGGGATCCTCCATCCGAGCCTTCACAGTTCGTTTCAGATGGTGATCTTGCAGATAAAGAGTTGATCTCGAACGATGGTCGCATCCGCCTCTGTTTGCTTTCCGCTACAATGGTTGCAATCCTCTGCATCCTCCTCTTCTCCATTGGTTAGAAGACTTGCGTGAATTTCTTTATTGCTTCATCTGCCATACTCACTGAGATTTTTTTTACTTCTGTGATTTTTATATGTTGCGTGTAAGTAATTTTTGCTGGGTAAGGATCATATCTTCCTCACCGAATTGCCCAAACTTTGTGCAACTTAGAGATTTTTCTAGTGTTTTGTAACTAATTTTTCATGGGTATTGGTTGTAGATCAAGGGAGGATCCTTGTATTCCAAAAATGGAAAAGATATGGTTTCTCATTCAGCATTTTTTGTTGTTTTCATGTAACAAGGATATGGTTCCTCATTCTGAGAATAATTTTATTATTTTGATGAGAATAATTTCATTATTTTGATGAGAATAATTTTTATATTTTTAGAATGCTTATAAGGTGTTTTATAAAATGTACAAAAGACATTTTAAAATGATGAGAATAAGTTGCAACAAATCGAGCAACTAATGCTGGGGGGGGTGCGATCAGCGAGATTGTCGTCAGGCCGGGACACTGTCGCGACCGCACGCCCCCCCTGCACTATCACTCATATGTGTGTGTGTGTGTGTATAGAGAGAGAGAGAAGCGATGCAGTTCACGTGGCATGCCAAGTTCCAGTACGTTAGTTCTGCTAGTTCCACTAGAATCAAGCAGACTCGTCACTCGCTCTGTTTTGTGCTTCTCGCGTAATATGGGAGACTCGTCAGATTAGTTGAGTCAGTTTATGACCATGATGAAATCCCTCATGACAAATCAAACTGCGGTAGACCTACGTTATACAAAAGCTTAGGCGCGTCATCAGGAGACCATTCCTGCCCAAGCTAGCAGTAGTCAGGCGCCTCCACCGCTACACTTTTCCCTGATCCCCCGACCATGTTACAACCTAAAGTCAACATCGTACGTCGTTACACCAAGATGACATTCCTAACTTATGATGGGAAGGAAAATCCCTTGAGATGGCTCACCAGGTGCGAACAATTTTTTAACCATCAACAGTCACCGGTCACGAAATGGTTAAGTCTTGCCTCCTTCCACATGCTTGATGCCACTTAGCTATGGTTTACACGTTTGCAGACCGACAATCCTGGGATGATCTAGCGCAACTTTAAACAAGCCCGCAACTTGCGTTTTGGCCCTCCGATTCACTTCAATCCTCTTTGTGCCCTAACGACATTATGTCAGACTAGTTGATTGATGCATATCTAAAACAGTTTCAGATTCTTCTGGCTCACGGCACGATACCCTCAGATCTGCAAGTGTTATCTTTACAGTCGGGCTTCGCGTTCGACCTCTCCTGGACGTCGAATTTGAGGTTCCTCGAGACTTGGTAGATGTCATGAGTTTAGCCAGATTGTGCGAATGTGGACTTCAGCTGGCTCAAGATGCTTACATAATCATAGGCGCATGGACTCAGGATGAGCGACTCGAGGGCACCCAAACTCCACATATTCGTCGGCTGTCAATGTCTGGTCAACGCACAAAAAAGGTTATGTTATAACTACGATGAGCAGTATACTCGCGGACATCGATGTAAGTGGCTTTTTATCTGGACGTGGAGGACTCTGATGATAAGTGAATCGGGTGAAGTATGGACCATCTTGGATCTCCCTTGAGCTTGAGAAAAAACTCATTTTGAACTACGGGAGATATGTCATGGGTTTTGTGCCCAATTATTATGTTAGTCTTTAGTCGAGTCTGTCGGGTTTTATTATGTTGTCTTTCAACAGATTTTATTATCAATCGTCGTTTATGTGGATCGCCAGGCGCCCTTAGAGTGGGGGGGGGGGGGGGGGGCGAATAATAATGTTTATCAAATTTTAATTTATCTATAAAAACTTAGATCAAATTATTTTAGAGCAATGTTATGGACACACCATAAATGGCTATGTACAGCCCAATATCGCTATGTGCAACCAAATCTCACTATGTACACACCAATTTGTAATTGCTAACCAACTCTTGAAAAAAAGGCTATTTCAACATCCAATCAATTTTGAAAAACATTAGTTGTAAGAAATAACATATAAAGTCTGTTACACTAACAATTTCAATCCAAAAATAATATATGAAGTCTGTTACAAAAAATATTTGAGTCCAAAAATAGCATATGAAGTCAAAATTTCTGTCTTAATCATTTGCAATAATTTTTTTTAAACTATTTCTTGCGTAAATTTCTCCAGAATCTTCCATCCTGCATAAAAAATGTTTATGTAAATATTATATTATATACAATATCAGTTAAAAAAACTAGAAATATAAGTTGTTACCTATATGTAGTGAAATCATGATATATAGTTGATCATCAAAAAAAAACCTTTGGGTCCAATAATCTGCACAAGATACATTAGAAAAAAAAATTAGCAATCACGTTATTCGCGAGTATTGCTTGTGTAATAATTAAAAAATAAATATACCTTATTTTTAAGGATCCGTCAAATTAATTGTTTCTTCCACTTTTATCATAGCATCATCTCCTCTAATTCTTGAAATGTATGTCAAGTCCCACTCTTCTGCAATGGTAGCATGATACCGAGTCCACGTAGTGATTATTGGAGGTAGGGGACAATCCTCCCGCATTAACAGTTGAATGAAGTGGTTGTCGTTGACAAATCCAATAAATATAGTTTTTCGGCTCGGCGGAGGGGACGAGTGCAAAGGTAAAAATGTGAACGATTGATTCTTCGAGTAATGAACAACCGCCACATTATAACAAGAAGCAATCACCAATCCCATGTCCGGCATTGTCATCCACTTGTCTAGCGGAGCCGTTTCAGCAGTGCAATCCAAAGATGCTAGTAGTTCTGCTTGTCTCACAGTACCAAATAAGTTGTTATACAAAAATTCAAAACATCTCATTTCATTTGCAAGATCTCTACGGACTTGTAGCCAATTTTCACTCATTTCAAGTGATTTACTTACCACTCGAAAACCACAATGCCCATCACCGATCACATTTATGGCATCAACAATATAATTAGCTAGATATGATGGCATCTCCTTCCGAATGCACTCAACAAATCTGTCGTTCCCCGCTTTTCTTCTTGGAAGGAGCTTCTTAGCTTTATGTTGGTGATGTTGGTCGGCTAGCAAAACATGCTCAAAATGTGATAGCTCCCTTTTATTTGATTTGTAATCATCTTTGAATTTTTTGTAACTTCCACGTGGTCTTCCTTTCAATTTTAAGGGCATGCGTGGTTCTTTGGTTTGAGTGGTAATAGGCTCCATCACTTCCCGTAATTTCCGTTTCATTTCCTGTCTTTGAGAATCGGTAATAGCATTGTACTTTTGTAGCAACCCGTCTAACTCCATTTGTATGATGTTAACTGGTTCATCCTCCTTCTTTATTTTTGTAGGGTTAAATTTTTTTAAAGTAAGTTGACGCCAATGTTTGTGAACCATCCACAAAGGAAATGCCAACGATTGATTCATGTAAGTCACTAGTTCATGGGCACATGACAATCTCATTGCGTTTCGCATTTTATGCAAGCATTTAGTGGCTTCTACACAACCACGCTTAGCCAACTCTTCTTCTTTTTTGATTAAATCAAGCGCCGTAATTGAAACATAACCAAGCAACTCGGTATATAATGATCCTCTATACCCGGTGTTGACTTGTATTGAACTTTGCCCAAAAGAACGCTTAATTTCGGTATGTTGCAAATTAAGCATTTGATCAAAAGTTTTCCATATTGATGTTAAGTTACACACAGATACCTCCAAAAATCTTTTAAGATGACTATGTCCACTCTCTACTCGGTTAGTGGTTGTATTCCCAAAATGCAGCAACTTATCAATCCAAGCTGTAATAAAATACTCCTTGTAAGGCTCGAGCCAAGTAGACACCACATAATGCAAAACATCTGGATATTTTTCATTATATTTGGTTAACAAGATATTGAAACACATATTGTACTCATGAACTGTATGAGAGTTGACCAAACTTTGCCATTCTGACAAAAAGAGCTCGCATTCTTTCCCGTTTCTAAAAAATTTCTTGCAATGTGCTAATATATTCCGGCTGATATGAAGTTGACACAATATAATTCTAGCTTGAGGGAACACAACTTGTATGGCATTCATCAACGCGATCTCCCTGTCAACTATCATTACACTAGGCAAAGTAGTAGAATCTAATGTACTTTTAAAACATTCCAATGCCCACTTATAGCTACTTTCAGTTTCATTCGACATGAATGAGAATGCGGAGAAAAAAGTCATATTTGTTGACGTAAGTCCAACAATAGAAAGCAAAGGCAATCGGTACCGATTAGTCTTGTACGTGCAATCCATAATGAAAACATCCGGAAACATGTTACTTAGTTGAATAGACGTTGGATGCGCAAAAAACAAACTGTCCAAAGCATCATTAGTCGGATTGACATGATTATAGCTTGTGTACGCTGCATCTCTAATGCATCTATACAAAAATTGAATTGGGGTGCTTCCATCCAATTTCTTCCTGTACAATCTCATTTTTTCATTATAAATTGTTCTCATTATGGAAGTGTTGGAAGGATTCCTTTTCTTCAAAGCAGAAAGTATTTTTCTCGGCTTCACACCTGACGAGTACATTTCTTCAACAATTTTTTGTTCATTTTCATTTAGTCTACTAGCATAACTATGTGCCTCAAGGTGAACAAAAAGATGGTTATGCATTCCACATTTAACTTCTAATTTCCATTCATTAACAGTTGCATCTTTTTGACCTAATAAAGAGAAAGGGCATCCGCAACGTTTACAGCTACTTTTCCTTAAATTCTGCTTCACTCTTTTTAAATGGACACGAGGGGAACCCGATCTATCACAACCTAGAAAAACTCTAGGCTTAGGCCTTCCAACAACCTTATCAGCTCTTTGAACTACAACCACAAAACCCAACCCTTTGGCGACATTGCGAGCCCATTCGATCAAATCCTCTTTACTATGGAATGTGGTATCAATAGCGAAATGCATTCCAACATCTATTTCACTGTCTTTACTTGACTCACTCAATGTCAACAATTTTTGTTCTTCAGTCATCTAAACCTATATGATAAAATCGTAAAAATAAAACAATTTATGATGGACACAAACATACCAATTAAGAGTAATCACAAACACCACTTGAAAAGGAAGAAGAGATTATACCTTCATAGGAATGCAATCAATTTCTTCTTCTTTGAGACGTGGCCTTCTTCAAGCAACACCTAATACAAGGAAGAAGAGAATATCAGAACTCACCCTAAAAACCCCATAAAAATCCAAAAAATGTGAAAGCCCAAATCCAAAGCGGAAGTGGTAAAGACAAGTAAATGCGCAAAAATACCTATTTGAGGTAGTGTAGCTGCAGATAATCCAATCCACGACAGAAAACACGATGTTCGCGAGCGGCAAGCCACCGACCGGCGCAATGCTCCTACCGGCGCCACCGAGAACCCTAGGTCGCGGGAGAAGAAGGACCCGGTCCTGTCGACGGAGAACCCTAGGTCGCCGGAGAAGAAGGACCCGGTCCTGTCGCCGGAGATGTTCGCAATGCTCCGACCGGCGCCGGAGTTGACAGGAAATGCACGCCGGAGAAGAAGGAACGGGGGAGGGAGACGGCGCCACCGAGTACCCTAGGTCGCGGGATTTTGGGAGCCGAATGTTTTGGCTGTGCATATCCAAAGATATAGAAAGGTATTTTGGGTTATTTAAATGAGTTTGGAGTTAAATTTGGGTGTGCCCATAGCGTATTTTGGTGTGTCCCTAACACCGCTCTTATTTTATAATACATTTTCAGAGAATAAGAAGTGAAATCATCAAAGTAATAAAGCAAATTGCATGATTTTATTTCACAAATAATTTACTTACAAAACAGTGATTTCCATGATGCTATAAATCAAGGCGGTGAATATTAAAATCTTTTTAGTTTTCTATACCGACTCTTCTCCCTAAGGACCGGTTGGCCCTAGCCTATCTCTCCCTAAATAGGCCCCAAGTCGCCTCCTAGACCTTTCTCTAGATCTAGTCGTCAACACTCGCGGCGAATTCTTCCCTAAGCCGCACACGGACCTAGTCGCCCACACGGGTGAATTCAACTATTGATACACAAGAATTAATCACCAAAGAAAAGAGAAAATTACAATATGAGAAATAAAATTTATGTATTAAACTCCCTGTGAAGAAACTCTGAAGGCGATGTTGAATGCACGCTAGAGATTTGAGTTGTCGTGTTCATCCTTTGTGTAGAATAAGCGTCGATTGAATCCGCCTTCGAGTTCTCCTTTGGATCTTCAAGTTTTCTGTAGGGAGTGCTCTGGTTGCCTGGGACGACGGCTCACACGAATTGGTACGGAGTTGTAGTTTTAGCGTTCGTTCTCCTGTTTGTTATAATGAAATAGTGGAGCGTCGTATTCATAGGACTGTGAGCTAGCGTCGGCGGTGGGTGCTAATGTCGCGCGGTACCCGTAATGGTAAACCCTCCTGAATGTTGAACTTCTCCTTCTGACATGCTTGAGTCAACTCTCAAAACTCTGCCATCTTCGGATCTAAAGGTAGAGTTGTTCTGATCCTGTCTTTAATATCACACGTGACTTCTATCCAGCTTAACCTTGCAGAACTAAAACTGGCACGCAGTATCACACTGATCTCTAGTCTCTCAAGAGCTCGCATTAAGTCCTCCTGACGAGTAATAAGGGAATGGCTCGAACCCCTTCTGCTGAGAGCATCTTCTACCACATTTGCTTTCCCCGGGTGTTACTGGATACCCACATCATAATCTGAAAGAAATTCTACCCACCTACGCTGCCTCATATTAAGTTCTTGTTGGTCAAAGATATACCCGGGCTTTTGTGGTTGGTAAAAATTTCACAACGAACTCCATAGAGGTAGTGTCTCCATATTTTCAGTGCGTGAATGACAACTGTTAATTCCAAGTCGTGCACAGGATAATTTTTCTCGTGAACCTTTAACTATCTGGAGGCGAACGTTATGACCTTTCCATGCTGCATAAGCACACAACCCAGGCCTTGACCCGAAGCGTCGCTATAAATATGAAAACCATCCTTACCTGAAGGTAAACTCAAAATCGGAGTTGTCATCAGTCTAGTTTTCAACTCCTCAAAGGCAAGCTCAGGGTTAGTTTGGCTAAGCTGTTGCTGATGAAAAGCTGTTGATGAAAAGCTGCTGATAGTGAAAGTGTTGTTTCTGGAAAACAGAGTTTTGTTAAAAAACTGTTTGTGTGAAATGGAGTTTGCATAGCTTTTGATAAGCTGTTTTGTTGTACAAACTGTTTGGCAAAAATGGAGTTTTCTTAGATTAATTTTTTCTAGTTAATTTAAACATTTAAAACCATCGTTACACGCCATACACAATAAAATTTGAATGTTTTTCAGATATTAATGTTACAAATTTTTTTGAACTCTTGACGGACGGATCCATCGGCTGCATGCAAGTTCGGTTTTCCCACCTAAATTTTTTTTAAGAAAATAAACATACAAAACAATAAAATAAAAACAGAGTGCAGAAAAATGGAACTTTGACAATTTACAGTTGGGTTCTTAGCTCACGACAGACCAATCCTCAACTCAAGACAACATTCAGAGAGAACAATATTTTGCAAAAATAATAGCATTTTCTAACCAAGAAGTGCTGGTATCACTGGAATTAAGAACAAAATGAAATCAACTAGCACTTTGAACCTATTGTCATTTACAGAGAAACAAAAGCAAAATCACTGCAATGGACCTTCTTTGACGGAGGAGAATGGAGGTCGGCCGCCAGATCTGCTTCGACGGAGGACGCCGGACGCCGGATACCGGATCTGCTTCAACCGACGCCGTATCTGCTTCAACGGACGCCATGGCAAGATCTGGAAGAGAACTACAGCTGCTCGACGAGGGAGGACGACAGATCTGCTCGACGAGGGAGGACGAAGGGTCTGCTCGACGAGGGAGGACGACGGGTCTGCTCGACGAGGACGACAGATCTGCTCGACGAGGGAGGACGAAGGGTCTGCTCGACGAGGGAGGACGACGGGTCTGCTCGACGTGGACAACAAATCTGCTCGACGAGGACAACAAATCTGCTCGACGTGGACGATGGAGGTTGATCTCCGCTGGATTCATGAAGAACAGCAGAGTAGATCGCGGGGAGGTACTGGTCGGGAGCGAATATCGCGGGTGCGGCGCTGCTGAAATGGAGCTAAATGCTGCGTTCCAAAATAATCTAAAAGCGACTGATTAAAATAAACAGAGTTTACCTAAAAAGCGTACCCAAACACAGCTTATGCTCCAAACGGAGTTTTGGAGCTGCCGCACCGGAGGCAAAAAGCTGCCCCAAACGCTACCTCAGTCAACTGTCCAATCGAAGGCTTTTTCTTTCCTGGTAAGCGTAGTCATCGGTAATGCTATTTTTTGAGAAGTCCTTAATGAATCTCATGCAGTATCCTGCTAAACCAAGGAAACTGCGAACTTCGGTAACTGCATTCGGCCTTGGCCAATCCTTTATTGCTTCTATCTTCTTCGGATCCACTCTGAGACCTTTCTAACTGATAACGTGACCCAAGAAAGCAACCTCTGGAAGCCAGAATTCACACTTTGAAAATTTAGCGCACAACTGATTCTCCCTGAGAGTACTCAAAACTGTCCTGAGGTGCTCGACATGATCTTCTTGACTCTTTGAATGCACCAGAATGTCGTATATGAAGACGATAACGAATCGATCTAAGAATTCCCGAAATACCATGTTCATCAAATCCATGAAAGCTGAAGACACATTTGTCAACCCAAACGACATGACCACAAATTCAAAGTGTCTGTACTTGAGCGAAAAGCTGTCTTCTGGATATCCCCTTCACGAATCCTCAACTGATGATATCCCGATCTCAGATCTAACTTGCAGTAAGTGCAAGAGCCTTCCAGCTGATCGAATAAATCATCTATCCTCTGGAGCAGGTACTTGTTCTTAATGATGAGCTTGTTCAGCTCGCGGTAGTCAATATATAATCTCAAACTGCCGTCTTTCTTCTTGACAAAGAGTACAGGTGCGCCCCAAGGAGATGTGCGGGGTCTGATAAATCCCAATTCAAGTAACTCCTGCAACTGGATCTTTAACTCTGCTAATTCCTTGGGGGCCATGCGATAAGGGGCCTTGGCTACTGGTTAAGATCCTAGAAGGTCAATTTGGAAATCAACCTCTCTTACGGGAGAGGCCCCATGCAGTTTTTCTAGGAAGACATCTGGAAATTCTCGCACTACCGCCACCTCCTGCAAGGTGTTCATAGCTTCAACATGCATTAGGGCCAGGAAAGTTGTGCAACCCTTATTAATACTCCTGATGGCTTTAACGGAGGAAATAATCAGTTTGAAAACTCCTTTCTTGCCACGAAAGACGATAAGGGACTAATCAGGTCCTTCTAACTGAATCTCATTGCTCCTGCAGTCTATCTTAGCGTTTGCATCAGACAGACAGTCCATACACAAAATCAATTCGAATTCAGCAATGGTAGGAGGGATGCCTCTGCGATAATTTCTGAGTCTCCGAACAACACTGGAACTCTACACTTGCGACTGGTTTGCATAGTTGAACTGTTAGGCATCATGACATCTAACGATGTTGTGTCTGGACGAATTTTTAGATCGATTCTAAGCGCAAAAGATTCCGCAATAAACGAGTGCGATGAACCCGTGTCGAAGAGAACCTTGGAAGGTACGTTTTGAATCATGAATATGCATACATGCATGAATGCAACATGAGTAATGTGGTGTCACTAAGGAGGAAGAAATAACTATCTATGACCAAAACATACCTGTCACAACGTCCTCCTGATCTTTGGCCTCCCGCTGGCTAAGTTCATATGCTCTTTGATGCACCAGACCTCGCCCTGGTACTGGCTTCACCTCAGGTTCCATAGATGCTTTTCCCTTGTCGGTTCTGCTTGGACCACCAACCTCGAACTTTGGCTAGAAATGGGTCGCATACGTAAGTTTAAGATGGAATGGATTTATATTTACTGAATTCAAAACTTAACCATTAATACCGGACTATTGGAGAAACCTTGGCGGAAACGAGCTATATGACCCGACTGCTGGCACCTGTAACACACCCTTGCAGGCGCTAAACACTCACCCAGATGGTGGCGGTTGCACTTAGAGCAGAGGGGGTAATCCTTGATCTTGGTTCCAGGATGTCCCCCTCACCTATCATCAGTCCTCGGTTTCTTGCTCCAGTTCCTCCTCTGATTATTTCTATTCTGCTGTTGCTGCGGCGCGTCCTGAGGTCGCTTGGTGCGGAAACTATTTCGCCTTTGCACCTTTTGCCGGTCTGCTTCTATCCTTCTTGCTGTATCGACCAAACTCCTGTAGTCGGTATTAAGGTACTTTTCTTGAAGGCTTCGACGCTCAGACGGGGGCACAAACCAGCTTTTGAGTGCCTTGGAGAACTTCTTCCAGGTGAACATATTTGTTGAACAACCTGACATAGGTGAAGGGTCACATTAACATTACGCTAGAAAAATATTAAGTTCTCGAGGAAGGCAATTTAAGCTTAGTTTTCTTAACAGCTGGGTCGTCCGTTAAGTGTCTAGTCCACCACAAATTGGCTTCGCCCTGGAGGAGGAACGTTGCTAGCGATACCTTCTTGTTTTTCAGACATTGCATTACGTTTAACAAATCCCGCATCTTGATGAGCCATTCGTCCGTCTCCATCGGGGTTTCCTCTCCTTGGAAGTTGGAGGGGTGGAGTTCTCTAAAAAAATTCAGGTAGCGCTCCATCCCGATCTCCATGGCAGTTGGTGCAGGGACTGGCGTTGGGACTCTTGTAGGTAGCGCATTTCTGAACTCTAAAAGGGCTAATGCTACTGCCCTCGTTATTTGAGTTGCCATGTTTGTATGTTCTGGCACTGCTGGCGCATTAACATCGTTCATGACGATCTCAGGAGTCATATTCTGACACGAAGGTTCGCCTGTTTCACCGCTACGAGGTGTCTATAAGATGTAAAACGAAAGATTAATCACCGTAACGTAAATGAAGGATATTTCTAAACGTATGCACAACTGAAAGTTAGCTAAAACTTGATGACTTTAACGTCGAAGGAATAATTCAGATGAAATCCTAAGGCTCTGAATTTCCTGGGTCATGGGATTCTAAACCTGGCTCTGATGCCAATTGTAACACTCTAACCTAGTTTAACAGCAAATCTGCAGTCCGGCTGGGCCCCATGATAAGAAGTAAACTATGCAACAGTAATAAAATTGGTATATAGCATGCATATGTGAAAAGTACTAAAAGAAAATTTGCAGCGGAAGCAATAAATGATGCTAAGGGTAAAAGTGTACCTCAATTTTTGATTCATAGAGTCAACTAAAAATGAAATGAACCATAGATCTGATATACTGAAATGTTAAATAATGTCTGATACATAGAAATTCTTAGACAATTAAGTTACACTAAGTTCTTGAAAGGAAATAAAACAACAACCGGAAAGAAAAACGACTGAACGAAAGCAAACTAATAATGGAGGTCCGCAAACACTGATCCTAGGCATAACTCCCCCCTGTGTACCCCTGTAATGAAATGCACGAATTATGATAGTGCGTCTCTATCTATCACGAAAGAAAGTCTCGATCGTGCCTCCTAGTCATTTTCCATTCGATGTTGTATTGCATATGTATTCATCTGAGTACCTTAGGTTGTGCCTCTTATTCATTAATCAACATAAATTCATATTCATATCATCATATGATTTGTATTTCCAGCATTCTAAATATTCACGTGAGTATATGATATGTACATTTTCATAAATTATGAGATCTAACCGATAGGAAAATATAATATTTATGATTTACATATGTCGAGTGGACGTTTGATGGGTTTATAATTTCCTATCGTGAAATATTAATGCGTACAATAATTGCGGGTTTCTATAATTATAGGAATTTTCACTATAAAGAAATACGTTTTTATGCAATACTATCTAGTATGTCTAGCCAAAAGGAATAAGAATTTCTTACAGCGGTATTGCGTTGCTCTTACACAAGACGCGACGACATAACTATCTAGGTTGCTCTGAAGAACGCGCAGGGATCACCTTTGAAATACCACGTAACTTTCTTTCCCAAAATCTTCTAAAAATGGGTGAAATATACACACTTATTCCTCCTAAAAAAATAATCACTACTTCATTAGAAGAGGAGGAAAGGTTTACCACTTCTCTATTTGAGGGAGGTTTGCTCTTTCTAAAACGTGAACGACCTCGCCTAAACTTGGAATGGCTGAACCAACCACGACTATGTGGATCCAAACCCTAAATGAGTTTCCCCAAGGCTTAGTTGAATGTCTTATAAAGAACGTTACTCAAATGTTGACTGAAAAAGGAAGAGGAAGCATAATACCTGAGCAAAACTCGAAGGGAATGGTCGATCGACCACATATTTCTATTGTGGAGTCTCAAAACCGCTTCTGAAATTCCTGGAATACGAGATATTGACTCGTAAAAATCTGAACATGATTTAGAGGGGAGAGAGAAGGCTTGAACAAGCTAGAAATGCTTTGATAGAGAGGGAAAAATGACAGGTACATACAAGGAGAAGTCGGAATTGTTGTAAAAGGGGTTGTCGGGGTCTGAGAAACGCAGAGGGGGCGTCGACTAGCCTCCTTGAGTGGAGAGGAGGCGTCGGAAGAGACGGAATGCGCGCTTGGTCACAGGAACGGGAGGCGTTGCCGCATCGTCGATCGGTAGGGACGAGAAAATGGAAAGCCCTAATTTCTTCTCTCGCTCGGGTCGTGCAATCAACGGCGGTTTCTCCTTCTGTCGAGCGACTCGGAGGGATATAAAATGCCAGTCGTGAGATATTGCGATTGGGGGGGGGGGGGGGGGGGGGGCTGAGATCATGGGCTGAAATCGATATACTTCTAATATTGTCAATGCCCTCTATGGCACTTACTATTTTGAGCGTAAACATTTCCTGCGAACTTCTAAATTGCGCCGAGCAAAATTCCTATAATTTCATTTAGATGTCTTTATTTAATTTATTGATTACCGCACACAAATACCAAAATAAAATCATACCACGCCAAGACGACGGCTCGATCAATTTTGCTCACGATCGGACCCTGAAATTAGAAGAACACGACGCATAAATTTTTGGATGTTACACTTGAGAGAAATACAAGCTACAAAGAAACACCTTACAAAATACTTTGTAACTAAAGATCTAGGAAAATTGCACTACTTTATGGGAATTTAGGTATCACAACAAATATGGTATTTCTTTGAGTCAACAAAAATATGTGCTAGACCTTCCTGAGGAAACAAGACTATAAGGAGGAAAACCTATGACAAACAAGCAACCCAAAAACTCCCTCTAGAAAATTGATCATATCATTTGTTGGAGTATTCAGTCAATTTATGAACAAACCCAAAAATGCCATTGGGATGTTATACTCCAACATCTTCAGTTTCTAAATGGATCTCCGGGAAAAGGACAATTTCATAGGAAAAACTATCATGTTGATATCGCTGAATATTCTAATATTAACTATGTTGGCTGTCGACTTAAGAGAGTTTACTTCTTACTACTATACTCCAGTTGGAGGAAATCTTTCTACATGGCATCACAAAAAGCAAAACGTAGTTGCAAGATCTAGTGTTGAAGCAGAATATAGAGTGATGGTTCAAGATACTTGTGAGGTACTCTGGGTCAAGTCTCTTCTAGAAGAATTTGGGCACTCTATTTCCTCGGTTGTTTTCCTATATTGTGATAATCATGCTGCTACTTTAATTGTCAGCAATCCAATTTTTCATGAGTGTATAAAGCATATTGAAGTAGATTGTCATTTCATAAGAGATGCAGTTCTCTCTGTAAAGATTCACTCCATTAATTAAATCTGAAAAACAAGCAACCGACCTCCTTACCAAAGCTCTTAACGAGAGGAGAACTTAATAGTTATATAGCAAGCTAGGTATGATTGATATATACGATACAACTTGAGGGGAAGTGTTAAAGCCTAGATATGGGAAAACCCCTATTTGGGCCTATGTTTCATTCTTCTCCTATCTTTTATGTCTCACATCTATGGAGTATTTGAGAGTTCTCTCCTCTTGTATAAATATGTACATTGTTGTGAGAATTTGAAATATTTAATAAGTTTATTTCAAAAAATCTTAATTATTACTCGAGACCACCTCTTTATATAGAATAGAGGAGGGGGGAAATTATACAATTTGAGATGTGAGACTAAATACAAGAGAGAAAAATATACAATGGGCCCTTTCTTTGGGCTTTAACAATTGTAATATTTTTTTAAGTGAAATAGAAAACTATTCACTCGGTATTTTCTACATACTCAAAATTTCTCATTAAGCTTTGAAGTGTCTTCTTTATCACTCTTTGAGTTTTCACTCTTGCTCTATACAACCCCATTTAATTGACGGGTGATGACCCGATTGAAGAATTTTGCAACTTAATATATCTCCTTAATTTTCAGTGAATCAAACTCATAATGAACAGTTTGCAGAGAAACGAGTTTCACGTTATCCTCATCAAGGTAGAACATTTAAAGTGTATCTCATGCTTTGTAGATTTCACATAATGTGGAAATTCTCTCAAAAGCCACTCCATCTTCCATCCTATAGATTACCAAAACAATTTTTAATCCTTCTTCCTGATGGCCTTGAACTCGCCTTGAACTCCTTAAATTAACAAACAGATAATGCAACAACATCTGTCATGTGCACAATTCTATTTCTAGATATATTAGTACTTTTTGTTGTTCATTATCAAACGTAATCGTGGGCGCAGATCTGATTGTTTTGATTTTTTGCTTCATAAATTCCCTTCTCCTGTTTAACTTTGTAGAAATACACGAGAGGCTGGTGCCAGATCTTCAGTCTGCGAGGTATCATTAGTAGAGGGTAACTGCTGTAGGGCATCAGATCTAGGAGGACGACGAGTGTACACACGAAGAGGTGGTTTAGAGGGTACTGGAGTCGGGATTGGAAGGAGTGGTGGAAGATGAGACATAACAGGGACGGTAGGATGTGGTAGTATTGGAGGTGGAGGAGCTGGATGAGGAGAGTGAAAAGGCTGGTCTTCGATGAAAGTTGCATCCGCAGAAATGACAACCTTGCGATCGTTGGGAGAGTAACACACATCCTTTCTGAGTGCGAGAGTAACTAACGAACATATATTTGGTAGCACAAGGAGCAAGTTTGTCAGTGGAAGGACCAAGATAATGGACATAACAAGTACAACCAAAGACGCGAGGTGTGACAAAAAAGGGGGCGTGGAAGGAAAAAGAAGACTAAAAGGAGTCGCAAAGTTGAGAATGGAGGAGTGCATGCGATTGATGAGATGATAGACTGTAGAAACCACGAAGTTCCAGTAAAGGTTGGGCACCTGCATTTGAAACATCAGTGAGTGTGCGACCTCAAGAAGGTGACGGTTTTTGCGCTCGGTCACACCATTTTGTTGAGGGGTGTATAAGCACATGAAGTTTGATGGATGATCTCAAACTCAGTACAAAGATTAGTAAAAACATGGCGTGTGTATTCACGCGCATTGTCAGTGTAGAGTATCTTAAGAGAACCGGAAAATTGAGTATGAGTCTGAGTAATAAACGCACGAAAGATAGAGGTTACGTCAGTGCGATCACGAAGTAAATACAACCATGTCATGCGAGAGTAATCATCAATAAATGTAATAAAGTAACGATAACCATAAACACTGGAGATTTTATAAGGTCCCCAAATATCATAGTGAACTAAAAGAAAACGAGAATTGCTCAGAGTACAATTAGAGAGAAAAGATGAACGATGTTGTTTTCCGAAGATACATGATTTGCAAGTAAAGTCATTAAGGGAGATATCGGGAAGAGCTTTCTTGAGGATTTGGAGAGGAGCATGCCCAAGACGTCGATGTCAATCAACAAAAGTGACAGATGAGAGAACAGTAGGTGGAACATCCAAGATATAGAGCCCATTAGACAGTCACCATTTACCAATGATATTCTGCGTCCGTTGATCCTGCACAACAAAAGATGATGGAGAGAAGGTTACACAACAATCAAGGTTCTGAGTAAAACGGCTAACAGAAAGAAGGTTAAAAGGCGATCCCGGAACACGAAGGACCGAGTGAAGAGAGAGAGTTGGAGTGAGAGGCAGATCAGCAGAGCCAGGAACCGGGGTGGTGTCACCATTAACCACATTGATGAATTTGGGATACATAGATTGTAAGTACTGATGTGGCTTCTGCGGAGTAAGATGATGGGTGGCACCCGAATCCACAATCCAAGTGGAGCGATGGGAGAGACAGGAGATACCTTCATTGGAGATAGAAGCAATATAGTCAAACGGGCGATCAAGTAACCCCTGGAGATGTTGAAGTTGGATGCGCATTGTACAACCCGTATTCGGCGAGTAGAGCCGAGGGCACCTGGCGAGTAGGCCGATGCCTCTCTCGGCGAGTAGAGCCTAAGGCACCTGGCGAGTAGGCCGATGCCTCTCTCGGCGAGTAGAGCCTAAGGCACCTAGCGAGTAGGCCGATGCCTCTCTCGGCGAGTAGAGTCAGGAGGCCTAGCGAGTAGACCGGTGCCTCCCTCGGCGAGTAGAGTCAGATTCTGGGGAATAGAATCATCCGGGCACCCCCGGTGGTCTGCCTATAGCCCTTCGGGACAGCGGAGTCTGGCTATCTGCAGACCAATTTGGAGTGCGTTTAGCAAAACAGTAAGGCGGAGTTACGCTATCCGCAGGTCATCCGGACCATTCTACCCCTGGGAAGTCTTTCCCTATAAATAGGACCCATTATGTCTCAGATCAGGAGAGACCCACCCCCTTGAGAAAGCCTGTGCTTTCTTCCTCGTGCTGTCTGAGACAGGCTCAGCTTCTGGTTTTCGGGAGGGGAAATCAAGTTAGATTTCCGGGTTAGTGGCGGGACCTCCCCGCTGCAGCCAGTGGGTCATTCTTAGGGAGCTACCTAACAACCAGTGAGGGTTGGTTCATAGTTCGGGACACTTAGTTCTAGGATCTGACGAGGAGAGAAGTAACTCAAGCTACTCCCCAAGTCTCGAACAAGTTGGACCGGTATCCGGGTTCCAACACGCATGGCGTCAATGTTGGCACGAGTGGGAGAAGACGTATTAGCAGCAACGAATGCATTGGGTAGAGGAGGCATACCATGCTTACGATAGCAGGTCGCCTCAAGATGTCCATCCTTGTCACGGTGAGTACACTTGAGACGAGGCATGTCGTTAGAGAAGAGTCGGAGATGGAGGTCCGAGAGCATCCGGGGGTGGTGTCATCTTCAAAAGCATGGAGCAAACATTGGAGAGAGAGGGAATGGTGGACGAAGAGAGGATCTGAGCCCGGACGTTGTGTAGATGAGGCGGAACACGAGCCATCATCATGACAATACCAACAACCTCTTTTTGAGCACGTTGGGCAGCAAGGTCTGCAGTTGGAGGCTGATGGTTAATTCAGGCCTCGACCAAAGTTTTGGACCGTGCAACAAAGGAGGTTAAGTCGCCGTCAACCCCTGAGTCGAGAGATTGGAGATCCGTGATGATGTCGAACATGTGTTGAAGGTTGTTCTTGCTGAAATAGAGGGAGTGTAGTTCATCCCACATGACCTTTGTCGTTTCATGATACATGACCATACGGTAAGGTTCACTATCCATGACATTGAGGATCCATGATTGGACACGACCATCATCACAGAGCCACTCCTCAGTGGGCGCAAAAGTGGTGTCCTTAGTTAGATGATGCAAAAAGGCCCTTTGTTTGAAGAACACGACGGACAGAGTGCACCCACTCAACAAAATTCTTCTTCCCACTTAGAGAAATGGTGGTGATACGAAGCTCATCACGAATTTCAGGAAAAGGGGCTACAACACGAGCGGGAAGGGACGGGGCATCATTCAAGTCCATTGCGACAAAGGAGGCAGTTGCGGTCACCCTGCTGCGGTTAGACTTCTGCGGCAAGAGAACACGGTCGTGCTGTTGAAAGACCGGTGAGCAACGATCAGGCGAGCAGGAAGTCCAGCGGTCAAGCAGACGAGGAACAAGGAAATGCGGCTAGCCAGGCGATCAAGCAGCAAGAAGAAGCCTCAGCGAGCAGCGACCAGGTGGTGCGAACAGATGGCCTGGCGAACAGGAGAGCTCGCGGGAAGAAGCCCCGGATACCAGGAGCGGCAAGCAGGAGGCTTGTCGGGCAGAGGATATTGTTGTCAGATAGTTGCGGGAAGGAGCTTTGCGACCAGGATTTCGGATAGCAATGGCGGCCAAGAGCTGACGAAACCTGAGCAGGAGGCTTGACGCTCGCAGGAAGAGCAGGAGGCCTGCCGCTCGAAGGAAGAAGCCTCAACAACCAGGAGCTGCGACCAGGATTGCGGATAGCACTGGCGGCCAAGAGCTGAAGAAGCTCGGCAGGGAAGGGACACAACATGCATAAATGACGAGCAGCGGCAAGACAAGGGAGACCGCAGAAGCGACAGTCAGGTGGGGCCCAGAGGGATAATGAGGAAAAACTATAAAAGGTGGGGTGGAGGGGGGAACGAGAGGAGGTGCAGGAACTGCAGAACTGTGGTTTGAAAAGAACTAACCGCCCATACCGACAGGAAGCATGGGTGAGAGCGAGACCCAAAAAAATTCTTTTTAGGATCGGTTATGCTCTAATGCCATGTAGAATTACACGAGAATAAGGAGAAATAAATGATAATTTTATTAATTTCTCAATAATTGTACATACATACAAGTATTTGTACACTTATATAGGAAGTGAGAGAGGAGCAGAAATCCCATTCTAAGATGTGAGACTAAAACCTAAAGAGGTGGTGGGCTTTAGATGGGCCTTATTTTGGGCCTTTATACATATTTTCTTCCACTAACTTTTTATCTGAACTTTTAGTTTAATGGAAGATAATTTTTTTATGTAACTTGAGTTTAAGAAATTCTTCAGTTCCAGGTATGCTTTTCTAAATATTGTGATGTTAGATGGTAAAAGTCCGAGGGATTCCTTAAATATAACATCTGAAATCTTCTAAAAAAACCTATTGCTAAAGATGCTCTTGCTATATATTCGTTTCAATATTAATAAGACCCAACTGAAAACAGGCGGCTTATACCAAATAGAGCTTCTACATTTCTTTTCTTTTGCACATCTAATCTCTTAGGATCCATATAGCCGACCCCACTATGGTGGGATAGAGGCTTGAGTGTTGTTGTTGTTTGTTTGCACATCTAATGCAACATGATTTCAAGGAACATCTAAAAATGTTATCTGTTGTAGTAAGCCTGGTCGCCCAGGAGCAATTATGCTCTTTGAAAAAAAAACATTACTTTTGCATACCGTTTTATTAATCTTTATCCTTCTATTTCTCAATTTAATTTGCATAGCTTCCTGCACATTCCACAAATGGCCTTCTCAAATTTTCCTTTGAATGCATAAAAAGTTCATTATGCCATGTTTTTGGGAATTTTAAAATTACTTGAAGAGACTATTAGGCAATATGATGCGGAGCAGTGAAGGACGAGTTTTGGGTCCATTCTGGCTGATTTGGCGACTTACCATATATGGCGTGCCCGGATCGACGATCCGACTCCGTGGATGCGTCCGAATGCGTGTTGCGAATCATTTTCATATATAGCATTATGTATTTTGAGTTTTATTTCATGTAGTTATGGGATCGGAACCGCCGGTCAATCATAGCCGTCGATTTCAGATGCCCTAATCTTATTTTCTTATAAATAGATGTCTTAGGGCTGCAGGAATTTCATTGCAGAATTTGGAGACAGAATTTTCGGATCTCTGCGATCATCCACCGGTGCCGACGCCGTGGAACCCTAGGTGACGATTCCTAGGTGGTTTTAGCCCCCCCCCCCCCCCCCCCCCCCCCCCCCCCCCAAGGTACCCCCTATCCATCCCCTTCTTCTTCCACCTCCGAAGCCATCATCCGCAGCCCCATAATCCGCAGAAACACTGTTCACGCGTGAACTGTTCACGGACGCACTGTTCATACGCGCACTGTTCACGCGCGCGTTGTTCACAGTCGCACTGTTCACCCGCGTACTGTTCACCCGCAACACTATTCATCCGCCAGCCCCTCTACCAACTCCCATAGCCACCTCCTCCGAATCCGCCACCCCAAGCCGCCGCCTCCCTCCTCTCCGTGGATCCACTTCTAAATAGCCTAAAAACGCTAGATCAGTCCAGATCTAGAGTTTCGCCTCCCGATCCGTTATTTCCACCATCATACGCCCTCCCGCACCCCGGATCCGCTATCACACATCGGATCCATCCATTCCCCACCCGGATCGATCTCCTAGTGGCCGGATCTTTCCATTTCCGGACCGATCTCCTTATTTTCCGCCAAGGACAGCCACCGCCATTATCGTCACGCCTCCGGTTCCACCTTCGATCGCCGATCTACATACTCGGACCCGGATTCTTCATTGCCTTGGTCAGCCCACTACTTTGTGAGTCTAATTTGTATTGGATTATTATTTTCAACATATTTATATTGGATTGGATCTCGTACCTATTTTGGATATCTTGCATAGTAGTTGTTTGTTAGAATATTATTGTGATTTGCAGGGTTTATTCGCCGCGCGCTCGTGCTTTGGCCCTCCACGCGGAGGAAAACCAAAGCTTGTTTTCGCCCTAAAAGATTACTTGTGCTTTGCCGTGAATTAATTGCGCGTGGGATGTTTAAATATATTATCTAATTTGGATTCACGCCGTCGGATTTGCATAGCATGTAGGGTTTGGTCACAGATTATTCGCCGCCTATAGATTCGTCCTGCGTCAATTGGTATCAGAGCGAGGTTACGCGCACTTTTCGATACGCAGTCGTAGAGTCTACATGATATTTTTTTATTATGTCTAGGTGTCAAAATTATGCCTCCCCTCACCTTAGAGGTCTCGAGTCCACTAGCACCCCCTCTCACAGAGCCCCGTCAGGGAGATCTTCACGTTACTACGACGATTATTCTCGATCGCAGCACACCACTTTTAGAGATCGTGTTGACCCACCGACACGAGACCACTACACTAGAGACGTTCAGTATGATGGTTGTCGTCGTTCTTATCCGTACACGCGAGCGGATCGTGTTGATCCTTCGTCACGACTCGGTTACCTTAGGAATGATTATTATGAGGATCGTCGTTCCGAGAGAGATCTTGAGAGTCAGTTTCGCACTGCTGCCCCTTCCTTTGACGGCTCATCGAGTCCCGAGTCTTTCAGTTATTGGCTCGTGGATATGGAGTATTATCTTGACCATTTTGAGATATTCGGTGAGCGTCGCGTCAAGTTTGCGAAACTTAGACTTTTAGATCAGACGAGGGCATATTGGGCTAGCGTTGAGAGGACACGCGAGAGAGACCGTCTACACCGCGTCACTAGTTGGGTGGACATGAAGCGTACATTGTGTCAGAGGTATCTGCCTTCGTCGTATCGGAGTCGCTTGCTCGACCAATTATTTTCCCTTCAGCAAGGATCCATGTCCGTCGCTGAGTATAGGGATCGCTTTGATGAGTTAGTTGTGAGGAGCGATATCCGAGAGGACCCAGCCATGACCTCTTGCAGATTTCGGTCTGGCCTTCGACCAGACATTCGTACTGAGGTGGTTTTTCATAGCTCGAAGTCCCTCGAGCAGACGTATCAGCTTGCCCTTCGTTATGAACAGTCTTTGAGATCCGCAAGAGCTGGTCGATGGGATTCTCACATTGACCTCTGCAGTACGAGCCCCTCCCACACCGAGGACACCACTTTGCCTATCATTGTTCCATCAGACATGACTGAAGTAATACCTGATGCAGATTGCTCTCACCCCAGTGAGGTGCTTAGCCCAGTTAGTGACTTATCTCTAGTTTCTGACCCGTCTTTTGTGACCCCGACTGAGGGCGAACCTGAGCGGCCTATTGAGTCTGTAGCGTTGTGTTCTTCACCCACACCACCACCTTTGGCATGTCATGGGTTGATTAACACCCCTACCCTTGACTCACATCTTGACACCGCACCCGTGGACCCATTCTTGAGTCTAGGTCTATGTCGCTCTCCCCTTATTATGTCCCTGGGTCACATCGCGACCGAGAGCCCAGAGCCTAGTGTTGATCTCGTAGTAGCCATGTCATCCATTCATAGGGACACTACCCCCTTTGTAGGTACTCATCTGGAGGGCCTTGAACCTAATGACGAGTTCCATGACGAGCCCCCAGTTGATCCTCCTGATGATCCACCACATTCGGGTGAACATGAGATTCAAGTGAGGCGCGTGTTTACGAGTTTCGAGTTATTGACGTCTCCTCCCCTATCATCTCTGGTCTTGCCCCAGAGGATGGGTCGTGAGTAGAGTAAGACGTATGTAGGGCCTACCTTGAGCACACTAGAGCCTACTCATATTTTGAGGACTTACTTTATGACACATCACACTCGTGATGAGTTTTGGGACACACCACCCGCTGACCCACCCGATGAGTTCTTAATTGTCGTGGACACTCACCACACTATAGCGCCACGTTTTCTAGTCGGTACACACGATTTTCACTTAGGCGGTCGTCACATTCGCGATGACTTTTCTTACACACCTCCTGGTGAGCCCCCTGATGTGCCACGTCCCCTGAGAGACACTGGGATCTTTATGAGCTCGTATTTGAGTATAGTTGTCTTGCACGATCATCTGAGCACTCGTCACACTCGAGATGAGTTTTTCTACACTCCCCCGAGAGAGCCTCCTGATAGGCCACCTCCTATAGTAGGTCTTCATGTCATTATTAGATTTTCTCATAGAAAGCATGTTGTGTCGATCATGTTTCATTTATATCATTTGCATAAGTCTGTCGAGTCGTTTCGTCATCATTTACATAAGTCTGTTGTGTTATCTGTTTCTCGTTTGCATGTGTGTCATAAGTCGGCCCGACGAAGAATCCATAATGATAATATATTTTGTAAATTACATGCGGATGTTCATTGGCAAGTGCAGGTACTTCATGAAGGCGAGCAGGTGATGGTGAGAATCTGCGTTGTGAGGCTCCGTGCGAGGCTTGCTAAAAGCTTGAGCGTTAGGCGAATGAGTCCCTACTCAGTCCTGAGGCGCATCGGGACAAATGCTTATGAGTTGGACATTCCCGCGAGCATGGGTACCCATACTGTGTTCAATGTCGAGGACCTGACGCCATACTTTGCACCTCACGAGTATTCAGGCCCACATCTTGGCGGCCCTCCCGAGCCTTTACCACTGTTTTTACCATCCACCACTCAGTCTACCTCCGAGCCCTTGCCACCACATTCATTGCCCCGTTCTCAGCCCACCTCTGACCCTTATTTACCCGGGATGTTGTCCCCAACGGTTTCACCTTTGGCACCTCAGATTCCACCGGATCCTTCTACTAGTGTGTTGAGAGATGAGCTTGATCGATTCGCCCCCGGGCTTCGACTTCAGTACGTCCGTCTCCACTCATCGGGGATGGAAGCCTTTCAGTCCGGAGGTGTTGATTGGCGAGGCCACTTTTCAGCGACGACACTTGGACGACCTCTGGCGGCCTCTTCGAGTTGCTACCCGGCATACGGCGAGAGAATTCTGACCCCTATTCATCGGGAGATGAATTCTTTCAAGCCGGGGAGATTGATGCGGAGCAGTGAAGGACGAGTTTTGGGCCCATTCTGGCTGATTTGGCGACTTATCATATATGGCGTGCCCGGATCGACGATCCGACTCCGTGGATGCGTCCGAATGCGTGTTGCGAATCATTTTCATATATAGCATTATGTATTTTGAGTTTTATTTCATGTAGTTATGGGATCGGAACCGCCGGTCAATCATAGCCGTCGATTTCAGATGCCCTAATCTTATTTTCTTATAAATAGATGTCTTAGGGCTGCAGGAATTTCATTGCTGAAATTTGGAGAGCTTCTTCCTCATTTCCGGTGATCCTCGCCGCGGTGCCGACTCCGTGGAACCCCTTGGTGACGACTCCTCGGGTAAGATCCTTGTATCCTTGCACTTTCCCCGTTTCCACCCCACCCAACCTGCTGTCCAGCCATCCATCGCCCACCTCCAGCCCTCCCAACAGCTGCTGCCCACGTCCAGCCAGCCCCAAACAGCTGCGGTTCTCCACCCCAACTCCAACCACTACTGCCAAGAAATTCATACCTATTTAAAGCTACTGTGGAGAAATGAAATTTACTATTCATCAATAAAGTTTTCCCCCTCCTTCTAGCCACCGCCGGCCATCCAAATCTCCCCAAACCTGCCGCCAACCCCCCTGTCCTGCAGCCTCCAGACGCTGCCAGCCCGCTGTCTGCAGCAGCCCTCTCCAAACCCGCAGCCCATCAGCAACCCCTCCCTGCCGCCTACCTCACAGCAACAGCCCCACCTTCAGCCCTAGCCTCGCCTCCTCTCTGTCCACTGCAGGACCGTAATCTGTCCAGATCTGGACCGCCTGTACAGATCCAGTCCGGCGCCGCCCTAATCAGCCCCTCACCCTCCATATCCGCAGCCAACAGCCCCTCCATTCCGTGGAACAACTTCCCTTGCCCGATCTAGTCTCTCACCCTCCGGAAAACCCTACCGCGCATCCAAAATCTCAGATCTACGTAAAATTACTGCCGCCCTAATTTTATTCCAGATTTGTGATATGCTTTGTATTGGTTAAAGGTTGTAAAACATTGTTATCGTTTGGAATATTACATGCTTGCTTGGATGTTCATTTTTATAGTTATTTGTGCCTAGATTAATCTCTAACTGTAGGAAGGAATATTCGTCGCGCGCTCTATCTTTGGCCCTCCACGCGGAGGGAAACCAAAGCTTGTTCGCTTATTAAATTATCTTGCCTTGCTTAGAATTATTTGTGTGGGATGTTAATGTTTATTATCTAATTTGTGATTAATCCGTCGGGCTTTGCATAGCATGTAGGGTTAGGTTACGGTTTATCCGCCGCCTATAGATTCGTCCTGCGTCACAATATTTTCATAACTAGGTCGAACTGAATCAGTGTTATTGGGGGTTCAGTTTCAGCTAAAAATCGTTCCATTTGTAAACCATTTAGCAACTGGTTTACATCATGGTTGGACCGTTGGGTCGCCAAAGAAGGGCTCATCTTTGAAACCAGATTTTAGAAAAAAAATATGCTTCCAAGGGGATTCGAACAGCTGACCTTTCCCTTCCCTAGGAAGAAGGCTGCCACTATGCCGCAACTAACCCTTCTCTTCCTCAGGAATAATGCTGCCACTATGCTGCAACTAGAGCTATTGAAAGTTGGAGAAGTAAAGCTTAATGTTGATGGATGTTCAAAAAAGAACCTGGTAGAAACTGCTTGGCCTTCTATGTTTACTTGGGGATAGAATTTTCTCTCTTAACTAGAGGCATTGGTCACGAAGATTTGGATGGAAGTAATGCGATAATCCTGAAACAGTTAATACTTACTAAGAGACAGTGTTAGGAAAAATTTTTATGTGGTTTTCTGAATTAGAAATAATATTTAGTACTTACAAGATATATTTGATCGCACTTGGTAAGAGGCTAATGGATAATGGTGTAGCAATCCATTGGCAAATGAAGGTTGCAAACTGATCACTTCTATTGAAGGGAAATTCGTAGAAGTTTTATTGGTATCACTTGGTACTTCGATGAGGCTTCCCATGTGTTAGATGTCACTAAAATTAAATCCAAGGTATGAGAGGGTATAGTGGTTGGAGTTCGTTTTGTTGGGGCTAGTTGTTGCTGGATCACCTTGTATTTTAACTAGTTATTATTGATGGAATTAGTGATACAACCAGACCAGTTTCTCTATCTAGATACAGATGGATTTAGAGCAATTTTTTTATTGTTTCTTGCAATTTATTTTGGGAAATTAGTATAATGATTATTTGCTTTTATACTGCTAAAAAAGTGGTTTTGATATTTTTCAAAATTCAGAATCTGTGTCAACAGTGTACTCTAGTCTCCATTATTCTCCATCTATTTTGTGTACGTTACATTCTTCTAATCTGCTTCTAAGAACTCATTCTGTTACAGTACATATTCTCCTCTATTCTCCTATTCGACCAGTTGTCGACTATTCAGCTGCCTTTCTGTGGTTAATGGCTGTTACAACTGTTATCTCTGCCGCATTTTGGCCCAATATTGTTTCATATGACCAGGTTGATGAGCGCTATAATCAGCTGACAAGGAAGGTACATCCTTCAATACCCCATTCCAGTTTTAAATTTCTTTTGCTCTGGAGCATTATAATCAGACGATATCAATTTTGACCTTTGGAACATATACTTCAGTTTGTTTAATTAAATAATTTCTTGAGGCATTTTACTTTGGTTCTTAAATATTTTCTATCATTATCTTGGCCCACTTTTTACCTTTTTTGACAACAGGTTTATACATTTTTTAAGGGAAAGTGAAGGGCATGGAACGATATCCCAGCAGTCTATTGCGGATTATGAATCCGACCATCAATTTAAACTTTTATACCTTCTTTTAGGAGGTGCTTTTTTTGCTGACATCTTCAATATGATGTTATGTTATTAATAAATATTGCCTATTTGATTCAATATATTATGATTGTGGCAGTTTAGATCCTAATTTAACTGAAGGTTATGAGATGCATCTTGATGGATAAAAGATTTGAGAACAAAACGAAAGAATACATGCACCATTGATCATTTTAGATAACAAATAGTTGATCATTGCAATAGGAGTGCAACATTTCTGGTTGATGACACTGAGCCAAGAGCTTGTAATTGATATATTTGTTAAGAATATGGACGAGGGGGAGGGTGCCCTCCTGTGTGGTGAGTTTATCGACGTAGGGGCCGAGGAGACGAGGACACAAAACCAAACGTGACATTGAACGTTGGTCAGTAGTGTGCACGAGCATCACACACCCAACAATTTTATGTTATATTTTCATATATATGAATTTTGGGCCTTGTGGTTATTTACCATTTTAACCTTTTGTGTGTTTCTAAGCTAGGCACTATATAAGTCTATGTATGACTCTAATTTTAATTATCTTGCAAGTAAGATCACTTTGGAGGAGTCATAGGGGCTAAAATCTTTTTCTCTATTCTCCTGTCTTCTTTCTTCAAACCCGACTTCCTAACATTTGGTATTACCTGCCCTCTTTCAGCCGCAGTTTTCGCCGCCTGAAGTATGATCCCGCGCTTCTTCCTTTACCTCGTCCGTCCACGCTCGACTACAACTCTTCCGCCTCGTCGTATCTTGCCTGCACCAGCCCACCTCACGATTCGACAACCACCCACTTGTTCGTCTGTTTGCAAGCCATGGTTTCTATTGACAACTCGCAGTTCGCGTGCCTCCCGTGCAGCGCCAGGCGCTAAGTACAATTCTGCGTCGAATGCGATTCCGCCCCTGACTACACTTTTTTCGTCTTGTTCAATCCCGCATACGCCAGCCCGTCTTGCGATTCAAAAACTACCTGCCCGCTTGCCAGTTTATGATCTCCAATTTCCCATCGAGAACTCGCAGTTCGTGTGCCGTGCACTCCAGACGCACCCTCAGCGTACCCATCTGCTACAGCTTCTCTCTCAGTTCCTCTGCTCTGCGCTCCCCGCTGTCTGTTCGCCACAACCAACTGCCTTGTCGAGTGTATGCCCCGCCTACATTTCATGGTGCAATCATACGCTCCCGCATCTCATCCCCCCCATCGACTCGGCCATCTCTCGCTGCCTCGATGCTCATGAGGAGTCCGTCACCTCTCTCCAGGCCTTACTCCAATGTTTGGATGAGAAGTTTGATCACTTCATCGCCGAACAGTCGAACACCTCGTCAACTTCCAATATTGGCTCGCCTTCGGTCTTTGGTGTCCCTCTTGGCCCCACTATTGAGCCTCTTCGATCGCTCTTCCACCGGCACGTTCCTTCGACGTTCCACTTTCAACGTTATGAATCCCATAGGTTTTGTTGAATATTCTCATTTTCTGCATTTTATATATTGATTTACCTATATATATATCCTTACCCATTGCTTGGGTAAGAGTATTATTTTTCTCCCAATTATCTTATAACATGGTATCAAACGCATAGGAATCTTGACCTAGCTTCACGAAATATCTGTCTTGACTGTTGTTGTGATCTGCTTTGATTTCTACTTCCATTGTTGGGATTTAGGGTATACATTTGCGACCTTTCTGTTTTGACTTATGTGACCAACGGTTGTTCAAGGATTTTGAAGCATGTCTAAAGAATCTTCTTCCATCACTTCCGTTACACACGTCGACTATATCAATGTATTCCCATCAAATACTAAGATAGTCACTACTATCTTAACCCCTTCCAATTTCCATTTATGGAAGAGGGGTGCCACCATGTCCCTTGCTGTTATACGCCATGCATCATCTCACTCGTCTTCCCGTTCATAAATTGACAGTACAAGCACGAAGATTGGCATAGTGAGTTAGTGACGATGGCCTGATCTTTTTTTACTCAGCTTCATGGATCCATCTGTTTAGTAAATGTGCAAGAATTGCAGTAGCACAAAGGAGATCTTAGGCATTTCGCATATGATGTTCTCTCAAGCAAATAATCTAACTCGATTGGGTGAACTGTTCCCTAAGCTGACTGAACTACGACATGACAATCGTCCAGTCACTCAATACTTTGCCGAGTGGAAGTTACTTGCGAATGAAATTCTTGATATATGGGAAAATCCTTCCACCAGAGAGGAACATCAGGCCAGAGGGAACTACTTGTCCTCCTTTGGCTATTGAATGGTCTTGTTCCACACTTCTCAACCAACAATACTAAAATGCTAGCAAGTCCATCCACTCTTCATACTTTTACTGTTATCATGGCTTGACCAAGATTGGGTCGGTCAGTGTAGAGATCCCTCCCTCTGCTTTGCAAATCTTCTCCAGTACATTTGAGCTCACTGCCCTTGCTTCCCGTGGAGGGCGTGGAGTGGAGGACGCCATGTTTGTAGTCATGACACTAATACTAGATACAGTAGCCACTGTGGACGTCAAGGCCACACCTGAGCGGGCTTCTTGGACTTCTTCCCAGATGTCTTGCTCTAGTCACGTTGTTGATGCTAGGAGCAGGAAGACAATAGAGATCTCTGAGGATGAATATCATCGACTCCAGTCATTTCAACTAGAGTCATCACATAGTGTTGTCGTTGCTCAGACCGTACAACCAACGTGCACCACTCAACGCCTTGTCTGTTGGTTGGCAAACTCTAGTGCTTCTGGTCATCTTACCAATATAGCAGGTATCTTATATTCGTACCGCAATCATAGTGGTACATCCATCACTATAGATGATGGATCTATTGTCCCTATCACGGGATTTGGTGATTGTGCAATTACTTCCGACATGACTTTGTTCACAGTCGCCCATGTTCCACAGTCTGCTTACAATCTCCTTTCTGTTAGTAAGTTGCCTCAGGATTTATATTACAATGCTATCTTTATCTATTTTGATTTTGGCTTTTAGGAGCAGATGACAAACTGTATTATTGGTAGAGGGAAACTGAGTGGGGGCATGTATGTTCTGGATGAAGCTCTTTATGTTTCCTGTCCCACTATCTCTGCCCATGTTTTGGATCTACACTATCACCGTGGCTACCCTCCTACTTCGATTCTCCAGCGTTTGTGTCATGAGTTAAAGTTTATTCCTAGTTTCAGTTGCGAGTCTTACCATTTTGCTAAGCATCATCATGTCAACTATGTACCTCGTGATAATAAACGAACTCTTGCACCTTTTGATGTTGTTAACTCTGATGTATGTGAACCTTGTCTGGTCCTTATCGTTATTATATTACGTTTATCGATGAGTTATCTCGTAAGAGTTGTGTTTATCAATTGAAATATCATTCTGAATTGTTCTTCATTTTTTAAAATTTGTGGAATGAAATTTTTACTCAATTCTCCATTAGACTGAAATGTCTTCAAACTAACAATGGTCGTGAATATTTGTCTCATTCTATGACATCTTTTTTACACGAAAAAAGGATTATCCATCAAATCACTTGTCTTGACACACCTCAACAAAACTGTGTTGCTGAACGCAAAATTCGCCACCTCCTGGAGGTAACTCGTGCGCTCTTACATCAAATGCAAGTGCCTTTACATTTTTGGGGTGATGTCTTACTGCCACTTATTTCATCAATCGTCTTCCCACCCACATCTTTATGGTGAGACACCACACCATACAATATTTCCTTACTCGATCAACACATCATTTACCCATTTGTGTTTGATTTTGCATATTATGTTTGCAATGCTCGACCATCGCTATCTAAACTTGATGCTCGGTCCATTAAGTGTATCTTCCTCGGGTACTCTCGCACCACAAGGGGCTATCAGTGCTACTTATCAGAACTTAGACAATACATTATCTCTGAGGATGTTGCATTTGTCAAATTGTTTCATTCTCTCATATGGAGCCTACGTCACCAGACTCTGTTGTGTCTCATGACTCCATCCTCATTTTCCCTCCTACTCTATCTCTGCCTCCCTTTGAAGCCTCGATAGATTCCTTCTTGGATCACTTTTATCCTCATTGTCCTGTGAATTCTACATGTGTGCCCCCGCCTACCTATTCAGAATATGGATGTGCATGTTTCTTTAACCACCTCCAGGGAGGGAGAGTCTGCAAGCATACTAGTTCCTTCTTGTACTGGGAGTACCGAACTCCCCATTATTATTCGGAAAGGTACTCACACTTGTAGATACTCCATTATATGTTACCTCTTATCAATGGTTGTTTGCGTTTACGCTTACTTTACTTTCTACGTTGGATACTTATACTATTCTGAACTCGGTTGCGGAGGTCACGTCTCATCTTGCTTGGGCCACTGTCATGCATGCAGAATTAGATGCATTGGAGCAGAACCATACATGGGAACTTGTCACTCTCCCTGCAAACAAAATATGTCATTGGATGCAAATGGATCTATAATGTCAAAGTCAAGGCCGAAGGCTCTCTGGATCGCATGAAAGCTCGATTAGTTGCTAAAGGATATGCTCAGGCGTATGCCTTCACTTTTTACGCTGGATACTAATATTATTCCGAGCTCGGTTGTGCAGACCACATCTCATCTTGCTTAGGCCATTGCCATACAGGTAAAATTAGATGCATTGAAACAAAACCATATCTGGAAATTTGTCACTATTCCTGCAGGAAAATATGTCATTGGATGCAAATGGATCTATAATGTCATGTCAAGGTCGAAGGCTCTCTGGATCACCTGAAAGCTCGATTAGTTGCAAAAGAAAATGCTCAGACGTATGTCATAAATTATGATGAAACGTTTTCCTCTGCGGATAAAATGTCTTTTATTCGCCTATTCCTTTCTCTGCAGCAACTCACACCTATGTACCAATTGGACATCACAATTGTATTTCTATACGAGGTCGTTGAAGAGGTGGTTTATATGGAGCAACCTCCATGGTTTATTGTTTATCGGGAGCGTTCAAATGTATGCCATCTTTAAAAGTCCTTATATGGATTGAAGCAGTCTCCACGTGCTTTGTTTGGATGCTTCCATGCGATAGTGACTCGGTTTGCCTCAAATAAGCCAAAATGACTCATCTGTTTTCTATGAGCACACCTTGGCGGGCAACATTCTATTAGTCGTTTTTGTTGACGACATAGTCATTACTGAAAGTGACTCAGAAGGGATTGCTCGTCTCAAGGTCTTCCTATACCAAAACTTTTAGACAAAGGATCTTGGCTCACTGAGATACTTTCTTTGCATTGAAGTTACTTATTCCTACACCAAAACTTTTAGACAAAGGATCTTGGTTCATCAGGTACATTCTTATGCCAAAGAAAGTATGTTCTAGATCTCCTCAAAGATTTGGGTATGTCTTAATGTTATACAATTGATTCCCCACTTGAACCAGGTGAGAAGAATCTTTATGTGGAAAGTCCGTTATTTAAATGTCTAGAGAAATACCTGATGCGGCTACGACAAGAGTATTAATGTCGTACAAGTAATAATTAAACCGGAATAAATTCCCGAGTATCGATCTCGCGTGGAACACGGCGGGGTGGAGTTTAATGTCGAGAAAGACTTGGGATTGAAATATTTAGTCAGAGTTTTATCGGGGGGTTTGATTTGCGGACGGAAACAAAAGAACATTAAATTAACTATGCGGGTCGTCGACACCGCTTCACTCCTCAGCGGGTCACAGGCCTCCGCTTTGCACTTCCGCGGGTTGCCTTCCTCCGCTTCGCACCTCCGAGGGTCGCATGCCTCTGCTTCGCACTTTCGCGGGTCGCCGACCTCCGCTTCACACAAACTCACACAATGAGGGTGGCCTTCACCTCCGCGGGCCGCACTCCTCCGCTTCGCTCTCGTTGCACCTTGCAATTGCAAAGGCCAACCATACTCTCTCACTCATTGGCTCGCTTTTAACTCAACGAAGGCGCAACCCAGCACAACCACACAAACTCAGATCACAAACACATTAACATCCAAGCCCAATCACAATATCATCACAACAAGAATATGAAGAAAATACTAAAACACAATTTACTTCAAACCATCCACAATAGAAAGTATATCTACGAACATCTACACTCAATGGTCATGGTGTGTAGATGTTTTAGAGTATACCGCAATAAGATTACAAATACTTCAAAAGAGAGGGGAGAGATACAAAATACCACTCCTAGATACGGAGAAGACGAGAGACTCTTTCTTGGGTTCGTAGGAGAGACTGGCTTGGTCCACCGGCTCTACAAACTCCGCCTTGGCTACCTTTCACGATACGGGAGAAGCTGTCATCTTCTCCTAGTCATGTATTATCCCGGGGTTTGTCTAGCTTCACGTCAAGGGCTCCGACCTTAGAGCTCCAATGAGACCTTGAAAATCACCGTCTTCCCTTTTGGAATGCTTGGGGAGGTTGGAGGAGACCAAGAGGGGAATCCCCTAAACATTTGGCAAGAAGTTGACTTAAAAATGGCGCTTCCGGGCGGGTTCCCAGCTGAAATCGTGAATATCTACTATATAGGAAATCAGGGCGCATGCGCGTGCGCTAGTTAAATAACACACGAAATCTAGGCGCCCAAATCGCGCTCGCGCAATTGCACGTGCGCGCGAAAATACCGCACGCACAAATTCGAAATGACCCAAACTGGAAAAGATTAGTGGAAATGACTGCGCATGCGCAATTGCACGTGCGCGCACGCCCGTGAGAAACACCACACGCGCAAATTCGGATGGCACAAAACAGGCTGTTTTAGGGGAGAAAGAAGCGCACACGCGGCCGAAATTCCGCACGGGTGTGCGTAAGACAAATTGAGCATAACCTCCCCTAAATACGCACAAAAATTCACACATGTAGAACGAAATCATCCACATAACTCATATGAGCAATATACATCAATATGAACGATAATCCTACACATCTAGCACAAAAATGGATAGAAACGATAAGAATAGCAGGATGAAAACACTATATGAAAAGCACGTATCAAATACCCCCAGACTTGAACGATTGCTCGTCCCGAACAAACCTCTCTCCTCCCGAGTATTAGACGAGTATAAATTATCAATTAGAAAATGAAAGTAGGGAGTACAGAGAAGTTCTATTCTCAAAATGTAATAGGAAGAAAGCTAGAATTAACTTCTATGTATACTAAATATCTATACTTTTCAAAACTAAATATCACAAGTTATATCCACTTCTACATAAGAAAATCTGATCGTCCTAGACCTTGCGTAGAAAGAATATAACGCGTTCGTTGAGCTTAGCATTATCCTCCTAAGACTACTGGGTAGCCTCCTAAAAAATTCATCAATGTCGATGGTCATAGGCTTTGCTCGGTCACACTCCCTCCATGACGTTAGCTAAATCTATCTTTACAAATCGATAGGACTTAGAATTATGATGGATCATTATGCTTGGGTTTAAGGTGAGTTGTGTCAAGAGATAAGAGATAAACATGATGACATTAATCACACTTAAACCAAAATAAGAGCTAGCATCAAAATCATCTTACCAAAGAAAACGAATGGGAAGTGATGCCCCCATACTTGGATTTTTGCATATGGAGTCACTTCCACAATAGCCAAACACCAACTCTTATTTTCAATTCAAAATTTTCTTTTTCAATTTTCATTTTTATTTTTGTTCTTCGTTTCTATTTTGTATTGGCAAAACACATAAATCAGTCCCTAAAGTTATCATCCTTTATGAAATATGTCCCTTGTTACGCCCCCGCTACGCTTTACGGGGCGTCATTATGTACGGAGGAGCAGAGGCGCGCTAAACAACGGGGCTGAACCTTCCGGTTCAGCCCCCACGCAGTGAACCGGCCGGCCGAGGGCTGAACCACGCGGGTTCAGCCCTCCTTGGAGGGGCCGGCCGCCCCCCTCCTTGCCCGGGTGTTTATATACCCGGGCAGCCCCCCTTTTGGGGTTATGAAGAGTATTACACGGTTAGTCTTCTTCCTCTTTCTCAACCCTAACCCTAATCTTCCCCCTCTCTTTCTCTAGATCTTCCTCTCTATTAGCCTCTCTCGTAGTCTTGCCCTAACATTTGGTATCAAAGCCGTTCTTTCTCTCGGACATGGTGACCACTCGCACTCAAGAAGAGTCCTCACGGATTGAAGCCCTAGAGGAGAACATGGTTGGCCTCACCGACTCTATGGCAGCCATGGAAGGACGGATCGACCCTCGTATGGAGGAGTTTAAGGCCTTGTTGAAAGGGAAAGCCACAACGGGTGAGGATTCGACCGGTGTGGGGGCCGCGGTCCTGTTAGGGGATCCCGATTGGGGGCCACTATGGATCATTGTCGTGGACTGCTTCGCGTGGTGCGGTATTTGAGCAGCTGGTATTGCCCACGGGTACGGGTGAAGCCTTACCCCTAACATAAAAGTGCACTTTTATGTTAGGGGTAAGGCTTCACCCGTACCCGTGGGCAATACCAGCTGCTCAAATACCGCACCACGCGAAGCAGTCCACGGCAATGATCCATAGTGGCCCCCAATCGGGATCCCCTAACAGGGCCGCGGCCCCCACACCCCAACCCGTCTCCAGGACCAGTTTAATCACTGGCGGGTTGTTGAGGTCGGGGCTTGAACCCCCGACCTCCTTGATAAGGAGCCTTCAACACGGCTCTCATCACCAACTGAGCCGCGGCTCAGTTGGTGATGAGAGCCGTGTTGAAGGCTCCTTATCAAGGAGGTCGGGGGTTCAAGCCCCGACCTCAACAACCCGCCAGTGATTAAACTGGTCCTGGAGACGGGTTGGGGTGTGGGGGCCGCGGCCCTGTTAGGGGATCCCGATTGGGGGCCACTATGGATCATTGTCGTGGACTGCTTCGCGTGGTGCGGTATTTGAGCAGCTGGTATTGCCCACGGGTACGGGTGAAGCCTTACCCCTAACATCCCTCAACTTTTATTTGTTTTAAATCAGTCCTCAACTTTAATGAAATGCCTAAATCAGTCCTAGTTGACGGCATATGCTAACGGAAAGTAATTTAAATGATGATAAATTGACCCATAAATTAACAAAAATAACACGATGTGATGATAAATATTCAAAATAGAATTTTGGTTACAATTAAAATATATTTTGTGTTGTTGAATATAAACTTAATATATGACAATTTATGTTTTATAATTTCTATTTTTTATGTTTTGCAATAATTTGCTAATGAATATTTTATAATAATATTGATGTTTTTTTTACAAACTTTAAAAGAAATAATGACAGAAATATATATATATATATATAAGTATAAATTTAGAATAATTAACATTTTTAAATATCATAGCGATAAACTTATATAATGCATAAATGAATGAAGAGATGTAAATTAGGAATAAATATAAATGAAGAAAGAAGAACATTTAATTAATAAATGAATAATACCTAAAGCAAGAAAAAGAAAATATAAAAGGAAAATAAAAATAATATATGAAGGCGAGCAGAGCTCGGTCTCGACGATCCCGCTCGAAGGCGGCCATCTTTCATGTTTCTTCCTCCCTGCTCGACGACCTCCTCGAGCTCACAGAAAACTCCTCCCTACTTGACGATCCTCCTCAATCTCGCACAAAAGCCCTCTTAGATACTTTCGTTTAGTTTATGTTCAGTTTCTGTCTATGGAAATCAGTAAAGATCCAATGTTTTTTGTAAAGCTTAGCTGAGAAGCAGTGGCGGACGCGGAAATTATATTCAGTGTGCAACCCCATGAAAAACATGGAATATAAAAGTGTATCATATGGAATGTAATGCGAGGGCGCTATTTATAAGTGCATATAAAAATTTGTCATATAAAAATATATCATATAACATCAAATGATGTTATTTAGAAAATTTAACATCAAATGACGCTATTTTGTTAATTTTCAGGCTTATATATCATCAAATAAGTAGTTTTTCATTAGTACCTTCTGTTAACTAGGACTGATTTCATTATTTTGTTAAAGTTGAGGACTGATTTCTTATTTTTATGACTTGGGGGATTGATTTCATAAAATAGGGTGACTTGAGGGACTGATTTAATGATTTTGCTTTTTTTATTTCAATGATAATTCTTTTAAGCTTTTTCAAAAGCACCCAAAAGATACGCTTTTTGAATGCGAACCAAATCACAAAATTTCACTTAAAACAAGAGTAGAAAATCAGATTTTGAATTTAAGCTCTAATCTAAGCGTGAAATTAGGTTGATCATTTTGGCATTGGTGATTATGAGGCGGGGTGAAACAAAGGATGGGTGGCCCAAAGAGTGTATGCAATGGTAGTTCGTATAGGCACAGATGCAAATGCTCAAACTATCCAATAAAAGGCTTACCTCAGATTTGCAAAAATAAAACTAGCTTAAGCATATGCTTCGAAAGTCGGTAGGGGCAAGTTCTAGACACCGAGAAAGGATACCCTTTCGTCAAAGTCAGATAATACTCAACTAGTGGCTCGCTATACACATTTCTACACTAGTCTACGAACGAAAACGCTTTCTAACTAGAAGTGGATATACACCGTAGATACAAAGTAGAAAAGTATACATAAGAAGCATATATAGGAATAAATCTAGAAAGAATTCCTATTACAAACATGTGCACAGAACTAGAAACACTGCATTAGTCACTATATACTCCCATAATCACATTCTAAAAGTAATTTAAGCTAATCTAACACCTACGAAAAAGAGCGAGAAAGCTCAAAACTAATAAATATTCAAATCCTAAGCACCTGGGTACATAAATGAATGCAAACGTGCAAGAAATTTTTTGAAAAATTGGGGCACAATTTGGAAAAGAGCGTAAACGGAATGCATGTGTGAGCAAAATGAGTAACTCAACTACCCCCAGACTTAAACATTGCATTGACCTCAATGCATAAAAATATAAAACAAGGGAGAGAAACGTGTTACCCAATGCCCAAGAAGGGGCATTCCGAGACGACTTGAAATCTGAATTTGAGCCACATATGTGCAGCCGGTCCATGCTTGACCACAAAGAAATGCATGACCCAACCGAAACCTGCACGGGGATTAATGGAAACAAAAACAAACAAAAATAGCAAAGAAAAACTAAAATAAAAATGCATATAATCATGAGGTGCCTCCCAAGAGCGTTTTGTTTAACGTCATTGAGCTGGACCAAATAACTGTATTAGCAAGTTATATAATTGTCTAAACAGGAAAATGAAAAAGTTTAAACTATCTAAGCAGAGTTTTTAAAAACGAAAAGAATTTAAACGGATGAACGGTCAACTAGGAATCAGCTATACGCTGATTTGTAATAGGTCTCAGCTTGGAGGGATGAGGAGGCAATAGTGTCGGTGCTTCGGCTCGAGTGAGAAGATCTCCCACCAACTTTGCACCGGATAATCGAACATTGGCGGCTGCACGCTCCTCTCTCACTTTCCTCCTAAGTTCAACACGTGGTGATCTCCGCCGGGCATTGCTCAAATCAGCATGGTGAGATGACAAATCAGCGCTCCGAGGTGCGAGATCCTACTCCACCGGGGTGGGGGAAGTAAGGTCCGCCCAACAGACTTTCTTTAGAAATTTTGGCTCTGCAAGCCCCTCCTTTCGGGCTGCATCACCAACAAAAACACTATCCTCTTTCACATCATCTTCAATTGCTACCGCCTCCTCCCGAGGCTCCGTCACCTGCACTTGCCCATCCTCTTCATTGCTCACTTCTTCAGCTTCAACCTTCTCCTCTCCTTTCACAACTTCATCTTTCTTCTCAGCTTCATCTCATGCACACAAACTCAACAGAATTTTAGAAAACTTACTACACCGAGATGTAGTATCATCACATACAATAGAAATGGGGTCGGTGTTGGTTACTTTGGGGGGAAACGAGATGCATCCCTCCGCAAGATGCAGAGTGGCGCCCAGAGTTGTTAGTAATGGTAACCCGAAAACCGGTGGTGAATCGTTTTCCAGGGGTCCCATGACTTGAAACCCCGCAATGATTTTACTTCCATCCAAAGTGATCTCAACATCGGATGCAAACCCAGTAGTAATAACACTGGCACCATTCTCCAAGGTGAGTGGAACGACCTCATCAGCAATAGGGTCGATGTTGAATTTTTCTACATCTTGGAGTGCAATGATGTTACATGATGAGCCCGTGTCCACCAAAACCTGTGTAGCAATACTATTAATTTCGCACTCTACCACAATAACACCGCAAAAAATTGGAGCAAGTACGGAAGTGCTCCGACCTTGCTCCCTCGGATTATTTTCCGATTGGCTTGGGAGGGTACCCGACATTCTTTTGGTAATGAGTTTTGCAAGTTACGCGATTTGAGTTTCGAGGTTCTTTACCGTCGCGCCTTGGCTAAAAATGAAAGAGTGCGTGAAATCGATGTGCTTATCAAGCTTGTCTCCCCATGGTGCTCTTCCTTCTTGTTGGCTTTGGGATGGGGGAGGAACAAATTGTTGTTGGGGGCGACTTCCACTGGCTCGCCCGCCTTGTACCTGCTGCGCACCATCTCTCCAACTAAAATTTGGATGATCACGCCACCCGAGATTTGTACGTGTTGGAGAAAGGAGGCCCCCTCTGCTGATTTCATACATAACTGACATCTTCAATAGTATAAGAAAACGTAGAATCAGCAAGAGTACCTCCCAAATGGCATTCAAAGGAGTGGTGCCTGGAAGCACCACAACTCTGACAAGATACGTCAAGCACTGCGACAACAGTGGGGGTGGCTTTCTCCTTTAAGCTCAACTACTCAATCTTTTTGGACATGGCGCACAATTGGGCGGAGATCGCAGTGTAGGGATCAACTTCATAAAGACCCGCCACTCTCCTAGGGGCATTCCTCCCATCACCCCCTGGGCATTCTGGTGCACTAGATTCTTCATTATGCTCCACATCTCATCAGGAGTCTTTCCCATCATTGATCCACCTGCAGCTGAGTCAACATTAGATCTAATGCTTGGATCAAGAACCTCATGGAAGGTGTTCACTAGCGTCCATAGAGAGACCTCATGTTGAGGGAACCTTCTTTGGAGCTCATTGAACCTCTTCCAAACTTCAGCAAGGGACTCCTGATCACGCTGCCTAAAGGTGGCAATTTCGTTACGAGCCTTGGGTGAGTTGGGATGCTCCGACTGTAGTCGGGCTGTGCGGGTTAATTGTCCACCATGCCCCCGCATCTTTTGTTGAAAGGGCGAGGGCATGGTGGCCAATTAATCTGCACAGCCCGACTGCAGTCGGAGCATCCCAACCAAATCACCAAGGCTAACCCTCGTCGGGACTTTGACCAATGGGTACGTTTTTGAGTCATGGAATCGATCCTGGAAACCTCCTTTACGAGGGTGTTAACACAACTCATACCCAAGTGCGTTGCAGCACACTTAGTTATGAGGAGTTGTGTTAACCCTGTCATAAAGGAGGTTCCGGGATCGATTCTCGACCTCAACAACCTACCCATTGGTCAAAGTCCCGGCGAGGGTGAGCCTTGGGTGATTTGGTAGGGATGCTCCGACTGCAGTCGGGCTGTGCGGGTTAATTGGCCACCATGCCCTCGCCCATTCAACACCTACATTTTACCCTTGTGGTGGGACCCTTCCCCGGACCCTCGTTGCGCGGGGATGCTTTGTTTACCAGGCTACCCCCCCCCCCCCCCCCCCCCATTCTTTTAACTTTGTTTCATTGTTAAATAATTTTCCATTTTCATCGTATCATTCTTTTTACAGTTTCTGATGTGCCTGAACATCAATTGTCGAGGGTGATATTTCGACTTCAACCACTTCTGGGAAGGAAGTGTGGCGACAGACTGTCGTGAAGCAAACCAACAGACTTGGACATTCTTGAAGTCTCCACAGAAGTTAATCTAATTAGGAGGATCAGTAATTGCAGGCTCAGAGGGGGAGTGTTGGGCTAACAAGCTAGGATTATTGTAGGTGTCGGTTCTATTTGGAGGGAGTACACCATTAGGAGAGGATTCACACGGTTGTGGAAGAGTAGAGTACTCAATTGGGAACCACTATAAGTTTTCATGTCTATCTGCTCTATGGCTTAGATTTTCCTTCCGCCACTTCAATTCCAACATATTTATTTATTACATGTTCTTGTACTTAATGTGAGTTTGGACTGTGAAGTTGGTAGTAGCTTTTGGTTGGATTCTTTGTAATAAGTTAACCACTTTATTCACCCCCTAGAGTATTTGTGAAACAATCTAGTGACTCAACATTTTTCTAATTTTGATAAGAACATGTGACATGTGATAGGGTGGTATGCGGACTACTCTAGGCTATGCTAACCCTAAGGTGCAGTCTCGGGGAACTTAGTTAAAGCCCTAGGATGATGCAAGCATGAAAAGATTAGTCTGACAGTAGATTGCAATTAATAACAATTCAAATTAAATCTAGCACGAACATCACAATTAATCACAAAATAATTAGGGATAACTTGCAAGATATGAATCATGTGCATGAGAGCACTAGAAATTCAATGTATAGCAAAATAAGCTATGTAAGCCAGAGGAGATCAAAGAGAATGATACAAATTGTGAGCAAACATCCATAATCATATAATATCCAACCTGTACAAATGAAGAGAAAGAAAAACTAAATTGTAAACTTACAAATGAAGTGAAAGAAAAACTAAATTGTAAACTTACATGAGTGTAGGAGTTCGTAGGCGGTGGAGGAGGGAGATCTTATGACCATGGGTGGTGGAGGAGAATGTCGGGGTTGTAGGGATGGGTAGGTTGTTGTACGAGGATTAGATGGAGGGGTTGCTGCAGTAGGATGTGGGAAGGGGTGTCGGAGAGGGATGGAAAACAGTAGAACAACTGTCTAGAGTTGGCGGCATGGTTGTTTGAAGTAGGATGGGGGGTTGGCTACGGTGGAAGGCTTGAGGGATTCGACTGTGATTGGGAGAGGGCAACAGGTGGTTGGCTGCAATGGGGAAGGGCAGGAGATGGCCGAAAGCAGTAGGAAATGACTTACTGGGGGTTGTCAATAACTGTTTTAAATGTCCTCTGAGATATTCGGCATGTCCGTTGACATGTGTTTTTGATGGGAAAACAACTTCTTTTCTTAAAAATAATGTCATTTAATAAATGCAAATACTCAAATTGGTCTCTTAACTTTGGGTCTAATTTCAATTAGGTCCTTTAATTTTCATTTGATTCAAATAGGTCCCCTCACTTTTGACTTGGTTTCATATAAGTCCTTTAATTTTCATTTGCTTCAAATTAGTCACTTAACTTTGAGTCTAGTTTCAAATAGATCCTTTTATTTTTTATTTGTTTCAAATTGGTCTCTTAACTTTATACTTTATTTTAAATAAGTTTTTAAACCACCATTATTTAGAGTGTAGGCACTGACGAGGCATTTAGCTGGCGTTAATGAATCTCTTATGTCGTAATAAAATAATTTTTCTGATAATTTTTCTCAACACACTATAAATTTATATCTATTTATTAAAAATAAATATAAAAAAATTAGGAATTATAAAAGACAACACACCATTGAAATATCAAAAATAATAAAAGAAATTTAAAACGTAGCATTCTCACAGACTTTTATAATCCCTAATTTCTTGTTATCATTTCTAATAAATTGATATAAATTTATAGTGTGTTGAGAAAATTAATTAGAAATTTTATAAATTAAAAAAATAGTAATTATTTTTATTAGATAATTACAAAAATATATTTTATCAGCACATAAACGATTCATCAATGTCTCGTCAGTGCCTAGTAATCTGAATAATGGTGGTTTATGAATTTATTTGAAATAAAGTATAAAGTTAAGGGACCAATTTGAAGCAAATAAAAACTAAAAGACCTATTTGAAATTATGTCCAAAATTAAGGGGCTAATTTGAAGCAAATGGAAATTAAAGGACCTATTTGAAACCAGACATGTTAAAGGACCTATTTGAATCAAATGAAAATAAAAGAACCTATTTGAAAGTAGGCCTAAAGTTGAGGAACTAATTTGAATATTTTGTCTTTAATAAAATATAGGCCGACATATCATATTTTTTAATATATTGGCTAATCCGACTTTTGAACACATCATCCAATATTATATTTTATGTATTATTAGCAGACTAGCCGTATATGTTTAAATCACATATATGTATTATATTATGTATGTTTAAATCAATTAGACTTATTGTTTCATTCTCCTTAATATGCGTTATTCTTACAATTAATTTTGTATAATTATTTCACAATTCACACCATATTTTTTCATGTCACAAAAAATATTAAAGCGTTCAACACATCTATTAGCATAAATTTATTAAGCTTAGAAAGACTTATAATCAATAAAAAATATCTAGCTTTTAAATATTCTTTCTTTGCTATAAACTTAGTGTTATCAAAATAAAATTATTATATAAAATTAAATATATTTTACAATATATCTATTTGTATTTGTTAATAATATTTTATTTTGGACATTCTTTGAATTTATTTTAAGATATACTTGACTCTCGTTTACTTGTTATGTTAATTTTTTTACTTTTAGAACATATAATTATATTTAGTAACATAAAATAATATTTTTTTATTTATAAGATATTGAAATCCTATATTTTAAAATATATTTGACATGTCTCCAAGATCTAAAATTTAAAAAGTCAAATTGACATGTCGTCGACTTCTGATATTTACAACCTTAGTTGTCTGTAGTAAAATATGGTGGTTGGGTCGGCTGGCCTGGGGAAAAGGCTGAATGGGAAGAATCATGGGTGATGGGTTTAGGAAAAGGGGTAGCCGCTATTGGTGTGGTGTTCGGTGGCTGTTGTGGGGGGTTGGATGGACAACAACAAGAAAAACAATGAAAAAACAAGGGAAAGGTAATGCTTTCGCGATGTCGGCACGGCGGTTGACCGGTGGATCGCTGAAGAACTCTCCAAAATCTGTGATGGGGACAAAACCATCCCACACTTATATAAATAGACATGGAACACTAGGGCAACCATGAACGGCCCGAATTGTGTGATCATGATAGTTATCAAATCTCCATAAATAAAAACAAAAATAAATAATAAACATAAAATCTGTCGTAGTCGCTCTGGACGTGACTTCAGACTCAGATCATCCAAACGACGACCAGATCAACGTCTCCTGTGAACGTAGACTCATGTCGGCCCCAGTGGACAACGACTTGCTCTTGAACCGCAATCCCCATTAGTTAGGATGCTTGTGTCCTTAATCTTAGTAGGTGGTTGCAAGTGAGCTTCTATATTTAACATATTTTGAGGAAAGCTTGTATTTCTAAGTATCAACTTTAAGCTAAGTATACAACCTCATTGATTCCTTTCGTAGATATTTGTTTTAAATTATATATTTCCTTTGAAGTTGTTGGGCTATTTAGTAAATCCTTTTTGCGAATTACTTTTCACTTTTTTTGTTTGTGATTGTAATCTTATTTTATTTAATTGTCTTTGCATATGAATTTATTGAGGTCTTCCCATATTGTTTACTGTTCCTTGAGTCCTAGAATAGACTTTTACTTTGGTTGTCACATACATGCAGCTTACTTCATTTTACATGACTTTCTAATATTAATATATTTGTGAAAAAGTAAACGTTACTCATATGACTAAACCTACCATTCTCTATATTGTTTTTATTCTCAACACTTTGTTTCTCAAATTGATTAGGCTCAACCTAGCTCGGCTGCAAACATCAAGGAAGCTACCAAGAATGAAATAATTGAAATTTCTACAATGGGAGCTATAATTTTCATTGTAGGAGCATCCATATTTTTGATAATGCTGTACTTCTTTATGTCAAATTGGTTTATAAAGGTGCTAATTGTAATGTTCTGCATTGGCAGTATACAGGTGCGTAGATCTTGTATTTCATTCTCTGTTTTACTTCATATAGCTGAACAAACGAGAGTAGAACTTCATTGAGCTTCTTCTTACACATATTTTATTTTCTGCTTTGCTAGGGAATGCAGTTTGTCGTGGTATCACTTATATCAAGGTGTACTCATAAAGTTCAGTCAGTTTACCATTTGGCTGTGTTTGCCTTCTTGATCGTTCCTTTATTCTGACCATTGTTTGCTAATTTATCGCTTTTGAACAGAATGTTTAGGGGCTGTGGGAATATAACAGTAGAACTCCCTGTATTTGGTGAGGTTACTATTCTTTCCATTGTAGTTTTGCCCTTCTGTGTTGCATTCGCAATTGTTTGGGCTACCCATCAGGAATCAACTTACGCTTGGATTGGTCAGGATATCCTTGTAAGACAAGTTTGCTATGCTCTTCACTTTTTTCTATACTTGTTGCATATTTCATTTTTGCATTTCGTTTCTTGTTACATAATAGACATTATCATTATAACTATATATGCATTATTTCATTTAAAGTGCTCAAGTAATATTCTCAAATATAAATTCATGCCGATATCTGTTCATGTGCATGATTGTATATATGCATGTGTGTGTTGTTACACTCGCACGTTCGCTCAAGCGGACCTTCCTCGTCGGAATTCATGGACCGCGCATATGGAAGCCGCCGTGTTACATTCATATAATTAGTTGTAATTAATTAGTTAATAATAATTAATGAGTATTAATTAATATTAACTAATAGTATTATGTATGCCCTCCCTCATACATATATAAGGGGGTGAGGCTTGAGGTTTTGTGATCCCGATGGATCACAAGTGTAAGGGCTCTCTCTCTCTCTTCCTTTCTCACTCTCTCTCTTCCTCTCTTCTTGGAACTCTTCCTTCTCTCTCTCAAATGTATCCCTTTTGATTATAATGCAACGTTCGTGGTTTTGAGTCTCACAATCGTGATGAGGTATTTTCTCCTAAGTGTGAAAAGAGGCTAGCCGTCTTTGACTTGAAGGAAGCTTCCTGGAAAGAGGGGAAGACAACATGTGCTCTTAAAGGAAGCTTCTAGGAAGGTGGCCAAAGGAAGCTTCATATTATTTGACATGTGTTCTTTGACCGAGGGAAGCTTCATGAAAGCTTCATGGAAGCTTCAAGGAAGCTTCCTCCACATGCCATCTACCACCATCTACCCCTTGGTTTTGGCCTATAAATAGGCATGAAGGAGGAGGGGTAAGGCATCCACTCATCTCCTATCTCAAGCATTGAAAGAGTTCTTAGAGAGGCCTTTGTGGCAAGCGTCTTGATTTGGGAAGAGCTTTCGGACGTCTCTGCGACGTTGACGAGGAATACTTCGCATACACGGATTGGATCTGGAGCAGACTTTGGCAAGTATTCGAAGAGGCATCTTGGAGAGGATTTGTGTAATCCGTCTCGTCGGCCACTGTCGGTAACTTGCAATTTTCTTGCTACTGTTTATTGTGTATTCTTGTGTGGTGCGAAGTTGGTGAAGATCCTGTGTGGATCGAGGAGGGAAAGCCTTGTAATTGCCTATCTGTTTTACACATTTTTAGTGGCGGCTTTCCGGGTTGGACTCCGATCGTCCCGTGGTTTTTACCCTATTGGGTTTCCACGTTATATCTGTGTGTCACCTTTTATTACTGTTATTTTGTGCTGTGTTTTGGTTGTGTATCGGCATACCGCTAAGCGGACGTGCAGATACTTGCTCGAACTAATTTGCAGGTGTTCTGGTCGGGCTTTTGTGCTCTCTAGCCCAACAAGTGGTATCAGAGCTAAGTTCATTATCAGCGCAGTCATCGGGCTGACCTATTTGGGATTCGAGACGAGCCGATCGGATATTTCGGGTTAGTGATCGGGTGCGGTGGGTGACGACCATTGGTCCGCTCCCTATCCTCTTTGATTCCTTTATTGGAAATAGTCGGCTCAGAGAACTGAGGTCAGTCCGATCAGTGACAGAGCATAATGGAGTCCACTTCAGGTTCAGGCTCCGAGCAAATGGTAAAACTAAACGGCGCAAACTATCACCATTGGCATCTTCTAATGGAGGATCTGATATACGTGAAGGGTTGGCATGCTCCTATCTTTGAGGAGATGCCAAAGGACATGGATGCGGCAAAGTGGAAGGTGGAGCATCGGAAGCTGTGTGGGTTCATTAGACGGTTCGTGGAGCCGAACGTCTACAACCATGTGGCTAGCATCACTGATGCGAAGACTTTGTGGAAGACTCTCGAGACGTTGTATGCCAAGAGCACGGGCATCAACAAGCTGTATTTACTGAAGAAGCTTGGAGAGTTCAGATACCGAGATGGCTCACCCATTTTGGATCATGTCAACGAGTTCCAGGGAATTATTGATCGTCTGACTGCTATGAAGGTGACGTTTGAAGACGAAGTGAATGCTTTGTGGCTACTCAAGTCACTTCCAGACTCGTGGGAGATGGTCAGAGTTTCTCTGATCAATTCTTCCCCCCAGGGGATTGTTTCCATGGAAATCGCCAAGAGTGGGATCTTGAATGAGGAGGTGAGACGAAAGTCTCAGGGGACTTCAGGCTCTTCTTCACGAGCTGATGTTCTTTATACTGAGTCCAGGGGGAGAGGAAGGAGTAAAAGCCGAGGAAGGAAGGAGGACAGGAGTCAGAGTAGGGGCAAGTCGAAGTCACGTTATCAGAACGTGGAATGCCACTACTGCCATAAGAAGGGTCACATCAAGAAGTTCTGTTATTCCTTGAAGAACGATCAGAAGAAGAAGGGGATTGCCACTGAAGGCAATGATGAGGGTCACACGGCGGCCACTGTTTCAACTGAGGAGGACGACGTCATTATTATTGGCGACGACGTCACTGCCGCTCTCGCGTGTGATGACCAGTCCTGGATCGTTGATACTGGAGCTTCTGCGCATGTCTCCCACAACAGGGAGTTATTTGCCACCTACACCACTCATGACTGTGGGGTGTTGAAGATGGGCAATGGGGATACGTCCAAGGTGATTGGGCGTGGTGACATGCATCTGAAGACGAGTACTGGAGCCCTACTAGTGCTGAGGGATGTACGGCATGTGCCAGATATTCGCTTCAATCTGATATCGGTCGGCAAACTTGGAGACGAAGGACACTTGGGCATCTTTGGAGGAGATTTCTGCAAGCTGATCAGGGGATCACTTGTGATGGCCCGAGGTTATAGAGATTCTGGACTGTACTACATGGAGGGGAGGCCTGAAGCTGTTCAGGCCACCTCCGTTAGGGACGAGGCATCCACTTCCTTATGGCATAGGAGGCTGGCACACATTAGCCAGAAGGGTTTGGGATGCCTAGCAAAGAAGAAGCTAATTAGTGATATTTCTGGTGATCACTTGGAGAGGTGCGGCCACTGTATGGCTGGGAAACAGAACAGGATTTCATTTCACAGCCACACGTCCACCAGGAGATCGGAGCCGTTGGAGCTAGTTCACACAGACGTTTGCGGACCACTGAAGGTCCAGACTAGAGGAGGTGCTTCATACTTTGTTACCTTCATTGATGATCACTCGAGGAAGCTTTGGGTCTATGCTATCAAGACCAAAGATCAGGTCCTCGATACTTTCAGGAGATTCCACGCTGAGGTAGAGAGACAGTCTGGGAAGAAACTGAGATGCATCAGGTCCGATAACGGGGGAGAGTACATTGGTCCGTTTGACGAGTACTGTAGAGACCATGGCATTAGACATGAGAAGACCCCACCGAAGACGCCGCAGCTGAATGGCGTAGCTGAGAGGATGAATCGGACACTGATGGAGAGGATTCGGTGCATGCTATCTGAGTCGAAGCTGCCAGGGATGTTTTGGGGCGAGGCTCTTCTTACTGCAGCGCATGTCATCAACCTCTCGCCGAGTTCAGCTCTTCAGGAGGATGTCCCAGATAGGGTCTGGTATGGGAAAGACCCCTCTTACAGTCACTTGCGGGTATTTGGCTGCAAAGCCTTTGTGCACGTCCCCAGGGACGAGAGATCGAAGTTGGATTCGAAGACCCGCCAGTGTATTTTCTTGGGGTACGGCTATAATGGAGAGTTTGGGTACAGGTTCTTTGATCCAGTTGAGAAGAAGCTTGTACGTAGTCGGGATGTTGTGTTCTGTGAGGATCAGACTGTTGGTGATCCTGAGGGGACTGTTGAGTTGGAGGTTGACTCTCGTGCTGCTGCAGAGTCACCTATGGTTGGAGATGATGACGTTGAGGAGGCTGCTGAGCCTGAGCCAGCACAGGGTACTGATACCCTTCCGGATCATGATATCACCACTGATGGTGAACCAGGAGTCGCTGAGGACATTGCTGATGATGTGCCTGCACTGGCCCCTGAGCCTGCCTTGCGGAGATCAGATCGTGCCAGGCACCCGTCCGCCAGATATTCTGCATCAGAGTTTATACTGCTGACTGATGCGGGGGAGCCTGAGAACTATGACGAGGCTGTGGAGAGTGCTGAGAAGCGTCAGTGGATGGCTGCTATGCAGGAGGAGATGCAGTCGCTGCAGAAGAACCACACGTATGATGTGGTGAGACTGCCTAAGGGCAAGAAGGCCTTGAAGAATCGGTGGATTTTCAGGGTGAAGCAGGGAGATTCCTCTACACCTCCCAGATACAAGGCCAGGCTGGTGGTGAAGGGCTTTGGTCAGCGACAGGGTGTTGACTTCGATGAGATCTTCTCACCTGTGGTGAAGATGTCATCTATTCGTGTGGTACTTGGCCTTGCTGCGAGGCTAGACTTGGAGATAGAGCAGATGGATGTCAAGACCGCCTTTTTGCATGGCGATCTTGAGGAGGAGCTATACATGGATCAGCCTGAGGGCTTCAGTGTCAAAGGGAAGGAAGGTCTGGTGTGCCGCTTGCAGAAAAGTTTGTATGGCCTGAAGCAAGCCCCACGACAATGGTATAGGAAGTTTGATTCCTTTATTGAGGAGATCGGCTTCAGGAGGACCACCCTTGACCACTGTGTGTTCATCAAGGAGTATGCTCCAGAGGATTTTGTGATTCTGCTGTTGTATGTGGACGATATGTTGATCGTCGGGAGGAACACTGCTCGTATTGCTGAGTTGAAGGGGCAGTTGAGTTCCGCCTTTGAGATGAAGGATCTGGGTGCTGCGAAGACCATTCTAGGGATGCACATTCGCAGAGACAGGGGAGCCAGATTGCTCTGGATATCACAGGAGCGGTATATCCGCAAGGTGTTGCAGAGATTTGATATGGATCAGGCGAAGAAGGTGAGCGTGCCTCTTGCAGCTCACTTCAGACTTACCGCTGATCAGTGCCCCAGCACACCCGAGGAGATCGAGGAGATGCAGAAGGTTCCGTATGCATCTGCAGTTGGGAGCCTTATGTATGCGATGGTGTGTACACGTCCAGACATTGCGCATGCGGTCGGGACCGTCAGTAGATTTCTCTCCAATCCTGGGAGAGAACATTGGAGCGCGGTGAAATGGATTTTAAGGTACTTACAGGGGACGTCAAACTTGACGCTGAGATTTGGAGGCAGTGAGCCAGAGCTGTTGGGCTACACTGATGCGGACATGGCTGGAGATTTGGATTCTAGGAGGTCGACGTCAGGGTACATGATTCTTTTTGCAGGAGGAGCTGTCTCGTGGGCGTCGAGACTGCAGAAGTGCGTTGCACTGTCTACCACGGAGGCTGAGTTCATTGCGGTTACTGAGGCTGGGAAAGAGTTGCTTTGGATGAAGAGGTTCATCAAAGAACTTGGATTCACTCAGGACCGATACACACTCTTGTGTGACAGTCAGAGCGCTATCCACCTAGGGAAGAACCCCACGTTTCACTCGAGGTCGAAGCACATCGACACTCGGTATCATTGGATACGAGATGTCCTGGAGCAGAAGGAGCTTGATCTTCAGAAGGTGCACACTGATGACAATGGGGCAGACATGCTGACCAAGACAGTGCCAAGGGGGAAGTTCGAGCATTGCGTTAGAATCGCCGGAATGGCGGTTTCTTCCGCCTTGATGTGAAAGGGGATAAATTGTTGGGTGCAGTTCCCGTCCTTTGTGGAGAAAACTGTGGATTCGAGTTTTACTAACTCGAACTTGGTGGCGCTGGATCTATCGACATATGGAGGAGACATGAAGGTCTTACCAAATGAAGATTATTAGAATGACACATTTTTCACTTAGTCGAAAAGGGGGAGATTTGATGAGGTATTTTCTCCTAAGTGTGAAAAGAGGCTAGCCGTCTTTGACTTGAAGGAAGCTTCCTGGAAAGAGGGGAAGACAACATGTGCTCTTAAAGGAAGCTTCTAGGAAGGTGGCCAAAGGAAGCTTCATATTATTTGACATGTGTTCTTTGACCGAGGGAAGCTTCATGAAAGCTTCATGGAAGCTTCAAGGAAGCTTCCTCCACATGCCATCTACCACCATCTACCCCTTGGTTTTGGCCTATAAATAGGCATGAAGGAGGAGGGGTAAGGCATCCACTCATCTCCTATCTCAAGCATTGAAAGAGTTCTTAGAGAGGCCTTTGTGGCAAGCGTCTTGATTTGGGAAGAGCTTTCGGACGTCTCTGCGACGTTGACGAGGAATACTTCGCATACACGGATTGGATCTGGAGCAGACTTTGGCAAGTATTCGAAGAGGCATCTTGGAGAGGATTTGTGTAATCCGTCTCGTCGGCCACTGTCGGTAACTTGCAATTTTCTTGCTACTGTTTATTGTGTATTCTTGTGTGGTGCGAAGTTGGTGAAGATCCTGTGTGGATCGAGGAGGGAAAGCCTTGTAATTGCCTATCTGTTTTACACATTTTTAGTGGCGGCTTTCCGGGTTGGACTCCGATCGTCCCGTGGTTTTTACCCTATTGGGTTTCCACGTTATATCTGTGTGTCACCTTTTATTACTGTTATTTTGTGCTGTGTTTTGGTTGTGTATCGGCATACCGCTAAGCGGACGTGCAGATACTTGCTCGAACTAATTTGCAGGTGTTCTGGTCGGGCTTTTGTGCTCTCTAGCCCAACAAATCGCTCTCTCTCGCACACATCGCATTGAGTGGATCGCTCATCCAAATTCTTGTTTGTAACAATTGATCTATGCAAATACTGAGTTATTGGTTCTCTTCGTGGATGACTCAAGATTTTCTTCTTTAACAATTATGATGTGGTATACATGTGGATGCATCTCACCAATTTAATAGCTCGTTTGCCTTACAAATTACTCTGTTTCATTTTTGACAGGGTATCTGTTTAATGATTATAGTGTTGCAAACGGCTCAATTACCAAATATCAAGGTAGTATGCAGACTATTCCTATTCTGTTTAACAGGTTTCATTTTACTTCCTGTCCATTGATCTTTTCAGGTTGCATCAGCTCTCCTTGTATCTGCTTTTCTCTATGATATATTCTGGGTGTTCATATCACCATTTATATTCAAAGAAAGTGTGATGATTGCGGTAAGATAATTTTAATCTTTTAATATATGTTTTTGAACTATGTACAAACAAATTCTCGATGCACTCTTTAACTTTTATAAGGTTTTCATGATAAAAATTGCTTTTACACATTATTTAACTTTTATTTGCATCTCTTTTTGTGTGTAGGTTGCTCGTGGTAAAAATAGTGGAGGGAATGCAATTCCAATGCTCCTTAGAATCCCTCGCTTTTTTGATCCGTGGGGTGGCTATGACATGATAGGCTTTGGGGACATTATATTTCCCGGTTTGCTTGTGTCGTTCAGTCGTAGGTATCTCTTTGTCCCTTATCCTTGGAACTAAATAGTGAAGTGAGAAAGTATGGCGTATATATGTTTTTTGTATTGCTGATTAGGGTCTGTAAAATTTTGTGATAGAGATAGGTTGCTTGAATGGAAGGGTTGACATGAAGGCACAAAGGGTTGGCGATGGGGATCGGCCTTCACCATCGGATCGCCGCAAGGCAGAACCACTTTTGCCTACTCGCGCAGGAGAGCTTGATCGGATCTGCGATCCAACTCCGTTGAAGCGTCTGGATCGTGTTTACATATTTTTTTCATATATTATAGTGTTATGTTCGTGTACTATTTTGCTAGATTGGGTATTTATGTTTAGCGGTTCATCATGATTGTCGATGTTTGGCTGCCCTTATTTCTGTTATAAATAGGAATAAGAAGGGGGGGCTGCGATCGATTTTGGACGAAAGCTTCTCCAACACCGGTGATCACCTGCGGTGCCACCGCCGCAACCCTAGCTGCGACTCCTAGGTATCAGCCCCTTCCTTTTCCTCCACCTCTCCTCTTTCCCCGTCTTCCGCTACAGTCATCACGAGGATCCCGTCGACTGCTCCCGTCGTTGTGATCCTGCCCAACGCCGACACCCCTTTCTGCCGCAAGCCTACTCCCAGACGCATATTCCACCTCCTATTCACGCCCGCAAGCTTCGTCCACCTCCGTTTTCTCCCTCTTCCATATCCGCCGAGTCCTTCCCCGCTTCTAGGCCCTATTCTCCCCTCCACCAACCTTCTTCCCCCTTCCCCACCACCTACCAGGTACCGTACAGCATTATCACCTCCGTCCGAGGCCAAATAGCCCGCCCCCTTCCTTATCCAGCACTGTACAACCCTCCCCCTCTTGCACGCCTGCTGTTCCTGGCTCGGGAGAAACCAGAAATCAGTTTCTGGGTTCTGGAGCTTCATTCCAGAACCTATAACCTAGCAGTTCAGCAGCCTGTCTATCTATTCCAGGCGCAGGAAATCTGTCCAGCGTCCAGGATTTGATTCCAGCACCCCTCTCTCCTGTTTACAGCCCCCCTTCCACCTCCCTGCGACCTCCACTCTCTTTTTCCTCCACAAAACGACAGTCCAGCAACTCAAATAGCCCAGGATTATCAAATCCAGTCCGGACAGCCACTAGTTACCTTGAATCACAGGATTTGCTGCCTGCAGCAGCCCCAAACTTCATGGTTGTAAGTCCTCATTAGCATGGTATTTGTATTATTGTACTATAATATTGCTAAATGAACTGAATGTGTCAATGCTTGAATGATATTTCTCTCTATACTATTTCAGCTTTGAGATAGCTTGTGACTTGTAGGGATTTGTTTACTTGTGCGCTCTTGTTTTGGCACTCTGTGCGGAGGAACCCTAAATTTGTTCGCCTCGAAATTATCATGCGCCGCCTTAAGAATTAATTGCTTGTGATTTAAATATTTTATTATCAGTAGCAATCTCTTGTCGGATCTTGAGTCATTTGCATTCGTCATTTTAAATCCCATCAGATCACTCTTCCCCAGCATTACACGTAGAGTTGCATGGTTAGTTTTCACTACTAGTCTACCCTACATCATTTGGTATTTATGTTCATTGCATTTGTTGCATTACACGTAGAGTTGCATGGTTAGTTTTTTTTGGAATTAGGCTAGATAGAGCCCTATATATATAACATCTAGTGTTCATGACGTTACACATAAAGTCTCGTTAGATTTATTCTCATTCATTGCCAAAAATAGCGTCTCCTAAAATAATCAGGTGCCTTTGTTGTTAATATTTACTCTCAGATGGTCTCTTGGGCTGATGGGTTATCTTTGTACATATATATGTCGTAAGGCTTCTCTCAGGCTTTTCATGCCTCTAAGATCGCATGTCTACTCCCTTTGTCGGACTTACATCTCCATATCTACAAAAGCGTGACTTTGACGCCAGTCAGATTTTGACGATGTTGTTGACTTTTCCTCCAAATCTCAGTTTCAGCTAATGTTGTTATCTTTGCTCATCACAGCCGTTGAATTGTGATCCCTCAGTCCTCAAAGGCGCACTCTTTTTGAGAGCATCGCCTCAACTTGTCATTACTATTGATGAGATGGACTTTCATCACTGTAGACAAGCTATGTCCCTTGCTAGACACAAGTTCCAAATGCTCTTCAACCAAACCTCTTAAGTAGCTCGGGAATGGAACAAAATAAGACGAGTAGGAGTTCCAATGTATGTAAATTATGACATTGTTAGGTAAAGGAAACAAACTCTTTTTTGACGTAGGCTAGAGTAAACAAACTCTTTCTTGACGTAGGCTAGAGTAGGTAGATTCAGAATGTTGAATCCTGAGTCATTCCCCTGGCGGATGAGGGTGATATTATTCAGGATATTGTCGATTGATTGGATCTATACTAGCCCTTCATCCTATTATAATCAGCTTGCAGATGTTTTGGAGGAAAAGGTGTCCAAGGTGACTAGTGTTGCGTGACGCCGACAACGGCGACAGGTATTTATGAATTGATTGTTTTACATACACGTCAAAATGATGACGTAAATTGAATTTTGTGATGAGGAAAACAATAAAAAAAATTTAATATACGTCCGTGACGACATATACTGTGATGACGTACTATGTAGTGCGGACTTGATACGTACGTGACTACGTTTATAATGTCAAGTCTAAGTATACATTAGGTTGAAGTAAATCAATTCATTAATACCTGTCGCCGTTGTCGGTATCACATGTGATCGTGAAATTGGATGGGACCAACTATTTGTATTGTTCTCGCTGCTTCCAGGTGTTCTTGGTGGACTATTTGAAGGTTAACGGGTGATCTCATGGCTTATACTACATGGAGCCTCAAATTTCATCTACTATGATCCTTCTTACTACAACTTGATTTTGTGAGATGGTTTGGGCGATGCATGCTCAAACGGGAAATGTTTCTCGCATTTATGATTTCTATGAGCGGATATTCTCTACTCGTCAGACGAATACCACCTCGTTTCCTATCTATTTTCTACTATGAAGAAGATGTGGGATTATTTGAATGAGTATCCTCCATTGATTACTGATCTGGCGGCTATAGTGAGAGCGAGAGGAGCTCTTTGTTGTTTGATCCCTTTCTGGCGTGCATCCATCTATCGCTCTGACACGGGGCACCATTCTGACAGATTTAGAGATTCCTTGTCTTATTGAGATGTTCTCCTGGCTAATTTGACTCCTTTCCATGGTGAGTCACCTTGTAAACTCGCTGATTCCGATGCATGTCAAGTCTTACGCTCACTTTATTGGTTGTGACTGGGGTCATCCTTCTTCCCGAAGCCAAAGTACCACTACTGGAGGGCAAGGGGCATTCTGTACCCATGTATTCATTGTGGTCGTATGAACCATGGCTCTGACTTTTATTGGCATAAGTGTGGTTAAGCTTGTCTGAGTGGATCATCAGATAGTTGATACTCTTATGGATTCAGATCTCCTAGGTCCCTTACTGGTTCTTTTATTGCCCATTTGTTGTCATGACAGCCAACAAGTATGAATGTATTATAAAGACTCAGAACGACTCCATATTGTTCTACTACTGATTTAGCTGCTTCCACGCAGGTACTAGTGCTTACCATACTGGTCAGACTTGTGGTTAGCATTTTGACTCTGGTGTTTCTTCTCATGTGGTAGGTGACCCATCTCTATTTACCAGGTTATTTTATACGAATCATCCTCCTATTTATATTGCAAATGGGCACCCTCTGTTGTTATTGGTTTTAGGAGTGTTTGTTAATTCCCCACTAAGGATTAGATCATGTTCTTTTAGCACCACATGTATAAATTTACTTCTATTAATCGCTCACCCATGTACTAGGATGAGGGTTTGTGGGGGGCATAGGTGAGACGACTTATATTACCTCGATCATCTTCCATCTACTTCTATTACTTCCACTCTGTCTAACTTTTTGTGGCTCGTATCCATTGACATCGTCTTGGTCATCCGTCTCTCCTGACTATCAAAAATTGTTTCCAAAGACTTGTACCACGTCTCTTTAGTGTGAGGCTTGTCAACTTGTGATAGAGGAGAGCTGTGATGGGCGTGGATGGAGAGATCGGCGGCGCTTACGCGAGAATGAGAGCGGGAAGAAAAAGGAGGAGACGAGATGTGGCTAGGGTAAACAAGGGGTCGCTGGGTCGGTTCCTCCCTTCTCCAATTTCTCATTTCAATAAACCAAAGCACAATAATAAAGTCCACATATCTCTCTTATCTAGGGGGAAAACCACATAGGCCGGTTGGCCGCACATAAGCATAAATACAACGCTAAAGATAATCAGATACAAGGCCCACTGAATGCTGCTCGAGGCTCATGCCGTCTCCGTTCCCCGCGCGCGCCTAGTATAAACGTGCGTGAAGCGCCTTCCTTCAACCGAATCCGCCATGTTCGTATCAACTACCCCGTGGTTCACAACGACCTTGTCCTCAAGGTCAAAATCAGGAAACTGGACCTTCACTTCCTCTGCCAAGATCCATGTTGCATCGACTTTCCTGTCTCGCGGGTTGGCCTTGGACATGCTCGATGCCGGTGTCCAACACTGCCTCGGGTTCGTAACGTGGGGTAGCTTCACTACTCAGACCTTCGGGCAGGGTGGCTTGGAGGGGGTGGTTTCCAGTGCCCTCTTCAACTGTGACACATGAAATACTGGATGGATTCGACTATCGGGTGGGAGCTCCAAGCGATATGCTACCTCATCTATCTTTTTCACAACCAAGAAGGGGACAAAATATCACACGAAGAGCTTCGGGTGGAGGCGACCGGTCAAGGAACTCTGATGGTGCGGTCGCAGTTTGACGAACACATGTTCGCCCGGTAAGAGGAGAACCTCTCGGCGGCGGCGGTTGGCATGTTGGGCCATTCTCTCCTAAGTGCGGCGTAGGTGATGCTTCGACTGTCGTAGAGCCTCGTCCCAATCTTGTAGGTCCTATGCCAATGCTTGGACCTGGCATTCCCGGGCGAGGCCAACCGATATCGGTGGGGGTGGACGCCCATAAACTGTCTGGAAGGGTGCAGCGCCTGCCGCCGACTGGTAGGCGGTGTTGTACCATAACTCTGCCCATGCCACCCACTGGGTCCACTGGCGGGGCTGCTCGGTAGCAAAGCAGTGAAGGTAGGTGCCCACGCAGCGGTTGAGGACCTCCGTCTGTCCGTCGGACTGCGGGTGATATGTCGTACTAAATCATAGCTTGGTCCCTTGTAAACGGAACAGTTCCTGCCAGAAGGTGCTCATGAAGACCGGGTCGCGGTCGCTGGCAATAGAACGAGGTAACCTGTATAGACGGACGATCTCGCCAACAAAGGCTCGGGACACCGAGCTCGCCGTGTAGGGGTGTTTGACCGGGATGAAGTGCCCGTACTTGGAGAGACGGTTTATCACCACCAATAGACAGTCGTACCACTGAGAGGTTGGAAGGCTGGTAATGAAATCCATGTCAATGTCCTCCCAAATCCGATCAGGTACCGGAAGAGGTTGTAGCAGGCTGGCTGGGGCGAGGGTCTGATATTTGGCCTTTTGACAGAATAAACAGTCGGCCACGAACTGTTGTACTGTCCTCATCATGCCGCGCCAGTAAAGGCTGTCATCCAGCAGGCGGTAGGTAAGGTAGGCCCCCGAATGCCCTGTTGTCGGTGTGGAATGAAACTCCTCCCGTGGTATCCATGGTGATGACGCTGTGAGGACCAGACGGTCGCGGTAGTAGAGTCTGTCGCCCACTAGTCGAAAAGGGGGTGGCGCATCCGGCACGTAGCTCTTCGATCATGCGTCCATAGTGGGGGTCTGTCCGCACCTCCTCCTGGAGGATCGACGCATCCCGCTACTAACAAAGGGAGATCGCCGCCAAGGTGCCGCCATGCTCTCGGCGGGACAAGGCGTCCGTGGTCGTGTTCGTTCGCCCGGCCTTGTACTCGATGGAGAATTGATAGCCCAATAGTTTGGCTATCCAAACCTGTTGGGCCAGGGTGGAGACCTTCTGGGTCCATAGATGTTTCAAGCTGCGGTGGTTTGTTCTGACGGTGAAGCGGCAACCGAGCAGATATGGGCGCCAATGCTGAACTGCTAACACCAATGCTCGTAGCTCGCTGTCATAGGCGGAAGCCACCTTTCACCGGTCGGTGAAGGTCTTGTTGTAGTAAGCGATGGGGCAACCCTCCTGCATGAGGACGGCGCCGACCCCCTTCCCCGAAGCGTCACACTCCGCGACAAACGGATGGGAGAAATCGGGCATGCTCAGGACCGGTGCCGCCACGAAATCGCGTTGCAGGCTGTAGAAAGCCTCTTGGGTGGTCGCTTCCTGCAGAAAAGGCACCCCCTTCTTCAGGAGGTCCGTCAGTAGTCGTGCCAAAGCCCCGTAGTCGCGGATGAAGCGACGGTAATATTCGGTGAGTCCTAAGAATCCGCGCACGGCCCGGCGGCTCGCAGGCGTCGTCCAGTGCCGGACAACATCAATCTTCCCCTGGTCCATGGCGAGCCCCTCGATAGAGATGATATAACCCAGGTACTCGACCTGAGGCTGGCCAAAAGTACACTTCTTCCAGTGGGCCACGAGCTGGTGGGCGGCAAGGAGACGAAGGATGGTGGCGAGATGTGTCAGGTGGAGCTGCCAAGATGAACTGTAATCCAAATTGTCGTCAAAGAAAACCAGGACAAACTTACGCAAATGTGGGCGAAACACGTCGTTCATGGTGGACTGGAAGGTGGTCGGGGCGTTCGTCAAGCCGAACCGTATGACGAGGAACTCATAGTGGTCATCATGCGTCCGGAAGGCCGTCTTTGACACGTCCTCTACCCGCACGCGGATCTGATGGTAACCCGAGCGTAAGTCCAGCTTGGAGAAATAGGTAGCACCGCACAGTTCATCCAACAGCTCCTAGATGATAGGAATAGGGTACTTATCAGGCACGGTGAGCTTGTTCAGCTCTCTGTAGTCGACGCAAAACCGCCAACTGCCATCCTTCTTCCGCACTAGCTGCACCGGGCTGGAGAAGGGGTTGGCACTCAGCCGGATGATGCTTGCGCTAAGCATCTCGGCCACCATTGCCTCCATGGCGTTCTTCTGGTCATGGCCGTACCGGTAAGGGCGAACGGAGACTGCAGCCACGTCGGGCTGCAGGATGATGTTGTGGTCGGAAGCACGTGGCAGAGGTAGCCTGTGCGGCATGGTGAAAACCATTTGGTGGTCGTCGAATAGCCGCTGGATGTCCGGGTGTAGAGGGGGTGGTGCCGGTTCAGATCCCCGATCCATGTGCCACAGGAAAACGTTGAAATCCGGGTCGATCGTGCAGAGAATGGAGCGGAGGCCGTCCGGTGAACGAGCCAGAGATGAATCTCCATGAAGGTGATGTGTCGCGCGCGCCCGATGCCGCAAAGTCCATTGTGAGACGCCCCCAATTGTGTTTGCAGTCCCCAAGCGTGCTCAACCAAGACACGCCTAATATTGCATCCAAACCGCCAAGGCCGAAGACATAAAAATCCGCAAAGCCTGAGTACGTGCCGATGGAATACTGCAGGCCGACGCATCGTCCCGCAGTGCGGGCACGGTGGTCGTCTCCGAGGGAGACATGAAAGCCTGGGGCTGGAGTCACCGGAATGTGGAGCGCCGCCACGAGGTCCTGGGAGATGAAATTGTGACTGGCGTCAATATCGATCATAAGGACCACTGGCGACTGATGCAGCATGGCCGTCAGCTTCATGGTGCATGGGCCGGTGATGTTGCGCACCGAGTAGCAAGAGACCTCCAACCGCTGGATAGTGGCGACCGGCTCGGCCGTATTGTACCCCTCCTCGTCGAGTTCGGGGGCCTCAAAGTCGGCCATCACAATCTCCTCTTCTTCGGCACCCAAGAGCATTCGGAGGTCTCTGTTGGGACATTCATGGGTCGGTGAGTACGGGCCCTTGCAGCGGAAGTAGAGGCCCTTGCCCCGAAGGCCAAGGTACTCCTGATGAGAGATCCGATGGATGGGGGTCGAGGCCGTCGGGGTGGCGGCTGCGGCTGTGGCGGAGGACTGTCGGGTGCTTGCGCAATGTCCGGGGTTGCCCGACCCAGAGGAGGCGGCGGTCGGGAAGCGGTCGTCCGGGAGGATGTCGGGGAGGGGCTGAACCGGGCAGCCGGGGCGGAGGCGACAGTGTCACCTAGATGACGGTTACATATGTGCGGCCGCAACCCGGCGAGAAACGTGCCCAATTAGTCGTCGGGCGATAAGTCGGGCACATGCGTGGCCACCTCAATGAAATCGTCGATGTATGCGTTGACGGAGTCCGCTTGGCGGACATTGCCCAGACGTTCAAAGGGGTTGTCGGTGTGGCGGTTGTCGTAACGACCGATATTGCGCACCGAGTAGCAAGAGACCTCCAACCGCTGGATAGTGGCGACCGGCTCGGCCGTATTGTACCCCTCCTCGTCGAGCTCGGGGGCCTCAAAGTCGGCCATCACAATCTCCTCTTCTTCGGCCCCCAAGAGCATCTGGAGGTCTCTGTTGGGACATTCATGGGTCGGTGAGTACGGGCCCTGCAGCGGAAGCAGAGGCCCTTGCCCCGAAGGTCAAGGTACTCCTGATGAGAGATCCGATGGATGGGTGTCGAGCCCATAGGGGTGGCGGTTGCGGCTGTGGCGGAGAGCGGTCGGGTGCTTGCAAAATGTCCAGGGTTGCCCGACCCAAAGGAGGCGGCGGCCGGGAAGAAGTCGGCCGGGAGGATGTCGGGGAGGGGCTGAACCGGGCAGCCGGGGCGGAGGCGACGGTGTCACCTCGATGACGGTTACGGATGTGCGGCCGCAACCCGGCGAGAAACGTGCCCAAGTAGTCGTCGGGCGATAAGTCGGGCACATGCGTGGCCACCTCGATGAAATCGTCGATGTATGCATTGACGGAGTCTGCTTGGTTGCCCAAACGTTCAAAGGGGTTGCCGGTGTGGCGGTTCTCGTAACGGCGGATCAGCTCGTCTTTGAGGAGCGCCCAGGACAAGGCCGGTGATGACTGGCGGAGCCAACAGACCCAATGCAGGGCCCAACCCTCCATGTAGATCGTTGCGAGGGGAACCATTTGAGTCGTGGGCGTTCCCTGGATGTCGAAGTAGTGCTCAGCCCATGCGAGCCAACCCAGGGGATCGGTCCCGTCGAAGACCGACAGTTCAATGCGGCGAAGAGCGCCGGCGGAAAGCTCATGTAGAGGATGAACGCCGGCCGGAGGATCACCGGGGCTGCTGGCCGAAGTCGTGGTGGCTAGCGGCGGGGTCGGTGGAGCAGCCGGAGACGGTGGACGGGAGGGCGTGGAGGCGAGGAGGGCGTGGATGTCGCAGACGGGAACTTGGAGGTCCGACAGGGTCGTATCGAGGCGGTCGGAGAGCGCGGCGGTGGCGGAGGCCGGATCGGATTCAAGCACCATGCTGCGGGTGATACACATACACTGGGGAAGCCGAACAGGATGGCGCGGGGATGCAGGCGGAGAGGACGCGGCGCTTGGGGAGGACGGCGGCGCGCGAAGGGGAAGTCTTACCAGTTGATATAGGAGAGCTGCGATGGGCGTGAGTGGAGAGGTCGGCGGCGCTTACGCGAGAATGAGAGCGGGAAGGGAAAGGAGGAGACGAGATGCGGCTAGGGTAAACTAAGGGGGGCGTTGGGTCTGTTCCTCCTCCAATTTCTCATTTCAATAAACCAAAGCACAATAATAAAGTCCACATATCTCCCTTATATAGGGGGAAGACCACATAGGCCGGTTGGCCGCACATAAGCATAAATACAACGCTAAAGATAATCAGATACAAGGCCCGCCGAATGCTGCTTGAGGCTCATGTCGTCTCCGTTCCCCGCGTGCGCCTAGTATAAACGTGAGCGAAGCGCCTTCCTTCGACCGGATCCACCCCGTTCGTATCAACTTGGCAAGCATCATCAATGACTGTCTCTTATAGTTGAGAAACTAAACTCATCTCTATTTCTTGTCCATTTAGATTATATAGGTACAAGCTATATCGATTCTCATTCTTGTTTTTATTTTTTTGCTCACTTGTGTTGATGACTTTTCTAAACTTACATGAATTTTTATTTGTTAATGTTTTGGTCTCAGGTTTGTAGTATGTTTAGAAATTTTCATAAGAAGTTCAGACTCAATTAGCTCAAAGGTTAAAATTCTTCGTACCGATAATACTTTGTAATATGTGACTAATGATTTCTCCACTTATTATGCTTCGCGTGAAATTCTTTATCAAACATCTTATGTTTTAACTTCTTAGTAGAACGTTGTTATTGAACGCAAGAACTGTGATTGTTACACACACAATCGCCCAAGCAAACCCCCTCATTGGGACCACCGATGCTCGCATATGGAAGCCTCCATGATACATTTATGGTGGAATATATTATTATTAATTAATTTGTATTAATTAATTAATAATATTATTAATAAAATAGTTAGTATTAATTAATCATTATTAATTAATTGGTTAATGTTGATTAATTACTATTAATTGATATTGATTTAATTAATTATATTAATTAATATTAGTTCTACTTTCATATTATGTGCGTCATCCTTCATCTATATAAGAGGAAGGGGTATGTGGGTTGTTCTCGTCTTGTATGTTCTAGGTCTTTTGGGTCTCATTTGAGAGAAGACTCTTTGGAGGACACAACCTCCGAAAGTTGGCGGGAGCTTGTCTCCGGATCCTGTTTTGTATGCTTGTTTCTTCCAATTAATGCAACCTTGTGTTCGTTATTTTTCTTCTCAATCGCTCAATTTTCTGCTTCGTAACAGTGACATTCTAGATATCACTGAATACTTATGCCTCAGATGTCTATTCCTCCTTGATATTTATGGAGTGATTATCTCCTTACTACCACTTAATTAATTGCTTCCTTCGTTCATCCTAAATAGTAAGTCCCCTTGTAAGTGTATTTTTCCTTCGACTACTATGTTCCCCATATTCCTCGAGTCTTTTGATATGTTTCCTGTGTTTATGACCTACGTCCTAACCTTGATAAACTAGCTCATTTGTGTTATTAGGTGTACATATTAGAGCCGTATTTTGGGACCGCAAGTTCGCAAGCAAAAGGAGGAGTTAAGGCCTAGGGTGGTTATTCAAACAACACAATTTGACTCTAGAGATTATGCTTCTACTCTTTTGGGACACATCCTTTGGTCAGATGGTCATGTCTCTCTGCTATTATCATTCCTAGGACACCAGATGAAGCACCTTGTGTGCTCATGTGGAAGGAAGTCATGGTTGATGGGATGAATGTCCTGTTGTTTAGCAAAACTTGAGACATTGTTTCTGCTCCCCCTGGTTGTGATGTTGTTTCATGCAGGTGGGCGTTCACTTTGAAATACCTTCCAGATGGTTCTATTGCGCAGTATAATGCTCGACTTGTGGAATAGAGGTCTTTTTGAGACATTCTCAATCGTTTTCTTCACTTCTATTCGGGTTCTATTCTCTGTAGCAATAAATAGTGGTTGTCAATGTTTCGGTTTGATGTGAAAATATATTGTATATGATTATTTGACTGATGAAGTCTATATAGGGCAACCTCCATGAATTGTTACTAAGGGGGGAATATGGTTTGTAAAATCAAGAAGATAGTATATAACCTCAAGCAGAGCTTGATTTGAGAAGTTAAACGGACCACTCAATTTTTAAGCGGTCCACTCAAGCTAAATTTGTTACATTGACGGTATATGTTGATGATAACCTTTTTTCGAGATCCGATGCAGCAGGTGTAGAGGAAGCCAAAACCTTTTTGAACAAAAATTTTGTTACCAAAGACCTTGGTAAATCGAGATACTTTCTTGGGATTGAAGTGGACACTAGTTCTGAAAGGATGATTCTCTCCCAATGGAAGTACGCTACAAATCTTCTACAGGAGACTGGGTTGCTTAGGTCCAAGCCAGTTGATACACCTATGTAGCCAAATCTGGATTTAAGGCCTGAAGGTCAAGAAGATCTTGAAGATAAATCTCAATATAGGAGATTTGTTGGTAAGATGGTTAACTTGACAACTACTCGCCTAGATATATCTTCTGTTGTTGGGATTATTATTCAATTCATAGAACATCTTTAGAAGGATCATTATGATGCAACTCTTCGGATTTTAAGATGTGTGGAGAGGGCCATCCCAGGGTTGACTCGTACTCCGATGCTAACTACGTTGTATCAAAGAATGACTTACGTTCTATTTCTGGGTATTGTACTTTGGGATAATCTTATCTATACCGCCTCAAAAAACAAACTATGGTAACTCGATCTAATGTGGAAGAAGAGTATTGTGCTATGATACATACATTATGTGCGATGATACTTCTAGTTGATCTTGTTGTACAATATATTGAGATTGTTGTACGATATATTGAGTCACTTCATATTTGCTGTGATAAACAAACTATCATATTCATTGATTGTAATCCAGCCTTCCATCTAAGAACCAACTGATAGATATTTTAATCAAACGTCTTTCTATCGCGCTTCTATTATTGTAATTAGTTTGACATAATTGATATTATACTCCATCTTGCGGAGGAGTGTAAATATTTAGTCTCATAGATCCTTGGACCTTTGGGTTATCTTCGTACTTTATACATGTATATCCTCTATATGATCTGTTACAACTCAAGTATTATGAAACACTTTGATTCAGCATTTATGTAGACATTATAATATTTCAAACCGGAAAGTTGTCTCACAAAAAAATAAATGAAAACGTTGTCTTATAAGATGTATTGCCCATCCTCAGCCTCATTTTGCTTACCTTACCATAAGTGAAAGTGAGATGGCAATAACTTATATTGTTGGCCAGTCAATTATGATACTCTCAGTCGTAGTTTCTCCTCTTGAATACTCTATTAATTATCTCCCAATTCTATGCATCTTTTAATGTTGGATGGACCCGCTTACTGTCAACATCCTAAGAGACATTGTTAAAGATTAACGATACATAGAGTTTTTTTTCCCTCACCATCAATAATGTGAGAGTTGAATATTCGCCTTTTATGTTATTTTTCGTATTTGTTATGCACGTGATATGTCACGTGTATGTCGCCTTTATATATGTATGTGCTTGCCCGGTTTAGGGTTATCATTATTGAATTCCCGTTTTCTACTTGGTATCAGAGCCCTAGCGGTTCGTCGATCCCGTCTCGTCGTCTCAGCGCTCCGCCGCCTCTGCTCCTTCAGCGCTCGCCGATCCCGCTCCATCGCCTCTGCTCCGCTCGCCTCGTCGTCTCTAGCGCTCGTCGTCTCCAGCGCTCCTTCAGCGCTCGTCGACTCCAGCGCTCCCGGTCCGGCTCGCCAGCCTCTTCGACGCTCCAGATCGTGTCGCTGGCGTAAGGGGGGGCATCCTCTTCTGTCGCCAGCCCCCCCCCCCCCCCTTCTGCCCTAGTCGCCGGCGCAGATCCTTCCTGCAGCAGTTTTGTCCTCCATGGGGGCTGCCGAAGGCCCCGCCCTCGCTTCCTCGGGTGCTCTCTTCGGCTTCTCGTTCTAAGGGGCACCTGTAGGATGTTTTTTTGCTTCCTTTGATATCTCCGCTCTCTTCGATGGGTGATCCATCTGTTATCTCCCCGTCTTCCCTATCCGGTTCTCTTCCCGGTTCTCCGGTTCCCCGTTCCGGTGCTTTGCCCGGTTCCTCGGGTGATCATCCTCGGAGTCATGGCCAGTCTGGCTCGTTGAAGATTACTACTGTTGCCTTGGATGGCACAAATTATCTGGAATGGTCCAGGGCGGCCCAACATGCTATTCGCAGCCACCAGTTATATGGACTCATTGATGGTACCACTGTTGAGCCACCACGCACCGATCCCTCGTGGAGCAAATGGGATGCGGACAATTCGTTGGTTGTCTCGTGGCTACTTCATTCGATGTCTCCCCAGGTGTATCGCAGTTATATGCTGTTGGACTCCGCCTACGACATTTGGACCCGAGCCCGAGATACTTACTCTCAAGCAGGCAGTTCGATGCAAGTGTATGAGCTCACTTGCCGTGTTCTGGAACTGAAGCAGGGGACTATGACCATAGCTGCCTACTATTCTGAGTTTGAGCTCCTTTATCAGGAGCTGGATTTCTTTAATGCTTTCGCTGCTGCTTGTACGACTGATGCTGTGGCTCTTCAGAAAGATAAAGATCGATTCCGGGTTCACGTGTTTCTTATGGGGCTCAACATGGAGTTTGACACTGTCCGTTTACATGTCCTCCACCGTGAGCCACTTCCCTCTCTTCGGGAGGCCTTCAGCATGCTCCTCAGTGATGAGAATCGTCACCGCACTCTTGGTCCCGCTACTGATCACTCTGCGCTGGCCGGGATGTCTCGTGGACCACCTCCTGTTTGTAGTCATTGTGGGAAGACTGGCCACACCAAAAACTCTTGCTTTCGTCTGCATCCGCACCTTACTCCTGGTGGTCGGGGCTCTAGTACCCGTGGTAGAGGTGGGTACCGTGGTGGTGGTGGCCGTCACTCTGGTGATCGTCCTCAGTCTTCTGCACACTCTACTGAGGTTATGGAGGATAGCTCTGGAGGCCTATCTGCTGGCGAATTAGAGGCTTTCCGACGTCTGTTGCGCTCCCACACAGACTCTACTCCTGTTGCCTCTCATGCTGCTGTTGCCACCTCAGGTCTGTCCAGTGCTAATGCTGTGTCTTCCACTTCTTCCGAGTGGATCATCGACTCGGGTGCGACCGACCACATGACTGGTTTGGCCTCAGGTTTTACCTCTTATACCCCTCTTTCTGGTCGTGATAAGGTTATTGCAGCTAATGGCTCCCTTTCCGCCATCGCTGGTAAAGGGACTGTCCCTTGTTCTCCCGACCTATCACTGTCCTCTGTTTTGCATGTTCCCTCTTTTCCCCGCAATTTACTTTCTATTAGTCACTTGACTAACTCTTTAAATTGTTCTGTAACCTTTTTCCCTGATGTTTGTGTGTTTCAGGATCTGGGTACGAGGCGGACGCTTGGCAGTGGTAGGAATGTTGGCGGACTGTACTTGCTGAACCAGTCTTCTCCAAGTGCTCTCTCTTCCATCAGATCTCCGACTCTACATGACATTCGCCGATGGCACCAGCGACTTGGCCACCCTTCTCCTTTATATCTTGCTAAACTGTTTCCTGTTTTTCATCCTTTACTTCAGTCTTTTTCTTGTGATGCGTGTGAACAATCTAAACATGTCCGTCGCAGTACTAGTCATTTATCTGTTTCTAGTTTATGTCCTTTTGATGTTATTCACTCCGATGTTTGGGGTCCATCCCCTGTGTTATCTTTATCTGGCTATAAGTGGTTTGTTACTTTTATTGATTGTCATTCTCGCACTACGTGGGTCTATTTGCTAAAAAGGAAAAGTGACGTGCTTTCTTGTTTTCAAATTTTTCATAAGATGGTGACCCAACAATTTGGAGGAAAAATACGTGTGCTTCGTAGCGATAATGGTGGGGAATATGACGACCGGGGTGTTTTTGGGGCCTATCTTGCCGACCATGGCATCATACATCAAACTACGTGCGTCCACACTTCCACTCAAAATGGGGTGGCTGAACGGAAGAATAGGCACTTGCTGGAGGTGGCCCGGTGCTTCCTCCTTGCTATGCACCTTCCTAAATCCTACTGGGGCGATGCTGTTCTCACTGCTGCCCATCTCATCAACCGTCTTCCATCCCGTGCTCTCTCTTTTGCTACGCCTCTGTCGTGCCTTGAAAAAAAACACATTGTCCACACCTCTCATCTTGCCCCTCGCATCTTCGGCTCCGTGTGTTTTGTCCACGTCCATACCCCACATCGTGATAAACTCGATGCGCGTTCCCTTCGGTGTGTTTTTGTTGGTTACTCTCCTACCACAAAAGGGTATCGGTGTTATCACCCTCCGTCTCGTCGCTACTATTGCACTGTGGATGTTACCTTTCGTGAGGGGGAGCCGTACTTTGGTCCTCGTCAGGGGGAGACGACTAGTGATGGTGACAAGACCATCGATTATCCTCTTCCCATTGTCAATCCTCTTCCTTCCATTACTCCCATTCCTCCCGTTCCTCCCATTCCTTCCCCCCACGTTCCTCCTATCTTATACACATACTCCCGTCGTCCCACGACTGTTAAGCAAGTGCAGACTGCGGATGTTTCGCCAGTGCCGGTGACTGTCTCCGCACCAGATTCTGATGATGACCTCTATATTCCTCTGGCTCGTCTTATAGGTAAAAAGGGTGGCACTAAACACCCCATTGCCAACTACATTTGTTATGATCACCTCTCTCGGGCCCATAAAGCCTTTATCTCTTCTCTTTCATCTATTGTGATTCCTAAGACATGGCAGGAGGCTGTTCAGATACCTGAGTGGAAAAAGGCAATGGAGGAGGAACTGTGCGCCTTGGATAGAAACAAGACATGGAGGCTTGCTAGTCTTCCTCCTGGGAAGCGAACGGTCGGATCCCGTTGGGTCTTCACAGTTAAACAAAATCAAGATGGAATGGTGGAGAGGTACAAAGCTCGGTTGGTGGCTCAGGGATATACCCAAGCTCAGGGCATTGACTATCAAGAGACATTTGCTCATGTTGCAAAGATGAACTCAATCCGTGTGCTTCTCTCCTGTGCTGCGAGTCGTAAATGGGAGCTACTGCAACTTGATATCAAGAATGCGTTCTTAAATGGTGATCTGGAAGAGGAAGTCTACATGGATATTCCCCCGGGCTCTGAGATCAAAGGATCCAAGGGGAAGGTCTGTCACCTTCTAAAATTCCTGTACGGCCTAAAGCAGTCTCCGAGAGCGTGGTTCAGACGTTTCTACAAGACCATGCTTCAACTTGGATACACTCAAAGTCAAGCTGATCACACTCTCTTTATCAAGAGGAAGGGTCCTCAGGTTTCTATTCTTATTGTGTATGTGGATGACATCATCATTACCGGAGACTACTTGGAGGAGATCAATCACTTGAAAAAACAACTAGGCAAAGAATTCGAAGTCAAGGACCTGGGGAAGCTGAAATATTTCCTGGGAATTGAAGTTGCAAGGTCTCAACGTGGGATCTTCATCCCCAAAGGAAGTATACTCTCGATCTTCTTGAGGAGACTGGGATGCTTGGGTGTGCCCCTGTGGACACTCCTATTGAGGCTAATCACAAAATTGATGCAGATATTAGTGGGGAGAAAGTGGATGCCTCAAAATACCAACGTCTGGTTGGGCGGCTTATATACTTGTCCCATACTCGCCCTGACATTACATACGCTGTGGGAGTCCTAAGCAGGTATATGCACTCTCCTTCCATACGTCATCAGCAGGCTGTCTTCAGGGTGTTACGTTATCTCAAAAAGGCACCAGGACGTGGGATTTTGTTTAAAAACAGTCAGTCATTGGAAGTTGAAGTGTTTACAGATGCTGATTGGGCTGGTAGCCAAGACGACAGAAAGTCTACCACTGGGTATTGCACCTTTGTAGGAGGCAACCTCGTTTCGTGGAAGAGCAAGAAGCAGAATGTGGTAGCTCGCTCAAGCGCAGAAGCAGAGTATAGGGCCATGGCCCAAGGCGTTTGTGAGGGACTGTGGATGCAGACTATTCTCCGTGATATAGGTCTTCAAGGGAACAATCCTATTATGATCTATTGTGACAATAAGGCTGCTATCAGCATTGCACACAATCCCGTGCAGCATGACAGAACCAAACATGTGGAAGTCGATAGACATTTCTTCAAGGATCACCTTGACAAGGGAAATATTTGTACTCCGTTTGTAAACTCTTTTGACCAGCTTGCCGATGTCTTCACCAAGGGGCTATGCAGCGACAGCTTCAAGGACAACACTAACAAGTTGGGAATGATCAATATATATTCCCAACTTGAGGGGGAGAGTTGAATATTCGCCTTTTATGTTATTTTTCGTATTTGTTATGCACGTGATATGTCACGTGTATGTCGTCTTTATATATGTATGTGCTTGCCCGGTTTAGGGTTATCATTATTGAATTCCCGTTTTCTACTGTGAGGACTCTTATATATAGAAAAGTAATAACAAGTAATACAAAATTAACACTAATTCTAACACTTCCCCTCAAATTGGGCATGTTATATTTCTCATACCCAACTTATCAATAACATCACAAAAAACATTTATTTCCTAGACTATTAGTGAGAATATAAGCTAATTGTCAGAACAAATAATCTTTTTCTCAATATTCTCTTTAATGAAGTGTCTGTCCGCCTCAATATGTTTGGTTGTGATCATGCAGAATAGGATTGTGAGCAATATTGATTGCAGCTTTGTTGTCACAATACAACCGGATGGGACTAGCCTCACTTAGTTCCAGATCACACATAAATGAGTGTAACCACAATCCCCCGCATGTCATGTGTTATAGCTCTAAATTCATCTTTTGCACTAGACCTTGAGACAGATGATTGTTTTTTGCTTCTCCAAATAACCAGGTTTCCACCAATGAACGAGCAATACCCAGATGTTGATCGAATGTTTTCAACTGATCCAACCCAATCCATAGCAGTATAAATTTCAATTTTTAACTCGATACTAGGAGTGAAGAGGTATCCTCTTCTAGGTGAGGTCTTCAGATACCTCAGAATTGTATGAGCAGCATCGAGATCTCTTGCCTTTGTGGAATGCATATCCCAACTAACGACTCCCACATAATAGTTATGTCATGACGAGTATGGGATATGTAGATTAACCACCAGACAAGACGTTGGTAACTAGTAACATCTTCACTATGATCCTCATCAACCTTTCCAAGATTGTGGTTAGCCTCTATAGGAGTATTGGTGAGTCTACACCCACGCATACCAGATTGTTCCAGTAAATCAAAGATATATTTCCTCTAACAGATAAAATTACCACGTTTATATCTAGCAATTTCAATCCCCAGAAAATACTTAAGTTTTCTTAGATCTTTTAGTTCAAACTCTTTCGCCAGATTCCCAATTAAAACTTTCACTTCTTCAACATAATCGCCTATTATGACAATGTCATCAACATAGACATTGAGAGACGTTAATATGTTGCCCCTCTATTTGATAAGCAAAGTATGGTCGGCATGACTTTGTCTCTATCTAAAAGAAATCATGGCTTTGCAAAAACGGTCAAACCAAGCCCTCAGAGATTGCTTCAGACCGTACATAAATTTGTTAAGTTTACACACCTTCCCTTCAAAACCGTGAGAAGAAAAATAAGGGGGGGGGGGGGGGGGCATATATACCTCTTCTTCTAAATTTTCACGAAGAAATGTGTTCTTCACATCCAATTGGGTAAGATATCATCCCTTGCATGCAACCCAAGATAGCAAGGCTCTTATAGAGTTCATTTTTACTACAGGAGCAAAAGTTTCTGATAATCAATCCCTACGGTTTGAGTATATCCCCTTGCCACCATTCTCTCTTTGAAACGTTCCACAAAACCTTCAGAGTTTTGCTTCACGGTGAACACTCACTTACAACCAACGGTCTTCTTTTCGTGTGGGAGGTGTGTTAAATCTCGTGTATGATTTTTTTCCAAAGCAGACATTTCCTGAATCATTGCATTTTTCCACATTTGATGTCTAATGGCCTTGAAACTATAAGGAAAGATATGATGTACTTAGGCATTAGTGAGGCTATGATTAAAGATGGGGCGCAATGACGACAAAGGATCCATATAGCCGACCCCACTATAGTGGGATAAAGGCTTGAGTGTTGTTGATGTCTAATGGCCTCCTAACATGGGAATGGAGTAGAAATAGATGCAAGTGAAGATACAAAGACTCTATGTGAAGGAGTTAAAGTGTCATAGGAAACATAACGAGATAATGGGTGTTGGGTGCAAGATCTGATACCTTTATTGAGGGCAATGAGAAGTTTAGGGGAATCTACTGACGGATTTGGCACTAGCACTAAAATCATGGGATGAGCCTATGTTAGGACCTTTACATCGTTCTGTGTACACCTGTAATTCATGTTCTTTATGAGGAAGCTCCCTCGGATAGGGAGTCTCGTCACGAGTTTAAGTATGTGTAGGAATAAATTATGGTGGAGGAATAGGTAAGGATATAGTAGGAGAGCTCACTTCTTATGTAGGTGTAGACTCCCCTGAAGTGAGGTCACATAATCAGGTTCGGATTCATGAAAGGTAATATTTGTTGTGATAAAGATCCTCTTGGTCGGAGGGTGATAGCACTTATACCCTTTCTAAGTAAGAGAGTAGCCAAGGAACACATTTGAGAGCATGAGGGTCAAGTTTAGACCGGCCCGGAGAATGCATGTGAGCAAAGCATGACTATTGCTTTCCAATTAGTTGTTCTGCATTAATTGCAACTTCATTAATCTTACTGATTAGCGTACCAGTTGTATTTGCTTCTTCTGATGATTGGTCAAGTAACAAAACTATTGTATTTTCTGGTACATCATTATGGATTAGATTAGTCTTTCTGGTAGCTATCCTGAATTCTCTCGTCTCTTGAACTTCTTTGGTATTTCCCCGACACAAATCCAAATATTTTAGGTTGGAGAATAGTTGGGGTTCCCGTAAGGTGATAAAGTGGGGTTTGGTGCCCCAAAGCCCGAGAGGGCATGCGGTTGATGAGATAAGTAGTCGTGAGAACGACATCACCCCAATAGAATTTATGATGGTTCATAGTGAATAGTAAACACCGAGCAACTTCTAAGAGGTGAACACACTCGGAGAAGGAGAGTGCACACATGAAGTTTGATGGATAATGTCATGATCGGCAAGGCAGTGTTCAAACGGAGAGTTGATACTCCCGACCATTAAACTATGTAAAATTTTGATAGTGGTGGAAAATTAGGTAGAAACTATGTTATAAAATTTCTGAAAAATAGAAACATTTCACTCTTATTTTTCATCAAATATACGAAGTAGTGCAGAAAAATAGGAAATAAAGTATTAATCAATGGCAGAAAACATTTCACTCTTATTTTTCATCAAATATACCCAAGTAATGCAGAAAATAGGAAATAAAGTATTAATCAATGGCATCTGAAAATAGTGGCAATGGAGCAAGGCCCCCAAACATCAGTGTGAACGATATGAAAAGGAGTAGTACTTGGTAATTGTACATAATTAATAGAAATATGATGATGATTGGCAAAAATACATATATCACAAACAAGATTTTTAAAACACAAGAAATTGCAGGAAATAAATGTTGCATGGTAGCAAAAAAAGGATGGCCAAGACAACAATGCCAGGTAAGCAAGGTGGAGGTCTGTGTAGTGTGGAGACATATTGCATGCTCTCAGATCCAATTACCTTCCCCGTCTTCAGATCTTGAAAGACGCGGCGAGGAAAAAGTGTAATTAAGCATTGAAGAGAATTTGTCAAATGACTAACAAAGCGTAAACTATGGGTAAAATTATGAACATGAAATATATAAGATAAAGTGAGAAAGGAACAAAAGATGGATCCTTTTCCAACAATGGAGGAGAAAGAGTAATCATCAATACTCACTTTATCTCTTCCAGAAAGAGGGGAATGACACAACCTAATGTTGATCCAATCATGTGATCAGTGGTTCCTGAGCCGATAATCCAATGAGGAGAAGGTCGAGTAGTAGCAGAGTAGGCACCAGATGACCCATATAGGCAAGGGAAGATAAGGAAGTAGAGGCGGTGAGATCCTCAAGAGTAAGACCATGCATCAATCAACAAAGAGCATGCATCTTTTCTGCAAAAAAAGAGGACGACCGAAGAGTAGGAGTACGACAAAAATGTTCAGGAGAACTGTTCTCGAGAACCTCATTCAAATGAGCTAAGTGATATGACAGAGAGTTTCTCCCTGGAGTTCTACCGTGACCACCACGTGATGCAAATCCTCCTTTGTGAGGAAAGTCGTGTAGATTGAAGCATGTATCCCGAGTATAACTTTAGTTGTAGGCTTTGGCTTGCAATCATGAAAAATCTGACCTCCAATATTGGACTGATGAGCCACTAATGTCGATCCCTCAGTAATAGTGGTGGTGTTCCAAGACTGTATGCGGTCAAACTTCTGTTTCACAATGCTATAAACATTAATAAGTAAAGGGATAGGAACACGTCCCAGAATTAGGATGATAATCTGATATAAGTCCCTATACAACCCATGTTAGAACTTAAACATGCGATTACAATCCTCACGAGCCCTGATGAAAGGTTGATCTACATTACAGACCATGACAAGAGAGTCAAAATAGTCGCACTCTTGATACAGCTGAGTAAACTCAAGGTAGTAAGTAGATGGAGAGTTGTCACCCTGTTGGAGAAGAAATATCTTGTGGCGTAGTGGTAAATCTGGGCCGCATTCCTCTTGTGGAGTAAGTAGACTCATCATGTTTCCACATGTCAGCAGCAATGTCCAAGAAAAGGTAATTTTGAGCAATAAACTTCTGCATGGAATTCGTGACTCGTGACATAACAAAAGAGTTATTGGATTCCCATTGAGGCCAACTTATAGAGTTCCTTACTGGTTCGTTGGTGGAGTCAATGATATAGCCAAAGATATGTTGACTCTTTAAAGCCAGGTTAATAAAGTGGGACCATCACAAGTAATTTGTGCCACTAGAATCCTCCAACAAAACTCCAATATAAAAAATCCTCCAACAAAACTGTCCTTCGCCTCTTTGTATCTCCTCCCAGTCTCCCGCTTCTGGGGTTGGTGAATGGTATAAGGAGCGGGCGGCGAACAACTATAAGGAGCGGGCGGCGATCCCGTAACGTAAGTCAACCGTGGATCGGTTGCTCTTGAGAGTACGGGATCGAGAAGTACTTGATTGCGGATCAGTGATTGGCATTCAAATAGCGACAGTATGAGGTTCAATTATGAGTTATTAATATTATTATATAGTTATAATTTTATGTTATAATGAGTAGTGTGCACGGGACTCGCTGTGAGCATGGATTTACTGTCGCAAAGAACACGAGGGTCCCTACCAAACTGCTGCTGGTCAGCTGGTGTGTGTATATATACATAAAAATTAATTAATCAGGACAATGGAGGCCTACAGACAACGTCTCCAAATAGCGAAGATCAGATAAGGCGCCATTTTGTAGTTAGAAGCCTTCCTCTTCTCAGAAAGAAAATACTAGATCTGATTTTGGGGAGCATCCAACTGTTAGAATCGTCTAGAAATCCAGTATGATGATAAGAAGATGAAAGTAAAACATCCATCCAGATTTGGGGTCAATCGGACTATCGAAGGATCGCCGGAAGTCCCATCCCATCAGCCAACGCCGATCGGCTGGCAGGATCTGTCTCGCGAGCTGACCAGCGCTGCGTATGTGGAAACATGAAGCAGAGGTGAAGCCTTGGTCGGGAATGGTGAGCGGAAGTGGGACAAGCGGCCTTCGACGGTGGTCAATCTGAAACGGCGAGCGGAAGGCAAACACGCTTATCGCTGAATAATTAATAATGTGAGGAAATAGGTGAGGGGATGCCCCTCTTGTAACACAACGTCGTACCCAAGGCCTGAGGCGTCACACTCTACTTGGAACTCGATGGAGAAATCCGGAAGGCATAGAACTGGGGCAGACATTAAGGCTACTTGCAGCGCCAGAAAGGTCGTAGTAGCGGTGTCAGTCCATATAAAAGAATTCTTCCGTAAAAGGGCCGCCAGAGGTTCGGCTAAGCCTCCATAATCGCGGATGAAACGACGATAGTATCCCGTAAGACCAAGGAAACCGCCGAGGTCGGTCGTAGACTGCGGACGGGTCCATGCCGCAACCCCTTGGAGCTTCTCGGGGTCGACGGCTACGCCGCGGCCGTGCACCACATGGCCCAAGTTAGTGATGATGCCCATGCCAAAGGAACATTTGGATGGCTTGAGAACCAATCGATGAAGCTGAATCAACTAGAAAACAGTACGGAGGAGGTGCAGGTGCTCCTCCCACGACTTGTTGACTAAAATGTCGTCAAAGAAAATGAGCACGAATTTACCGAGGAGCGGTTGAAATAACTCGTTCATCAGAGCCTGGAAGGTGGACGGCGCATTCGTGAGGCCGAAGGGCATGACCAAGAACTCAAAATGATCGTGGTGGGTTCGAAAAGCGGCATTCTCAACATCGATTGCCGCCATCTGCATCTGCTAATAACCCGAAGATAAGTCGAGTTTAGAGAAGAAACATGCACCGTGCAACTCTTCCAAAAGTTCTCTACCATCGGAATGGGAAATTTATCCTTGACGGTGTGGGCATTCAACGCCCGGTAATCCACACAAAAGTGCCACGAGCTGTCTTTTTTATGCACCAAGAGGACCGACGACGAGAAGGCGAGGCGTTGCGGTGTATGAGTCCCTGTTGAAGCATAACACTGCACTGCCGCTCGATTTCGTCCTTCTGGTGGAAAGGATAGCGGTAAGGCCTCACAAGAATCAGTGTTGTGCCCGGGAGGAGATGGATGCGATGATCGTGATCACGACTGGGGTCTGGGGGGTGGCCCACCAAGGGAACAAAGAGGCCATCAAAGGTGTAAAGGAGATCTCGAAGATCGAGAGGAAAATCGTCCTAAGAAAAAGACGGGGCTCGCAGGACCGTAATCTGCATGAGGGAGGAGAGGACATGTGCCTGATCATGGCCCTGCCACCCAACCAGCTGGGATCCCGAGTGCCAGCGCTTGGTTAAGCGATCGAAGTCCCGCGTGAGAGGTCCCAATGTGCGGAACCAGCGTACTTCCAAGACCACCTAAAATCTGCGCAAATCAACGACAAATAAATCTTCTTGGGAGTGGTACCCCTCCACCACTATCGGGACACGACAAACGCTCGGGCATTATATTTGTTGGTCGTTGGCCACTGCCACGTGCACTCATCTGCGGGGTGACACCGGAAGGTGTAGTCAGGACGCCATTTCCTGGCAAACGAAACAGTGAGTACTACCGTAATCCCTGAGAGCAAGGTTGATCTGCCCTCCAATTTCCACCTGCATCTGAATCGTCCGTACCTCCTGAGGTCATTCAATTACATAAAGAGAGAGTTGTGGTACGCCCAGGTCATCCCCTCCACATTATCATCATCGGAGGGTCATCGACTTCCAACCAAAACAACCTTTTGCACCGGTGGCCGGAACTGAAGGGCTCGTCACAGTTGAAACACAATCCCTTAGTGCGGCGGTCCGCCATTTCGGCATTGGAAAGGCCGCGTCTTCCCCGAGGAGCGGTTTGGGTCGGCTTCCCCTGGAGAGCCACCAGACCGAGTGGAGCTCAGCACGTCCCGGCGGCCGCCTGAAGGTCGATCCAAAAGCAGACGTCGTTCACAGTCCACGGACCATTGCAAGACTCATGGCCGTCGTGAGGTCCGCCGGTGCCTGAAACTCAACATCCAGCCGCAAACGTTTGTGTAGACCCGTCGTGAAATTGGGTACTTGCTGTTCCGGAAGCACTGACGGGGCATTGGCTAACAAAAGCTGAAAGCGCTCCAAGTATTTGTCAATGGATCCCGTTTGCTTGAGGGAGATGAGGTCCGACGCACGAATTCGACGTTGATACGTGCGACCCCATCGCGGTCCGTCATGTCCGGGTCCATAGCAGAATACTTGCGCTTGGGGGGAAGTGAGAGTGGACGTATCACGTATGTCAAGCCTACTCTGTTACCATGATGTAATGTAAAATGAGCATCCAATTCAAAGTCAATTGGTATAGGTGGAGGGACCCGTGATCTCCATAAAGAGCAGGAAATTTGAGTTTTTCATGTGACACTAAGCTAGCATGCCCCATCTAGTATAGGAGCACATTAAAAATTCTCAACATAACCTATTTATTTGAATGCATAATCATTGTATTGTTTGAGCAGGGGAGAAACAGACTTGAAGTAATTCAGCAGTGCGATTTTAATGAGCAACCTCCTTGCTTTTTTCGTATACGGACCAATAGATCTGTCTTGTATGCCTCCATGGAATGCCCATATCACAAGAGTTATTAGTGTTTTTGTCACCAACTGGTGACCTTACCACCTTAATTCCTACAATAAATGGTGTGCATTGTGTTTTATTCACCTGGTGACCTTACCACCTTAATTCCTACCCTAAACCCTGATACTGATGCTAAGCAGGGAGTTGCCTTGGATCCTCAACTGTTTGCTTGTGATGTTTTTTTCAGTTAAAGCTTTTGAATGATATTTCAGGCAACACCATTTAAATGCTAACCAACTTTTTTCTGTTTCTGCAGATTTGATACAGAAAATAAGAAGGGCAAGTTAAATGGTTATTTTTTCTGGATATCATTTGGCTATGCTTTTGGTATGTCTCATCTACTATTGATATGCATTTTTTTTTTCATGCCTATCTGCTTCTTTCTTTTTTAAAATAGTTGGGAGTATTTTAGGAAAGATACAGATTCAAATCGCAATACCTTTATATAAAATAGGTTTTGTCAAATTTCTTATCATCTCAAACTCCAATAAAGGTTAAACCAATTTTTACAACTTTCAAAATTCTCAGTTATTGCACCAGATTAGTTGAGTGCTTTTATCGGAATTGCCGTGATGATTTAATGAATCTGTCAAATGGATTGAAGGAGCAGTAAAGGTTATGCTTTTGCTATGTTCATGAGTATGTTCTTCGATTTAGCTTGCTAACGGAAATTTTGAGTTATTTCAAGTTGGGTCTGAATTAGGATCTAATTTTGAAATTGCATGGTTTCCATTGCAACTATCTGATTTTAGTTGCCATTTTGGTGAAAACCTCATTAGCAGCAATATTAATAAATAAATAAAATTGCATAGAACAAAACTGTATTTTAGTTGAATAACGTGACGAGTCTAGAATTTGAAATTGTATATATAAAAATCTAGTTGAGAATTTCATTAGGGTTAATTACCTGGAACCTCCCCTGGGAGTTTGCATAATTACATGTTGCACCCCTCTATCTTTCAAAATTACATTTACCTCCCCTCTAAGTTTCCCCAGTTTACAAAAATACCCTTTTCGTTAGAAATATGGATGAAAAATGATAAAATCAGACATTATTTTATGATATTTCAATTTTATATTTTTATAATGATTCTAGATTCATTACAAAGGGTAAAATGCAACACTTTTTTTCAATGTAGAGTTATGACAAAGGGTAAAATTGGAATATCATTAAATAATCTGTCATATTTGATCACTTTCCATCTATATTTCTAAAGGAAAAAGTCTCACCTTTCAATGTAGAGTCATTACAATGTGTAAAATTGAATATCATAAAATTATTCGGCTGATTTTATCATTTTTCATTTATATTTATAACGGAAGGGGCATTTTTGTGAACTGGGGATACTTAGAGGGGGAGGTAAATGTAATTTTGAAAGATAAAGGGGTGCAACCTGTAATTATGCAAACTCCCAGGGGCGGTCCCGATAATTAACCCTATATATATGTATATATATGTAGACACACACACATGAATAA